>CM055728.1:29105512-29705512 GCA_029465975.1 Dallia pectoralis | reverse complement strand
AGCTTCCGGTTCTTCGTTCTATCGAATACGACGAGTTAATTGACCCGAGTCAAAAGCTTCGACCAAGTCACTAAACCGCGGCATCGTCCCAGTGGTGGTCAATAGTTGATATTGTGTATTAATGTACCTTCTGTGTTTCTAAAATTAACCTCGGATGGACTCTGGTGCCTGACTGGCTTGCATTGAGATTCAGAAGAGTGGGTTCATTGTTCATTTAACAGAGCTTTAGATCAGCGGGTCCGTATGGAAGTGGGCTTATAACAGTTTCACTCCTCTTCTAAGGGTCCATATTTTAGAGTGCCTCCTGCACCGCTTTCATCGAAAGAGGATGAAAGGAGAACTGGAGGAGCTAGGGGAGGTTTCCTAGGAGCTGGAGCAGTGGTGGTGGCAGAAGGAATTGGCTGGGCAGATTTAAACGTGTTTGGCCAGCACTGCCAAAGGGATTATAGTGTTATAGATGTGTTAGTGTTGACACTGTTTTTAAACGTTTGTGCTGTAGATAGTTGAGACCTTTTTTTTTTAATTGCCCTTAGATTTCACAGCACACCAATTTTTTTTTGCCGGGTTTAAGTGTCTTTGTCGGTAAATCTTTGTAAAAGAGAACAGACTATACATTCATAGTTGATTGAGAGAACTCTGGTTCTTAGTTAACCTGAAATTATGTAAGTTAGAGGTTTTTATTAGGTCAAAATTGTTTGGTAAGGCTATTGCTTTAACCCAGAGTCTTTTGGACTGGATCAGCTCGGCTGTTTTGATGCCGAATTAGGAGGCCGTAGCCTTTCTTGATCTAATTCTCTAGACTGGATCATGTTAATTTAAGACAACCAGGAGCGGATTGGTCAAATAAAACCAAGCATCCTCGAAAGGGAGCATAAGGACGATTGTATGCCAGTGCAGAGAGAGGCCATGTGGCGTGAAAGCTGTTTCATTAAATTGTTTTAGCGGAACGTTTGACAATAATGAGTGGAGGGTGTGCTACCATGTGAACACAGATCACAAATATCTTTGCCGGAAACTACAGAGGCGTATCTGGCTGGCATGCTAGTGTAGATGGTAGCGATGAGAGAGCTGGATTGTATCGGTTTTGTAACTTGTAACTCCTGTATGACTTGAGAGAGATTTAGGGCAGCTGGCTTTGAAGGTGCACATGAAGTGCTTTAACCTGCTCACCAAGGTTAGACGGGCGCATCTGGGATTTCTCTCTGTATTCCACTCTCTCTCTCTCTAATACAGTCATTGTTTGCTCTTACTCTCTCCGGTAAACAATTCACCCTTTTACATTCCCACACACATTCTCCTCTTTCGTATTAGCACAAACATCCTCCCGCTTTCTATTTTATTCACAGTTCTTCACAGAATCTGGCCAACGCAATTATACAGCACATTTATATTTAATTCCATCTTTAATTCCATTCAGTTTCCACCTCGCCGTTGTCTATTATTTTGGTGGCACAGCGGGTAGCGTCAACATTCACGTCGTGAACTTACTAAAACAAACATCTAATGCACTGACACGGCCAATTACGGAGACCGCGTTTCCAGTAAAGGGCGTAGCCTATTCACTTCATATTGAGCTACTGTTGACTGGTGTCTCATTTGTTCAGGTTAATGTTTGTGCACTATTGAGGAGTTTAGTCAATTTAGGACTGCATTTCTGTGATGGAAATATGTTGGTATTAATAAATAAAGAACTGAAAGATTCGCCTCATGATGTTATATGTAAGCAATGAGGATAAAGGGTGTGTGATATGGACAATATACCCCGGCTAAGAACTGTTCTTATACACAAGGAATCAATGTGCCTGGATAAGAGTGATTATATACACTAACGATGCCTAATTTGATGTTGGTCCTTCTGTGTGTCGGTAATACTGCCTCCCAGCAGAACACCCAGAGCATCGCACCTCTTCCACTGGGCTGACGTCTTCCCACTATGCATCCTGGTGCCATCAGTGCCAGGTAAACGGTGCTCACATAAACGGACGTCCACGTGTATCAAAAGAACTTATTGGACCAGTTGACCTTCTTCCACTGCTCCAAGGTCCAGTTCTGATGCTTGCGTCACCAAGGTGCCCTTTGTTGCTCTTTGTTGAGCCTTGGTTTCCCAACACCCTGTTTCAGGTTTTTGTTTAGTGTGTCCTCTGTCCTCTGACCACTGTCGGTAGGTACTCACCACTGCTGACCAGACGCATCCAACTAGCCTTGCCGTTTCAGAGATGCTCCGACCCAAAGGTTTGATGAAAACAAATTTTCCGCTGTCCTAGTTGCTCAGGTCTTAACTCCTGCCCTTTTCTCCTGCAGCCAACATTTTGACTACAGGAACGGATTGATTGCTTACCATCTAATCTACCCAGACCTTGATACTTTGTTAAGAGACAATCAATGTTATTCGCTTCACCTGTGAGAGGTTATAATGTTCTGGGGCGGCAGTGGCTCAGTGGGTTGAGGTTGTCTATCAATCGGAAGGTTGGTGGTTCGATCCCCGGTTCCTCCTGGGAAATTGTCGAGCAAGACACCTAACCCCAGCTGCTCCTGGCGAGCCTGCAGTCGCCTTGCATGGTAGACGCGGTCGTGTATGAATGGGTGAATGTGACGCAGGATCTGTAAAGCGCTTTGGATAAAAGCGCTATATAAAAGCTCAGCATTTACCATTTATTTCTGGCCTTTCGGTATATATTGGTATAACATCCTATATAACAATATAACATCCAACCCAATGGATTTTCTGAAGAATAATAATTGTCGCCCACTCACCACAGCTGTATGCTTCTGTGCTAATTAATGTTTTTCATAAGATTTGGAGAAACTAATGATATTCATATGATTTGGGAAAATAAATGTTTTTTCAGAGGTTATGGAAATCTATTATTTATGAGTTATGAATAAAAATGATTAAATCCAAATGTGCGACTAACTCGGTTATTTTTTTTAACAAGCTTGGACGACAGCATAGCTTCGCTCTTCATATTTTTTCTTCCTGGAAATGCTTTGGCTGTTTCCATCCAGAGCATTCATTGTGATATGTTTATTAGGCTGGCTGTCTAACTGCTTGGCCCTGTAATAAACACCCAGGCATTGTTTCACTAGTAGATGTTCGTCTCAGATAACATCTAATGTCTCTGCTAATAGGGTAGCCAAGCAGACCATCTCTCCTCTTTGTCTGCGTTATTGAGTCTCAAGTGCTTTTAAAATGCACTTCTGGCTGTTTCAGGGTCTGCTAGCCCGGGAGCCTAATGGTGTTTTATGGGTCGCTACAACTGAGAGTTGTCGGCACCGCTAGGTCATCGCTAGGTCATTGCTAGGTCTGGCCGAGTAAACAGCTTTACAGATTCATTTAACCTTTCTCACTTTTGGGTCGGTCTTGAATTCTGATAGTAAGGGACGTCCTTTGAATTTATCAGCATGTAAAACACTTTAAAATGGTGAACTACATTTTCTGTTCAATTCAGCTATTTACATATTAAGGAAACATAAATATGTTTGGTGCTTTGTAGAAATAACAGCATATTCTTAAAAAAAAAATCTGGGTGTCAATGTTTCTGTTTAAAAGATAAATAAAATCTGTTAACTATTAAAATATCTATGGTTATTATTATATGTCATTGGTTTTGGAGCCTTTGTTAATTACACATTATAATGATATGCACTACCCTGCCATTGGAACACAGGAGGAATTCTGGCTGATATTGGGCCTCTGTACCTTAATAGAATTGATAATCAGCCGTTTCCAGCTATTGTGTGCTATCCTTTTAAAAAACAAGGACATTTCCAAGTGACCCCACACTTCTGAACGGTAGCATATATCGTTAAACCAGTCTCCTTTCCTCCTGGTTTGGAGACAATCCCCGAAAACACTCCGGAGATAAACGGTACCAGGAGACTTTATTCCCATCTAAAGTATCTGTATTCCAGCCTGCCTGTGCATCTATTAACTTCTACCTGCTGTGGGATGTGGAGGTCATTAATGTAAATCTCAAGCTTCTCGCTCCTTCCTGAGCAGGAAGGTCACTATCCTAAGGATCCGTTCTCAGCAAAACGCCGTGTCAAATGCTTCATTATCAGTGTCTGACAAAGGTTCTGTCATTAGCAGCTCATTGTTAGCGTGCTTCAGACTGCTGAGTGGCTCTGCAGCCTCTGTCTACATACTCTCATGTATCCAGCCTGAGAAGGAAGGGGAGTTGGTAAAGTCCTAATGGAGGTCTGTCAGCCTGATGGAACATGTCAACGTGGTTCCTGGAAGCTCTACGACAGTTACATCCCATTAGTAGCCCATTGTCTGTTCAGATATTTGTGGAGATGAGGAGATGGAGACGTTATTAGTGATTCCACAGAAGGTATGAATTGCTCTAAACGTTTTTACGAAAATATTTAAGCCTGCAATTTTATAACGTTTTAGCACGTCATTAAACTGCATGTTTCGTCCAAGACAATGTAGCAAATAAATTGATAAGGAACTTCATTTTCCACTGTGACCCAAATTTTTTTTCTGCATCTGACACCCAACACTGCGGTTAAAGACCTTAGTGTTGCCTTTAACGCCTGCCTAACTTCTAAAATCCACATAAACTGCATATCCTATTAAAAGCCTAAAAATGATCGGCCTTAAAACCATTCCCAGTTGGCACAAACACATCACATCGCTCCAGTTTTATCTGCACAACATGGTTAAGTACCAGCAAAACAGTTCCTGGATTTGTTTTAGTGACATTTAAAGTGACAGTTATATTATCCGCAACATATTTCCGTCATATGTTTCGTTCAGACTGAGCAAGACGCTAGTTCCATTAAGGTTCCCAGTGGCTTTACACAGGCCAGTTACACCATTAACAGTTTGCTTTCTATGACTGTTGCGACAGCAGAGTGCAGAGTTCTTTCTCCAGTGGGTTTTAGGGCCAGTCTGTCTGTGAGCAGTGGTCTTATAACAGCTGAGAAATACACATTAGAAAGGGAACTCTGTCTAGGCCCACGGTACACAGAGACACATTCTGTATAGCCCAGGATACACAGAGACACATTCTGTATAGCCCAGGATACACAGTGACACATTCTGTATAGCCCAGGGTACACAGAGACACATTCTGTATAGCCCAGGATACACAGAGACACATTCTGTATAGCCCAGGATACACAGAGACACATTCTGTATAGCCCAGGATACACAGAGACACATTCTGTATAGCCCAGGATACACAGAGACACATTCTGTATAGCCCAGGATACACAGAGACACATTCTGTATAGCCCAGGATACACAGAGACACATTCTGTATAGCCCAGGATACACAGAGACACATTCTGTATAGCCCAGGATACACAGAGACACATTCTGTATAGCCCAGGATACACAGAGACACATTCTGTATAGCCCAGGATACACAGAGACACATTCTGTATAGCCCAGGATACACAGAGACACATTCTGTATAGCCCAGGATACACAGAGACACATTCTGTATAGCCCAGGATACACAGAGACACATTCTGTATAGCCCAGGATACACAGAGACACATTCTGTATAGCCCAGGATACACAGAGACACATTCTGTATAGCCCAGGATACACAGAGACACATTCTGTATAGCCCAGGATACACAGAGACACATTCTGTATAGCCCAGGATACACAGAGACACATTCTGTATAGCCCAGGATACACAGAGAACCATTTTGTATAACCCAGGATACACAGAGACACATTCTGTATAGCCCAGGATACACAGAGAACCATTTTGTATAACCCAGGATACACAGGGTGATTGGTGAACATGATGTTATGTAATGTTTGTTCACCAAAATTGCTATTATATATAATAAAAAAATGATGACATCCATTTTTTCCATTATTTTATTAATCTTCAGTCATTTATTAAGGCAATCCATTACACAGCAGTTCACAAACCACAGAACGGCAACAGTTATGTCCGACTTCTGGTTTGGAAAAGTATCATCATTATAATCATCAGCATGCATAACTGTAGACGGAGAGGTGGAGGGGAACTCATGGCTATAGAATCTCATGTGATTCTATTTCTATATAGAATGTCATGTAATTCTAATTCTATATAGAATGTCATGTAATTCTATTTCTATATAGAATGTCATGTGATTCTATTTCTATATAGAATGTCATGTAATTCTAATTCCATATAGAATGTCATGTGATTCTATTTCTATATAGAATGTCATGTAATTCTAATTCCATATAGAATGTCATGTGATTCTATTTCTATATAGAATTCTATATAGAATGTCTTGTGATTCTATTTCTATATAGAATGTCATGTTATTCTATTTTTTATATAGAATGTCATGTTGTTTCTATTTCTATATAGAATGTCATGTTGTTTCTATTTCTATATAGAATGTCATGTTGTTTCTATTTCTATATAGAATGTCATGTTGTTTCTATTTCTATATAGAATGTCATGTTGTTTCTATTTATGTATAGAATGTCATGTGATTCTATTTCTATATAGAATGTCATGTGATTCTATTTCTATATAGAATGTCATGTGATTCTATTTCTATATAGAATGTCATGTGTGATTCTATTTCTATATAGAATGTCTATTTCTGTGATTCTATTTCTATATAGAATGATTCTATTTCTGTATAGAATGTCATGTGATTCTATTTCTATATAGAATGTCATGTAATTCCATTTCTATATAGAATGTCATGTGATTCTATTTCTATATAGAATGTCATGTAATTCTAATTCCATATAGAATGTCATGTGATTCTATTTCTATATAGAATGTCATGTGATTCTATTTCTATATAGAATGTCTTGTGATTCTATTTCTATATAGAATGTCTTGTGATTCTATTTCTATATAGAATGTCTTGTGATTCTATTTCTATATAGAATGTCATGTGATTCTATTTCTATATAGAATGTCATGTTATTCTATTTCTATATAGAATGTCATGTTGTTTCTATTTCTATATAGAATGTCATGTTGTTTCTATTTCTATATAGAATGTCATGTTGTTTCTATTTATGTATAGAATGTCATGTGATTCTATTTCTATATAGAATGTCATGTGATTCTATTTCTATATAGAATGTCATGTGATTCTATTTCTATATAGAATGTCATGTGATTCTATTTCTATATAGAATGTCATGTGATTCTATTTCTATATAGAATGTCATGTCATGTGATTCTATTTCTGTATAGAATGTCATGTGATTCTATTTCTGTATAGAATGTCTTGTGATTCTATTTCTATATAGAATGTCATGTGATTCTATTTCTGTATAGAATGTCATGTGATTCTATTTCTATATAGAATGTCTTGTGATTCCATTTCTATATAGAATGTCATGTGATTCTATTTCTATACAGAATGTCATGTGATTCTATTTCTATATAGAATGTCATGTGATTCTATTTGTATAAAGAATGTCATGTGATTCTATTTATATATAGAATGTCATGTGATTCTATTTATATAAAGAATGTCATGTGATTCAAATTCTATGCCGTGAACACCCTGGAACAGATTGGGACTCGTGAAAAGGAGAAACCAAAACATCGGAAAATGCAAAATAAATTAAAATCACTGAGCTGTTGGAAAAAATAAATAAAACAAGTGTAAATCAGGGATGTTCCATGCTGGATGACTGCGGTTTCTACTTCTCTATCATCATCACAATCATCTTATGCAATAAATGGTTGATTCAGGACGTGCCTGCCCATTACAGGCCATACATAAGAAGGAATCGCACAAGGTGGGGTTCGCCAAACCTGTTACGATTTTGGCACAAACATGCACAACAGGGGCATTCCAGAAAGGTGAATTAAAAACCGAGACAGCTCTGTCAAAGCACAACTATAGCAAACTCTTTTGTTTGCACCAGAAAGAGAGCATTCAGTGTGCTCTGATCAGAAACAACAGCTCTGAATCAGACCTGTACCTGCCATCTCATCTAATCCAAGTGAATAGAACGCAACCACCAATCAGATTTCATCACTATGGCCTGTCCCCTTCACTGACAATCTGATTGAATTCGGTGGATGCGTTGTTCGCCGTGCACTGCAAATCATTGGACCTCAAATGGATCTTTTAAATTATTCAGAAGAATGTATTTTTTAACGTTATCATTCTTCCATATTGTCAATCATTTATCTGGCCAACTTACTCAACCCGTCCATGCTCAATATTACTCAAATGTGGTTTCGCTTCGACTACATGTCCTGCGTATTGATTTTCAATTCCTCCCCACTAATTATTTAAAAAAACACCGCAAATGCTGCAAAAGCCATGTTATTCCTATCACCCGTGTGTGGGCAAACTGAGACCCGCCTTCTGAATCCAATCTGGGTCACAAATCATTTATAATTAACAAATGACCAAACAAATGTGGCCCTCCATTTAATCTCAATGTCGTGATGTGTTCCCTGAGCTGGAGAGTTTGCCCTCCCCTGCTAAAACCTAAATTGTTGCAGTATTCTTACAGTATTTTACTTTAACAATGCTCGGCATCTCTTATGACTCTGTGATGTCCGTTAGATTGCCTTTTCTGTGACAGCCTTTTTCAATGTTCATCGCGTGACTTCACTTGGCAAAGCTGCCATTCAGGTAGGAAAAAACTCAGCTCAACTCCCTCATCTCACTGAGAGAAGACTGATATATTCAGGGAACCAAGAGTTCATTGAGACACTTTTCTGGAACACCCCTATGTTCTACGGATTCTAATGCAATTATTACAAATGAATGGTGTCCTTCTGGATACCAAGTATTGTCCAGTATTGGCTTATGTACAAAGGAAGTATTCAAGCTCCATTGGAAAAAGTTTTAAAAGTTAATCTCAAATGCATATTCTCCCACAATTGCTGGCACCCCAAAATGTTTTGCTCGTGCCCCAGCACCACTCATATAATGAAACAAATCAACTGTTTGAGTCTCATGCCTTTAATCGGGGTCAGATGTTTCAGGGTTAAGGCAAGAGCTAAACGTTTCACACTAGCAGGGTATTAAATCTGGGATTGGCAAACACAATGGACCTTTCACACTGCCGTGTTCTTAGCCCTGGGCTAAGACTTAATAGTTAGCAAACACTGGGCTAAGGTTTAACCCAAGGCTAAGGTTTCACACCCTGGGCTAATGGACAAATACAAGACTACTTTACTTTTTAATCTACCAATGTTTACACATCATCAATGTTACTCTGCCAAGATTCAATTAAAATTTTTTGCTATCGGTCAATCATGATGACGACCCGATCAACATTTGCTTTGACATCTTTGTTAAAACTACAAAAAATAAATAGAAAACGGCTACGTGAAAATATGAAACATATCAACGTAAGCCAGAGAATCTTACTAGTCTGCTTTTACTCTTTTGAAATATGTGCTGGGTTTACGTCAAAAGCTAGCTGCATGAACTACACCGCTAAGATTATGCCTGTACACTGAAACGACAAAAGTAAAAAGAGTAAATGGACCAAAACAGAAGGACAGAGTAGCTGTAGGTAAAGGCGCGCGTCAAGAGTGTATGTCAATTATGTGAAAGGGCAGCCTTTGTGATTGGACAATAAATCTTCAGTAATTTTTGCTCCTGGTTATTTTTCCATGTTCTTTATTGGGCTAGCCCTGAAAAGTCGATGCTAACCCTGCTCTGGAACAGGGCCAGCTAGCCACATGCTAAAGATGGGGCTAGCACACTTTAAAATATGCAATTGTGAACACTTGTTTAGCCCTGGGCTAAAATCTCCCATAGCCCTAGGCAATGGTGCAATGTGAACACGCCTTCTGTAAACCAAAGACAAAAACATATTTATAAAATTTGTAAAAACAGCAACAACAAAAAAACAAGAAATTATCACTTGTTAACTACCAGTTTACGAACTTCTTCTAATGACATAATCTTTGCACTTTAGAGGAATTTAAACAACACCTTTAGTCGTCGTTAAAAAATGGACAAATATTTACGAGCAATCTAACGAACAAATTCAAAAACTAAACTTCTCGCACAGATCACGTCAATCTTTTCAATTAATATGTACTCACGTCTTCAGGCAATGTAAATGTAGTCAGCCGGGCAACATTGTAAACAAGTACTGACTTTAAAAAACGTATGATAAAACCTGGTTGACATTCATGCAGAGTGGTTTCATTAGCTTTTGTAAAATAGATTTTCTGGACCTGCGTGCATTGTCTTTATTCAATACAAAAGTATAGTAGCACATCTGCTTCTGCAGATGCAATAATAATAGTTAATACATATTTGTTAAGTTCACTTGGAAGTGAAACAGTCATAATTCTAGCAGTAGTGTAATTAGGGAATGAAACTGTGGCTATGTATCTTGTTGAATAGAATTTGAGTTTCCACACCGTAGGCACATTTGGATCATATATTGAATTATCGAATGTGTTTTTGTAACACACCTCCCGGGCGTATTCTATCCATGAGCGCATGGGCCTGTTTGTTTTAAACACGTTGTTAAGCTGTAGACAAACACACAATTAATATTGTATTGACAGATTTTACTTATCTGATGTTTCTCCTCCTCAACCTGGTCAAGCAGAGAAGACACAGCTCTTCCAGGAAGGCGAGGTGACAACAACTTAGACGTTAATGTACCAACAACTTAAAGATGGTAATGTATCAATAACTAAAATATGGCAATGTTTTGACAGCTTTAACATGGTAATGTATCAATAACTAAAATATGGCAATGTTTTGACAGCTTTAACATGGTAATGTATCAATAACTAAAATATGGCAATGTTTTGACAGCTTTAACATGGTAATGTATCAATAACTAAAATATGGCAATGTTTTGACAGCTTTAACATGGTAATGTATCAACAACCTACAATTGCCAATGTATCATCAACTTGGATGGCAAACGCATCAACAATTAAAAGATGCAGTCTGAATTTAGTTGAAAAAGTGGTGCTATCAAGCCAAAAAGGGTGCCAGAATAATGTTGTAGTGTGTGCCAATTTGTGCCCCATGTCGACAAAACAGCTCACTTTCAAATTTAGAATGTCATGGCTAACTGATAAATAATAGTGATTCTACTTATAGAGTATGCCCATATCAACATCAATAAATACAAAATAATACAAATAATTTAACGCAAAATGTTCCAGACTTCATCTTTGAATGTGCCAATGCATCAAACATCTGTATGTTTCAACACGTCAACCTCTAAAAACAAATATGGCAACATAGCAACTCTCTGAGGCGTGGAAATGTGTCAACACTTGAAGTTCACATGTAACCGACATGATTCAGAGCTGTGCCGGGTAGCAATAAATAACCCCGTCTGAAACCTGGTGACTTGTGTTGGCTCCCTGAATTAATTGCTAGTCATTAGCTCTGCCGGCTAACACAATTGTATAGTGTAAAACCACGGTTCAAACCCAAATGTACTTTGACACATTGTACTGTGTATCAACTGCTCTTTGTGCAATTATTAATTATAGTAATCGTCAATTATATTCGTCTGTTACAATATTCATATATAGTACAATCGCCAAGAGTGGGAGAAACTGTAGTAGGCGGTATCCGCCTGTCTATTGTCTAGTAACAGTTCCATTCTGTGCAGAACACAGTGTTTCAGTGTGTTCCAATATTCCACTGGGGCAAAAAAATAAACAAACTATTATTACAAAGACAAATAAGTCTATAGCTGACATGACACTTTGCATTCGGGCACTGTCTGACGGTTTTTGCTAATCTCACTGAGAATTCATGGCACTGCATGCAAAGTTTAAAGAAGAGTAAAACATAGCTCAGCAACCACAGCAAGTACAATGGAACGATTCTACGAGCCCAACCAGAGCCTAATACATACCTATTGATACCATTTAAATACTATTTCTATGAACGGGCCTGACTACACATGCCAACAGTATAGCATAGATCCAAGCATGAATGCTGATTGGCTAAAAGCCATTGTATATGAGACCATATACCTCTAACACTTCAACTGTACTGCTCGAATTGTGTTGTTAACAGCTTTTAAATGACGATAATGCAGAGTAATGTTTTTTGGTTAATTGTCAATATACCCCGGCTAATGTCTGTATCTACATCCTGTTGTACA
The DNA here is from genome assembly GCA_029465975.1 of Dallia pectoralis. Taxonomy (NCBI): domain Eukaryota; kingdom Metazoa; phylum Chordata; class Actinopteri; order Esociformes; family Umbridae; genus Dallia; species Dallia pectoralis. The sequence goes on along the minus strand of CM055728.1, from coordinate 29,693,445 downwards.
TAAGAACATCCCTTAGTCATGGTATAATGGCCATATAGCACGGCTAATGTCTGTATCTACATCCTGTTGTACATAATAACAGCTCTTAGTCATGGTATAATGGCCATATAGCACAGCTAATGTCTGTAATATATCTACATCCTGTTGTACATAAGAACATCCCGTTGTCATGCTATAATGGCCATATAGCACAAATCCTCACATCACAATACTGTCATTATGCCACAACCCCCACACCTTATTGCTTAATTAATGAGGAAATATGTCAATTCTAGATTTCTTCTCGGTTATGTCAACATTCTAGAGCTGGAAGACATTTCGTTCTGCAACTGAGGAATCCCTTCCAGTTTCTCTGACAGAGGGTAGCTGTTTGTCATCTTATATATTTTGAATATGGTCTTTGTGCTTCTTATTTGGACAGCCATTAGTGCATTGTGTTGATACATGCTGTATTGGGAAATGCAGGAGGCTGGAAAGTCGTTATGGAGACGTTTCCCAATGAAACTGTTAGTCAGACACATAGAAGTATTCATCTTGATCATTGACACCTATTACTAAACAGTCTCACCTTATCTATAACATGCTTTATATAACTGTACTCGTTCAAAGTATGAATAAAGACTTATATCCCAGGATCCAAACCCCCACGGAATATAAATGTATAGAGATGTTAAAATGTGAAGAATAAAAATATGACTCCCGAACATGAATAAATACTGTCGTTATTTTACAATGAATAACCAATTAAATGGATGTTTCCGTAGTCCAATATACACAATCACTCCAAACGGTATCACATAGAACCGTGATACTGACTGGCACATAGTTACACAATAACTCTCTAAAAAACACCCTCACTAAAAATGTTAATGCTACTCTTTACATCACCACTTACACCAAACATTACTTAACGTCACACCGCACGCATGGCATTTCTTCTCTTGTCCGTTTTCTTCTCTTGTTTCTTCTCGCTTCCTCTATTGCCTCCTGTCGCTCTTTCCACTACCTTCCATCAAGCAATGAAATTCGGATTAAAACTCAAAAAACAAAAGCTTTTTCTCCCAAACAGTCACTGTGGGTTCGCTCCAAACAAAATGGAGACTTAATTGTTTAGCATGACTACCAGAATAAAAAGACGAGAAAAGAACAACACCAGGAAGATGCCGTGACGCATTTCCATTTAGCTTTCTCCACAAGTGGTCCACCGTTCAGACTAACACCCACCCTTCCCTCACTTCAGCCCCAGGGTTAGAGCCTCAGATCGGGGTGTACATGGAGTTTAGACAGGGGTGTGTGTGGTCCTGGTCATCAGCCCCCGGTTCTTCGTAGTGCGAAGGAAGGGAACAGGGCTTGATGCCTCTGTTCTTCATGTAGAGGATGAGTTGGTCCGGGATCTCAGCCAGAACATCCTTGGCCAGCCGGGCCATACTCAGCACGTGGTTACCCGCCCGGTCCATGTAGTCTCTGAATGGGACAAACTGATCGCGATGTTGACAGTTAAGGCATGAGGTCGGAACACAATATACTCTGACTGGAACACCTTGGAGTTCTAGAGTGGAGCGGATGGTTCTAGAACATTAAACACTATCCAACCAAAACGTCGGTGAATATCTATTGTGATTTCAATTAGGAACAATTTCTTCAAGTGGAACTATATTTTTCTTGTGTATTTTTGATACAGTAAAGCCAACATTGATCACTATGGAAACGATCGTTAATAGTTTCTTTAGTGTGAATAACGTCTCCGTCACATGTACTGCTCAAATACAGAGGGACAAGAAGCTCTACCTGGACTATATCTCTCTCCGCCAGTTTTCCCCTCGAGGAGATTCTGATGTCATCACCGTCCAGCTCCACCATGGCTGCACAGAAGACAAAAGACTGTTCAGACTTGGATACTGGCGTGCCCGGAAACCCCGATGGGCACACGACGTCAACATCTACGTCTGCGGCTGTCACGTATACGTCTGTCACGTCTACGTCTGTCACGTCTACGCCTGTCACGTCTACGTCTGTTTATGTCTGTCACGTCTACATCTGTCACTTCTACGTCTGTCACTGAACTTCAGAACTAATACTGCCAGTTACAATTATGTGTGCATAGTCTGTCCGCGAAAGATTTCACCCGTTGAAACCGGCTGTGCATTACGGGAGTCAATGTTTTGGTAGGCTGTTATGATGACCTCTATGTAGATCATTAAAACAGGCTGTTATTCATAAGAATATTCCCAAGCTCTGGAATTATACATGCAAAATTAGTATATTATTCAAGTCAACACCAGCTAACCCCTGTGTGAGCACACTGTGCACCACATTTGAGGACGATCAAAGTTGTGACCATATGTTTTTTTCAATATTTAGATTGTGTGCAAAAACTGGGAACTAGTTTTAGACATCTGCTTATTAACAGGAGACCTCCTCTGAAACTGCCAATTAAGTAAACATAACTTATTGAAACTTTCCTCAATGCCTCAGGAACCTGCTTAAGTCTGTTTCCTTGTTTATAAAACATCCACTTCAGCGTATTCGGGCCAGGCTTGTTTACAGACAGAACACTGGGAATATTTGACTGAGGGGGTAATGTTGATTAATTACTGTATGCTAATATGTAATTTTGGAGTTCTGTAATCTCGGCCAAGGACTGTCCTAAAAACATAGTCGAAAATGTATTGTATAAGTCCCTTTTAATCTAGCAGGATTTTGTTGTTTTTAAAATATTTCTCCTCAAACATGTTTAGTCAAATATGCTAAACTATTTCATTGATGTTATAAAATACAATGTTATATAATTGGGAAACTCTCACCGTCAAACTCAGCCTGTCCCACTCCGACAATGATGATGGACATCGGAAGCTTAGCAGCCTGCAAAACAGAGGACAAAAGACTACTAGATCCACGTAACATGGTCAACACTCTGGTGTTGTTTATTTGTTTACTCTGGTGTTGTTTAAACATAGAATAAAAGAATACTAGATCCACATAACATAATCAACACTCTGGTGTTGTTTATTTGTTTACTCTGGTGTTGTTTAAACAGAGGACAAAAGACTACAAGATCCACATAACATGGTCAACACTCTGGTGTTGTTTATTTGTTTACTCTGGTGTTGTTTAAACAGAGAATAAAAGACTACTAGATCCACATAACATGGTCAACACTCTGGTGTTGTTTATTTGTTTACTCTGGTGTTGTTTAAACAAAGGATAAAAGACTTCTAGATGCCACATAACATGGTCAACGCTCTGGTGTTGTTTTGACATATTACACGGGCAGAGATTAAGGTATAAAACTCACCCAGTTGAACTTATTGTAATTTAACAAAATAATTACGAAAAAAACAAAATATTAAAATGACTGAACCAATATTCAAAGTCTCCGACCTTAAAAGACCCAGTTTATCATCGTACAAACCGTGCGCGATACAACAGGCAGATTTAACGGCCTGCAGAGACACTTAATCCAGTCACATAGCAGCCAGAGACAACAATGCCATTGGACGAGGTACAAGACCAGCATCCGCAGCTCATCCCCGTCTCACTGGCCACTTGTCATTTAGCGCCTCCGACGTAGGACATTGTGTAGTCTGTCATCACATGCCGTAGTAGAGCTCAGCAATAATCTGACATTCGGTCAGGATAACAAATTAGCACATCGGGATTACAACAACAGAACAATATGTGTGCATATAGCTCCTCTTCACAGAGGAGACGAATACATGGTTCTTTAATTATTTCTAGAGTATTTTAGATAGTGTTTTAAAAATGTATTCTGTAAAGAATCAGTACAGACCAGAGGACCAAACATATCACATATCAAAAAATCCCTACGTCAAATCACATTTCACTCCCAACATTCAAATCCCATTACTTCCTCCTTGAATTAATAAAGCCTGGTTGTAGTAGCACCATGATAACAGCCACAGCTAACTGATTAGAATGTGAATCGGCTTATAAGCCTATAAGTAAACATTTAAGGAAATGTAAATGTGTAGCCTAGTGGTGGAATAATGCACGGCAGCACCAACGCAATGCCCTGGTTAACACAGTACCCTCCCCCTTGAGGTGCCAGGAAGGGAAAAATGTTCAAATGGACCATTTATTACTGTAAGTGACTCTGGATAAGTGTGCCAGCTAAATTACATGAACATATTTCAATACAAACAGCAAATAACCCAAATGTGGGCCCGCTAATAACAAACTAGTACCACAACTCCATGAGCATGTACTCTGACTAGTTATCTAACAGGCATGGATGTAAACTGGGACTATATTAGGTTATTACTGATCTCAGATCATAGCATATCTGAAGAGGGCACTTGAATCACTCAACATAGACGTAAACTGGGCCTATATTGGTTATTACTGATCTCAGCTCATTGCTTATCTGAAGAGGGTACTTGACGTAAACTGGGCCTATATTAGGTTATTACTGATCTCAGATCATAGCATATCTGAAGAGGGCACTTGAATCACTCCACATGGACGTAATGTAGCGGTCTACCACACACATGTTGTGCTACCGCCCACAGATAAACATCACCCTGAAGGTGTGGATGGGAATCCAGTAAACGCACTACGCCACAGTGAGGTAAAAGCTCTGTGGCACTGATAAATGATACACATAAGCCTGGAGCGAAAACACATTTAGACTCGAGAGAAGAGGTGTGTGTGTGTTTGTGTGTGTGTGTGTGCGGGCACAGGACGTAAGTGGATCAGCAATTCTGCAAAGTCTCCCGGGGGAGAAGGATTGTCACAGATCGGACTTTCAACATGAGTGGAGAACTCCTCTCAGTCGTTTTCTGTCTCTTCACTTCTATCTGTCCTCTTTCTCTCATCTATTTCTCCCCCTCTTCACCCTTGTTTCCCCTCTTCTCTCTCTTTCGCTCTCTCTAATACACTAATATGTCTCTGTTTAATCAACGCACCTACATTAATAAATTCCAGACAATTTTGTCATGAAGGCTGAACCACAAACCGACATTATTTAGTCAAACCTGTTAGTAACAGCCCTTCAAACCTGTGGGAGCTACACTTTTCTTTTACACACTCTACTTGTAAAACGGAAAACTACTTACGTAACTTTAGTTAACTCAATCTCTGCCTGTTACAATGCTCTCCAGTATGCAGCTCTAAGACAAGGGCATCGCTAAAAACAGACATATATATAGTCAGAGTATTTATTTCAACCGTCCTCATGATAAAACATTCGGTGGCAGTCCATCCACCACACCTCTGGTGTCATGGATTTGAATCGCTGGCACACGGACAGCCTCTGATTGGCAAACTATTGGTTATCTAGAGCTCTGCATCAGTGCAGTCCCGGCCCAGTCAGGCACTCCATAGCGAATATTAAGTAACCCAGGCACGCAGAGAGACATAATAGAGTGGCAATAATTGATTATTGGCGAGTAATGTAGGATGAAAAAAAATTATGGCCATGGAACATCAGTGGGAGGGGATGGGGCTAATATTTAGCCCAAAGTCTGGCCTGCAATATGGACTGAAATGTGGGGGGCGAGATAGGCAGAGACCACAGGAAGATCCAGAACTAAAGCATTATGATCGCACACGAGGGAAAAGGGACCTGTGAATGAATCCTTTCGCCCAGGCAATGCAGTTTGTTGGGCCTTTGAAGGTGACAGCCGGAGACAAATTGCTTGTCTGTGGGAAGTTGGAGATAGAGTACTGGTCGAGGCAGGTTAGAAACAAGACTTTCAGAAAAGCAGGATGGAAGGGTGAGGTTTGGGCTGAAACAAGTTGGAAGGCTGTGGCAGGTTAGAAGGCTTGGCTGAAGCACAAAGACTCACTATAGTGAACAAAAGGACCTCCACGGGGAAGGGGCAGGTAAGGTATCTTTAAGGGAAATGGGAGGTTAGAAGGCTTAGCTGAGGCCAGGTAGATGGGATAAGCTGGGTCAGATGGTGAGGCTTGGAAACGGCAGCTTGGAAGGCTTGGTAAGGCAGGATAGAGCAGCAGACAAGATCTTAAAAGGAAGGTGTGGCTGTTCTAATGGTTTGACTAACAGTCGCAAATTCCCTTTAAACCCAGTCTGCTGTGAGGTCAAAGGTCAGAGGTCATCCTGTGCAGAACCACGCTCCGTCACAGGACGGCTGGATTGTAGACATTGCATGTTCAACTGATATTCAAACCCTCAATTTGGTGTCAAAACGAAAACAGAAGAACATCCACGAGTCTGAAGGGCAAAATGGAACGGAAAACCGCCAGAACGAGCATACCAGAAATAAAGTACCAATCAAGTACTAGTCTTGATTAAAGCAGTAGAAATCAAATATTTGGCTACAAGCCAGTTGAGGTGAAAGGCAGAGTTGCCGTGGTGAGTTTACAGTGTCCGTAAGGCCCTATAAAGCCAGACAGAGATATCAAGAAAGGGAGAAATAAAACAGAGAGGTAGTCGCACACACACAGACAAGGTGGGCTAGAGACTACACGGGGAGTCTGGGTAATGGGGACATCCAGGAGACCACTCACAATGACGATAGCCTCCTTGGTCTGGGCCATGTCTGATATGACGCCGTCTGTGATAATCAGCAGTACAAAGTACTGAGAGCCATCCTGTACAGCAGCTGCATACCTGAGAGAAACACATTAGAGTTAGACACATTCCTCTTAGACACATAATTTGCATACCAGTTAGACCCATTCCTCTTCTAACAGATATAATTTGCATACCAGTTAGACACATTCCTATTGTAACTGATAGCATTAGCATACCAGTTAGACCCATTCCTATTGTAACTGATAGCATTAGCATACCAGTTATACACATTCCTATTGTAACTGATAGCATTAGCATACCAGTTAGACCCATTCCTATTCGAATGGATAGAATTTGCATACCACTTAGACACATTCCTATTGTAACTGATAGCATTATCATACCAGTAAGATCCATTCCCCTTCTAACTGATAGCATTAGCATACCAGTTAGACCCATTTCCCTTCTAAAGAATAGCATTAGCATAACAGTTAGACCCATCCCCCTACTACAGGATAACATTAGCATACCAATCTGAACTATTCCCTTTCTAACTAATAGCATTAGCATAACAGTTAGACCCATCCCCCTACTACAGGATAACATTAGCATACCAATCTGAACTATTCCCTTTCTAACTAATAGCATTAGCATAACAGTTAGAACCATTCCTTTCCTAATGATATCAATAGCATACCAGTTATACCTACCAACTTTCTAACTGATAACAGCTAAACTTGCTACCGTCCCCTCCTAACTGATACTATTGGCATTACAGTTAGACCAACCGCTTTCCTAAATGATAGCATTAGGACTCCAGCTAGACATGGTCTGGAACTCAAAATTAAGAGCATCGCTTCCATTTTTTATTGTTCTTTGTATTTTGTTTCTTTAACTTCTTACCTAATCTCACTTATTTTAACAACAACAACAACAAAGCCAACAATCAAAATTGTATTTGTAGCAATTAATTGGTTAGATGGTTGTAAGCGCTTCTTTAATATATTGCATTCATATTATTATATTATACTGCATAGTGCCTCTGAACTGTTAAAGCATTATAAGTGGAAACATTAAAAGCCAATATCCATCCAAATGCAATCTCCCTGTCACCAGAGAATGGGTCCTAGATAAAAATACAGCAATCTGTGTACTGTTCTGTAATTCTTATTTTTATTAAGAACACACACACACAGTATCCTCTAAAGTTATACTGTGTAATAAGAGTCTATATCTCTATATGTGTACAATATGTGGCCTAGATTCCATCACTCATACATAAAAGTTCATAACACAATTTATGTATTTGCTCTACATGTTTTGAGGTTGAAGTTGTTACATTTCTTTATTATGTATTCTGTACACATTTCACATTGCCTCGATTCAGCCTTTCGCCATGGAAACCAGCCATAGACGACTTAGCACCTTAGAGCTATTATAAACCGGTTACCCATGTAATTAGCTTGTTTTCCAAACCTGGAAAAATACCAGAAGTAAACAAAAGGACCCTGAATGCCTATTTGAATGCCTGAATGCCTATATTGCAAGGTGTACTGGCATATAGTAACTAGCAGGTCTGAACTAAACAGCAGACCTGAAGTAAACAGCAGATCTGAACTAAACAACAGACCTGAAGTAAACAGCAGATCTGAAGTAACTAGCAGATCTTAGTAACTAGTAGATCTGAAGTAACTAGTAGATCTGAAGTAACTAGCAGATATGAAATAAACAGCAGTTCTGAAATAAACAGCAGATCTGAGTAACTAGTAAATCTGAAATAAACAGCAGATCTGAGTAACTAGTAAATCTGAAGGGAGGGGACAGGACAGGACAAAAACATGAGCTGATTATGCCAAGGGGACGCTTTGACATTTTCGACTTCACCTCTGGAGTCATTGTTGAGTCATCTCTTCTAAATTATATAAATAATAATTACGCTTTTCAGACGATGTGTCTACACCATCACTGACATTTTAATTAGAGGCAAGAGGGGGAATGTCGTCAGGGAAGGCACACACGTCTGTGAGGGCGGTGTGTCAGGAGACACAGATTGTGAGAAATTACGAGTGTTTAGGAGATTAAATGGACATCTAGCCTCATCACCATGCAACACACACACACACACACACACACACACACACACACACACACACACACACACACACACACACACACACACACACACACACACACACACACACACACACAACAACAACGCACACCCAGTCTTCAGTCAAATATGACCTCCAACTTAACCGCCCACTTACATCCATCACTACGTAAACAGCTGATTGTTTATTTTCCCTCCATTTAATCACAGGACATCCTATAAAACAGGTCCATAAAACAGATGTTTATTGGTTTAGGGGCCCTAATGTCTCGCCTGGTCCATACATATGCGGTTGAGTGTAGCCTGAAGGTCACCGTTCAACTGACTTTCTAACCAATGTAGAGATTGATTGACGATCAGCCTTGTTGTGCTGTTCCAGACCGGCAGTCTGAGCCTAGACCTTTAAGTGCTGCATAGCCAACTTCAATTGTTTGCTACTATAAATCTTAAATAATGACCATAGGAATTGACTGTAAAGTACAAACATGTCAGTAAACAGAGACAAAGGCTCTGTCTCGCTCGTCATCTGTGTCGGACCTCTAGTGTCGAACCTCTACTGTCGGACCTCTAGTTTAGGACCTCGAGTTTAGGACCTCGAGTTTAGGACCTCTAGTGTCTGACCTCTAGGTTAGGACCTCTAGTGTCGGACCTCTAGTGTCAAACCTCTAGTGTCGGACCTCTAGTTTAGGACCTCGTGTCGAACCTCTAGTTAAGGACCTCTAGTGTCGGACCTCTAGTTTAGGACCTCTAGTGTCGGACCTCTAGTGTCGGACCTCTAGTTTAGGACCTCTAGTTTAGGACCTCTAGTTTCGGACCTCTAGTTTCGGACCTCTAGTTTCGGACCTCTAGTTTCGGACCTCTAGTTTCGGACCTCTTGTGTCGAACCTCTAGTTTAGGACCTCTAGTTTAGGACCTCTAGTTTAGGACCTCTAGTTTCGGACCTCTAGTTTCGGACCTCTAGTGTCGGACCTCTAGTGTCGGACCTCTAGTGTCGGACCTCTAGTGTCGGACCTCTAGTGTCGGACCTCTAGTGTCGGACCTCTAGTGTCGGACCTCTAGTGTCGGACCTCTAGTGTCGGACCTCTAGTGTCGGACCTCTAGTGTCGGACCTCTAGTTTAGGACCTCTAGTTTAGGACCTCTAGTTTAGGATAGGCACACTGTGTAACCCTTTTTTTCTTCTTTTTCTTCAAAGACTCACTTGGCCACATGGTTGACGACCGGCGCGAAGTTGGTAGGTCCATATAGTTGGACCGTCTTAAGGCTCTGATGGTACGCATCTAGAATGCCCTCCATTCCATTGCAGTACGGGTTCTCTATGTTACCATTCTGGAATGAAGAACAAATACAAACAGGCAACTTGAATGTGTTTACTTCTGTAGTAAAATTAGTTGAATAGTTCTGAAGTAGAACCAGGAGGATTCCAATGCAGTACCCATAAGGAAAAATACATCTAGATATGGCTAGATTGGTGACACACTGTAGAGTAGATATAGCTAGCTTAAGGATGTACCGGTACATGACTTTAATAGCGATGTAGGGGTTATAAAGCTATCTTAGCGATCTACAATTAATATAGCTAGCTTGGTAATGTACAGTTAATATAGCTAGCTTAGTGATGTAAAGAATAGCTTCAGCTTGGTGATGTGCTGTAAATATTGATAGCTTGTTAATTTACAGTAAATGTAACTATCTTTGTGATCTACAGTTAATATATCTAGCTTAGTGATGTACAGTCTATAGCTAGCTAGGTAATGTGCAGCATATATTGCTAGCGTGTTGATTTCTTTTGTATATGTAACTAGCTTTGTGATCTACTGTCTATCTAGCTAGCTTAGTGATGTACAGTAAATGTAGCTAGCCTAGTAGGGTGCATTACATGTAGCTAGCTTAGTTATGAAAAATAGATATAACTAGCTATATGCAAGCAGAGGGTGTGGCATGAGTATATAGTATGATGCATGTTGAGACCTCACACATTTGATTATTTAAATCCAGATTAGAAGACACTAGAAATGCTGGTCTTCATGTGGTTTCACACATTTAATAACATTAAAGAAAAACTAAACTTTACAATTTACAATACATTTTTCAACCAGGCATTACAAGTATCTATATTAAGGCTCTGGAAATCACTTTCTGATGACAGGGAGTTTGTATTTCGATGGGGAAGCTTTGAATGTCTCTTGTGTTTATACGTAGCTTCTAAACTCTTGGTAGACACTCCTATTGGGCCTGTGGGTGTTTTTGTGTGTGTGTGTGTGTGTGTGTGTGAGAGACTGTGTGTTTTTTTTTTTAATTACCAAGGGAAACTCATGAGAGACCCTTCCATCGGGGGGCAGCTTGGCTCCAAACCCCAGAGCAGGAAACATCTTGTCACTATCATAGTCCTGGATGATCTCCCCCACAGCCTTCAGGGCCATGGCATAGGCATTCATCTGGTATGGATTCATATAGTGCAGAGAGGTGGATTGGGATGGGTTACCTGGAGTGCAGAAAACCTCACAGTGAGTCACACGGTATTCAAGCGGTGGATGGAAATGAGCCGTAGCGTCGTAGAGTGGAGAAATACACTCAGCCCTCACCATTGGACGCCGTGAAATCAATGGCCACCGTGAAGTGAATCTGGGTTCTGAATGAAAACAGAGGTGAAGAGAACATGTCAACAGAAAGTCCCTCGTCAATGAAAACCCAATGTAAACCCTAGGTTATCCAAATCCTTTCTTTATTTCAGTGGGTTCTTGCATGACTGGTACTGTTTTAGGTCTTTCAGTCCGAGTGTAAGAGTGCATATAGTATGTGTTGTGTAGTATGTGGACCATAACCTCTGCTGGCACTGCCTTAGAGTTTGAAGAGACAGTTGTAATACTGATGAATCCGCTTGTTGAGGGGAAGGGGAACCTCTGTTCACACCAGAACCTACTGAAATTGTTTATGGACACAGATCAGAGCTAGGGTTCAACACATTTCACAGTACAGGATTAGGGTTAGCAGAGCTAGGGTTCCATGCATTTGGTAGTACAGGATTAGGGTTAGCAGAGCTAGGGTTCAAGGGATTTCCAGAGTACAGGATTAGGGTTAGCAGAGCTGGGGTTCAATGGATATCCAGAGTACAGGATTAGGGTTAGCAGAGCTGGGGCTCAACGCATTTCATGGTACATCAGCTGCTGCTACGCAACGTGCTCTGGGATGTCAGAGGGACGTTGTTTTGGTCTTTATTCTTGATATTTTGCGAATGGGTATGAAAGTTGTGAAAGCTGTGACAAAGAGCGATATGGACCACTCACCATTTAAGTCCTAAAGTTTCTCACCCACCTATTCTATCGCTTCCCTTCTGTACCACTCACATTTTAGTAATTCAGTAAAAAATATTATTTCCCAGGAACAATTAGGGATTAACAGTTTTACTCAAGGACAGAATATGAGATTTTAAAGCTTGTTGGCTTGGGGAATTGACCCGCCCCTTGGCTTAAAGTCTTAATTCACTTGTCAGGTTACAGCTACAATTATCCAGCTGCCATCACTCTGCACTCTGCTCCCATTTTAACTAGCCAACTGCCATTCACTGGCTGGAGCGGAGGTATTCAACAACGGTGGATATTTTCTAGACATCCACATTTGGATCCCGTTTGAATCCCATGCGGCCAATTTCACTTGCTGATTCCGGCTTAAAGTGGCACTTCACTCTGGAGGGACCTTAGGTGTTGTGAATCATGTCTGAGAGATTTCAAGGGTCTGGGTATTACCAAGGCCCCTTCAATCACAGTGTTTGTGTTTTCATGGCACAAATATAGCTGACTCTTTTCCAGTGCCCCCTCATTAACAACACAGACAATGGCCTTTGACCTTGTATCCCCTAAATGTTGTCCTCTGACTAGTCTCACTTCTCTGTTGACTACAGTTTCGTTCGTTGTTGTTCCTCCAACCCACTCAGCGCCTCCCCAGATTGTCATGCCCTGCAATCTTCATTGTCTCTGAGGATATCTGCCATCTGCAAAAAATGATTCTAATTGTGCCTATTCAACTATACTCTCTTGTGTCTTAGTGACTCACTGAGACCTCAGAAGTGGGCTTACAGTATCACGCAGAGAAAAAACTAAGGAAAAAATAAACTTCTGTATGACCTATAATCCCTTTTCTGCCTCCCTCCTACGTTCTCTTTTCTATCAGCTGCTAAAGACACAATCACTTTGAAGGTAATGATTCTCCTTCTGACCTCCAAGAAAGTCTTTGCCACCTTCTCCTCACTACTAAATCCTTCACCTCTTTCATCTCGGCAGATGAATTTGTGAAACCCTTTGACCAGATGGTAGATTACATCTGCACTTCTTTGACTCAATCAATGCAGTCCACTGACCCCCCACAGGGAACAAGTCTACACATTAACCATTAGTAACAGCAGTTACAGTATTACATCAAGTACCATTTAAGAACTTAAAAATGTTACCCTGCACTGAGAACCCACTCCTGTTAATTTTACCAGTAAGATGATGGTTTCATAAGTCTTCTCAAGCAGTGGTTCACAGTCTTTTTTTTTGCTCTGCTCTTAGTACTCCTGCAGTGGCTCTGCTCTTATTACTCATGAAGTACCCCCTGACGTTAATGTCATCCTATTGAGAGTATTTTCAAGTTGTCTCTGTGGAGAGGCCAGGTACCGAGAGGGGTCCTAGTACCCATCTTTGGGAACCACTTATTTAGTGGGTATTCTTATGAATTTCTAATTCCTCCTTATCAACTAATACCTATATTTGGCTACATTCCCTGTAACAATATAGCCATAGTTGCTCCATTCCCCCTAAACCAACTTGTGACCACTGTGATGGCAGGCATATTTCCCTGCTGACTTTTCCTTGCAGATGACTTAATTTCCTGCTATTCTTGAGGCTAATGAGACGTCAACGTGGATTACTGAGCCAAGACCGCCATGCTCTGTGTGATAGAGGCTTTTGGTCTCTCCCAAGGAGACGGTCCTCTGTACTCATATTTAAAACATTAGATATTCCTGTTCACCCTCTTACCCCTTTACCCTATTCTGCCTGGAAAGTTGCTCCAGTTGTACGTGGAGAGGATGCCTATCTGATCTTCAGGCCGTTAATACTGGTGATCCCCAGGGCTCTGTTCAAAGCCCTCTCCTCTTCCCTTTACACACTTGTCTTCTGTTTTTGCATTTGATTATTATGTCCCTCACACATGGCATCTTTTGCAGAGTCCCCTAAACAAGATGTGTTGGTGCCAATGATTTAATAAGCTACTCATTTGTTTTCCACTGTAAGTGTATTTTATATTTTCAAATGTTGAAGTTTTTTATTTTTGTAATAACGGACTCAAGTACCTCGTCATAAATAAATGTAAAATAAAGAAACTATAGATGTCACTCAACAGATTTTATCATACACACGTTTTACGCCCAGGTGGCAAAACCCATTTTGGCATGCCCGACTGACACATCTGCTTAAATATCAGCCCACCCCCTAAACCCGGAGGCGGAAGGCTTGTTTGTCTGTTGGAACAGCTATTATTATGAAAACATAAATACATATTCAATACACTATGATAAATGTGGTGGTAGTAGAAAGCAGAGAGATACTGGCTGACATATTCAAGTCATCATGGGTAAACAACTGCTAGGCCTTTGCTCAGATCCGATAAAAAAGAAATCCTGAGAAAAATATCATATTAATGTGCATGAGATAATCAAAAAATGTGGACACAACACAAACATAAACAAAAGTTACACATGAAAGAAGATCTATAATGACGTGATGAGGAGAGGGAAGTCTGCATAATGACAACCGGTACCTTGATGGGTTTGTTAAGCACTATAAAAGTGAGATGTGACAGTAATGATTTGAAAGTAAACAGATTAGTGGAAATGGCAGGAGGGAGGGGAAATTACAAACACGCTGCCAAACCCCCCTCATTAACAGCTCTCCAATCTGTCAGGATTTGTTTTCATGTTCTACTCTTGAGTCCCAGTAATGTAGTACGTCAGCATCTTCACCAATTGTAAAGTCAGTCGTGTGTTAGGCGTCCTCACCCCCATGGCTTCTCTGCCTACAATATATGATCAGGGGGGCAATATGCAAACAGAATGGCGAAACCTCTTTGAAAACTAAAAGGCACGCAGTGATTTCCTAGTAGATAGCTACAACCAAATAACAAGTAGAGAGATATGTGAGCATCCACAATGAGAGACAGGGTTTTCATTTGAACATACACACACATTTTTCAAGCAGACGTCTATAATTACTTGTTTCACCTGTGCTTATGACTTTTAGTTGGTATGTGTTTCACCTGTTTAGTCAGCATTGGTTTATTGTCCGCTGGTCAAGGGGTTCAGATTTAATAGTTGCTAGCACAATGGGTTTGGTTGGAAATTAGAGAAGCACAAACTCACATTTTATCCATGGGAAATGCAAAAGAACTAACTAAAAACTCCCCACCTCTCCCGTAACCCAGGCAGTATTCCCAATTCATCTCCTTTAGGTTTAGAACTCTGAAGTGGCTAGCTGTAGCAACTGTAGCCCACAGCCTCCTCCGTTGTGATTAATAGTGATTGGCTATATCTTGGCGAATCAGATTGATGCTGTGCTCCATTGTGATTAACAGTGATTGGTTATATCCTGGCGAATCAGATGAGAGCTGTGCTCTGTTGTGATTAACAGTGTTTGGCTATATCCTGGCAAATCAGGTGGGTGCTGTGCTCCATTGTGATTAACTGTGATTGGCTATATCCTGGCAAATCAGGTGGGTGCCGTGCTCCATTGTGATTGACAGTGATTGGCTATATCCTGGAGAATCAGATGGGTGCTGTGCTCCATTGTGATTGACAGTGATTGGCTATATCTTGGCGAATCAGATGTGTGCGGTGGTAGCCAGGGGAGCGGTGAGCCTGATTACCTCAAAAGGAAGTGTTGGTGAAGGTCCAGTACAAAGTACTTATCATTTACCTCGGTTTGGAAATGTTTCTTAGGGATAATGCTTCTTTGGGTTTCTAGCTGACACTAGTTCTTACTCCTGGTCCCTAAACACAACCTAGGGTTATGCATCATCGAGACCCTAATCCTGACGCCTGGTCCCTAAACACAACCTAGGATTATGCATCATCTGACCCTAATCCTGACCCCTGGTCCCTAAACACAACCTAGGGTTATGCATCATCTGACCCTAATCCTGACCCCTGGTCCCTAAACACAACCTAGGATTATGCATCATCTGACCCTAATCCTGACCCCTGGTCCCTAAACACAACCTAGGATTATGCATCATCTGACCCTAATCCTGACCCCTGGTCCCTAAACACAACCTAGGATTATGCATCATCTGACCCCTAATCCTAAACACAACCTAGGGTTATGCATCATCTGACCCTAATCCTGACCCCTGGTCCCTAAACACAACCTAGGGTTATGCATCATCTGACCCTAATCCTGACCCCTGGTCCCTAAACACAACCTAGGATTATGCATCATCTGACCCTAATCCTGACCCCTGGTCCCTAAACACAACCTAGGGTTATGCATCATCTGACCCCAGCCTCTTTCTCTATCTTGACCTGTCACAGTGCCTTTCAATAAGAACGCCATGTTGGGAAAATCTAATTCCAACAGAAGTCTAGTCTTACTGTACCCTATGATCCCATATTCTGTGGTATATTGTGTAAAAGTACGGTTACTCAGCAGTCAGGTTGCCAAGCCTTCCAATGATAATTATTAATATTGTAACCTGTTTGTTTGCTTGATTAGGTCAGGAATATGAATAGTGTAATTTACTTAAATTTTACCGACACGGTTGAGTGTTGAGGGTTGTTATTTCTCTGTCCTCTCCAATCTGTTGTTTTTTTGCCATTAAATATACAACAGCCTCCTATAAAGTTTTTTTTATTCAGTCTGACTTTATAGAAATGCCGATAACTGCTTTCATACTGACAAGATAGTGTCCTATCATTAAATTTCCAACAATGCTGAAAATCAAAGGGATTATCACCAGCAGTTGATAAAACAGCACAATGTACTCTGCACCTGTTTTTGTAAAATCTGAGGGGATATGGATGGGAAAAAAGGTTAAACAAGGATTAATTATATAGTGAATCATATAAATAAATCCCTTTTTTTGGGATGAAGGTACACATTTTTCAGTCCCAAGTCGAACCCATTCAGTTTCAGGTAGATGTTTTTGCATGGGTTCGGAAATGCCAATGTTAACTTGTATCTGTAATCAAAAAAGCTTCTACCAGGAAGTGAAACAAATAGAACATTTATTTCCATGAGTGTATGGACTCCTGTCATGAGTGTACAGTGTTTATTAAAGTCTGCTCACAAACACTGGAGTGAAACACCTTTTAATGTTATAGGTTTTATATGATAAAGCAGTTGAATTTACCAATTAAGAATAAGCAGCTACATTTAATTTATTCATAAATCTAATAGCGGTTGAAGGAACAGCAGATTCACCCTGAAGTGGAGCAGAAATGTAGGTGTAGTTCCTGTTTCTGTGTCAGCTGGTACTGGAGGCCACATAAACAGGATCAACTGTGGTTTCTTTATGCTTCAGCAACCACAGGCTCACAGGAGCACAAACACAAATAGAGCCACAGCAAACCGACTAATCACATACATTACACCACCCCTTTGCTCCTTTTATGTTTCTCCCTCTCTCCCCCATTTCGCCTTCTCTCACCCTTTCTCCTCATCACATCTCACTTGTTCTCTGTCTCTTGTCCCCTCTAATCGTCTCTATATGTCTTTACCCATCTTTATTCATCTCTACCCATCTCTACCCGTCTTTATTCATCTCTACCCGTCTTTATTCATCTCTACCCATCTTTATTCATCTCTACCCATCTCTACCCATCTTTATTCATCTCTACCCATCTTTATTCATCTCTACCCATCTTTATTCATCTCTACCCATCTTTATTCATCTCTACCCGTCTTTATTCATCTCTACCCGTCTTTATTCATCTCTACCCATCTTTATTCATCTCTACCCATCTTTATTCATCTCCACCCATCTTTATTCATCTCTACCCGTCTTTATTCATCTCTACCCGTCTTTATTCATCTCTACCCATCTTTATTCATCTCTACCCATCTTTATTCATCTCTACCCGTCTTTATTCATCTCTACCCGTCTTTATTCATCTCTACCCATCTTTATTCATCTCTACCCATCTTTATTCATCTCTACCCATCTTTATTCATCTCTACCCATCTTTATTCATCTCTACCCGTCTTTATTCATCTCTACCCATCTTTATTCATCTCTACCCATCTTTATTCATCTCTACCCGTCTTTATTCATCTCTACCCATCTTTATTCATCTCTACCCATCTCTACCCGTCTTTATTCATCTCTACCCATCTTTATTCATCTCTACCCATCTTTATTCATCTCTACCCATCTCTACCCGTCTTTATTCATCTCTACCCATCTCTACCCGTCTTTATTCATCTCTACCCATCTTTATTCATCTCTACCCGTCTTTATTCATCTCTACCCATCTTTATTCATCTCTACCCATCTTTATTCATCTCTACCCGTCTTTATTCATCTCTACCCATCTCTACCCGTCTTTATTCATCTCTACCCATCTTTATTCATCTCTACCCGTCTTTATTCATCTCTACCCATCTTTATTCATCTCTACCCATCTTTATTCATCTCTACCCGTCTTTATTCATCTCTTCCCGTCTTTATTCATCTCTACCCATCTCTACCCGTCTTTATTCATCTCTACCCATCTTTATTCATCTCTACCCGTCTTTATTCATCTCTACCCATCTTTATTCATCTCTACCCATCTTTATTCATCTCTACCCATCTCTACCCGTCTTTATTCATCTCTACCCATCTTTATTCATCTCTACCCATCTTTATTCATCTCTACCCATCTTTATTCATCTCTACCCATCTTTATTAATCTCTACCCATCTTTATTCATCTCTACCCATCTTTATTCATCTCTACCCATCTTTATTCATCTCTACCCATCTTTATTCATCTCTACCCATCTTTATTCATCTCTACCCATCTCCACCCGTCTTTATTCATCTCTACCCGTCTTTATTCATCTCTACCCATCTTTATTCATCTCTACCCATCTTTATTCATCTCTACCCATCTTTATTCATCTCTACCCATCTCTACCCGTCTTTATTCATCTCTACCCATCTTTATTCATCTCTACCCGTCTTTATTCATCTCTACCCGTCTTTATTCATCTCTACCCATCTTTATTCATCTCTACCCATCTTTATTCATCTCTACCCGTCTTTATTCATCTCTACCCGTCTTTATTCATCTCTACCCATCTTTATTCATCTCTACCCATCTTTATTCATCTCTACCCGTCTTTATTCATCTCTACCCATCTCTACCCGTCTTTATTCATCTCTACCCATCTTTATTCATCTCTACCCGTCTTTATTCATCTCTACCCATCTTTATTCATCTCTACCCATCTCTACCCGTCTTTATTCATCTCTACCCATCTTTATTCATCTCTACCCATCTTTATTCATCTCTACCCATCTTTATTAATCTCTACCCATCTTTATTAATCTCTACCCATCTTTATTAATCTCTACCCATCTTTATTCATCTCTACTCATCTTTATTAATCTCTACCCATCTTTATTCATCTCTACCCATCTTTATTCATCTCTACCCGTCTCTACCCATCTTTATTCATCTCCACCCATCTTTATTAATCTCTACCCATCTTTATTCATCTCTACCCGTCTTTATTCATCTCTACCCATCTCTACCCGTCTTTATTCATCTCTACCCATCTTTATTCATCTCTGCCCATCTTTATTCATCTCTACCCATCTTTATTAATCTCTACCCATCTTTATTCATCTCTAACCATCTTTATTCATCTCTACCCGTCTCTACCCATCTTTATTCATCTCCACCCATCTTTATTAATCTCTATTCTCTACCCATCTGTATTCATCTCTACCAGTTTCTACTATAAATCCAACCACACATGCATTTTAACTCCACCACCAATAAAGGCCAGTCAGTTCAATCAATCAATCAAAAGTATTTTATAAAGCCCTTTTCACAAACACCCCGTCTGAACCCGACGGAGCATAGAGTGAGACACTCTATTTTCATATATTCCTCTGTAATGAAATAAGAAATCCTTGGAATTTAAGGTGCATCCCAGGCATGTTCCATTAATATCATATAACGTGACATCCAAAGCCTCTTCCAATGTCACACTCAAGCAGAACAAAATGAAAAAATCTAACCCATGGAAAAAGCGCAGTATCACCTTTTCAGAGACTATACTCAGCTGGCTTTATACAAAATTAATAAGAGACTTAAATACAATAGAATAAGGCTTTAGGAATCCATTCCTCCAGGCACTCTCATTCAATATTAAATTACAAGAAGAAACATTCAATGAAACGGTAATGAAAAGATTGAATCTTGCAATTCAACATTAATCAAAAACCGTTTCAACTCCCAAAACGATCACATAGGCTTTGTGCTCGCAGTGCAGTAAATTACGATATAACAGCCAGAAAAAGTCCTACAACTATTGCATGTGCTCTGGGACAGAAAATCACCTGTTATTCCTTAAGAGCTTCGAAAATCCTACAGAATTGATCAGAGTAAATGTGTTTATAAGTTTATGTGTTTATGGGGTTATTGGAATGGGAAGGTTTGTATTGATGCTAAACACACCAGGAACATGAAGGGAATCCAAAGCACCTTCCTCCTGTTACATCAGGGCTACTATTGGCCTCTTAGATACTATTGATCAGGGCTACTATTGGCCTCTTAAATACTATTGATCAGGGCTACTATTGGCCTCTTAGATACTATTGATCAGGGCTACTGTTGGCCTCTTAGATACTATTGATCAGGGCTACTATTGGCCTCTTAGATACTATTGATCAGGGCTACTATTGGCCTCTTAGATACTATTGATCAGGGCTACTATTGGCCTCTTAGATACTATTGATCAGGGCTGATATTGGCGTCTTAGATACTATTGATCAGGGCTACTATTGGCCTCTTAGATACTATTGATCAGGGCTACTATTGGCTTCTTAGATACTATTGATCAGGGCTACTATTGGCCTCTTAGATAGATTGTTTTTGGAAGTGGCAAAAATGCATGAATTTGCAGTTTAAATATGGTTATGAATGTGGTAAAACCTTACGTTGGCTGACGGCCCTCAAAGCAATTCCATCCGGTGTGCGGTTGGTATTAAAACAGTTTTGAGGGGAAGTACAAAATAACTTGGCAGTCTAATTTTAATGTATCTGAATCATGTATCTGAAAATTATTAAGATATAATAATAGATCTATAGTAAATGTTATGTGTATATGCATTTAAATTATTGCCCTTTTCTGGCCCACAAATAATTTATAATTAACCATTTACAAAACACATGTGGCTCTCCATTTAATTTAAAAGTCTCAATGTTTTCCTTGAGCATAAACTTTTGCCCTCTCCTCATCTAACAGGTCTTCTTAAAACCTGTCTGAGGCGACAGGAAGTGAAGGGAGGCTTCTGAGCCACTGCTTGAGGTGTGTGTGTGAGTTTGCTTCCTGGTAAATTCATGCATCTTGGTAGGAGGTTCAGGAGACGTGAGTAGAGTTAAGCAGTCAGGAAAACACACTCAGCTCACGTCAGTGTCCTTGAGCCCCGCTTTGCCGATTTCATCAGCAGGAAATTTGTCAGGAAACGTTACACCTCCATGAATTTTCAACAAGGCCGAAGTAATGTGTGTGTGTGTCTGTGTGGGGGGGTGGGGGAGGGGGTTTGTTGGAAAGATCAGGGTTGTGACCAGTAGAGAGATAGGAACGTTTTTGCAACTACTGCTTGACAATTATCCGTCCTGTCGACTACACAACCCAACCTGAAGGGAGTTTGCTTTGATCAGCATCACTGTTCTAATTGGATGCCAGACGGGAAGCAAATATATGTTATTATAATGAATCAAGCTACAAAGGTAAGATGAGAGTTTATTAGCTGCGGCTGCCACGTCCACGGTTTTGTACTGCTCAGTAAAAATTGTCCTTTGAAAACTTTCACTTTGAAATCTCAACAGCGTGATGTCAGAAACAAGCCATCAGTTATGCTAAATGAATGACCGATTACGATACACAAACGTCCAATGCCACCTGCTGCATGCCTTAATACACAAGTGGGGATCTCTGGTCTTGGGAGGTGAAATACTTCTGATAGTTGGATTCACCCAATCCCCCCGGGTCTGAACACTTCTGCTAGATGGATTCACCCAATCCCCCCGGGTCTGAACACTTCTGCTAGATGGATTCACCCAATGTCCCGAGTCTAAACACTTCTGCTAGTTGGATTCACCCAATCCCCCCGGGTCTGAACACTTCTGCTAGATGGATTCACCCAATCCCCCCGGGTCTGAACACTTCTGCTAGTTGGATTCACCCAATGTCCCGGGTCTGAACACTTCTGCTAGTTGGATTCACCCAATCCCCCCGGGTCTGAACACTTCTGCTAGTTGGATTCACCCAATCCCCCCGGGTCTGAACACTTCTGCTAGTTGGATTCACCCAATGTCCCGGGTCTGAACACTTCTGCTAGTTGGCAATGTTTAATTAAGAGCTTCTCTCCGCTCCTCGCTCCAGCCCTTTTGAATGCTCTGGTGAGGACGGAGGCCCCAGGGGAGCCATCTCATGATGGAATTCTGAAGTTCTGTGCTTGTCGACAGTGAAAAGCTGTGATGTAGATGAATGAACATCTCACCCTCCTTTGATGTAGTCCAGGAATGTGTGTTCAGACTCCACCGTAAACGACAGCAAGGTCACCTGGGTGGGCCAGAGGACATGGAAAACCGTTACTCCTCTGTTAGGTGGTGAATTCATAATGAGATCTACCTATATGTCACTGTGAACATGACTTCTAAAGGCAATTGTTTAAATAGCTGTAGTGTGGCGCTGTCCCCAGAGACGACTTTACATTCAATCCAGCCACCTGAAGGTTGTTTAACTACTAAAACAATCAACTCCAAGACAATTTATATATACATTTAAACATAATTACCGGGCACATCAGCAATCAAGACAAATACAGGTTTAACGAAACCCATTAAACGCTGGTTTAACCAACCAGTGGAGAACCAGTCATCCAAGGAGATTGAGAATGGTCAATATTAGAGACACATATTAGAATTGCTGTGTTAAGCAGGACATCAATCTCATTCACAAACACACGCACACGCACACACACACGCACACGCACACGCACACGCACACACACATACAGATCCATTGCAAAGAAGAATGGGGTAAGATGATGGATGTCTCAAGAATCATCATATTCAGGCCAGGCATCTCAAAGTTGGTGAGTGTGCATGTGTGTGTGCGTGTGTGTGTGTGGGTGAGTGTGCATGTGTGTGTGTGTGTGTGTGTGTGGGTGAGTGTGCATGTGTGTGTTTGGGCTGTGAGTGTGTGCGTGTATGTGTATGTGTGTGTGTGCCAAGGCAATAAAAACAATACATTGATATTCTCCATAACATCTGTCACTGACTGAATAGGGTGGACACACACACTCAGTCACTGACACGACAACGTGAAGGAATCGAAGAAGGAATCGAAGAAGGAAACGAAGAAGGAAACGAAGAGCCCCTCAACGGATTCCAACTTTGTTTGAGGTCATAACAACTTAATCTGGGTCTTTCATTTGGTTCCAAAATGGTTTGTGTCGCAATGCCAACCGTTGGCCAGAACGCTAAACAAAGTACCTAGCTTGTTCATCTGCATCTGATTATCATTTATTAAAGTGTGCAAAAAATTTACATGCATTTAGATGTTTAAATATATGTACGCACAATTGCACTGTGTTATTAGAACATAAATCCCTTTAATCTATTAGCTTTAGAAATCCATCAAACCTATCACCGAAAATCGACATGCATTGTGGGAGATGTAGTTTATGGTCACTAAAATGCCGTAAGGGTGCATATACTGGTATTTTAAGACGTATTTTAATGTGCCTTTTTAGCTCTTCACATAAAATAACACTCTCGTTGGCCACATAAAATAACATTCTTGAGGGCCATATAAAATAACACTCCCGCAGGCCATATAAAATAACACTCTTGAGGGCCATATAAAATAACACTCTCGCAGGCCATTAACACTCTTGCAGGCCATATAAAATAACACTCTTGTAGACCACATAAAACAATGCGGTGGGCCGGATTTTGCCCTCGGGCCTTGAGTTTGCCACATGTAATCTAAACAAACTTGTAGCAGGTGCATTGTAACACAGAAGTCGCTAAGACGATATCTCTTAATTTATTCAACCATATCCCACCACTGCTCCAACCCGTATCCATTCATATCCTTTATCTCCAACATGGTCCCCAATTGCTATTGAAGGTCCTGCTGGTTTCTCTGCTTTTCTAAACCTCGAGCTTCTGACAGACTCACCGTGCCAGAGTTGATGTATCTCTTCTTCTTGAGCTTCTTCTTGGCATTCACCACCTAGGACCCAACCAGCACAACGTCACCAAACGCATATGGTTACCACATATGTTGTAAAAATAAAATTCCACCTAATGTTTCTGGTCGCCTTGTCTGAGGAAATAATACATGGATGTCACATCAGATCACTCCACTCCCCATGGCAAATAAAGTGCATGTGTTAGGAGGATGTCACATTAAATGTCTCCATTCCCCTGGGCGGAGTGTTTTAATGGCGCATGTGTGACTAGTAACTGAGGCTGGAAACGTAGAGATCAACAGACTGACTGCATAAAGAAATGTAGAGCTTTATAAACCGACTGACTGCATAACAAAATGTAGAGCTTTATAAACAGACTGACTGCATCACAAAATGTAGAGCTTTATCAACAGACTGACTGCATAAAGAAATGTAGAGCTTTATCAACAGACTGACTGCATAAACAAATGTAGAGCTTTATAAACAGACTGACTGCATAAACAAATGTAGAGCTTTATAAACAGACTGACTGCATAAAGAAATGTAGAGCTTTATCAACAGACTGACTGCATAAACAAATGTAGAGCTTTATAAACAGACTGACTGCATAAACAAATGTAGAGCTTTATAAACAGACTGACTGCATAAAGAAATGTAGAGCTTTAGAAAAAATGTAGAGCATTATCAATAGACTGACTACCAACAGACTAACTGCAATTTGGAATGTAGAGCTACCAGCAAACAAACTGCAGTTAGGAACCTAGAACTACCAGCAGACTAACTGCAGTTAGGAACCTAGAACTACCAGCAGACTAACTGCAGTTAGGAACCTAGAGCTAACAGCAGACTAACTGCAGTTAGGAACCTAGAGCTACCAGCAGACTAACTGCAGTTAGGAACCTAGAGCTACCAGCAGACTAACTGCAGTTAGGAACCTAGAGCTACCAGCAAACTAACTGCAGTTAGGAACCTAGAGCTACCAGCAAACTAACTGCAGTTAGGAACCTAAAGCTACCAGCAGACTAACTGCAGTTAGGAACCTAGAGCTACCAGCAGACTAACTGCAGTTAGGAACCTAGAGCTACCAGCAGACCAACTGCAGTTAGGAACCTAGAGCTACCAGCAAACCAACTGCACTTAGGAACCTAGAACTACCAGCAAACTAACTGCAGTTAGGAACCTAGAGCTACCAGCAGACTAACTGCAGTTAGGAACCTAGAGCTACCAGCAAACCAACTGCAGGTAGGAACCTAGAGCTACCAGCAAACCAACTGAAGTTAGGAACCTAGAGCTACCAGCAAACCAACTGCAGTTAGGTACCTAGAGCTACCAGCAGACTAACTGCAGTTAGGAACCTAGAGCTACCAGCAAACCAACTGCAGTTAGGAACCTAGAGCTACCAGCAAACCAACTGCAGGTAGGAACCTAGAGCTACCAGCAAACCAACTGCAGTTAGGAACCTAGAGCTACCAGCAGACTAACTGCAGTTAGACTACCATCAGAATAACTGCAACAGGTAACGTTTTGTCAACAAGGTTTCCCTAAACTCTGACTAGAAATCGCTTTTCCCCAAGTGGGGACCAATATTTCAGTTTTTTTCATTTGTATGGGCATGTGATGTAGATAACATTCACACACTCTAAGGAGAAAGTCCAGAGGGAATGTCAGTGATTGGGTTTAGAGGGATATTAAACATAACAGATATCATGATTGTGTATTCAGGACCGGAGGACGGAGGACAGGAATGTGGGAATAAAAAATTCAGGAACATGCTAGTAGAACTTTGTAGAACTTTGTTCTCTCCTAATTGGATTCACCGCCTGTCATTATCTGAGGGTTTAGAAACGTTTAATTATGGTTTCACATTTGAGGTAGTCATTTTTTTGTATTTTATGGATTCTACGTGGAAGTGTGTCTTCTCTATGGCTTCTTCTATAGCGCGGTTATCACAAAGGTTTTCCTCTGTGCCAGGATGTCCTGTAATCATTCATCTCAATGGCAACGGCGTCATTTATACAGGTTGATATTGGCTAGTAGATAACTGCCCTACATGTCTGGTTTGTTGTCATTCTCTATGAAAATGCAAGAACATCGTCCGGAACTCCAAATACAGAGTTTCAATGAGTGCAATCTCATTTTGCAGGTGGAATTCACAGTTCGCTGTAATATGGTTAAATTGGTTCATTGACACATTCTATGAAAAGGGAAATACACTGATGAGTGAAATCATTATGACCACCTGCCAAATATGCCACTAAAACACATCCCACTAAAACATCTCTGAGCCACTGACGCATGGACTCTAGCAGACCCCTGTAAGTGTGTGACCTGTACCTGTGGTATCTGACTGGTCTGCTTCTACACAGCCCCATACGCAGCAGGGTACGACGCACTGTGTGATGTGACATTCCTTCAGTAACCATCAGTAACATGCATCATTGAGCCTTGAGCAGCAGGCTACCTATAACTCCGGTGTGTGGTTTGTCCCCTCTCAGACCACCGTCGGTAAGAACTGACCACTGCTGACCTGGACCACTGGACCACAGTACTGACCACTGCTGACCTGGACCACTGGACCACAGTACTGACCACTGCTGACCTGGACCACTGGACCACAGTACTGACCACTGCTGACCTGGACCATTGGACCACAGTACTGACCACTGCTGACCTGGACCATTGTCGGTGAGTACAGACCACTCAGTACTGGCCATCTCTTGTAATTACAATGACCTGGCCATCTCTACTAATGAAAGTGGTCTGGCCAAACCACACTGATGACAGTGGTCTGGCCATCTCTACTGATGACAGTGGTCTGGCCATCTCCACTGATGACAGTGGTCTGGCCATCTCTACTGATAACAGTGGCCTGGCCATCTCTACTGATGACAGTGGTCTGGCCATCTCTACTGATGACAGTGGTCTGGCCATCTCTACTGATGACAGTGGTCTGGCCATCTCTACTGATAACAGTGGTCTGGCCATCTCTACTGATGACAGTGGTCTGGCCATCTCTACTGATGACAGTGGTCTGGCCATCTCTACTGATGACAGTGGACTGGCCATCTATACTGACGATAGTCAGTTCTGTGCCGTTTCCAAAACTACATATTATTCCATTATTCCAGTCAGTAGTGGGATGGCTGGAATGACCAAACGCTGGGTTCTTGGCATAGTTAGCGGAGTTGGTGATGCCTTTGTGTGAAGGTTAATGAATGCACCTCATTCTGCCTTGTCAGCAGAGTAAAAGGCCATGTCTACACTCAATATTAGGATATCTTCCTCTCTTTCTTTCTGTCTCTCTCTCTCTTTCTCTCTCCACAGCCCCCCACCCCCTACTAAGCCACATTCATGACTAATTCAGCAGTTAATGTAACGTGGCAACAGTTTTAATGAACAGGGAACAGTCAGACTCTAAGGGGCCGCAGCTAATGTACTTAAATTCAGTTCACCATACAGTCACCGGCCCCGTCCCAGATCACACCCTACTTCCTATATACGGCACTACTTCCGCCCTCAGCCAGGTACAAAACACTGCTCTATACAGAAAGTAGGGCACATGTTCGGAGTTATACCCTGAGCTGGGGCCCCGTGGGGCTAAGGAGTAGGTTTACTGCAGGGCTGTGGCTGAGAATTATAACCAAGAACAAATCCTTAACCAGCGCATTTCCATTCTTGCGTCCAACCTCTCTCCCGCCTGGTGTGGTGTTACCTTGGAATGCTACTCTGCATATTGAGGAGCAGAAACAGGAATAGCTCATCTGATTGGGATCGTTATTCCACTTCGGTCTGCAGGGGCCAGTTTGTTTGTTATAGTGTTCTGGTTTATTATGCTGTTTTATTTGTAAGCCCTCTGGGGAACAGAACGATTTAGTGCAAAACACAATGTCTGCCTCCTGTGTGTGTGCTCTGTCTCTCTCTCTCTGTCTCTCTCTCTCTCTCTCTCTCTCTCTCTCTCTCTCTCTCCTCCTTCTCCCTTCCATCTATCTCTTTCTCCCAGTCGATTTCTGGCTCCCTTCCCAGTCTTTACAGCCTCTCTCTCCTTTATCTGTACTTACCTCATAGACGTTGAACTGGCTCTGACCCTTGGAGAGATCTCTGTAGCTGGTGGTGAATTCACCGATGAAGTCGTGGCTGTGAGGTAGACAAAAATAAAACCAAATGTTTACCTGTGATCGCCCTGGGGCGGGCTCCTCTTGGGTATAGAAACATGATGGATGGGTTGTGTACTTCTGTTATTACTGCAGGACGGTCAGAAAACCGCTGAAGCTGTTGAGGGCTTTAGTGGAAAGTACTAGATAAATGTCTCTGATGGTTCAACCATTATAACCACGTCACTGTAGGTGAGGTTCCGGACAGCTGACGCCATGATTTTGTTATTGTGGCGTGTTGAGATAATGGAGGGTGGAGATAATGGTGTGTAATAATGGAGGGTGGAGATAATGGTGTGTAATAATGGAGGGTGGAGATAATGGTGTGTAATAATGGAGGGTGGAGATAATGGTGTGTAATAATGGAGGGTGGAGATAATGGTGTGTAATAATGGAGGGTGGAGATAATGAGATAATGGTGTGTAATAATGGAGGGTGGAGATAATGGTGTGTAATAATGGAGGGTGGAGATAATGGTGTGTAATAATGGAGGGTGGAGATAATGGTGTGTAATAATGGAGGGTGGAGATAATGGTGTGTAATAATGGATGGTGGGTGGAGATAATGGTGTGTAATAATGGAGGGTGGAGATAATGGTGGTAATAATGGATAATGGTGTGTAATAATGGAGGGTGGAGATAATGGTGTGTAATAATGGAGGGTGGAGATAATGGTGTGTAATAATGGAGGGTGGAGATAATGGTGTGTAATAATGGAGGGTGGAGATAATGGTGTGTAATAATGGAGGGTGGAGATAATGGTGTGTAATAATGGAGGGTGGAGATAATGGTGTGTAATAATGGAGGGTGGAGATAATGGTGTGTAATAATGGAGGGTGGAGATAATGGTGTGTAATAATGGAGGGTGGAGATAATGGTGTGTAATAATGGAGGGTGGAGATAATGGTGTGTAATAGTGGAGGGTGGAGATAATGGTGTGTAATAATGGAGGGTGGAGATAATGGTGTGTAATAATGGAGGGTGGAGATAATGGTGTGTAATAATGGAGGGTGGAGATAATGGTGTGTAATAATGGAGGGTGGAGATAATGGTGTGTAATAATGGAGGGTGGAGATAATGGTATGTAATAGTGGAGGGTGGAGATAATGGTGTGTAATAATGGAGGGTGGAGATAATGGTGTGTAATAATGGAGGGTGGAGATAATGGTGTGTAATAATGGAGGGTGGAGATAATGGTGTGTAATAATGGAGGGTGGAGATAATGGTATGTAATAATGGAGGGTGTGTGTTTTCTCCTTACCTGCCATCTCTGTCCCAGTCGTACACCTCTGCCTTGATTGCCCTGTAAAAACAACACATCCAAGAATTACGCTTGTGTGAGTGGTTGAGTGTGTGTGAGTGTTTGAGTGTGTGTGAGTGGTTGAGTGTGTGTGAGTGGTTGAGTGTGTGTGAGTGGTTGAGTGTGTGTGAGTGTTTGAGTGTGTGTGAGTGGTTGAGTGTGTGTGAGTGTTTGAGTGTGTGTGAGTGGTTGAGTGTGTGTGAGTGTTTGAGTGTGTGTGAGTGGTTGAGTGTGTGTGAGTGGTTGAGTGTGTGTGAGTGGTTGAGTGTGTGTGAGTGGTTGAGTGTGTGTGAGTGGTTGAGTGTGTGTGAGTGTTTGAGTGTGTGTGAGTGGTTGAGTGTGTGTGAGTGGTTGAGTGTGTGTGAGTGGTTGAGTGTGTGTGAGTGTTTGAGTGTGTGTGAGTGGTTGAGTGTGTGTGAGTGTTTGAGTGTGTGTGAGTGTTTGAGTGTGTGTGAGTGGTTGAGTGTGTGTGAGTGGTTGAGTGTGTTGAGTGGTTGAGTGTGTGAGTGGTTGAGTGTGTGTGAGTGGTTGAGTGTGTGAGTGGTTGAGTGTGTGTGAGTGTTTGAGTGTGTGTGAGTGGTTGAGTGTGTGTGAGTGTTTGAGTGTGTGTGAGTGTTTGAGTGTGTGTGAGTGGTTGAGTGTGTGTGAGTGGTTGAGTGTGTGTGAGTGTTTGAGTGTGTGTGAGTGGTTGAGTGTGTGTGAGTGGTTGAGTGTGTGTGAGTGGTTGAGTGTGTGTGAGTGTTTGAGTGTGTGAGTGTTTGAGTGTGTGTGAGTGGTTGAGTGTGTGTGAGTGTTTGAGTGTGTGTGAGTGTTTGAGTGTGTGTGAGTGTTTGAGTGTGTGTGAGTGTTTGAGTGTGTGTGAGTGTTTGAGTGTGTGTGAGTGGTTGAGTGTGTGTGAGTGTTTGAGTGTGTGTGAGTGTTTGAGTGTGTGTGAGTGTTTGAGTGTGTGTGAGTGGTTGAGTGTGTGTGAGTGTTTGAGTGTGTGTGAGTGTTTGAGTGTGTGTGAGTGGTTGAGTGTGTGTGAGTGGTTGAGTGTGTTGAGTGTGTGTGAGTGTTTGAGTGTGTTGAGTGTTTGTGTGTGAGTGTTTGAGTGTGTGTCAGTGTTTGAGTGTGTGTGAGTGTTTGAGTGTGTGTGAGTGGTTGAGTGTGTGTGAGTGGTTGAGTGTGTGTGAGTGTTTGAGTGTGTGTGAGTGGTTGAGTGTGTGTGTTGAGTGGTTGAGTGTGTGTGAGTGGTTGAGTGTGTGTGAGTGTTTGAGTGTGTGTGAGTGTTTGAGTGTGTGTCAGTGTTTGAGTGTGTGTGAGTGTTTGAGTGTGTGTCAGTGGTTGAATGTGTGTGAGTGTTTGAGTGTGTGTGAGTGGTTGAGTGTGTGTGAGTGGTTGAGTGTGTGTGAGTGGTTGAGTGTGTGTGAGTGGTTGAGTGTGTGTGAGTGTTTGAGTGTGTGTTGCTAATTTGTACATCCATCCACTTTCACTTAAACCATCAGGGCGGAATTTAAGTTGTTTCAGAAAGAGTCATTATAATTACAGTCTGATTTGAATTTAACGGCCAAATCTTCCGGGATTAAAACAGCAACAACAACAATCCGGCACCTTCTTTGCTAAACAGCTGAGAGATTTTCCTCTGTAGTCACTCGTCATGAAAAACATGACGACAACCGACCTTTCTCTTAGGGAAATGTGTCCTGGATACAATATGGGTCAGTTAATGTATATTTTGGGTTGTGTCAGTTAAAATAAACTTGTTCGGGTGCATATCTGAGTTATATTCTGCAACAACTGCTATGCATTATTCAATATTCATATCAAGTTCAATAACGGATGTATAAATCAATCCTGCATGGCTCATTTAAGACGCCCAAAAGCCTGCTTCTTAAAATACTTGAGTGTGTTTGTTTGGTCTCTGGGGCGGAGGTACTGAGCCATTAACACTGAATGCACATTAGGAGAACGGAATAAATCAATCAATACATTGCACTTCACAACACCCATGAGAGAAAGCGATTGAGGAAATGCACCAAGAAATTATTATTTACAAAAACAAGTAAATGATCCTATCAGGGGAATTGAACATTTTGACAAAGGGGCTGAGGTGATTTAGAAAACACATTTGCTATAAGCATACTTTTTAAAGAAATCATCAAATTAAGCGATTAAGTTTGAAACGATGTACCAGTGGAAAAGACGCTTTGCTAATTATGATGACTGTAAAGTTTAAATAAGTTGGAGCTACAGAAAACGGATGACTGTGAAGTTTGAAAATGAACTGGTGTTAAACACATATACTGTAGTACACAGAACTGGTGTTAGACACATATACTATAGTACACACACAACTGGTGTTAAACACATATACTGTAGTACACAGACAACTGGTGTTAAACACATATACTGTAGTACACAGAACTGGTGTTAGACACATATACTGTAGTACACAGAACTGGTGTTAACACATATACTGTAGTACACAGAACTGGTGTTAAACACATATACTGTAGTACACAGACAACTGGTGTTAGACACATATACTATAGTACACACACAACTGGTGTTAAACACATATACTGTAGTACACAGACAACTGGTGTTAGACACATATACTGTAGTACACACACAACTGGTGTTAGACACATATACTATAGTACACACACAACTGGTGTTAGACACATATACTATAGTACACACACAACTGGTGTTAGACACATATACTGTAGTACACATACAACTGGTGTTAGACACATATACTGTAGTACACACACAACTGGTGTTAGACACATATACTATAGTACACACAACTGGTGTTAGACACATATACTGTAGTACAGAGATCTGGTGTTAGACACATATACTATAGTACAGAGAACTGGTGTTAGACACATATACTGTAGTACAGAGAACTGGTGTTAGACACATATACTGTAGTACACAGACAACTGGTGTTAAACACATATACTGTAGTACACAGACAACTGGTGTTAAACACATATACTGTAGTACACAGACAACTGGTGTTAAACACATATACTATAGTACACACACAACTGGTGTTAGACACATATACTGTAGTACACACTCAACTGGTGTTAGACACATATACTGTAGTACACACACAACTGGTGTTAGACACATATACTGTAGTACACAGACAACTGGTGTTAAACACATATACTGTAGTACACAGACAACTGGTGTTAGACACATATACTGTAGTACACACACAACTGGTGTTAGACACATATACTATAGTACAGAGAACTGGTGTTAAACACATATACTGTAGTACACACAACTGGTGTTAGACACATATACTATAGTACACACACAACTGGTGTTAGACACATATACTATAGTACACACACAACTGGTGTTAGACACATATACTATAGTACAGAGAACTGGTGTTAAACACATATACTGTAGTACAGAGAACTGGTGTTAGACACATATACTGTAGTACACACAACTGGTGTTAGACACATATACTGTAGTACACACAACTGGTGTTAGACACATATACTGTAGTACACACACAACTGGTGTTAGACACATATACTATAGTACACACACAACTGGTGTTAGACACATATACTATAGTACACACACAACTGGTGTTAGACACATATACTATAGTACAGAGAACTGGTGTTAAACACATATACTGTAGTACAGAGAACTGGTGTTAGACACATATACTGTAGTACAGAGAACTGGTGTTAGACACATATACTGTAGTACAGAGAACTGGTGTTAAACACATATACTGTAGTATAGAGAACTGGTGTTAGACACATATACTGTAGTACACACAACTGGTGTTAGACACATATACTGTAGCACAGAGAACTGGTGTTAAACACATATACTGTAGTACACAAACAACTGGTGTTAGACACATATACTGTAGTATACACACAACTGGTGTTAGACACATATACTATAGTACACACACAACTGGTGTTAGACACATATACTGTAGTACACACACAACTGGTGTTAGACACATATACTATAGTACACACACAACTGGTGTTAAACACATATACTGTAGTACAGAGAACTGGTGTTAGACACATATACTGTAGTACACACACAACTGGTGTTAGACACATATACTGTAGTACACACACAACTGGTGTTAGACACATATACTGTAGTACAGAGAACTGGTGTTAGACACATATACTATAGTACACACACAACTGGTGTTAGACACATATACTGTAGTACACAGAACTGGTGTTAGACACATATACTGTAGTACAGAGAACTGGTGTTAGACACATATACTGTAGTACACAGACAACTGGTGTTAGACACATATACTGTAGTACACACACAACTGGTGTTAGACACATATACTGTAGTACACAGACAACTGGTGTTAGACACATATACTGTAGTACACACACAACTGGTGTTAGACACATATACTGTAGTACACACACAACTGGTGTTAGACACATATACTGTAGTACAGAGAACTGGTGTTAGACACATATACTGTAGTACACACACAACTGGTGTTAGACACATATACTGTAGTACAGAGAACTGGTGTTAGACACATATACTGTAGTACACACTCAACTGGTGTTAGACACATATACTGTAGTACACACACAACTGGTGTTAGACACATATACTGTAGTACACACTCAACTGGTGTTAGACACATATACTGTAGTACACACACAACTGGTGTTAGACACATATACTGTAGTACAGAGAACTGGTGTTAGACACATATACTGTAGTACAGAGAACTGGTGTTAGACACATATACTATAGTACACAGACAACTGGTGTTAGACACATATACTGTAGTACAGAGAACTGGTGTTAGACACATATACTGTAGTACAGAGAACTGGTGTTAGACACATATACTGTAGTACAGAGAACTGGTGTTAGACACATATACTGTAGTACACATACAACTGGTGTTAAACACATATACTGTAGTACAGAGAACTGGTGTTAGACACATATACTGTAGTACAGAGAACTGGTGTTAGACACATATACTGTAGTACAGAGAACTGGTGTTAGACACATATATTGTATTACAGAGAACTGGTGTTAGACACATATACTGTAGTACACACACAACTGGTGTTAGACACATATACTGTAGTACAGAGAACTGGTGTTAGACACATATACTGTAGTACAGAGAACTGGTGTTAGACACATATACTGTAGTACAGAGAACTGGTGTTAAACACATATACTGTAGTACACACTCAACTGGTGTTAGACACATATACTGTAGTACACACTCAACTGGTGTTAGACACATATACTGTAGTACAGAGAACTGGTGTTAGACACATATACTGTAGTACACACACAACTGGTGTTAGACACATATACTGTAGTACAGAGAACTGGTGTTAGACACATATACTATAGTACACACACAACTGGTGTTAGACACATATACTGTAGTACACAGAACTGGTGTTAGACACATATACTGTAGTACAGAGAACTGGTGTTAGACACATATACTGTAGTACACAGACAACTGGTGTTAGACACATATACTGTAGTACACACACAACTGGTGTTAGACACATAT
Source organism: Dallia pectoralis (assembly GCA_029465975.1). NCBI lineage: Eukaryota > Metazoa > Chordata > Actinopteri > Esociformes > Umbridae > Dallia > Dallia pectoralis. The sequence goes on along the minus strand of CM055728.1, from coordinate 29,658,361 downwards.
ACTGTAGTACACAGACAACTGGTGTTAGACACATATACTGTAGTACACACACAACTGGTGTTAGACACATATACTGTAGTACAGAGAACTGGTGTTAGACACATATACTGTAGTACACACACAACTGGTGTTAGACACATATACTGTAGTACAGAGAACTGGTGTTAGACACATATACTGTAGTACAGAGAACTGGTGTTAGACACATATACTATAGTACACAGACAACTGGTGTTAGACACATATACTGTAGTACAGAGAACTGGTGTTAGACACATATACTGTAGTACAGAGAACTGGTGTTAGACACATATACTGTAGTACACATACAACTGGTGTTAAACACATATACTGTAGTACACACACAACTGGTGTTAGACACATATACTGTAGTACAGAGAACTGGTGTTAGACACATATACTGTAGTACAGAGAACTGGTGTTAGACACATATATTGTAGTACAGAGAACTGGTGTTAGACACATATACTGTAGTACACACACAACTGGTGTTAGACACATATACTGTAGTACAGAGAACTGGTGTTAGACACATATACTGTAGTACAGAGAACTGGTGTTAGACACATATACTGTAGTACAGAGAACTGGTGTTAGACACATATACTGTAGTACAGAGAACTGGTGTTAGACACATATACTGTAGTACAGAGAACTGGTGTTAGACACATATACTGTAGTACAGAGAACTGGTGTTAGACACATATACTGTAGTACACAGACAACTGGTGTTAAACACATATACTGTAGTACACAGACAACTGGTGTTAGACACATATACTGTAGTACACACACAACTGGTGTTAGACACATATACTGTAGTACACACACAACTGGTGTTAGACACATATACTGTAGTACACACTCAACTGGTGTTAGACACATATACTGTAGTACACACTCAACTGGTGTTAGACACATATACTGTAGTACACACACAACTGGTGTTAGACACATATACTATAGTACACACACAACTGGTGTTAAACACATATACGTTAGTACACACACAACTGGTGTTAGACACATATACTGTAGTACACACACAACTGGTGTTAGACACATATACTGTAGTACAGAGAACTGGTGTTAGACACATATACTGTAGTACAGAGAACTGGTGTTAGACACATATACTGTAGTACACACACAACTGGTGTTAGACACATATACTATAGTACACAGACAACTGGTGTTAAACACATACACTGTAGTACACACACAACTGGTGTTAAACACATACACTGTAGTACACACACAACTGGTGTTAAACACATACACTGTAGTACACACAACTGGTGTTAGACACATATACTATAGTACACACTCAACTGGTGTTAGACACATATACTGTAGTACACACTCAACTGGTGTTAGACACATATACTGTAGTACACACACAACTGGTGTTAGACACATATACTGTAGTACACACACAACTGGTGTTAGACACATATACTGTAGTACAGAGAACTGGTGTTAAACACATATACTGTAGTACACACTCAACTGGTGTTAGACACATATACTGTAGTACACACTCAACTGGTGTTAGACACATATACTGTAGTACACACACAACTGGTGTTAGACACATATACTGTAGTACACACACAACTGGTGTTAGACACATATACTGTAGTACACACTCAACTGGTGTTAGACACATATACTGTAGTACACACTCAACTGGTGTTAGACACATATACTGTAGTACACACACAACTGGTGTTAGACACATATACTATAGTACACACACAACTGGTGTTAAACACATATACGTTAGTACACACACAACTGGTGTTAGACACATATACTGTAGTACACACACAACTGGTGTTAGACACATATACTGTAGTACAGAGAACTGGTGTTAGACACATATACTGTAGTACAGAGAACTGGTGTTAGACACATATACTGTAGTACACACACAACTGGTGTTAGACACATATACTATAGTACACAGACAACTGGTGTTAAACACATACACTGTAGTACACACACAACTGGTGTTAAACACATACACTGTAGTACACACACAACTGGTGTTAAACACATACACTGTAGTACACACACAACTGGTGTTAGACACATATACTATAGTACACACACAACTGGTGTTAGACACATATACTATAGTACACACACAACTGGTGTTAGACACATATACTGTAGTACACACACAACTGGTGTTAGACACATATACTATAGTACACACACAACTGGTGTTAGACACATATACTGTAGTACACACACAACTGGTGTTAAACACATATACTGTAGTACAGAGAACTGGTGTTAGACACATATACTGTAGTACAGAGAACTGGTGTTAGACACATATACTGTAGTACAGACAACTGGTGTTAGACACATATACTGTAGTACACAAACAACTGGTGTTAGACACATATACTGTAGTACACACACAACTGGTGTTAGACACATATACTGTAGTACACAGACAACTGGTGTTAGACACATATACTGTAGTACAGAGAACTGGTGTTAGACACATATACTGTAGTACAGAGAACTGGTGTTAAACACATATACTGTAGTACACACTCAACTGGTGTTAGACACATATACTGTAGTACACACACAACTGGTGTTAGACACATATACTATAGTACACAGACAACTGGTGTTAGACACATATACTGTAGTACACACACAACTGGTGTTAGACACATATACTATAGTACACAGACAACTGGTGTTAGACACATATACTGTAGTACACAAACAACTGGTGTTAGACACATATACTGTAGTACACACACAACTGGTGTTAGACACATATACTATAGTACACACACAACTGGTGTTAGACACATATACTGTAGTACACACTCAACTGGTGTTAGACACATATACTGTAGTACACACTCAACTGGTGTTAGACACATATACTGTAGTACACACACAACTGGTTTTAGACACATATACTATAGTACACAGACAACTGGTGTTAGACACATATACTGTAGTACACAAACAACTGGTGTTAGACACATATACTGTAGTACACACACAACTGGTGTTAGACACATATACTATAGTACACACACAACTGGTGTTAGACACATATACTGTAGTACACACTCAACTGGTGTTAGACACATATACTGTAGTACACACACAACTGGTGTTAGACACATATACTGTGGTACACACACAACTGGTGTTAGACACATATACTGTAGTACACACACAACTGGTGTTAGACACATATACTGTAGTACACAGACAACTGGTGTTAGACACATATACTGTAGTACACACACAACTGGTGTTAGACACATATACTGTAGTACACAGACAACTGGTGTTAGACACATATACTGTAGTACACACACAACTGGTGTTAGACACATATACTGTAGTACACACACAACTGGTGTTAGACACATATACTGTAGTACAGAGAACTGGTGTTAGACACATATACTGTAGTACACACACAACTGGTGTTAGACACATATACTGTAGTACACACACAACTGGTGTTAGACACATATACTGTAGTACACACACAACTGGTGCTAGACACATATACTGTAGTACACACTCAACTGGTGTTAGACACATATACTGTAGTACACACTCAACTGGTGTTAGACACATATACTGTAGTACACACTCAACTGGTGTTAGACACATATACTGTAGTACACACTCAACTGGTGTTAGACACATATACTGTAGTACACACACAACTGGTGTTAGACACATATACTGTAGTACACACACAACTGGTGTTAGACACATATACTGTAGTACACACACAACTGGTGTTAGACACATATACTGTAGTACACACACAACTGGTGTTAGACACATATACTGTAGTACACACACAACTGGAGTTGAAAGAAAATTTCAAAACATAGCACTCATTACCGTGTTCTGAACATTATATAATCTAAAATGTTTAAGAAGTGTATTTCCCTCAGAATGAAATGAGAAAAAGGGAATCTAGTAAATATTAACGATGGGCGAGGGGGACTTCTGAAAGGGCTTTACAACACTTTGTGGGTGTATCTTCGCCGCCTGCCAAAGGTAAACAGCCAATCCCTGAAGGGGATCACATGACGATGATTTGAGCTCCAAAAATAAACAGCAGGAAATGCGTCAACACAAGATTAGCCTGGCTGTGAGAAAGGCTAAGACGTCTTCCACCTACAGAGGCAACATCCTCTTCATCACACCACTAAAACTGCCATGACTCCAGGGGTCATGCCAATCAACAGTTTGCATTCAAATAAGGAAGTAAGGTGTCACGAGTGGTGAGGTTGTGTTTCCACACGGACGATAATTGGTGGTGCACCGCATCCTTGTTTACGTTTTCTGTCACAGCTGTTAGCACATTATTCATTTGTGGGGTATAAAGGGTGGCTAGGTAGAATTCACCGATGCTTAGCATTGTTTGTATGTTACGGTTATATTCCAGGTGAGTGTATATATATTTAGCTAATACTGCTGTTTGAATGCATTTGCATAAGACGCGATATGCACACTTTTATTTCATTTAGTCAGTTAGCTTTTGTCGCAGTTTACGGTTTGTTTTACTTTTGTGTGTTTCAATAAACCATTGTTAAACGGATAACCTGGCTCTGCAAATGGCTTCAACCGCACTACACCGTTCAATCCATGTTCTAAGTCTGCTCAGGCAAAACAGAGTAAGAGGGGCAAAAGAACAGAATCAGGGAGAACAGAAAAAGAACTGGAAAAACATGAATAGAGTTAAAAGAAGAGACAGTGACAGAAGTAATGGGAGAGAGAACTTATGAAAACAAGTAGAGTCCTTCAGGTCCAAACCTTTGATTGACACATATGAAAAGGGACTGATGTGTTTTGACATGGGACAGTACTTCAGATGAATCTCTCTAGATGCACCAGTCAAAGTCTATTTGCAATACCAGAACACCCCCAAGGTGCATTGCTGCTATAATTAACTGGTTACCAATGCACATGTAATTATATTATTACTATTGCTTATATATACCCATCCCATATGCAGTACAGACAGGGAGGTGAGACAGGATAAACAGGGAGGTGAGACAGGAACAGAGGGACAGGGAGGTGAGACAGGATAAACAGGGAGGTGAGACAGGATAAACAGGGAGGTGAGACAGGAACAGAGGGACAGGGAGGTGAGACAGGATAAACAGGGAGGTGAGACAGGAACAGAGGGACAGGGAGGTGAGACAGGATAAACAGGGAGGTGAGACAGGAACAGAGGGACAGGGAGGTGAGACAGGATAAACAGGGAGGTGAGACAGGAACAGAGGGACAGGGAGGTGAGACAGGATAAACAGGGAGGTGAGACAGGATAAACAGGGAGGTGAGACAGGAACAGAGGGACAGGGAGGTAAGACAGGATAAACAGGGAGGTGAGACAGGATAAACAGGGAGGTGAGACAGGAACAGAGGGACAGGGAGGTGAGACAGGATAAACAGGGAGGTGAGACAGGATAAACAGGGAGGTGAGACAGGATAAACAGGGAGGTGAGACAGGAACAGAGGGACTGGGAGGTGAGACAGGAACAGAGGGACAGGGAGGTGAGACAGAATAAACAGGGAGGTGAGACAGGAACAGAGGGACAGGGAGGTGAGACAGGACGAACAGGGAGGTGAGACAGGATGAACAGGGAGGTGAGACAGGATAAACTGGGGCAGAGGGAGATGAGACAGGATGAACAGGGAGGTGAGACAGGATAAACTGGGGCAGAGGGAGATGAGACAGGATAAACAGGGAGGTGAGACAGGATAAACTGGGGCAGAGGGAGATGAGACAGGATAAACAGGGAGGTGAGACAGGATAAACAGGGAGATGAGACAGGATAAACAGGGAGGTGAGACATGCAACTGACAGCTGACGACCGACTCTGTGGAGTGAACGATGCTCTGCTAAGGACCTGGGGTGACGGGTGATTTGTCTAGTACATGTTCACACACACACTGAGACACACACACACTGAGACACACACACTGACACACACACACTGACACACACACACTGACACACACACACTGACACACAAACTGACACAAACAAACAACATAACCCACACATGCACACAGAAATAGAGAGACTGTCCACTTCTCAAACCTTTAAGTATCAGCCCTTTAGGAATGCATGAATACCTGCTCTGCACCTACACCTCTCCGTCTCCATGTCTGGTTCTCCACCTCCCTTTCTCCACCTCCCATTCTCCACCTCCCATTCTCCGCCTCCCATTCTGTCCCTCCCCTTCTGTCCCTCCCCTTCTGTCCCTCCCCTTCTGTCCCTCCCCTTCCCTGTATCACTGTTCATGCATTCTTCCATGTCTTCCCTCTCTTCTACAGCTCCTGCCCTATACCTCCTCTATCTCTTCAGCAGCACCTCCTCTTTCTCTTCTACTACACTTTCTCGCTCAAACCTCTTTTGTTACCATCACCTATTTCTCTCACCTCCCCTTGTCCTCCTGCCTCCTCCTCCCTCCTCCACTATTTTCCTTTTCTTGCCAGGTCTCGCTCCGCTTGTCAACACTCTTGCTAAACCTCCTTTTCTAACGCCTCTCTCTTTATCTTCCTCTCATCAGTCTCTCCATATCTTCCTCTCATCAGTCTCCTGGATATCCACATCAGGTAAGGAGAAGACCTGCGTGACTCACAATGCCCCAATCTGTATGTCGTGCACTGCTTTCGACTGGGTCTCTTCTAAAGTAGGGCACTCAAAAGGGGACTGTCATGCTCGGGTCGCTGTTTAATGTACACATAATGCAGATTAGTACATTTTAATGTAGCCGTTTGTCACAAATCCTTTACGGTGTAGTGCAGGAGGCCATATGACAGGTATTTACGTTCAAAGACTAACTGTAAGAATGAAATGAAAATGTGCGAAACAGCGGCTTATAACAAACATTGAAATATTAGTAAAACTTCATTAAACTAACAATCACCACCAATGTAACGTGACTTCAAACAATGTCTGACCAGGTTGAAACCCAAACTACAGTGTTAAATAGCCCCAGTGATTGCTAACCAGTCCCAGTGATTACTAACCAGTCCCAGTGATTGCTAACCAGCCCCAGTGATTGCTAACCAGTCCCAGTGATTACTAACCAGCCCCAGTGATTACTAACCAGTCCCAGTGATTACTAACCAGTCCCAGTGATTGCTAACCAGTCCCAGTGATAGCTAACCAGCCCCAGTGATTGCTAACCTGCTCTGGTGATTGCTAACCAGCCCCGGTGATTGCTAACCAGTCCCAGTGATTACTAACCAGTCCCAGTGATTGCTAACCAGCCCCGGTGATTGCTAACCAGCCCCAGTGATTGCTAACCAGCCCCGGTGATTGCTAACCAGCCCCGGTGATTGCTAACCAGCCCCGGTGATTGTTAACCAGTCCCAGTGATTGTTAACCAGTCCCAGTGATTGCTAACCAGTCCCAGTGATTGCTAACCAGTCCCAGTGATTGTTAACCAGTCCCAGTGATTGTTAACCAGTCCCAGTGATTGCTAACCAGTCCCAGTGATTGCTAACCAGTCCCAGTGATAGCTAATCAGTCCCAGTGATTGCTAACCAGTCCCAGTGATAGCTAACCAGTCCCAGTGATTGCTAACCAGTCCCAGTGATTGCTAACCAGTCCCAGTGATTGCTAACCAGCCCCAGTGGTAGCTAACCAGCCCCAGTGGTTGCTAACCAGCCCCAGTGGTTGCTAACCAGCCCCAGTGGTTGCTAACCAGAAGTGCACCCCGCTTAGACTTCCCGCGTAGAACAAAAACTCACCACACTAATGACACAATTAATGCACTGCAACTCTTAAAATTACATTTCAATTTTTGTGTCAATTTTCCCCATTCACGTTTGTATTTATATTTATATTTTTCATATTATTCTTGCTTTATATTTTCTTAAATGATTACATGTCACAAATGATTATGTCAGAAGAAACGAGAAAAAGTGAGAGTGTCTGCGAGAGAAAGTGAGTGTCAAGAAGAGAAAGTGAGTGTCAAGAAGAGAAAGTTGGAGCCATAAAAGAATAACAGAACAAAATCAATCATCTTTAAATTCACAGAAGCACAACAATTTCACAATGATTACACTAGATACCAACCCCATTGCTCCCAATTCTAGAACCACCTCTGGTTCTGACAGGCTAGACAGAGCATGTAAGTACTGATCAATACTTTCAGGCCAGTGAGAGCAGGTGAGTGCTGATAGGCTAATGGGATCAGGTGAGTGCTGATAGGCCAGTGAGATCAGGTGAGTGCTGATTGGCTAATGGGATCAGGTGAGTGCTGATAGGCTAGTGAGATCAGGTGAGTGCTGATAGGCTAATGGGAATAGGTGAATGTTGATATGCTAGTGAGATCAGGTGAGTGCTGATAGGCTAATGGGAATAGGTGAGTGCTGATAGGCTAATGGGATCAGGTGAGTGCTGATAGGCCAGTGAGATCAGGTGAGTGCTGATTGGCTAATGGGATCAGGTGAGTGCTGATAGGCTAGTGAGATCAGGTGAGTGCTGATAGGCCAGTGGGACCAGGTGAGTGCTGATAGGCTAGTGAGATCAGGTGAGTGCTGATAGGCTAATGGGAATAGGTGAGTGCTGATAGGCTAATGGGATCAGGTGGTGCTGATAGGCTAATGGGATCAGGTGAGTGCTGATAGGCTAATGGGATCAGGTGAGTGCTGATAGGCTAATGGGATCAGGTGAGTGCTGATAGGCTAATGGGAACAGGTGAGTGCTGATAGGCTAGTGAGATCAGGTGAGTGCAGATAGGCAACGCAGTACCTGTCAAAGTCTCCATTGCAGATAGCCCTGACTGGAATGGAGATTGGCTGCCAGACTGGGTTCAGAGTGTTCTTCACCACCTCCGTTTTATGGCAGATAGTGAACCTGGAACAGACAGACAAGTGGATAAACAGACACAGAAAAATTAACACAGACAGGTGGGTGGGTAGATAGACACAGAGAAATAAACACAGACAGGTGGGTATACAGACACAGAAAAATAAACACAGGTGGGTGTGTAGACAGACACAGATAAATAAACACAGACAGGTGTGTAGACAGACACAGAACAATTAACACTTGGTGGGTGTGTAGACAGACACAGAGAAATAAACACAGACAGGTGTGTAGATAAGACACAGAGAAATAAACACAGAAAGGCAGGTGGTTAGACAGACACAGAAAAATAAACACAGACAGGTGTGTAGACAGACACAGAGAAATAAACACCGACAGACAGGTGGGTAGACACAGAGAAATAAACATAGACAGGTGAGTAGACAGACACAGAGAAATAAACACAGACAGGCAGGTGGGTATACAGACACAGAGAAATAAACACAGACAGGTGAGTAGACAGACACAGAGAAATAAACACAGGCAGCTGTGTATACAGACACAGAGAAATAAACACAGACAGGTGGGTAGACAGACACAGAGAAATAAACACAGACAGGTGAGTAGACAGACACAGAGAAATAAACACAGGCAGCTGGGTATACAGACACAGAGAAATAAACACAGACAGGCAGGTGGGTAGACAGACACAGAGAAATAGTGTGTCTGAAAACAACTGCAGCATCAGCTTGACCTTTAATGTACGATAAAGTTCTAACAACATAAGACAGTGTCAACGCCTCTGGTTGATATCTGGTTGTATCGTACGAAACACCACTGATGTCTCTCTCTCTACCTTTCTTTGTCTATGTCTTCCTCTCTTAACCTCAGTTCTATTTTTAGTTATTTCAATGTTCAATGTAAAAGCCTTTATTTGCTGGGGAAGCATTGGTTTACATCGTCAAAGCAATTGGAAAATAATTAAAACTAAATAAATAACAAAAGTGGACAAAAGAAATTAAGCCATCATGAGTTCCAAGTAAACAACTAACCTACAATACATTTCAAAATGAAAACATCCTCTTTAACTGTTATTTAATTAGCCTTCTACAATGTGGGAACAGTTCAAGTATTTATGCCATGGAGTGCCAGCTCTATATAGTAGACCTCATATAGTAGACCTCATAAAGTAGACCTCATACAGTAGACCTCATATAGTAGACCTCATACAGTAGACCTCATACAGTAGACCTCATATAATAGACCACATAAAGTAGACCTCATAAAGTAAAACTCATATGGTAGACCTCATACAGTAGACCACATAAAGTAGACCTCATATAGTAGACCTCATACAGTAGACCTCATATAATAGACCACATAAAGTAGACCTCATATAGTAGACCTCATAAAGTAGAACTCATATAGTAGACCTCATACAGTAGACCTCATAAAGTAGACCTCATAAAGTAAACCTCATAAAGTACACCACATACAGTAGACCTCATACAGTAGACCTCATAAAGTAGACCTCATAAAGTAGACCACATAAAGTAGACCTCATAAAGTAGACCTCATAAAGTAGACCTCATACAGTAGACCTCATAAAGTAGACCACATACAGTAGACCACATAAAGTAGACCTCATATAGTAGACCTCATATAGTAGACCTCATATAGTAGATCACATATAGTAGACCACATAAAGTAGACCTCATACAGTAGACCTCGTACAGTAGACCTCGTACAGTAGACCTCGTACAGTAGACCTCGTACAGTAGACCTCGTACAGTAGACCTCATACAGTAGACCTCATACAGTAGACCTCATAAAGTAGACCTCATACAGTAGACCTCATACAGTAGACGACATAAAGTATACCTCATAAATTTGACCTCATACAGTAGACCTCATACAGTAGACCTCATACAGTAGACCTCATACAGTAGACCTCATAAAGTAGACCTCATACAGTAGACCTCATAAAGTAGACCTCATACAGTAGACCTCATACAGTAGACCTCATACAGTAGACCTCATACAGTAGACCTCATACAGTAGACCTCACACAGTAGACCTCATATAGTAGACCTCATATAGTAGACCTCATATAGTAGACCTCATACAGTAGACCTCATACAGTAGACCTCATACAGTAGACCTCATAAAGTAGACCTCATACAGTAGACCTCATACAGTAGACCTCATAAAGTAGACCTCATACAGTAGATGTTCTTGGGACAACCTTAGAGAATAGAGACAGAGGACAAACTCACGTTCCGTCCTCATTACTCCTGTAGAAGACCATGAATGGATCTGACTTCCCAAAGAAGTCCTTCTTGTCCAACTTGTGGGCACAGAACTGCATGGTGGCAACTTCCTGAAGCAGAAAGACAGAAGTAGATAGAGGGAAAACAAAAGAGAGAAAGAGCAAATAAGAGAGAGAGCAAAAAAAGAGAGAGAGAAAGCAAGTGAGAGAGAGAGAGAGAATATGTAAATCTCTAATGGGATTACAGGCTGTTTGTTTTATCACTATTGTGTTTTCAATATGACTAAGATACCTGAAGCAGCATTAACACAGGTTAAACATGTCCTCTTAACAAACAGACCAAACCCCTCTGTCTTCATGTGCTGTGTCCTTATAAAAGGAACAAAAATACAGATTTAAAGAAAACAATGGTCAGAAGGTTGTGAAAGTCGACATTAAACAATCTGCCAAACTAACACATTCAAATTGAATGTGTTTAGACAGTGAAAAGGCCTATAGCTGTGTGAGTGCTCAGATTGATGCAGGGGTTTCTGCCACAATATCTGTCCGTCCACAGGTGATATCTGTCCTGCCACAGGTAATGTCTGTCCTGCCACAGGTCATTTCTGTCTTGCCACATTTAATGTCTGTCCTGTCACTGGTAATATTTGTCCTTCCATAGGTATTGTCTGTCCTGCCACAGGTATTGTCTGGCCATCTATAGGTAATGTCTGTCCTGCCACAGGTAATTTCTGTCCTGCTACGGGCGATGTTTGTCCTGTCACAGGTAATATACGCAACAAATAAAAGTGGGGTTTGCACAATTTGAAATCTCTCTCCCTAAGCAACAGAAGGCCACCAGGATGTGTGCTCTCACCCTTCCTTTACTCTGGCCACACTGGCAATGGCAGCTTCAACGATGAGTCTGTTAAACCACTTTTGTAGATGACACAGCCTCATCCCTGATGGCAAAGAGCCGGTATAAATGTGGAGAGACGGGTGGCTAGATGCACTAAAAATAACCTGGAATTGTACACGGACAAAACCGCTAAAGTGGTGGTTGGAACACCCCTCACCTCTCTCCCCTGAGACCCCTGTCTCAGCTGTGGGTTTGACTAAGTCATTAAACATTCCAGGCACAATCATCTTCCATCATTGCAGCAGTCATCCCAAGCCACATCAGATGATGGGCCTATTTCTCTCATGCTTTCATGCATTTTGTGTAATTTGTGTCCCATATATTGACTACCACTGGAGATATCAAGTGTATGTGTGTTTCACTTTTTCAAACAAACAAACACACAGACGTTTTACCGATAATTACTTACGGTGACATCAGTGAAAGTTCATAGAAATAACAGCCCACATAGTCTGCATGTATCATCTTCTCCCTATTGTATATTGCTCTACATTACTCTTTTCAGCACAGCATTAGTAAATTACACACCTGATCTCATTTAAAGGCAATGTGACAAAATGAAAAAGTTAATTTTGCTCATTTGGCACACTGTCAAAAACATTATTGCATGAACAAGGATCTACTATCTAAAAATTTCTACTCACCTGCGTCTTTTTAATTAATACATTTTTAATAGATTTTTATTGACTTTGTGGTTTATCCTCAACTGATTATACTTTTTTTGTGTTAGCATTGCACACAGTCATGGGCTTGTCAATCTATGATTTGGTTTCGAATACTTTTTTGTACCTATAATAATTGGCACTCGTAATTGTGGCACGCTAAGCAGGTTTGGTTGTGCAGCTGAGGTGAGTTTCATCTCAGTTTAAGGACATTGAGCGGATATCCTGTTTTCCATTGATAGCTAGGTCTGTCTGTAGTGGTTTCTCAATAGCAAGGCCATCTCTGTGTTACTCTCTAGAAACCTTTCAGCTTTTACAACTAGTTAAGAGGGTTAGAAGAATCCATCAGGTCATTCATCCGTTCATCCATTCATCCACTCTGATGGGATTTCCTGCAGGCAATCTTAGTTCATTTTCATCCAATGAAAATGTAGCTAAAGAGCCCCAGGTCCGTGTCAAATGGGTTTAGTCCCAAATGTCGTCCCATCGCACAAAGGCAACATTAGAAATGCGTCAGAAAACAACACTCTGGCCTCACTGAATCGGCTAGCTTCGTTTTCATTTGAACTCACAGACCGGATTAATGTTGGAGCGTTGTGTTCACGCTCATTTACAAGTCAGCTAGAGACAGACATTATTCATCAGCGTAATGTGACTGAAGCCTGCGTTTGAATGTGAAGCTTACCGATGTTAAATAAAAAGCCCACATCGGTCTAATTCAGTGAGCATTCCACTTCAAGTCACCTCAAGTCAACAACGGCCAATCACACTGCTCTACCATCACAATAACACCTGAAAGAGTGTTGGTTGTTAAGACAACTTGCGCGCGCACACTATTTAAAATGGTAATCACAGGACATCACGGAGTTAAAGGATAGATATTTAACTCTTTTATTTTTATTGTTGCCTCGACACGATGGTCACGTTGATGTTTTCTCCAAATGAGGTATCAGGGCCCATGGGGGTGGAAGATAATCTGACTGGTAGAGACGCTCTCCGTTTATTTTAGCAGTGGCCATCTAGCATAGTGAAACCAATGAAACTACTATATCATCCTAGGTTTGCCTGATCCCTAACACTAACTGGGGATACCGTATCATCTTTGCTACAGGCACTGATTAGCATAAACGACCAGCCAATCACAGGAGCCAGCTGAGAGGAGGATGATCCCTAATTATGTCTGGAATGGGAAACGGAATGGCGTGAAAGTGTGTGATTTGCTCCGTAGGCCTCCAATTATTCAGCTCCAGCGTTCAATGATACACTCAGAGATTGATCCAGACATACGTGTAGGTGATCAGAGAATCTCAATGATACACACAGACATTGATCCAGACATACGTGTAGGTGATCAGAGAATCTCAATGATACACACAGACATTGATCCAGACATACGTGTAGGTGATCAGAGAATCTCAATGATACACACAGACATTGATCCAGACATACGTGTAGGTGATCAGAGAATCTCAACTGTCCAAACGACTTGGTGAAAGCTCATGTATGACAGCTGTGGCATGTTACTATACGTGGTTATGCTAACTCAGATCCCCCAATAAAGAATAGAGTTGGCATGTTACTATAAGTGGTTATGCTAACTCAGATCCCCCAATAAAGGTTCACCTGTGGTTCCTAGTTATGGTCCTCAAGTACCCTAAAACATACGGGTAAATATCCCCATTCAGCTCATTCATCTCTTTAAGTAATTGTCTTGCCTTGGAAATGATCACTGAAAACTATCAACTGGATATGCTAGTCGAGGGCTACATAAATGTGTGCTGTTGTGTGTTACTCAAGGACCTTAGTTGGGAGGCGCTGCTCTCTGGGTTTTTGCCAAGCCCAATATGCCTGGATACTGAGAAGGGAGAGACATTGACATTGGAAGATTTGGCCATTGTCTTTAACAGTGCATTAGGTGAACCGAATAATTGGACCTCTGCAGGACTACAGCCAAAAATACATTTTCCACACATGATTCCGTATTTCTTTGTACCAGTGTCTGGGAATAGGTCTTGGACAGAATGGTGTAGAATTACAAAAGAAAACCGAGCAGCTCTTATGAGCGCTATGTGGTATCCAATTAACACAGCATTGAAAACAACACAGTCCATTTGTTCATTTTTTAAAACTAATCGCTGGTTACGGCTGTGGAGGCAAAATGAACAGACGTGGCTGGTGTATTGCTGTCTTGCTGTCTTCAACTGAGACGTAATCCCCCAGCCAGACGTCGAGGTGGGTCGTCGCTTGTTGTTCGCCTGCTCCTGACTTATCTATGGCGACACGTTGTCGACCTGTAGGATAACTCAGCAGAACCGATACGGACCAGTCCATTGGCTGCTTTCAACTACCATCACGTCTTTGTTATTGCTAATCGTAGTTACTGGAATCACCGAAAAATTTAGCTGAGAGAAAAAGGTTCAAACTCAAAGTTGAATCAAGTGACGTAATAAAACATGTATGACACGTTAGTAGGTGACTAATCAGTAAATATCTGTGAACAAAATGGTGCGAGCTAACTCCAGTTGGCTAACTTCACATTGTGTCAGGCATACTACAGGTGTTTTGCTCAGGGCTTGGTACTGCTAGCAAACAATGCCAAAAAACTTTTGACACATGTTTGATGTCAAACTTTGACAATGTGGTAGTAATATCTAACATCTGTAGGTTAAACCTAAAGTTAAAGTGAGAGACATATGCCCATTAGAACTGCACCTTATTTTCCCTATCTATCTTCCACACCACCGGTTTCTCTCACGATCCCATTTCCTCATGAGCTATGGATAAAACACATCTTTACCACATCTTTACCGGCTGTGGGCCGAACTAATGGATGGTAGAAAGCAGGATTTATAACAGCGTGTTTACATGTTATCATAATGGGAAGACTGGGCTGAAGGATTATCCTGGGAGGCTGTTGTCTGGGGACAAGGTTGAAGAAGATTGGTAGGCCTGGGAGACCCAGGACAAAATTATGACTCTATGTGTACACATTTGGGAATCACCGTTGTATCTATCGGACCCGGGCTGCAGTCACTGCTGGTCCTGTTGTTCGGAAAACGTCCTCATTTATACAAAGTTTTAGGACATTACATTTAGTGTTAAACCTCCACTAGAGACTATAAATAGAGTAACCATGTTTTACTGCGGGGGACCAGAGATTAACCATGTAGGGGGCCACCGCGGTACATTAGCAAACGCTCCAAGTATTTCAGAGATTTCCAACAATATTTGAATCAAGGTCTTATTAAAGCCACACACCGTGACCGAGGTCGTATTTCCACAGCAATTCTAGGGGCCATGCACCGTTGATTCTCATAATCACGCGTCCAGAATGACACCATTCTCACACATAGTACACTAGTTCTGACCTGTTAGGGAGGGAACAATAAGTGCTCAAGGGAAAAGGGTGACATTTGGGATGTGGCCAGAGTACAGAAAGCGTGAAGAGAAAAAGAAGACAATAGTATGTGACGTTTATTTCACATCATTACTCTGCTTCATCGTCTCAGATGCTGCATCAAGTAGCAATGAACTCATGCAGCAAAAGAGAGCACATTCATTAAACAGCGGAGCTGAAATGGACACTGTTTCTTTGTTAAACAAAATGTCCCTTTTCATGAGTGCAAATTATGGCTAGCAGAAGAATCAGGGGTGATTTATTTGTCAGAACAGGGTTAGAGTCTAGAACCGCAGAATCATCCTGATCTTGTGAGCTCACGTTCTGTTAACCAAGAAAGGAAATGGAGATGCAGAACTCATGAGGTTTAGTTAGCAGAGGCTTAGTTAGCAGAGTCATGTTTTTGAGGGAACCGAAATGTGGAAGAAACTGCTACTCTGCTAGGGTAAAAAAACAGAGGCTGAGAGAGAGTTTTTATTCCAAGATGAACCTTCTCTGTTTTCATTATACGCAGAGCTTTCCGAAGAGCTGTGTCTCAGTGCAGGCGAAATGAAATCCATACATTAATCCCCCCCCCTCTCTATCTATCTCTCTCGCCGCTTTACCTCTGCCTCGCGTTTCACTATCTTCCTTTCCTATCTTTTCTCTCGCACTTGTTCTCTCCATCATTCATTTAGTTCCTGTAATTGGGTTCCAGAATCCATATCGATCTTTCTCGGGCAATGGTGAATTTGACTTGCCCGCTACAAGCGTCACAGTGTTGTGTTTCCCAGGGACTCCAATCTGTTGGCAGACTCCGTATATTTGGTCGTCGCATGCAGCTTATGATGTGGTAAACAAATCCAGATGGTCGGATGTGATACTAAACACCAGGAAGCCAGGAAGTCTCTCCAATTACCAGCCCTCAGAGTTCGGTTAGACAATAGGCTCTCGACAGACGCTCTAAAGTCCTACGGAGGCATTCTACATTGAAAGGTGTTTCTTATTTTACAGAGTCGACAAAATGCGTACAGGTTTTGGGGGCAGGACTTGTGGCTGGCTTCGAGACCTTTGTGTGTCTCATATCAGCGCTCTCACAGCGGGGATGTGATCTCCTGTCAGTGAAGATAATGACAATTTGCATTTATATTACAAAGCTGCTGTGTAAGAGGTGCTTCGGTGTGATGAGACGATCTCCACATCATCAGAGAAGTGACACACCTGCTGACTCACACACACCCTGCAGTACCAACACACACACACACACACACACACACACACACACAACCACACACACACACACACAAACACTCACACACACACTCACACAATCTACGATTTACAACTTTATAAGACATGATATTTACACAACGAGGGATATCTGTGGCAGGCTATCTGTGCTGTAATGATGCCATGGAGAATACTCCCAGGTGAAATGGCCCCTGCTTCGGTGGAATCATTACCGGCTTGGCGCTCATGTTGGGGTGACCGCAAACATGGCTGGAGGGTGAGGGGTTATTAGCTCCACATTGGTCTGGATAATTGTAATGATTCAAACAGAATCTATTAGGAAGAAGCTGTGCTGATTAAAAGCACCTATGGAGGTATAATATTATGTTAGTACGGTATGAGTCTATAGCTAGAGAAGTTCTGCACATCTGCATCTATAGCTAGAGAAGTTCTGCACATCTGAATCTATAGCGAGAGAGGTTATGCACATCTGCATCTATAGCTAGAGTAGATCTGCACATCTGAATCTATAGCTAGAGAAATTCTGCACATCTGCATCTATAGCGAGAGAGGTTATGCACATCTGCATCTATAGCTAGAGTATATCTGCACATCTGAATCTATAGCTAGAGAAATTCTGCACATCTGCATCTATAGCGAGAGAGGTTATGCACATCTGCATCTATAGCTAGAGTAGATCTGCACATCTGAATCTATAGCTAGAGAAGTTCTGCACATCTGCATCTATAGCTAGAGAGGTTATGCACATCTGCATCTATAGCTAGAGTATTTCTGCACATCTGAATCTATAGCTAGGAAAGTTCTGCACATCTGAATCTATAGCTAGGAAAGTTCTGCACATCTGAATCTATAGCTAGGGAAGTTCTGCACATCTGAATCTATAAGCTAGAGAAGTTCTGCACATCGGAATCTATAGCTAGAGAAGTTTTGTATTTTTGCTTTACAGTCCTACAGTAGACTTGGCTCTGCCCATCAAGACAAATTTTCGTTCTCCGTCCTCTCATTTACTCGTTAGCAGGGTTGTAATGTGGACACTCAGTACAGAAGCATATATAGTGGACATAATTCAAATGAAACTGCAATCCTAAATAGCATTTACATTTTCAAAGAATGCCCCTGTTTTTTGTGGACAATATGAAGATCAAAATGTAAATCAGGATAGCATTTTTAATGTGTCCGTAAATGTAATGGCCTATCTCGCTGATTAGATGGATCACACTAGGAAAAGGTGTCTCAGAGACGTTTTCTCCTGTGTGTGTCTGTCTGGGACAGCACCATATTCTCATTTCTCCTGTGTCATGGGACCAGCCGCGGCGCTACCATAACAGTACCGTATAGTGTCGCTGTCCTCAGTGCCGCAGAAAAGGGCTGAAACTGAGATTTTTTGGGGCTTATTTAACTGGCCCATCCAGATTTCTGGAGGCCCACGTACAATCAAAATCCTGGTTCCGCTGTGTCTGGGACAGCACCGTATTATTCCAATGTGTCTGGGACAGCACCGTATTATTCCAATGTGTCTGGGACAGCACCGTTTTCTTGCCGTGTGTCTGGGACAGCACCGTATTCTTCCAATGTGTCTGGGACAGCACCGTATTATTCCAATGTGTCTGGGACAGCACCGTATTATTCCAATGTGTCTGGGACAGCACCGTATTCTTGCCGTGTGTCTGGGACAGCGCCGTATTCTTCCCCTGTGTCTGGGACAGCACCGTATTCTTCCCCTCTGTCTGGGACAGCACCGTATTCTTCCCCTGTGTTTGGGACAGCACCGTATTCTTCCCCTCTGTCTGGGACAGCACCGTATTCTTGCCCTGTGTCTGGGACAGCACCGTATTCTTCCCCTGTGTCTGGGACAGCACCGTATTCTTCCCCTGTGTCTGGGACAGCACCGTATTCTTCCCCTGTGTCTGGGACAGCACCGTATTCTTCCCCTGTGTCTGGGACAGCACCGTATTCTTCCCCTGTGTCTGGGACAGCACCGTATTCTTCCCCTGTGTCTGGGACAGCGCCGTATTCTTCCCCTCTGTCTGGGACAGCACCGTATTCTTCCCCTGTGTTTGGGACAGCACCGTATTCTTCCCCTGTGTCTGGGACAGCGCCGTATTCTTCCCCTCTGTCTGGGACAGCACCGTATTCTTCCCCTGTGTCTGGGACAGCACCGTATTCTTCCCCTGTGTCTGAGACAGCGCCGTATTCTTCCCCTGTGTCTGGGACAGCACCATATTCTTCTCCTGTGTCTGGGACAGCACTTTATCACTCATAGCTAAGTATTGTTCCTAGGGTCCAAAGGCAAGTCTCTTCATTATTTTTTAAAGCTTGGCTTTAACCAGATGTCACAGCCATTTACAGAATATTTACGTGGCCTTGCCAAGAAGTTAGAGCAGTTTGAAGAGCATACAATAGCATGTTTTATAAGTGTGTGCAAGTCATTGTCATAGTTTCAGGCTAAGAAATACAATAAAAACGACCTAAGGGATTAACCCTTTGTTGCCAGGAACTTATAATTTCAAACGTCCAGACATTTGTTCTCGGCAGAATGTTCCATGCTGCTCTGCCTTGTTGTCACACTGTTCCCTGAACCACAGACGAGGCACAGAAACAGTCTTTGATGACTAAACCAGCCCCTCCCGCCACACAAACCCAGACTGCTCTGCAACGCCCTCCGTCGGACCCCCAGGGCACATCCGCATGCAAACTGATGTCCAGGTCGTAATTGGGCACAAATTAAAAGGGACCCACACTAGGACCCTTGATGAAATTAGCGTGACGGTGATGCTTTTGCCTGTTGTGCTCATGGACTACTTAACTAGGTCATATGATGTCCTACATATGTACAGGAATAGGCAGAATAAATAGGTACAGTTCTGGCAGTTCAGACACTTCAGGGTTTGGTACTCACTCTGCAGTTTCCCAGCTCTTCCCCTGATAGGATGATGGTACCACACTTCTTGCCAGGGATACCTCTATGAACATAAACACAGAGAGAAGCATGTTCACAACACACTCATTGTATTACATGTAAACCATCACATTAACTCGACTCTGACAGCACACCCACACGCACACGCGCACGCACGCACGCACGCACGCACGCACCACACACGCACACACGCACACACACACACACACACACCACACACCACACACACCACACACCACACACACACACACACACACACACACACACACACACACACACACACACACACACACACACACACACACACACACACACACACACACACACACACACACACACACACACACACACACACACAAATACGCTCCATCTCACTAACGGCTTCCCAACCCGATCCAATGGAAATCCAATCACAGCAGGTCTCAAGACATTACAAACTATTTCAACTGAATCTCATCTGGATCTGTGTGTGTGTGTGTGTAAGCATGAGCGACTCCAAATCAGCCTCAGTCTACCTAGAGTGAGGAGAGAAGGGGTGAATCAACTACCATATCACAGAAGGGTGGTGTCCCAAATTGCATCCCTATTCTCTATATTGCATTCGATGTGTCAGCTGGGAGCCAGGCTAGACCTGCCCTTCCCTGTCTGTTTTTGCCAGGCTGTTCTCCCCTGAGACAGAGGAGACAACGAGGCCCTGATTGGCGGTTCGATCTCTCTGACAATAGGGATACTGTTGCCCAAATGGTTTTTGGCATTTAATTGAGTCTGTTTGATAGGCTGGGTCTCCACCTGTGGGAACAGTTCCCTGGGTTCCATTATGAGAGGGAACTCCAATGAATTGCAGCTAAGGATGGATTAGAACAGACATTAGCGTTCTAGCCAGTGTTCTGTGATTAGTGAACCTGCGAGCTGTAATGATGAAAAGCAAGCACACTGAAAGGGCACCCGGATAATGAAAAAAACTAGCTAAGAACAGGACCAAACATGTTTTAGAGGGATACACTTTTACCCTTTAAATAAGGTGAAGATGGATACCTTAAGATGAGGTATAGAGGGATAGAGAAAGCACTCCTCGCTAATTTGTCTGGATTGTCATAAATTACACCTGTAAATATATAAATTAAATATATAAAACATTTAAATTCTCCAGACGTGCTCCCTTCCTCTAACACACTCAGGGCTCTACAATGTCCAGACAGACTCCCTTCCTCTAACACACTCAGGGCTCTACAATCTCCAGATGTGCTCCCTTCAATCTAACACACTGAGGGCTCTACAATCTCCAGATGTGCTCCCTTCAATCTAACACACTGAGGGCTCTACAATCTCCAGATGTGCTCCCTTCAATCTAACACACTGAGGGCTCTACAATCTCCAGACGTGCTCCCTTCAATCTAACACACTGAGGGCTCTACAATCTCCAGATGTGCTCCCTTCAATCTAACACACTGAGGGCTCTACAATCTCCAGACGTGCTCCCTTCCTCTAACACACTCAGGGCTCTACAATCTCCAGATGTGCTCCCTTTAAACTAACACACTCTGGGCTCTATAATCTGAAGACAGGCTCCTCCTCCATTGTTCCTAAAGTGTCAGGTCTATACTGAAACACTAAAGGAAGCGTACTGTACAATCTTACAAGTCTTAGAGAAAATATTAACAATTAAGCCTATAACAGCTTTTCCCACACTTACGTTTTTACAGTCGGCCTCCCTGTGCCGTCGGCTCCAGATTTAAGGTACAAGTTGCAGAAATGTAACCCCAATCTCAAGGTGAATTCCACTTGAATTATTAACGCCCCCCCCACCTAAATGCTGGCCATCATCCACCAGACAGGTTGATGATGCTTTTATATGGCCGACCCCCCCTCACCGGATTACCATAACGTAATCTTGTACATCCCTACATATCTAGGCTTTTCGGGTGTATGAACTATTTATTTATGTGACTTTGAGTAAAGCCTACTCACAAAACAGGTCAAGTAATTTCCCCAAGTGTCACGGCGGTAGCTGGTGCCAAGATCGAACAAGCAAACAGTAGAATAAGATTCAGCCAGTGGATGGATTTCACGTGGAGAGGGGTTAAAATGTCTTTAACACCGAACCACCAGAGTAGTAGTAGTGATATAGGTGATAGTGGTGATAGAGCTGATAGTAGTGATATAGGTGATAGTAGTGATATAAGTGATAGAGGTGATAGTGGTGATAGTGGTGATAGAGGTGATAGTAGTGATATAGGTGATAGTAGTGATATAAGTGATAGAGGTGATAGTGGTGATAGAGGTGATAGAGGTGATAGTGGTGATAGTAGTTATGGGGTGATAGAGGTGATATAGGTGATATAGGTGATAGTAGTGATAGAGGTGATAGAGGTGATAGGGGTGATAGGGGTGATAGTAGTGATAGGGGTGATAGAGCTGATAGTGGTGATAGTAGTGATAGAGGTGATAGTGGTGATAGAGGTGATAGCGGTGATAGAGGTGATAGCGGTGATAGAGGTGATAGGGGTGATAGTGGTGATAGAGGTGATAGAGGTGATAGTGGTGATAGTAGTTATGGGGTGATAGAGGTGATATGGGTGATATAGGTGATAGTAGTGATATAAGTGATAGAGGTGATAGTGGTGATAGAGGTGATAGAGGTGATAGTGGTGATAGTAGTTATGGGGTGATAGAGGTGATATAGGTGATATAGGTGATAGTAGTGATAGAGGTGATAGAGGTGATAGTGGTGATAGTGGTGATAGTAGTGATAGGGGTGATAGAGCTGATAGTGGTGATAGTGGTGATAGAGCTGATAGTGGTGATAGAGGTGATAGTGGTGATAGAGGTGATAGCGGTGATAGAGGTGATAGCGGTGATAGAGGTGATAGGGGTGATAGTGGTGATAGAGGTGATAGCGGTGATAGGGGTGATAGAGGTGATAGCGGTGATAGGGGTGATAGTGGTGATAGAGGTGATAGGGGTGATAGTGGTGATAGAGGTGATAGGGGTGATAGTGGTGATAGAGGTGATAGCAGTGATAGGGGTGATAGAGGTGATAGCAGTGATAGGGGTGATAGCAGTGATAGGGGTGATAGTGGTGATAGAGGTGATAGTGGTGATAGTAGTGATAGGGGTGAGGACAACAGTGACACAGTGAGGCTGGTGGTATAGATGCTTTATTACACCATGGCCCATTACTACTGAGGTGGTCTGAGGTAGATGGGTGTACATTTCAATTAGGGTGAGGTCAAGGGGTCAAATCACAAGCGTGTGGATGTATGTGTGAGTGTGTGTTTGTGTGGTGGAGGGTGTGCGGCTGGGCGAGGGGTAAAACACTAAAGAAGCTGAGGTCTTTTGGTGAAGACATAGCACTACATAATTCAGCACAGAGTGGATGGTTCTTCCATGGAAGAGCTGAGATACAGGTACAAAACATGCAATCTCCATCTCTCTTCCCGCTCCCACTCTCTCTCTCACTCTCTATATGTCTGTCTCTCCGCTGTCTCTCGCTCTCCCTTTTTCTCCCTGTATCTTTCCCTCAATCTCTATAATTCATTCATCGTGTTTGGTGTCTCTCCCCATGGGAGCACCGCGGAACCTCTAGCCAGTCACTGTCTGTGACATCACACTGAGAGGTGAAACACTGTTCGCTGTACGATGGTGGCAGGTGGTCTGCAAGATGAGGCACACAGGGGCAAACACTCGCACACGCACACGCACACGCACACACACACAGCGTGATGTGCCAGATTAAAACATTGAGTGTGTGTCCTGTTCTCCCTTGAAAAAGGCAGCCAGCTGCTGATGGGGACATGATGAAACGATGTGAAAGTTACTTCTTCAGCTCGGTTATGTATTATGGACGACTGTGAAACTCAAGCCCACTAATTAACAGTATGAATGACAAGGTCAATGTAGCCAAAAACCTATGAAAACAGAGACACACCACCACACACCACAGAAAATACAAAAAAGTGTGGGAGGCATAACAAAACAGGCCCAGGCTCAAGAGTGTCTGTATGGGCTCCATAAGGGTCTCATATCCAGAGTGTCTGTATGGGCTCCATAAGGGTCCCATATCCAGAGTGTCTGTATGGGCTCCATAAGGGTCTCATATCCAGAGTGTCTGTATGGGCTCCATGAGGGTCCCATATCCAGAGTGTCTGTATGGGCTCCATAAGGGTCTCATATCCAGAGTGTCTGTATGGGCTCCATAAGGGTCCCATATCCAGAGTGTCTGTATGGGCTCCATAAGGGTCCCATATCCAGAGTGTCTGTATGGGCTCCATAAGGGTCCCATATCCAGAGTGTCTGTATGGGCTCCATAAGGGTCCCATATCCAGAGTGTCTGTATGGGCTCCATAAGGGTCTCATATCCAGAGTGTCTGTATGGGCTCCATAAGGGTCTCATATCCAGAGTGTCTGTATGGGCTCCATGAGGGTCCCATATCCAGAGTGTCTGTATGGGCTCCATAAGGGTCCCATATCCAGAGTGTCTGTATGGGCTCCATAAGGGTCCCATATCCAGAGTGTCTGTATGGGCTCCATGAGGGTCCCATATCCAGAGTGTCTGTATGGGCTCCATAAGGGTCCCATATCCAGAGTGTCTGTATGGGCTCCATAAGGGTCCCATATCCAGAGTGTCTGTATGGGCTCCATAAGGGTCCCATATCCAGAGTGTCTGTATGGGCTCCATAAGGGTCCCATATCCAGAGTGTCTGTATGGGCTCCATAAGGGTCCCATATCCAGAGTGTCTGTATGGGCTCCATAAGGGTCCCATATCCAGAGTGTCTGTATGGGCTCCATGAGGGTCCCATATCCAGAGTGTCTGTATGGGCTCCATAAGGGTCCCATATCCAGAGTGTCTGTATGGGCTCCATAAGGGTCCCATATCCAGAGTGTCTGTATGGGCTCCATAAGGGTCCCATATCCAGAGTGTCTGTATGGGCTCCATGAGGGTCCCATATCCAGAGTGTCTGTATGGGCTCCATGAGGGTCCCATATCCAGAGTGTCCGTATGGGCTCCATGAGGGTCTCATATCCAGAGTGTCTGTATGGGCTCCATGAGGGTCCCATATCCAGAGTGTCTGTATGGGCTCCATGAGGACCCCAGGCTCCTGAGATAATACCTAATCACCTCTGGGCTGTGGTCAAGAGGAGTGCGCCGCTCTGAGGGAATAAGGGCGGGATTGGGGATACAGCTGGTGAGTCAGACAGCTCCGGCCTAATGGAACGTTTGGTGACTGCTGACACTGCAGGTGCCTAGCAACAGTAATTAGTGTGACACACACACACACATTGTGACACACACACACACAACCACACAGTGTGACACACACACATACACAACCACACAGTGTGACACACACACACAACCACACAGTGTGACACACAGACACAACCACACAGTGTGACACACACACACACACAACCACACAGTGAGACACACACACACACACACACAACCACACAGTGTGACACACACAACCACACAGTGTGACATACACACACAACCACACAGTGTGACACACACACACAACCACACAGTGTGACACACAACCACACAGTGTGACACACACACAACCACACAGTGTGACACACACACACAACCAAACATGTTAGCAGAGTGGGGAGGAGAAGCCTTTATTTTCTCACCGCAGGTGGATAGATGGTGGGCTTCTGGGAATCTTACATGGTCCCGTGCTACAGCAGGAGTACAGCAGGTGTAAAGCTGTACTTCGGCAGGAGTGCGGCAGGAGTACGGAAGAAGTACGGCAGAAGTATGGCAGGAGTACGGCATATGTACAGCAGGAGTACGGAAGGATTATGGCAGGAGAACAGCATGAGTACAGCTGGATTACTGCAGGAGTACAGCAGTGGTATTTAAATGTGGACCTCACAGAGTAAGATACTAACTGCCTCAGTGCAGTCTTACGTGGGGACTGTTTCTACGTGGTTACGGGGTGACAGGGGAGCTTCCTCTGGCTCCCAAATAGACCCCCTAGACATATGGTGAAACCAGGCTGATCCCAAGCGGCTCTGTACAGTCGACTGATGTTCCAATCCCAAAACAGACAGGTTTCAACCAGAGCCAAGAGGACAGACTGTCAGTGGGAACGCCCAGCTCTCATCTTCAGCACCAGCTTCCTAACCAGTTCCTCATCCTCTTTAAACCCTCTCCTGTTCACCTTCTCCTCATCCCCCAGGTGCGCCTCCTCCCCTCTCCTCTCTTCTCATTCTCTCTCCCACTCTTAGCTCCTTTTTACGGAAAGCCCTGAGGATCAAACAAGGCTTTATACAGAGCAGCTAACACAGAGAGACAGATGCATCTGGACATATTTGGCGTGACGTTGGCAGCTCCAGAAAGGGAACTCTTGTTGTGTAGAGTAATTCTTCACACGGGATTGAACTTCCCATGTCTGGTTTTGCTGCATTCCGTTGCCTTTCTCCTCACGGAAGTTGGAGTCTAATTCTACATGAATAAACAGTTTGCTTCAAATGTAAATGGAGTGTTCTCTATTGGATCATGAATAGGTTGATAAGAGAAGATAAATAGATGGATAGAAGTAGAAATAGAAATAGATAGAAGAAGGAATATCTGCATAGATCACACAGAGCTTACTGGTTCGAGACCGCTGTGATGCTGTTGACAAAAATGAAAGGACAAAACAAGCTTGTGTAAGGGGGTGGAAAGAGACAATTTCCATTTCATGGTCCTTTTTTAATTCAAAATCCCACTTTAAATTAGACGCACAGCACATTTTATAAAGTATATTACAGTCTAAATATATACCCTGACATCCCGTACCCTCCATTGCCCGTGGCGAATAACGATTACTGTAAAGAGAGAACCATTTTTATCAAAATCAGGCTGTACCATTCTCCTTCTGGAAGGAATGGGGGCTGCAATGGATAGAGAGATAATAGAAGGATTGGGGGTAGGGATGGGAATTGATAAGAATTTAACGATTCCGATTCCATTATCGATATTGCTTATCGATCCGATTCCTTATCGATTCTCTTATCGATTCTCATTGGGTGAGGAAATAATTACAAATTTGTTTGTTTGTATTAACTTGCTTTAATATCTGATAAGAACACCGCACATACTCAGAGTATGCACAAATTATGTGTAGCAACCTCAGAACAAACCTAAAAGTAGGTGAGCTACAAAGTAAAGTCCAGGGACCTATAGTTTTTTTCACATTCATTGGTCCAGCCCAAAAAAAAAACTGCCATTTAAGTGCCATGAAAACAAAAAACACAGACGGTAAACAGTCAAGGAAGAGCTTGTTCCTTTGGGAATATTCAACCTGAAACTAAATTCAACTCAACTGACATACAAAATAGAAAGAAGTCTTCTGTAAAGACCACAACTATCAACTTGGGCAAATGATTGACAATGGAGATTATTATCCGTATAGTAAAAGTTTACACAATGAAAAGGCGCTCACATTAACTAAATAGACAAGTTACCTTTGGCATTTATAGCAGATGCCGTCTCATTAGCTCCGCTGCTGCTTGACTCACTTGTTGTTGTTGTGTCGCTGAGTAGTAGAGAATCAAACACGCGACAGTCCTGCAAACGGATTGCGTGCTGTGTGGCCAAATGCTTCTGCATATTGGAGGTAGTTCCCCCAATTGCCGAAATTAAACTTTTACGACTGTTGCAAATGACTGCATTGGCGTCTTTTCGAGTGAAATATAACCACACGTTAGATCGCTTCTGCGTAACCAAAATGCGCAGCGTTTGTGTGACGGTCATGATGACACATTTGCAACGAGCCGAACCGTTAAGCGGAATCGTTAAGCAGGTACACTAACGGTTCCAAGGAATCGATTCACTGGGAACCGGTTCTAAAGAAGAACCGGTTCTCGATTCCCATCCCTAATTGGGGGGGGGGTCTAATGGAAACAGCCCCAGGGAGCTGGTTATGTTCGGTCATTACAATGAGAAATGGTGTTGGTATTTAACCAGGCAGTGAGCTACAGAACAGAGGTTACCAAAGACAATGTGACAGGAATACGATACGTGTGAGGGGGTGATGTCCATGTTGAGCACTAATAGGCCTTTGGGCCAGAAGAAGACATCGAGGAGAATTAATCAGCAGGTTGTAAATGCGGACAGACAGTAGCATTGCCATACCGGGAAGTTTCTGGCTTGAGGTTTTTTTGGTCGCACACATGTTGTCAGTCAACACCATGATCACGGGAACCAGGCGCTTTTGTGGTAGAAATCAGGATTGCTATGTCTGCCCAAGCAGTATATTCTGTGCCTCAACTTTGTTTATGTTGGGGTGCTGGGGTGCGGCTGTTAGGAATGTGGGGAGGGATCTAGCAGACAAAGGACTGGCTGAACAGGGCATCGATTGGTCCTAGGCAGGGTCTTGGGGTACGTGTGGTCATTCCTGATTGGTTTGACCTTTCCTAATAAAGGCTGAGAATGCCAGGGGACGGCCCTTCTGACTTTTGACCTGCTAGCGGAACAACTGTGAGAGGAGCAGAAGTTTACTGGTGGCTGTAAACTTTTTATCTGTTTTAAATAAATACCCTTAAAAGTTGGCTCGTTCGACTCTGTGGTCATTGAACCTGTTTTTCCTACGATACTTTGTGTTTGTGATGAAGAGGGAGAGAGGGTGTTGGATTCAATGGCTTGCTGCCATGCCAGAATGTGACAGGGACACACAAATATGAACAGGATAACCTGGGGGTTTCAGTTCGTTGAACCGCACTTAATCCCAGTTGCTAACACAAGGGTTAGAGTTAAAGAGCATATCCAACTCATGTGACTCAAACTAAAAACAAATGTGAAGATTGGGGCAGGAGCTGATAGGATGAGCAGAACCTCTGTTATGGTAAACGTCTGTGCAGCGGGTCGACGGATCGTAGCGGGGAACAGAGATGAATTACATAAGGTGCCAAAACTCAACAGGGGTTCAAATGGGATTATAGGATTAAAAGCCTCTCTAAGCAGGAATATGGTCATCTCTAACCATGATTAAAACGGGGGGATAATTGTGATAATTATAAAATACTTGTAGATGTGAGGTGGAGCTGCTTACAACATAAGATTAAGTAGCTATTTAGGGTTTTAAATATGCAATATTTGTTTGCAAACTTGCCATTAGACGTGTATTAAAATTTGAGGTTTGAACATTTTCAAATTGTATAATATAATTAGTTATATATTTTGATTGTAGTTTATTCAAGCACAATGGACATTCACATATTCTCGTTATAACAAACATTTGTGAAAGACATTCTCCTCACAAACACAGGTTGACATTTTTTTCCAACTATTCACACTGACACAATCAGGTATTCACATTCCCAAGTTAGATTTTTGACTGACGTAACATCGTTGGTAATGTAGTTTAAATATGGCAATTATGGTTCACAGCTTTGACGAGAAAATCTGAGGGTGCTGCCAGACTAATTAAACAGTAACACTTTATTTATTTCCCTTTAATGCTCAATCTGTAGATGCTTTTTCAGACCATCAAAATTCTCATAAATTAATGACCTAATAACCCTAAACCTAATCTTAAACCGACCCTAACCTTAACCATAACTCTTTAGAGGAGACATGAATGGAGTAGAGGAGATGTGAATTGAGTAGAGGAGCAGAGGAGTAGAGGGAACATGAAAAGAGTAGAGAAGTAAAGGGGATGTGAATTCAGTAGAGGAGTTGTAGAGGACACAGAGTAGAGGAGTAGAGGAGATGTGAATGAGTAGAGGAGTAAAGGGGATGTGAATGGAGTAGAGGAGTAGTAGAGGAGACGTAAATGGAGTAGAGGAGTTGAGGACACAGAGTAGAGGAGACGTGAAAGGAGTAGAGGAGACGTGAATGGAGTAGAGGAGATGTGAAGTGAATTGAGGAGAGGAGCAGAGGAGTAGAGGAGTAGAGGAGACGTGAAAGGAGTAGAGGAGTTGAGGAGACGTGAAAGGAGTAGAGGAGTAGAGGAGACGTGAAAGGAGTAGTGGAGACGTGAAAGGAGTAGAGGAGTTGAGGAGACGTGAAAGGAGTAGAGGAGTTGAGGAGACGTGAAAGGAGTTGAGGAGTAGAGGAGACGTGAAAGGAGTAGAGGAGTTGAGGAGACGTGAAAGGAGTAGAGGAGTAGAGGAGACGTGAAAGGAGTAGAGGAGTTGAGGAGACGTGAAAGGAGTAGAGGAGTAGAGGAGACGTGAAAGGAGTAGAGGAGTAGAGGAGACGTGAAAGGAGTAGTGGAGACGTGAAAGGAGTAGAGGAGTTGAAGACACTGGTGCTCAGAAATGACAAGTGAAGGATGGATGTGAGAGAGGAAGAGAAGAAGGGATGAGGGAGGAAGGGAAGAAAGGATCAGGAAAAAACTGGGTTACGATAAGGAAGATCCAAATAAAGAGGGCAATCAGAGGTGGAGAGATTTACATAGGAGATTACGTGATGGAGGCAGACAGAGAGATGGAGGCAGACAGAGAGATGGAGACAGACAGAGAGATGGAGACAGACAGAGAGATGGAGACAGACAGAGAGATGGAGGCAGAGAGGGAGATGGAGGCAGACAGAGAGATGGAGACAGACAGAGAGATGGAGACAGACAGAGAGATGGAGGCAGACAGGGAGATGGAGGCAGACAGGGAGATGGAGGCAGACAGGGAGATGGAGGCAGAGAGGGAGATGGAGGCAGACAGAGAGATGGAGGCAGACAGAGAGATGGAGGCAGACAGAGAGATGGAGGCAGACAGAGAGATGGAGGCAGACAGGGAGATGGAGGCAGACAGAGAGATGGAGGCAGACAGAGAGATGGAGGCAGAGAGGGAGATGGAGGCAGAGAGGGAGATGGATGCAGACAGAGAGATGGAGGCAGACAGAGAGATGGAGGCAGACAGAGAGATGGAGGCAGACAGGGAGATGGAGGCAGACAGGGAGATGGAGGCAGACAGAGAGATGGAGGCAGACAGAGAGATGGAGGCAGACAGAGAGATGGAGGCAGACAGAGAGATGGAGGCAGACAGAGAGATGGAGGCAGACAGGGAGATGGAGGCAGACAGAGAGATGGAGGCAGACAGAGAGATGGAGGCAGACAGAGAGATGGAGGCAGAGAGGGAGATGGAGGACAACAGGGAGATGGAGGACGACAGGGAGATGGAGGCAGACAGGGAGATGGAGGCAGACAGAGAGATGGAGGCAGACAGAGAGATGGAGGCAGACAGAGAGATGGAGGCAGACAGAGAGATGGAGGCAGACAGAGAGATGGAGGCAGAGAGGGAGATGGAGGCAGACAGAGAGATGGAGGCAGACAGAGAGATGGAGGCAGACAGAGAGATGGAGGCAGACAGAGAGATGGAGGCAGACAGAGAGATGGAGGCAGACAGAGAGATGGAGGCAGACAGAGAGATGAAGGCAGACAGGGAGATGGAGGCAGAGAGGGATATGGAGGCAGACAGAGAGATGGAGCCAGACTTAGAGATGGAGGCAGACACAGAGATGGAGGCAGACAGAGAGATGGAGATGAGGCAGACAGGAAGATGGAGGCAGACAGAGAGATGGAGGCAGACAGAGAGATGGAGGCAGACAGGAAGATGGAGGCAGACACAGAGAGATGGAGATGCAGGGGTGGAGAAAGAGAGGTGCAGCAGGTGGAGAAACAGCCACTTCTGACCTGATCTAATAGATTTCCACAGTTCTGGACATCATATCGCCAATGATGTCACAATAGGGTCAGCCCAATGATGTCACAATAGGGTCAGCCCAATGATGTCACGATAATACGGTCAGCCCAATGATGTCACAATAGGGTCAGCCCAATGATGTCACAATAGGGTCAGCTTGACCTTCTCTGTTCCTCTCAGCCCGTCCAGTACAGAACGGCAGATAAAACAGCAACTATGGTGTCCCTCTCTTAGATGTTTGATGTCAACCACATCCATAACAGCGGGTGTGTGTGCTTTTAAGATGTTGCAGTGTGTGTGTGTGTGTGTGTTGCTGTCTGTGCACTTTGATGTTGCTTGGTGTGTGTGCTATTATGTGTGTTCCTGCCTTCTTCAGTGGCACAATTTGTGGTGGATTTATGGCACCGCCAGCGAATAAGCAAACTGTTTAACTTTTAATACAAAACTCAAATCATCGCGCTTATCTCACTTAAATTTCCACTGTCCTTGCATTTATTTCCCCCCTCAGGGCTCCTCTATAGATGGACAAAAAAAAATTCCCTTTGTGATTGTCTGGCTGCAGGTCCCACTTTATCAATCTGTGTTTTTAAAATATGCACATTAAAATAGAAATATATTTTCATAGCAAACTGAGCCCCCCCGGGAGATTTCTAGATAGAGAGACTAAAAGAGAATAAGAGAGAGAAAGAAAGAAAGAAAAAGGAAGAGATGGAGAGAATAAGAGAACATGAGAAAGATAGAGGGATAGAAAGAGAGAACCCAGTTTTGTTCTTCAGTTCAGTTTGTCTAAATAAAACACGGGAACATTTCCATAAAGGAACACGTAACAAATTCCTGTGGCGCATATAAAACGAAAGCTAGTTGTAATATCAGCAAGATGCGAATGCTTTTCTTCCAACCTAAGCAAGAACACTTTATTAATGAGGGACCTTTGTTTGTTGGAGAACACAACCGCGGGTCTAAAATGGCCGTTTAGTGGCTCAGCCGTGTGGTCTAATTGTATGACATCCCAAGATACCGCCGGCTAATTACAGCTAGATGGCTCACATGCTTCCCCTACAGTTAAATAATAAAAGACAGCAGAATTGTGAAAGAAACAGATCGCGGGGCGTTCTCTGTGTGCGTGCATCCGTAACTCAGACTAGCCACTGAAAAGGTATTCTCATGTTTCCTCGTCTTATTGAAGTGAGGGCAGGAACTTTTCCCTCATCGATGAAGGACAGCCTGAGTTGTGATATCTTGCCTGGAGTTAGAACAGGCTTTTATTGCTAGGGGGTTAGCCGAACACAGAAACGTCGATACAAGGTTAGAATGTCAGGATGAGACAAACGCTGTTACTTTCTTGAACTCGCCACTTCGGTTTCCTCCAAATAAGCTTGTTTTAAGCCTCTCTTGTCTGTAATTAAAGACACAGAGAAACGGACCATCTGTCTTGATGAACGCCTGGCGTCTGTATTAAGACACATAGCTGGGGATAAAGTTTAGAGAAACAATGACAAAGCGCAGAAGACATGATGTATGACAAATATCAGACAGATTGTAGAGTTGCAGAACCTAGGCTGTTACCTAAAGCCAAGAACAATAAAGTAATACATAAAGTAGGCCAAAATCCATTGTGCCTCAAACAGGAACACATGTCGCCAAGATAAGTACACAAGACAGTACAGTCATAGTACAGTCATAGTACAAAGTCAAAGCTTAAAGTAAAGTCAAAGGATTTTATTGTCATATGTACCGAATGACTTGCATCAAGCTGAACAATGAAATACTACTATGACATATCAAGCAACATCTATGTAGTTAGAAGAACAATAAAACTGAATAACAACAGAATATAAAGAATATACATAGCTACAAGATATACATAATGAAGTGTGAATTTGGACAGTATGCAAAACTTAAACACTGCAGTCATAGTACAGTCATAGTACCGTTCACTTTGTCCACGTTTTGTTTTGTTGTAGACTTTATTTTAAATCAATGAAATTGATTACAACGCTGCCTTCCTGCATACTATATTTGGATATGGTAAATACAACGCTGCCTTCCTGCATACTATATATGGATATGGTAAATACAACGCTGCCTTCCTGCATACTATATATGGATATGGTAAATACAACACTGCCTTCCTGCATACTATATTTGGATATGGTAAATACAACGCTGCCTTCCTGCATACTATATATGGATATGGTAAATACAACGCTGCCTTCCTGCATACTATATTTGGATATGGTAAATACAACGCTGCCTTCCTGCATACTATATTTGGATATGGTAAATACAACGCTGCCTTCCTGCATACTATATTTGGATATGGTAAATACAACGCTGCCTTCCTACATACTATATTTGGATATGGTAAATACAACGCTGCCTTCCTGCATACTATATTTGGATATGGTAAATACAACGCTGCCTTCCTGCATACTATATTTGGATATGGTAAATACAACGCTGCCTTCCTGCATACTATATTTGGATATGGTAAATACAACGCTGCCTTCCTGCATACTATATTTGGATATGGTAAATACAACGCTGCCTTCCTGCATACTATATTTGGATATGGTAAATACAACGCTGCCTTCCTGCATACTATATTTGGATATGGTAAATACAACGCTGCCTTCCTGCATACTATATTTGGATATGGTAAATACAACGCTGCCTTCCTGCATACTATATTTGGATATGGTAAATACAACGCTGCCTTCCTGCATACTATATTTGGATATGGTAAATACAACGCTGCCTTCCTGCATACTATATTTGGATATGGTAAATACAACGCTGCCTTCCTGCATACTATATTTGGATATGGTAAATACAACGCTGCCTTCCTGCATACTATATATGGATATGGTAAATACAACGCTGCCTTCCTGCATACTATATTTTAATATGGTATGTACAACGGTGGCTTGGTGAATTATTAAGATGCGTGTGGTGTTGAAGCTGAACACAGTAAGGCAGAAAGAGAGAGAGATACAAGGATAAGAAAGAGAGAGACAGAGAGTGTGACGGGGGAAAAGGAGAACGACTAAAACAACAGGACAGAGATACTCGGTGTATAAAGTAAGAACACGCGGAGAAGAGGAAAGCAGACAGGAGAAATATCCCAAAACAAGTATAAATCAGAGAGACAGAATGACAGTGGAAAGCAGAGAAGTGTAAGAGAAAGTGTCTTATGTGTTTCTTAAGCAGGTCATTGGATTCCACCTCCCTGCCTGTATGTCTGCCTGCCCAGTGGGAGAGCTCATTTAGACTTGCTGAATAGATTTCACCCATAGAGAGCCACTCCTCCTCCCAGTGGAGCTGCAGAGAGATGTTGTGGGCTGGGCTTCATTTCATGACGGTGG
The DNA here is from genome assembly GCA_029465975.1 of Dallia pectoralis. Taxonomy (NCBI): domain Eukaryota; kingdom Metazoa; phylum Chordata; class Actinopteri; order Esociformes; family Umbridae; genus Dallia; species Dallia pectoralis. The sequence goes on along the minus strand of CM055728.1, from coordinate 29,623,119 downwards.
GGCCAGAGGGTACAGTGAACATGGAGCAGAAAACCCTACTGCAGTGGTATTCAACTGTTGGCCCGCGCGCCAGACGCGCGCCAGACGTGGCCCATTCGTCTGTTTAAGGTGAAGGATAACATTTTCCAATGTAAACCAAAAAAGGGGTGAAAAAAAAACGTTTCAGTTGCTGGTCCAATGTGAGAGCAAAATGTTTTCCCTGTGAGTAAATATAAACAAAATAGAAATAGATCTTTGAGTAAAATAAAATGTAAAGTAAAATGCAAGCTATAATTAAACTTTACTAATTAAATAACTCTTAAAGCACATACCATGTATGTTTTATTTAATGTTGTATGTCTAATGGACAAAAACATTTTTTTTTTACGATTACAGTTTGTCGGTTGTTCTTTACACCGGTTAAATACACAATCCTTTTTAAAATCTATCCCCCATGGAATATGTCTGAATGCATTTTAATTATTTAACAAACACTCTAATCCAGAGTGACTTCAAGTAGTGAACGCAACATTTTCTTTCTGGTCCCCCTTGGGAATCAAACCTGATCTTGGAAAAGACCAACTGATCTGCACGATACAGAAACAGCTGGAACCTTCTGCATGCTGAACCCAGCTACTGTGTGCCCAGGTACCGCAAAATGATCAAATCACAACTATATTGTCTCTCTCTCTCTCTCTCTTTCTCGTTTCTCACTTTCTGTCTCTCACTTTCTGTCTCTCTCTCTCTCTCTCTTGTCTCCTCTTCTCTCACTTTCTGTCTCTCTCTTGTCTCCTCGTCTCTCACTTTCTGTCTCTCTTTCTGCTTCTCTCTTTGTCCCCGGCCTGTCTGTAAACTGTTTTCTGACTTCCAGTTCACACCATATTGGTAAACAATCTGTGCTGATCCCCTTGTTGCTGAGTGATGGGCGGCCGTGTGTCCCTCCACCCCTCCACACTAATCTCCCAGTATGACTGATCTGAGCCAGTTGCAGCCTGTCTGCAGGGACCCGTCTGCAGGGGACCTGTCTGCAGGGGTGTGCCGTGGAAATACAGGACAAAGCAGCGCATTCCGCAGCAACTGCGGTATGCACAAACACCCTCCACTGCTTCAGGCGGGTGCCTGCACAACACACAAGCACATCCACACTCACACTTACTACTGAGCAAACACACAGAAACACACACACGCAAACAATCAAACAAAATAAGCTTCAAAGAGACATCCAGCTCCCCAGTGTCAGTAATGCAGTCTGTTCTGCTGTGGCTCTGCGGAGGGAGGTTCTGCCAGCGTTTGTCTGGGAGGCGTTGTCAAGCTCCCTAAAATGAATTCCTAGGACCAGAGAATGGCTGTTTGGGGTCCTGTTATGGTCTAGTGTCAGGTGGGGTCCTGTTATGGTCTAGTGTCAGATGGGGTCCTGTTATGGTCTAGTGTCAGATGGGGTCCTGTTATGGTCTAGTGTCAGGTGGGGTCCTGTTATGGTCTAGTGTCAGATGGGGTCCTGTTATGGTCTAGTGTAAGATGGGGTCCTGTTATGGTCTAGTGTCAGATGGGGTCCTGTTATGGTCTAGTGTCAGATGGGGTCCTGTTATGGTCTAGTGTCAGGTGGGGTCCTGTTATGGTCTAGTGTCAGATGGGGTCCTGTTATGGTCTAGTGTCAGATGGGGTCCTGTTATGGTCTAGTGTCAGATGGGGTCCTGTTATGGTCTAGTGTCAGATGGGGTCCTGTTATGGTCTAGTGTCGAATGGGGTCCTGTTATGGTCTAGTGTCAGATGGGATCCTGTTATGGTCTAGTGTCAGATGGGGTCCTGTTATGGTCTAGTGTAAGATGGGGTCCTGTTATGGTCTAGTGTCAGATGGGGTCCTGTTATAGTCTAGTGTCAGATGGGGTCCTGTTATGGTCTAGTGTAAGATGGGGTCCTGTTATGGTCTAGTGTCAGATGGGGTCCTGTTATGGTCTAGTGTCAGATGGGGTCCTGTTATGGTCTAGTGTCAGATGGGGTCCTGTTATGGTCTAGTGTCAGATGGGGTCCTGTTATGGTCTAGTGTCAGATGGGGTCCTGTTATGGTCTAGTGTCAGATGGGGTCCTGTTATGGTCTAGTGTAAGATGGGGTCCTGTTATGGTCTAGTGTCAGATGGGGTCCTGTTATAGTCTAGTGTCAGATGGGGTCCTGTTATGGTCTAGTGTAAGATGGGGTCCTGTTATGGTCTAGTGTCAGATGGGGTCCTGTTATGGTCTAGTGTCAGATGGGGTCCTGTTATGGTCTAGTGTCAGATGGGGTCCTGTTATGGTCTAGTGTCAGATGGGGTCCTGTTATGGTCTAGTGTCAGATGGGGTCCTGTTATGGTCTAGTGTAAGATGGGGTCCTGTTATGGTCTAGTGTCAGATGGGGTCCTGTTATGGTCTAGTGTCAGATGGGGTCCTGTTATGGTCTAGTGTCAGATGGGGTCCTGTTATGGTCTAGTGTCAGATGGGGTCCTGTTATGGTCTAGTGTCAGATGGGGTCCTGTTATGGTCTAGTGTCAGATGGGGTCCTGTTATGGTCTAGTGTCAGATGGGGTCCTGTTATGGTCTAGTGTCAGATGGGGTCCTGTTATGGTCTAGTGTCAGATGGGGTCCTGTTATGGTCTAGTGTCAGATGGGGTCCTGTTATGGTCTAGTGTCAGATGGGGTCCTGTTATGGTCTAGTGTCCATACATGGGGACCTAATAATATATCTATTTATATCTACACACTGAGATGTTTGAAGGGCACCAATTAAACTATCCATGTTTAATTATGAACCAATTAACCAACCAATCAATTTAGTGCTCCTTTATCCACACAAATGCCACAATCAATCAACCAATGAATCAGAGCTACATTATTCACACTTAGTGCTATACAGCCTTATTTAATGAGTCAATTAGCAAATCCACCAATCAACCAACCAACCAACCACTAAATCAATCAACCAGTCAATCAATAAACAATGAACCAGTCTGTCACTCAGTGACTCAATCAAGAAATGAACCAGTCATCCATCCAGAACACAGCCACTCACCCCAGGGGTTTCTCCAGGCGACTGGCGGGGGATCCTACAATCTCTCCCAAGGTACAGAACACCTGGCCCAAGAAGTCCTGTGGGGTGGAAGAGGAGAGGTGAAGGACGGCAATGGCTGGATTAAAGGTGAAAGAGAGCAAGGAGGTGATGGGGTGAAAGGGGAAGGAGGGATGAATGGAGGGGGATGGAGGGAGTGGACAAAAGGAGGAGACGAAGGAGAGGGTAGAGGAGGGAGGTGATGGTGAGATGAGGAATAGGGGAGATGTTTGTGTGAAGAAATGAGAAAGTGACTGATATCAGAAGGAGCCGGGGAGACGAGGTGATAACTGGTGAGGTTAAAACGGAGTGTTATAAGCTTTAGTTGAAGTGTTGTTGCAAACAACGTGTTAGAAGATGACTTATTTAGTTTAGCAGTAAAGTATAAGAGTCAAGATAAGAGATGTTATGAGCAGTAGGTCATGTGATTACAGTAATGCCTTGTTAGGTGGACAGAGAGTGCAGAGAGAAAATCCGTCGGAGAGGTAAAACACGTACGTCAATATCGGAGGGCTTCCAGGGAGAAGGAAGAGGAGGAAGAGGATGAGGAAGAGGAGAAGTAGACCAGGCAGCAGCAGAGACAACAACAACAATAACACAAAAAACAAGACCAACAACAATGACACCAAGACAGACAAAACAACAACAAAAACAACAACAAACACAAAAACAACAACAACAAACACAAAAACAACAAACACAAAAACAACATCAACAAACACAAAAACAACAAGAACAAAAATAACAAGAACAAAAACAACAACAAAAGAGCACATCATTTCATACTCAAATACCAAGGCCATTATCAATTCAAGAGCATGCAGAAGGAGAGTAAGGAGATGAATTGAATAAAAAGGAAGAGAGATCGGAAGTGTTCGGGTGTGCAAGGGAAATAAATTGGTATAAAAGTGAAGAATGTGTGAATAATGATTAACATCCAGGTATCAGGCAAACCGTTGAGCGCAGATACATATTATCATCGCTAGAGAGTGACGAATGGGCTGCCCGTCAATGCTTTGCTGCAAATCAAGAAAGTAGCATTCATTCGTCCTCATTGCACATCTTAATAACAAAGGAGTGCACAACATCATGCTTAGGAGTGCTGGAAAGAAAATACATCCGGCAAGCTTTGATGGATGATGTGACAAATGCCTAATTTCACACCAGAAGAAGTGATTGTGTTTAAAGAAAATCTCCTCAACATCAATAAAGTAATTCAATAGTGTGAATTCTTTTCGTGGTTTTAGTGGGACATGTAAAGTGGGAGATATATGGACATAGGCGATTGGCCGACGCCAATCCTCGTTACCAAGGCGATACTGTGTAGGATCAGTGATTTAGGTTAGATTTTATATACTGTATACCGTGTGTATTGTATGAATTAAAAGACGGAATTGAAGCCCTGTTATTCGTCAACTCTACCAAAAATGACACTTGCACGTTCAGAAGATGGTATATTTCTTTAGTTGCATTAAACCAAAATATGGAATGACATTCTGTTCAAAAGCCTTTTTCCTTTTTTCTGTTTTCCCGGTTTTGAACACAGAGGGATACCATTTTCACTTACATGCTTTGCCACATCTGGACTTTTGGAATCAATATCGTATCTGCAATCACAAGAGCACATACATGTAAATGAAAATAGCTGACAGCTGAAAGAATGACAAAAATTTGTTGCTTAACTGATCTGCATTTGAATTTTAGAAATACAATTGGTTTTAGACAGATAAACCGGCTGAAATAATAATTGAAATAAAATACATTTTCTGTGCTATACCAAACATCTGGGCTTTAAAAAGCTTGACCATTAAGAACCACAGCTGCAGAGGGTCTGTAGTGACTCTGTAAAGTGCTGGTTATGTACTCCTCTGCTTAGCGTGGGTTTGTATTACTGTGTATTGTTGGGTCTGTGTGACTCTGCTTAGTGTCGGGTCTGTGTGGCTCTGCTTAGTGTCGGGTCTGTGTGGCTCTGCTTAGTGTTGGGTCTGTGTGGCTCTGCTTAGTGTTGGGTCTGTGTGGCTCTGCTTAGTGTTGGGTCTGTGTGACTCTGCTTAGTGTTGGGTCTGTGTGACTCTGCTTAGTGTTGGGTCTGTGTGGCTCTGCTTAGTGTTGGGTCTGTGTGGCTCTGCTTAGTGTTGGGTCTGTGTGGATCTGCTAAGTGTTGGGTCTGTGTGGCTCTGCTTAGTGTTGGGTCTGTGTGACTCTGCTTAGTGTTGGGTCTGTGTGGCTCTGCTTAGTGTTGGGTCTGTGTGGCTCTGCTTAGTGTTGGGTCTGTGGGACTCTGCTTAGTGTTGGGTCTGTGGGACTCTGGTCAGTGTCGGGTCTGTGTGGATCTGCTTAGTGTTGGGTCTGTGTGGATCTGCTTAGTGTTGGGTCTGTGTGGATCTGCTTAGTGTTGGGTCTGTGTGGCTCTGCTTAGTGTTGGGTCTGTGTGACTCTGCTTAGTGTTGGGTCTGTGGGACTCTGCTTAGTGTTGGGTCTGTGTGACTCTGCTTAGTGTTGGGTCTGTGTGACTCTGCTTAGTGTTGGGTCTGTGTGACTCTGCTTAGTGTTGGGTCTGTGTGACTCTGCTTAGTGTTGGGTCTGTGTGACTCTGCTTAGTGTTGGGTCTGTGTGACTCTGCTTAGTGTTGGGTCTGTGTGACTCTGCTTAGTGTTGGGTCTGTGTGACTCTGCTTAGTGTTGGGTCTGTGTGACTCTGGTCAGTGTCGGGTCTGTTGGGTCTGACATCCAGTGTGCTCTAAATTGAGGTGTCACCTAGATGCCCGGCACCCTGATTAGTCATTTGGCCTTTCCAAGATGTCGAGGGGATATTCTAAAAGTAGAGGAAGGCGGGTAGGAGACAAGGAGGATTAGGAGGAGGAGGGAAAAGGGAGAAAGAAAGAAATGTGTGCATTTTACAGAGCTCGGCTGGGACTCCAGACATTTGCTTTATTTGTCAGGGGGAATAATGAAGATAACCTTCACATTAAATATTGATACTCCTTTATACCAATCTCAACCAACCCCTCCCTCCCCCCCGGCCTCCAACTCAACACATGACAATCCAGACAGAGTGAAGTTGTGATATTAAATGATTACACTGGAGAGATGGTGGCTGGGGGGCAAATAAAGAGGAAAGATGAAAGGTGGAGCGAGTGAGGTGAATAAACACCCCTGGAGAGACACAAGATGAGCCAAAATGGAATTGGTACAGAGAGGAGGAGAAGTAACGAGGTGGAGAAGAAGGAGGGCGGAGAGAAAGAAGGCGGAGAATGAGGGAGAAGGAGGGAAGATAGAGAGAGGAGGAGAAACGGGGAGGAGAAGAAGGTCAGATGGAGATAGAAGCTGATAGGAGATGATGGGTTGGTTTGGAAATACTCCAACTCCCTCTTCCTCCCTGGTCTCTCTCCCTCCCGTCCCTGACTCAACCCCCACACACCCCCGTCTGCCTGCCGAGTCCACGGAGAACCAGATCAAAGAGAATCGCTACTCACACGTCAAAGCGTAGATTCTGCTTTTCCTCAAAAAAGTAGTCCAGGATGTACTTCCTGACAAAGTCTGGGTTAAGAGTGTTGTCAATCACCTCCGTTCTCCCGAACTAGAAGGGGACAGGAGACACAGATAGAAAGGATGGCAAATTAAAACGAGCGAGAGAGGGAATAATTATTATTTGTCAAAATATTGGTTAGTATCTTTGCCTTACAGGAGAAACTCCCAATGCCAGTCGACCTCAGCCTGCAGACGCCCGTCCCGCCAAGATTAGTCGCAAGAGTGCTTTGAGACAAGGACTACCCTGCTGGTGCTACCCTGCTGGTCCTACCCTGCTGGTCCTACCCTGCTGGTCCTACCTGCTGGTCCTACTCTGCTGGTCCTACTCTGCTGGTCCTACTCTGGTGCTACCCTGCTGGTGCTACCCTGCTGGTGCTACCCTGCTGGTGCTACCCTGCTGGTCCTACCCTGCTGGTCCTACTCTGGTCCTACCCTGCTGGTCCTACCCTGCTGGTCCTACCCTGCTGGTCCTACCCTGCTGGTGCTACCCTGCTGGTCCTACCCTGCTGGTCCTACCCTGCTGGTGCTACCCTGCTGGTCCTACCCTGCAGGTCCTACCCTGCTGGTGCTACCCTGCTGGTGCTAACCTGCTGGTGCTACCCTGCTGGTGCTACCCTGCTGGTCCTACCCTGCTGGTCCTACTCTGGTCCTACCCTGCTGGTCCTACCCTGCTGGTCCTACCCTGCTGGTCCTACCCTGCTGGTGCTACCCTGCTGGTCCTACCCTGCTGGTCCTACCCTGCTGGTCCTACCCTGCTGGTGCTACCCTGCTGGTCCTACCCTGCAGGTCCTACCCTGCTGGTGCTACCCTGCTGGTGCTAACCTGCTGGTGCTACCCTGCTGGTCCTACCCTGCTGGTCCTACCCTGCTGGTGCTACCCTGCTGGTCCTACCCTGCTGGTCCTACCCTGCTGGTCCTACCCTGCTGGTGCTACCCTGCTGGTGCTACCCTGCTGGTCCTACCCTGCAGGTCCTACCCTGCTGGTGCTACCCTGCTGGTGCTAACCTGCTGGTGCTACCCTGCTGGTCCTACCCTGCTGGTCCTACCCTGCTGGTGCTACCCTGCTGGTCCTACCCTGCAGGTCCTACCCTGCTGGTGCTACCCTGCTGGTGCTAACCTGCTGGTGCTACCCTGCTGGTCCTACCCTGCTGGTCCTACCCTGCTGGTGCTACCCTGCTGGTCCTACCCTGCTGGTCCTACCCTGCTGGTCCTACCCTGCTGGTGCTACCCTGCTGGTGCTACCCTGCTGGTCCTACCCTGCAGGTCCTACCCTGCTGGTGCTACCCTGCTGGTGCTAACCTGCTGGTGCTACCCTGCTGGTCCTACCCTGCTGGTCCTACCCTGCTGGTGCTACCCTGCTGGTCCTACCCTGCAGGTCCTACCCTGCTGGTGCTACCCTGCTGGTGCTAACCTGCTGGTGCTACCCTGCTGGTCCTACCCTGCTGGTCCTACCCTGCTGGTGCTACCCTGCTGGTCCTACCCTGCTGGTCCTACCCTGCTGGTCCTACCCTGCTGGTCCTACCCTGCTGGTGCTACCCTGCTGGTGCTACCCTGCTGGTCCTACCCTGCAGGTCCTACCCTGCTGGTGCTACCCTGCTGGTGCTAACCTGCTGGTGCTACCCTGCTGGTGCTACCTGCTGGTCCTACCCTGCTGGTCCTACCCTGCTGGTGCTACCCTGCTGGTGCTACCCTGCTGGTGCTACCCTGCTGGTCCTACCCTGCTGGTCCTACCCTGCTGGTCCTACCCTGCTGGTCCTACCCTGCTGGTCCTACCCTGCTGGTCCTACCCTGCTGGCCCTACCCTGCTGGTGCTACCCTGCTGGTGCTACCCTGCTGGTGCTACCCTGCTGGTGCTACCCTGCTGGTGCTACCCTCCACTAAACTGAAGCACTTTAGGGTCCTGGTCACAAGCAGCTGTGACCCAACAAGTTTGGCGTCTGGACACTTTGATTAGGGGGCCTTAGACCTTTGATCCACGAGGATATTGGATTGATACCTTATTTAGCAGTCAGTCAGAATGCACTCTTCCCCTGATAAACAGACTATCTGATTAGTAGCGATTAATAATCACAGCTCTATACAACTGATTAGATCCCGTTTCTCATCTGTCCCGAGACAGCGGGCCGTTTCTCAGACTGAAGTGCGACAGGAAACTTCTCTCATTGGGTTTAATTACCGCCAGTTAATAACCAATCACTCTCTCTCCCTCCCTCTCTTTCTCTCTCCCTCCCTCTCTTTCTCTCTCCCTCCCTCTCTTTCTCTCTCCCTCCCTCCCTTTCTCTCTCCCTCCCTCTCTTTCTCTCTTTCTCTCTCCCTCCCTCTCTTTCTCTCTCCCTCCCTCTCTTTCTCTCTCCCTCCCTCTCTCTCTCTCTCCCTCCCTCCTTCTCCTTCTCTCTCTCCCTCCCTCTCTTTCTCTCTCTCCATCCCTTTCTCTCTCTCCCTCCCTTTCTCTCTCTCCCTCCCTCTCTTTCTCTCTCTCCCTCCCTCCCTCTCTCTATCACTCTTTACATAATTCCTGACTCTCATGCCCTCCAGCTCCTCTCTCTTCTCCCAGTGAGAAAACAGATAACAAGTGATCTCTCTTTAGATGTGGCTCACAGAGAAATGTGCCAGTACGTGCGTACATGAAGGACAGAAAAGCTGTTTTCCAGAGAATGAAGCCTTGAATATCTTTTGAACTGTATTAACCGAGACAAAGTTGGGCTTGAAAAGAGTGTTGTTGTGACTGATATAGTACAGTTTTGTAAAGAGTGTTGTTGAGACTGATACAGTACAATAGTGTAAAGGGTGTTGTTGTGACTGATACAGTACAGTGTTGTAAAGAGTGTTGTTGTGACTGATATAGTACAGTTTTGTAAAGAGTGTTGTTGTGACTGATATAGTACAGTTTTGTAAAGAGTGTTGTTGTGACTGATATAGTACAGTGTTGTAAAGAGTGTTGTTGTGACTGATATAGTACAATAGTGTAAAGAGTGTTGTTGTGACTGATACAGTACAGTGTTGTAAAGAGTGTTGTTGTGACTGATATAGTACAATAGTGTAAAGAGTGTTGTTGTGACTGATACAGTACAGTGTTGTAAAGAGTGTTGTTGTGACTGATATAGTACAGTGTTGTAAAGAGTGTTGTTGTGACTGATATAGTACAATAGTGTAAAGAGTGTTGTTGTGACTGATACAGTACAGTGTTGTAAAGAGTGTTGTTGTGACTGATATAGTACAGTGTTGTAAAGAGTGTTGTTGTGACTGATATTGTACAATAGTGTAAAGAGTGTTGTTGTGACTGATATAGCACAGTGTTGTAAAGGGTGTTGTTGTGACTGATATAGTACAGTGTTGTAAATAATTTTGTTGTGACTGATATAGTACAGTGTTGTAAAGAGTGTTGTTGTGACTGATATAGTACAGTGTTGTAAAGAGTGTTGTTGTGACTGATATAGTACATTGTTGTAAAGAGTGTTGTTGTGACTGATACAGTACAGTGTTGTAAAGAGTGTTGTTGTGACTGATATAGTACAGTGTTGTAAAGAGTGTTGTTGTGACTGATATAGTACATTGTTGTAAAGAGTGTTGTTGTGACTGATATAGTACAGTGTTGTAAAGAGTGTTGTTGTGACTGATATAGTACATTGTTGTAAAGAGTGTTGTTGTGACTGATATAGTTTGGTGTTCACTGGTTTAAACTCTTTGTCGCTGGTTTGGTCTCCAAGTCACTGGTTTGGTCTCCAAGTCAGACACATGGTCGGTCTGGTAGCTCTGCAAATACACTCAATTACCTTTTGACACTCCCAAATGTCCTTCTTTTCTGCACACTCCCAAAGGTCCAGGCACACACAAAAAACACACGTTTTTCTATCCTTGTGCGGACCTAAACCTGAACACAACCCAGAGACCCACGTTCAGTATTCCCTAGCCCTTACCCTAACCGGAAATGGCCTGACAGTGACATCAGTCCCTGAAAGTGACATCAGTCCCTGAAAGTGACATCAGTTCCAACACTACGAACAATTGTAAGTGGTACCCTAAAACAAAATCATATATCACATAGTGCCCTGTCAAAGATTGTAGTTGGGACCGATTTTTCTGCGTTTACTGTGTTTGTCAGGTCCCCAAATGCACTTAGACCTGAATCACACAGATGCAAATCCACCCACCCACACACGCACGCACACACACACGCACGCACACACACACACACACACACACACACGCCCGCCCACCCGCAGTGGCTAATTTGCTCCCTCAGCTAATTGTGCGCCTTATGAATAATGCATATGACAGGGCTGACTGGAGCTTGGAGATGCAGAAACATGAATAAAGGATAGGACAGCACAAAATGTTACCATAAACTGAGATGAATAATTACAGAGCTAGGTCCTGGAAACATAGAAATATAATGAACAAAGAGGGCTTGGAACTTTTAACCAAATGTACTGGGGAAATCATTGTATTTCTTTATTCTTTTACATCTAACACTTTAAATATTACATTTTCTGTAGCGAAGGGTTCTACAGAGTCTCTGGGTTCCGACTGTGACTTTCACCCAGAACACTACATCATAATCAATTACGGGCAGAAACCACATATTCCCCTAAGTTCTTACAAACCCAACTGTCTGGACTACAAAATCATAACAAAGCTCTGAGACCGACTTAAAGAACTCTCTGGAACTCTCTGGAAGTCTTTGTTGGTTTGCTTTGTGACTCACACACTCTTCAGAATCCATCAAAAGGTAAACCCTGCCCTATACTGTTGCAGATACAATAGCAAAGTGCAAAGGGTGGTCACTCAGTGTATGAGAACTGCATCGGCTGAAGTGGTAGGAAATGTATCCGAATGAAGTACATGCACTACTGGAGTAAAGGCCAATTCCACAGTAATTTCAAATAATACTCCCATATTGTTTTAGAATACCTAAACAGGTCCTGAAAGTAAAAAAATAAATCGCTAGATGATCCATAGTGTGACACGTCAATGTCACGACAATGCTAAATGATAACTCAGTTTTACAGTTCAAGGGCAAATACCTTGAAGAAAAGCATTTGAAATGTTTGTAATACAGTGTGGAGTATCTCCCTTAACACACGAACGCACGAACGCACACACACACACACACACACACACACACACACACACACACACACAGTTGTAGGAATCTTTTTAGAGCCTCTGTTGACAGTAATAAGAAGCTAAATTCACTTCTGTTGTCAGCAAGCTAGAAGAGCTTCTCCTGTCAGTCGTAGGAAAGTACAGAAGTTCAGTTGTCAGAAAATGCCATAATAATAAGCGTAGGATTTATAAAGCGCTTTTCTGGGAGCCAAAGACGCTTAACAATAAGTACAACAAACAACAGCAAAAGAGGAGGACTGGGACGACACAGACAAGTGAACAAATAAGATGACACATGGTAAAGGGGACTGGGCTGGGGGTAGGCTTGTTTAAATGCTAGGGGACTGGGCTGGGGGTAGGCTTGTTTAAATGCTAGGGGACTGGGCTGGGGGGGGTTTAAATGCTAGGGGAGGCTTGTTTAAATGACTGGGCTGGGGGTAGGCTTGGGGACTGGGCTGGGGGTAGGCTTGTTTAAATGCAAGGGGACTGGGCTGGGGGAAGGCTTATTTAAATGCAAGGGGACTGGGCTGGGGGTGGGCTTATTTAAATGCTAGGGGACTGGGCTGGGGGTAGGCTTGTTTAAATGCAAGGGGACTGGGCTGGGGGTAGGCTTGTTTAAATGCTAGGGGACTGGGCTGGGGGTAGGCTTGTTTAAATGCAAGGGGACTGGGCTGGGGGTAGGCTTGTTTAAATGCAAGGGGACTGGGCTGGGGGTAGGCCTGTTTGAACAGATGCGTTTCTAGGCGGTGAATGAAGATGAATGTGAATGAAGGTGAATGAAGCAAGCTGATGGAGGGCTTTATAGGTGAGCAGGATCATTTGGTTATCAATGTACTGATGGACAGGGAGCCTGTAGAGTTCCTGTAGGATAGACATAATATGCTGGGAGGACTTGGCGTGGGAGCGAAGCCTGGCTGCTGAGTTTTGGACTATTTAAAGGTTATGGAGAGATGAGGAGTTGATGCCAGAATAAATGCAAGGGGACTGGGCTGTATTAAGGTTGCAGCAGCAGTATGGGCTGGGATGACTTTTAAATGCAAAGGTATTTGACTGGGACTGGGCTGAGGGGGAGTCCAGAATGACGCCTTGTTTAAATGCAAGGAGACAATGGTCTCATCAATGGAAGGAGAGACAATGATGTCATCAATGGTGAAGGAGAGACAATGGTGTCATCAATGGTCAGAGTGAAGGAGAGACAATGGTGTCATCAATGGTCAGAGTGAAGGAGAGACAATGGTGTCATCAATGGTCAGAGTGAAGGAGAGACAATGATGTCATCAATGGTTAGAGTGAAGGAGAGACAATGGTGTCATCAATGGTCAGAGTGAAGGAGAGACAATGATGTCATCAATGGTCAGAGTGAAGGAGAGACAATGATGTCATCAATGGTTAGAGTGAAGGAGAGACAATGGTGTCATCAATGGTGAAGGAGAGACAATGGTGTCATCAATGGTCAGAGTAAAGGAGAGACAATGGTGTCATCAATGGTTAGAGTAAAGGAGAGACAATGGTGTCATCAATGGTCAGAGTAAAGGAGAGACAATGGTGTCATCAATGGTTAGAGTGAAGGAGAGACAATGGTGTCATCAATGGTCAGAGTGAAGGAGAGACAATGGTGTCATCAATGGTTAGAGTAAAGGAGAGACAATGGTGTCATCAATGGTCAGAGTGAAGGAAGGAGACAATGGTGTCATCAATGGTTAGACAATGGTGTGAAGGAGAGACAATGATGTCATCAATCAATGGGTTGAAGGAGAGACAATGGTGTCATCAATGGTCAGAGGAAGGAGACACAATGGTGTCATCAATGGTCAGAGTGAAGGAGAGACAATGTCATCAATGGTCAGAGTGAAGGAGAGACAAAGGAGAGACAATGGTGTCATCAATGGTGGTGAAGGAGAGTGAAGGAGAGACAATGATGACAATGGTGTCATCAATGGTCAGACAATGGTGTCAAAGGAGAGACAATGGTGTCATCAATGGTTCAGAGTGAAGGAGAGACAATGGTGTCATCAATCAATGGTCAGAGTGAAGGAGAGACAATGGTGTCATCAATGGTCAAGAGTGAAGGAGAGACAATGGTGTCATCAATGGTGGTGAAGGAGAGACAATGGTGTCATCAATGGTCAAGGAGAGACAATGGTGTCATCAATGGTCAGAGTGAAGGAGAGACAATGGTGTCATCAATGGTTAGAGTGAAGGAGAGACAATGGTGTCATCAATGGTCAGAGTGAAGGAGAGACAATGGTGTCATCAATGGTCAGAGTGAAGGAGAGACAATGATGTCATCAATGGTTAGAGTGAATGAGAGACAATGGTGTCATCAATGGTCAGAGTGAAGGAGAGACAATGATGTCATCAATGGTTAGAGTGAAGGAGAGACAATGGTGTCATCAATGGTGAAGGAGAGACAATGGTGTCATCAATGGTCAGAGTAAAGGAGAGACAATGGTGTCATCAATGGTTAGAGTGAAGGAGAGACAATGGTGTCATCAATGGTCAGAGTGAAGGAGAGACAATGGTGTCATCAATGGTCAGAGTGAAGGAGAGACAATGGTGTCATCAATGGTCAGAGTAAAGGAGAGACAATGGTGTCATCAATGGTCAGAGTGAAGGAGAGACAATGGTGTCATCAATGGTTAGAGTGAAGGAGAGACAATGGTGTCATCAATCATCAGAGTGAAGGAGAGACAATGGTGTCATCAATGGCCATAGGCCTAGAGTGCACACAAAATAAAACAAAAAAGTGTTTAGGGTTTACAGTTACAATCCCAACACTCATCAGATTTTGCATGAAATTCTAGTCAAAGGCATAGTTGAGGATAGAACGTTGACAGCTGAGTTCAATTTACAGCAGCTTTCAAATTGAAGCGAGTTGACAGTTGAGTTGAACTAATACAATATGACAGCTTCTGCCGCAGATGGAGTGGAAGCTGATTTCCTACTCCCACAGAAGTCTTAGAATGTAGAGTTTCTACTCCCACAGAAGGCTAACAGATAAGAGACTCCTTACTCTCACAGAACACTGATCACACACAGCTTCTTCTCAGAAAGTGAAGACATGCCTATCACTGGTTAGGACTGCTCGAAAGGACACGCCCAACTCCCACAGAGAGAAGTGTTTTAGATAGGACACGCCCAACTCCCACAGAGAGATGTGTATTAGATAGGACACGCCCAACTCCCACAGAGAGATGTGTATTAGATAGGACACGCCCTACTCCCACAGAGGGAAGTGTATTAGATAGGACACGCCCTACTCCCACAGAGGGAAGTGTATTAGATAGGACACGCCCTACTCCCACAGAGAGCAGGGCTATTAGATAGGACACGCCCACTCCCACAGAGGGAAGTGTATTAGATAGGACACGCCCAACTCCCAAAGAGAGAAGTGTATTAGATAGGACACGCCCTACTCCCACAGAGAGAAGTGTATTAGATATGACACGCCCAACTCCCACAGAGAGAAGTGTATTAGATAGGACACGCCCTACTCCCACAGAGGGAAGTGTATTAGATAGGACACGCCCTACTCCCACAGAGAGAAGTGTATTAGATAGGACACGCCCTACTCCCACAGAGAGAAGTGTATTAGATAGGACACGCCCTACTCCCACAGAGAGCAGGGCTACTAGATATGACACTTGCTCCTGGCGGATCGATAAGAGTTCTTGACGATCCTCGTTAGCTTTCCTTATATGTCTGCAACTTTTATGTCTTTCGTCTCATGGATTCCAACTTCTGTCAATTCAAAGAGGAGAGCAGAATCAAAAAGGATTACTTCTCTAGCAAAAAAAAGACATGGCAGAATCCCCTCCAGTCGTTTTCAGGGTCTGGAGATGTCTGTAAACATAGAGGGTGAATTCCTCCCACATAAAGAGTAACGTGATTACAGGCGGTTGGGGCATTTTGAGACTGCGAGGAAAGGACAGCTCAGGTCATATCAACTAACTCAAAACAAGGCGGAGGTGGATGAGGACACTCTATGAGAAAATGGCCTTCAACAATGCTTAGCTTTATCAACTGTACACAGCTTGTCTCGCCGAAGAGAGAGAGAGAGAGAGAAGAAGGGAACTGCACAGGGAGCAGATGAGAGCTAAATATTTTTACTTTTAAAGTTCCTTAGTATATCACAGTTACCTGAGCCAAAGGTAGATTTTATAATAGTTTTTTTCTGTAAAAAGAGAAAAAACATATCCTAAACCAAACCGATATTTAAAAAAAAACAATAAATAAATGTATGCGTTTGGCAGCAGCTTGCAGAGCAGACCTAAGGACAGAACAGCTTGAATGTGCCAGAAGCAGAGCAAGTGATCCAGAACTAGATTCTAGATTGTTGACGATAGACAAAGAGAGAGAGGTAGGAAAGAGAGAGGGAGAACAGAGAATAGAGAGAAAATAAAGGTAAAAAAGAGATGAGATAAAGCGTTTAATCACACAAATATTTGCATTACCTATTTAGGAAACATCCCGGAAGCATAAAACAGAAACATTACAAAAATAAGATATTTTTTATATATCTATTTCGCCCCCCCAAAACAACTGACAAACTCATTGGTAGACGGCAATATGCTGAAATAGGAACAAAAAATTATAATAGCTGTGCTAAGCAATACTTTAATAGAAAGAAATTTGAAAATAAGGTGGAACCTGAGCTGCACTTCTTAAGCTATCATGTCAACAATTATCAAGGAGACAAATAATGTCTATCCCTCAGGTATCACGGAGCAAAAACACAATATACTTTCTTAGTAACAAAAGTAACTGTTTATTTCTTATGCTTTGCATTTTGTGCATCTACTAATATAACAGAAAACACTTGATTTTGCACCTAGACTAGCCAGCTGGGTTTCATTTGTGTGTAGCCTGTACCTTTATACTCATATTTTTTCAGTCTAAACTGCAGTACCCCAGTGCTCCCAATGCTAGGTTTGTGTGTATAAAAGACTTGAACACGTTCGTATCGGTACACTTGGAAAGGATTTTTTGTATGCAGTTAATAATAACGTTGATTCATTTAAACGTTTATTATAAACTGTTTTCATATTTAAAAAGTATTGTGAGAACTAAAAATCTGTAACCTGCGCCACATTCACCCATTCACTCATTCAATCATTCAATCATTCACACACTGACGGCTGCGTCTACCATGCAAGGCGACCAACCGTCTACCACCAACCTTCCGATTGATAGACAACCGACTCAACCCACTGAGCCACTGCCGCCCCATACTTAACTCATTAAATACATACTTAATTCATTAAGAGAGCAATTGATAAATTGAGAAAAAGATCTATTTTGCTGCCTCTTACCTCTCGCCACTGTTTGGTCTCCACACCCTGAGTGTACAACACCACCACTAAAAAGACACACAAAGAGAGAGAAAAACAGAGAGAAATACAAAAAGAGAATTACAGAGAGAAAGACAGAGAGAAAGACAGTGAAAAAGACAGTGAAAAAGACAGTGAAAAAGACAGTGAAAAAGACAGCGGGAAAAACAGAGATAAAGACAGTGAAAAAGACAGTGAAAAAGACAGCGGGAAAAACAGAGATAAAGACAGAGATAAAGACAGAGATAAAGACAGAGATAGAGAGTGAAAAAAACAGTGAGAAAGACATAGAGACAGACAGAGAAAATTACAGAGAAAGACAGAGAGACAAAGACACATAAAACATAGACACAGAGAAAGAAAGAGAGTGGACAAGAGAGAAAGGAAATGAGATAAAGATAGAGTCAGACAGACAGACAAAAAGAGGAAAAAAGAAAAGAAACAAGTGATAAAATAAATGACCAGTCATTTTGAATGGCTGTGACATTGCATCACTTCCTAAATCAAATGCTCTTTTATCATGTAATTCAACATAAACATGACTGATTTTGCACGGTCATCTCATGTAATTCAACATAAACATGACTGATTTTGCACGGTCATCACATGTAATTCAACATAAACACGACTGATTTTGCACAGCCATCTAATGTAATTCAACATAAACATGACTGATTTTGCACAGCCATCTCATGTAATTCAACATAAACATGATTGATTTTGCACAGTCATCTCATGTAATTCAACATAAACATGACTGATTTTGCACGGTCATCACATGTAATTCAACATAAACATGACTGATTTTGCACGGTCATCTCATGTAATTCAACATAAACATGACTGATTTTGCACGGTCATCACATGTAATTCAACATAAACACGACTGATTTTGCACAGTCATCTCATGTATTTCAACATAAACATGACTGATTTTGCACAGCCATCTCATGTAATTCAACATAAACATGACTGATTTTGCACGGTCATCACATGTAATTCAACATAAACACGACTGATTTTGCACAGCCATCTCATGTATTTCAACATAAACATGATTGATTTTGCACAGCCATCTCATGTATTTCAACATAAACATGATTGATTTTGCACAGTCATCTCATGCAGTTCAACATAAACATGACTGATTTTGCACAGTAATCTCATGTAATTCAACATAAACACGACTGATTTTGCACAGTCATCCTGCCCAGTCAGAACAGTATCAATAGATCACATCCAGGTGTTTGTCTCCACAGGGAGGAGGGATTACACACACTAAAACAGCCACCAACATATTAACATATTAGCTACCAGCGTGTAATGGGGGGCTTAGAAAAATACAATACTCTTTTTGTATTCCTCACTAATATATTTACACACACACACACACACACACACACACACACACACACACACACACACACACACACACACACACACACACACACACACACACACACACACACACACACACACACACACACACACACACACACACACACACACACACACACACACACACACACACACACACACACACACACACACACACACACACACACACACACACACACACACACACACACACACACACACACACACACACACACACACACACACACACACACATACATACACACATATATATATATACATATACAATGCACTGTTGCACTGTTGTTTTTTGGTATCTCTTGTTATTTTTTTGTACATACTATCCCTCTACCCCCTCATCCCTTTAGTTTAATTTATATTGTTCTATTCTTATGTTGCATGTAAGCACCTTCCTGCCACAGTAAATTCCTTGTCTGTTCACACATTCAACGGCGAATAAACACTTTTCTGATTTCTGATTGTGATTTTTTTCTGATATGTATATATATATACACACACACCTTACAAGTCAAAGGTTTGGACATCGTTACTCAATCATCATTTTGACTATTTTTCACATAGAATAATAGGTAAGACATTAAAACTATGAAATGACACATGTGCAATCATGTAGTAATAAAATAAAATTTCATTTTCACTACTCTTGAAAAGTTTGGGTCGGAAATGTCTTTGTTTTCAATGAAAACATGAAATTAGTCTAAATAGGAAATATAGCAAAATGAATGCAACATACAGTCATTGACAAGGTTATAAATAATGATTCTAAATTTAATTAAAAGTTGTGCCCTTCAAACCTCGTCATAGAATCATCCATTTGCAGCAATTACAACTTTGCAGAACTTTCTAGTCCATTATAGTTTGTTGTGATGATCTAGAGAGATTTTACCCCGAGCTTCCTGAATCACCTCAAGGAAGTTCAATTGATTTGATGGGCAACTCTGCTCACATTGCTTTCCACCATGCATGACAGAGGTATGGCTGAGATATGACTGAGATATGGCTGGGATATGGCTGAGATATGGCTGGGATATGGCTGAGATATGGCTGGGATATGGCTGGGATATGGCTGAGATATGGCTGAGATATGGCTGAGATATGGCTGGGATATGGCTGAGATATGGCTGAGATATGGCTGAGATATGGCTGGGATATGGCTGGGATATGGCTGAGATATGGCTGAGATGTGGCTGAGATGTGGCTGGGATATGGCTGAGATATGGCTGGGATATGGCTGGGATATGGCTGGGATATGGCTGGGATATGGCTGAGATATGGCTGGGATATGGCTGGGATATGGCTGAGATATGGCTGAGATATGGCAGGGATATGGCTGAGATATGGCTGAGATATGGCTGGGATATGGCTGGGATATGGCTGAGATATGGCTGAGATATGGCTGAGATATGGCTGGGATATGGCTGGGATATGGCTGGGATATGGCTGGGATATGGCTGAGATATGGCTGAGATATGGCTGAGATATGGCTGGGATATGGCTGAGATATGGCTGGGATATGGCTGAGATATGGCTGGGATATGGCTGAGATATGGCTGGGATATGGCTGGGATATGGCTGAGATATGGCTGAGATATGGCTGGGATATGGCTGGGATATGGCTGGGATATGGCTGAGATATGGCTGGGATATGGCTGAGATATGGCTGGGATATGGCTGGGATATGGCTGGGATATGGCTGGGATATGGCTGGGATATGACTGAGATATGGCTGGGATATGGCTGGGATATGGCTGAGATATGGCTAGGATATGGCTGGGATATGGCTGAGATATGGCTGGGATATGGCTGAGATATGGCTGAGATATGGCTGGGATATGGCTGGGATATGGCTGGGATATGGCTGGGATATGGCTGGGATATGGCTGAGATATGGCTGGGATATGGCTGAGATATGGCTAGGATATGGCTGGGATATGGCTGAGATATGGCTGGGATATGGCTGGGATATGGCTGGGATATGGCTGGGATATGGCTGGGATATGACTGAGATATGGCTGGGATATGGCTGGGATATGGCTGAGATATGGCTAGGATATGGCTGGGATATGGCTGAGATATGGCTGGGATATGGCTGGGATATGGCTGGGATATGGCTGGGATATGGCTTTTTTGTACCTCTGTGATATGGCTTCTTTGTACCTCTATCTAGATGCCTCTATCATATGCCTAGTAACAGGACCTACCCTACTCCTATGTTTCATATGTCTAGTAACATGACAGACCCTACTCCTATATTTCATATGCCTTGTAACAGGACAGACCCTACTCATATGTTTCATATGTCTAGTAACAGGACTGACCCTACTCATATGTTTCATATGTCTAGTAACAGGACTGACCCTACTCCTATATTTCATATGCCTTGTAACAGGACAGACCCTACTCATATGTTTCATATGTCTAGTAACAGGACTGACCCTACTCATATGTTTCATATGTCTAGTAACAGGACTGACCCTACTCCTATGTTTCATATGTATAGTAACAGGAAAGACCCTACTCCTATGTTTCATATGCCTAGTAACAGGACCGACCCTACTCCTATGTTTCATAGGTCTAGTAACAGGACCGACCCTACTCCTATGTTTCATAGGTCTAGTAACAGGACAAATCATTTATAATTAACCAATTACACAACAAATGCGGCCCTCCATTCAATTTCAAAGTCCTGATGTGGCCCCTGAGCTGAAAAGTTTGCCCTCCCTAGAGACTAACACAACCAAAGAAATGACAATGTAAGTCTTCCAAATTGTACCACTGTTTGAAGCATCACTGTTGACCCGAGCTCTGGGGAAAATAATTGTACTCTTGGTTTTTAGTCAAAAATAGTGCACATCAAGTTGTGGCATAAAACTAAAGCACTAAGAAGGATTAGGGTGCCATTTGGGACGTATAAAATAACTCCTTGTAGACCTAACTGGTCTAGGTTGTCTCCTCTTCCCTCGATTCTCTCAGATCCACAGCAGCTAAACTCAAATAAAACCATTTGTATTCAGTCTGTGTCGTGTTTGATCTGGAGCTGCATTGCATTAACATTCTGTCTTTTTTTGTAGCCATTGCTGAGTAGAAGATTTGTCATATTACTGTGCAAATGAGATGCCGTTACTGAGGGAACACGTTGAAATGGCAGAGTCAAATAACTCACAGCTGAGCCGGCATAGATAAAGGGGAGGAAAGTGTAAGAGAGTGACATGGAGGAAATGTAAAACAAAGCAGTTTGAGTGGAGGCATTTGGTGGATTTGATAGAAATGATTTGTGCATTATTAGTTTTTCAAGATTCTTTCCAAAAAAAAATATCTTTATCACTTGAAACATCTCTACTCCTGCAACCTTTCACCTGGATGTGTTTCTGAAAATTGACAGTGAATGTCATAGTCGGATAAATGATGGAGTGCTAGCCTTTAAACGCATGTGATAAGTGTGAGACCACTGTCAAAGAAAAATACTCACGTGGATCAGATTTGGAGAATGTGTCTCTATCTAGCAGATCTCTGAAAGAGAACAGATTAAAACGATTTAGTATTCATGAGGAAGGTGTCAGAGGAAAGGTCAAAACAGGTCAAGAAGAAGTCATAGGCTGGCCGAAAGTGGTCATTAGGAGGTCATAGGCTGGCCGGAAGCAGTCATAAAGAGGTCATTGCCATCACAATGCCAGATTGAACACACATTTATCTGTAACCTGTTTCATTAAAACATTTCCATAGGAAGTCTACTTTACAAGAACACTATAGTGGAGGGCAAAATGTCAATATAGGAAAATGTTTATTACAATGTTTCAAAATGTTATTACACAGTTATTACATGCTACTACATGTTATTTACCACCAGGCAGTAAATAAACGTATAATGCACTGTAAAACATTGTCCTTTGCCAACTGTGACATGTTACAGGGCTTTGCGTTGTATGATTGCAAACTGTGCAATTTGCAAATACTACTAAACAATGTTGCGTCCGAGCGATTTTATTTTCGTAGAGGATCTAAGTCAATAAAGGAGGAAGCTGCAATACAGCGCTGCCGTGGCCACCGCTTGACATCCCCTAAAGGCAGGTTCTAGAATAGACGCGTGACCCTGTGAAACAACACAGCCAAGCACTCTATTCATGGACAATGTATGTGATGTAGGTTCAATATGAAGTCATCCATTACTGGTCAGGCTGGAAGGGCTGCTATGTTTGGGCATCGCTATTTGTGTGTGTACTCCTGTGTGTGTGTACTCCTGTGTGTGTGTACTCCTGTGTGTGTGTACTCCTGTGTGTGTGTACTCCTGTGTGTGTGTACTACTGTGTGTGTGTGTACTCCTGTGTGTGTACTCCTGAGTGTGTGTACTCCTGAGTGTGTGTACTCCTGAGTGTGTGTACTCCTGAGTGTGTGTACTCCTGTGTGTGTGTACTCCTGTGTGTGTGTACTCCTGTGTGTGTGTACTCCTGTGTGGGTGTACTCCTGTGTGTGTTCGTGTGTCTGTAAGTGAATGAGGGAGGAAAGAGAAAGAGATAAAGTGTTTTAGTATGTGCAGATGTGGCCATGTATTGGCACCCAAGCACTTTATTCAAATGATGCAGCGTCTATTATAGAACACTTTTAAAATAAAATAAAAACAATTGGTATACGCATGTATTTCTTTCGTTTGGCAGTTGAATAACTACGAAATCTGAAAAATACGTCATATCTCAATCCATCTAACCTCTCTGGATTAGAAACCAGGATGAAAGAGTGCAGAGAAATTTTGCTTGAAATGTGGAGAAAGCACCTTGAAGTTCCCAACAGGTGTCTTCACTGGGTACCTAGAACGTGTGCATCATGACATCAGAAGAACACCCAGGCATACGTGAGGGCAATGTGGAACCCAGAGTCAGAATACCGGATCTCCATTAAAAGCCATTGTTTTTCCAGGAGACCAATGAACTGAAACACACACAAAATGCTCCCAGGAATGGCTTAAGATGAAACGCAGAACTGTCTTGTTTTTTGCTTGGTGGCAGTGTATCCAAATGGAAGTGCTATTTAAACGCTTTTGAGAGATCTTGAAACCAGCAGAATGGAGCAACACTTAAAAACTGAGATAAGTATAGCAGTTTTCACAAGATAAGTGGACCAAAACTCATCCCTAGCGATAGGAAATGGTTGCTGCCATTACCTGCGCTACAATATGTTGATTCTAGGATGTTCATCGACATTCAAAATTAAGACTTATGTTAACAACAGAATAAGGAACCATTATTTTGAATAATTGCAACTTATTTTTTAAAGACAATGTTGAGTTAGTTGAGAAAAAGTGTTAGGGTACCAATACTTTTTCCCAAACACAGTGTGTGTGTGTGTGTGTGTGTGTGTACGTCCCCCCAGGTTAAAGTAAAGCAAGTGCTACTGTGTTTCGCTTCGTATCGTAAGCAGTTACCCTGCGGCTGACCTGACTACAGGTAAAAACGTTGTCACATAAATGATCACTGTGGTAACAAAGCCATAATTTTCTAAACCACACAAACACACACACACACACACACACAAATGCCTCCACACACCTTCCTGGCCCCACTGTGTAGTTCTGTCTTCCATTACGCTAAACCAATTAGGTTTTCTGTCACCTCTCCATCCGTCTAAACTGTTTTTTTACAGAGGCGTAAAGCATAGCTAGAGCCCTATTTCCTCCTGTCGCTCTACTAATTAGGGCGCTGAATTGTGGGTGCGCCAGTTCAATGTTATTGTGTTGCAAACATCTGTTTCATCCACCTGATGACGCTGATTTAATTGTGTTCGGATAAAACGGGTAAAATGAACACTCAGACAAGGGTTTTAAATAGCCCCCCTGTTGCCTGTAAAGTAGACTGCTTTGGACGAGCGCCCATTGGTCTGGTGATAAGTATAAACAGGAAGCAGCTTGTCATTGGGAGATACAGCTGAGGGCTGTTGGAAATGGGCTTCCTGTCACAATGCAATGGTTTTGGCGCGTGATCCTCAGGTAAGAGGCCAAATGAAACGACGTCAAAATGGTGCCACTTTGTCAGTTTATTACGCGTCTATTACTTATTCTCGCAACGGGCCAGAACAAATTCCTTGTTTGTTGTAAACCTAAATGGCAATAATAGTCTTTCTGATTCCATTGGAACACACGACTGCATTAAAATGTTCCTGCCCTGTTTGAGGTGACTGGTGTCAATATACCTAAGGGTGAGATCATTCAAAAAACCAGGTGACGTCCAATGAAATTTGAGGGGGAACATAGCCAATTGATCACGTGACTGCTGTTAACCTTTAAGCCATGGGAATCATGAATTTTTGCAGACATCTCAACCCGTATTCTTCATATTTTAGGGAAGTGTACAACAGATAACAGGAAGCTTGGAAGAGATGGAAGGCTGACTAAAGGCAAGTAGAAGGTTAATATCTGTCACCTTTTGTTTTCACTCTGGGTCTTTAAGTAGGGTGCACGTTTTGTTTCCGGTGAGTTTGTATTCATTGAACACAGCTGTTTTCAGTTGGGTGATAGCTAGGCATTTGCTTTGCATTATTTAGCGTCACGTCCATTTGTTCAGTGTTTGTGTTTAATAAACCTGTTGTTGAATGTTTTATTCGTATGTCCCCTATTAGCGCAATTTTATTACATTCTCCGTGTCTATGTTTTCTCCGTACGATAGTAACGTGGTTTATTTTGGAATTAAAATATCCACAAACGTGATTATCCGGCTCTGCGTGTGGCTTTCCCTGCACTGTCCCCGTGTTGCGTGACGATATCCTCGTTGACAAACGCATGAACGCAGAACAGCATGATCATATGGACACAATGATGTTATAAAATAAAGGTGTCTCCCCTAATCACTTACAGTCAGACATTAGGACGCCCTGAACAAAGCCAGCTTATGTAATAAAAAAAAAATTAACCGCAGGGTTCCACTTGAACATGTCGTGAGATTTCCTATTTGCTGGGGAAATCCAAAGTGACTAATTAACTTAACACACCCTTTTCTTTCCCTAATCATCGCCATCACTGCTAGGTTTGTTTCCTTAGTCGCTGATCGCGGAGTGAATCGAATCCCAGTCGTTAGCTATGCATGACTGAGTTGATTAATATGGGAGTTAGTGGGTATTGATAAATGGTAACTGGTACACAGGGAACATATAAATAACTAATGTGATCACCTGCAGCATGTTTCACGCTATAACTTTTGCTAATGCCTTCTCAGATCGCTAGACATAACCAATTTCTTTATTCCTGTATGTAAGTGCACTGCGTTTGGGCCCTCCAAAACAGCACTGTATAGCAATGTGTAGCTAATGTTGCCCCTGCGCAATCTAATGTATTTCATAGCTTAACTGTAAGCGCAGTCCTGAAATGAAACATGCTCTGTCCACATACACACTTCTCAGGGATATTAAAGAAGAAACTGACCATCTAAAATAGCCAGACATCCAAAACCCTCCCGCTGGTGTGAAACTATCGGCTGGATTCACGCAGAGGTTCTCACGATGTACACCAACAACTGCTAACGGCACTCTGTAACCGAACTAGCAAAACATTTACTATGCCTTTACGAGACGTTTGTAAAAAAGCTAAATATACTGTACATACACACTGTGCATACTTTTCTATTCCAGCAGGTATACTGATGATAAACCCATTCATATTTGACATAACAACCTGGCTAGGAAGGTACAACAATGGCAGCACTCGGCTACACATACATGCAATCAAAATGCACTAATTACAAATGGAAAGGCTCTCAAAAGGTGTGCTGCCCAAAAAGCCATAAAGTGTGTAGTAATGGCATCATAAAATGTTGACTCCAGGCAGTGTTTGTGTAGCAGAAGATCTGTATATGATATTTACTATTGTTTGATGGATCTCGTCTCTCTAATCCTATCCAGGTAATTTCATAAGACACAGAAATCAAAGTATTGTAACGGACGGGAAGGCAGGACACAAGCACAGGACCTACAGAGGACATTTATTAACGAAAGAAACACTAAACAGCAATAGCACAGAAGCAACTGAAACATGAAGCATACGCCAATCAAAAACTGCATGGACAGACTGGGGAATGAGGAACTCAAAGTGATTAGGATAACAGGTGAGGGCAATAAACAACTAAACGGTGTCTGTGTGGGAGAGAGGGCGTTTGATCTCCCTGGCTCAACCATCCTGCCAGGATGTGACAGGTATTTTCCAACCGCTCCGATGGTTAACTGAGTTTTGGTTCCATACACACCATATCAATTTGAATGTGTACTTTGTCTTTGCAAGTTACAGGAACGTAACCCCCTTCAGATTTGTCAACAGTGCCAAAACAAATGATGCTGCTTAACTCACACATGCAATTGTGTACAGATGTAAGGTATCATTGATGTTTATTAGCAAGGCCAAATCAGTGACACTTTTGATTTACTATCTATCATCTCATTTGTTCTGTTGAAGTCAAATGGCCGGTGTCGTATGGTGGAAGTCTTAGAGATTTAATAAAATGTGGTTATAGGATAGTAGAAAAATATAAAAGAAAGATCTGGAGTCTGGTGTCTATTCAGGAGTAAATATAAAATACAGAAAAAGAGTGAGACACAGAGAGAGACATAGAGTAGCAGGAAGAGTGTGATAAGGAGTGACTAAGAAGGCATGAGACACAGAGAGAGAGATCCAAATTTTCCGGGGAAATCCAATGTAACACAGAGATGGCAATGGAAATATAAAGACAAACAGAAAGAAAGACAGTGAGAAATAGACAGAGAGATGGCAATGGAAACATAAAGACAAACGAAAAGAGAGTCAGGGAGATATAGACAGAGAGATGGCAATGGAAACATAAAGGCAAACAGAAAGAGAGACAGTGAGAAATAGCCCTGTCCTAACCTATAGCCCTGTCCTAACCTATAGCCCTGTCCTAACCTATGGTCCTCTTATAACCTCTAGCCCTGTCCTAACCTCTAGCCCTGTCCTAACCTCTAGCCCTGTCCTAAGCTATGGTCCTCTTATAACCTCTATCCCTGCCCTTAGCTAGTCCTGCCCTAACCTCTAGCCC
Source organism: Dallia pectoralis (assembly GCA_029465975.1). Taxonomy (NCBI): domain Eukaryota; kingdom Metazoa; phylum Chordata; class Actinopteri; order Esociformes; family Umbridae; genus Dallia; species Dallia pectoralis. Next base: position 29,595,672 of record CM055728.1, on the reverse strand, counting down.
TGCCCTAACTTCTAGCCATGTCCTAACCTATAGCCCTGTCCTAACTTCTAGCCCTGCCCTAACCTCTAGCCCTGTCCTAACTTCTAGCCCTGCCCTAATCTCTAGGCCTGTCCTAACCATTGACTTTCCCCTCACAATCTGACTGTCCTGTCCATACTTAACTCTCTCTCCAATTAGCTCTTTTGAGGTCAGCTTGGCTGGTGATTGTGAAACATTATTTACCACATAGGTATGCGACAGAAGAAAAATAAGTTGTACACAATAGACCCATGGTCATACAGCACTGAGTCATAGCTTGAGAGAAGGAGAAGGTTGGAGGTTGTCTGACTCATTGTGCAACCTCAGTACTTTCTATCCTTACCTTGGTCATTTGATTTTGATATATTCAGCTGTCCTCCTGCCGGCTGTAATCTAGTGTAGCTCATTTGTAGATGTGTTCAAGGAAAATCTTTAAGAATAATTTAAAATGGGCAGAACTCCCGGCAATAATCCATAGTCGTTTATATGCTAAGTGAAGAACAGGTCCCTGATTGAAATACATGAAACTCTAAGCGAGCCGAAATGTGAAGAAAGTTCATTTCAGCGAGAACAGCAAAAAAATAATGTAAACTGTATATCTGGTTGTTATGCATCGTTGCAGAAGTGTTTGGTGCACATACGCCGTATACGGTTGGCGTGGAAACCACGTGTTCCCATTCCGACTGCCATTAAACATCTGCTCTGAAGCATGTGCTGTCTTCCATCCTTGATATAAATGTGTTCAGTGGCCAATTAAACACAAGGTCAAAACACATTTTTTTGTGTATGTCATTAACCAGACACTCTTATCTAGAGCGACCTACGGAGAAAGAAGCAATAACTTTAAATTATTCACCTTACCTGCTCAAAGATTCAAACTAGTTACCTTGTTGTTAGTAGTCAGATGCAGTAAGCTCTAGACAAACTACTGCCCTGAAAATAAATAAAACTGTCGTCCCTGGTTGGGCTTGAATCATCCACCTTCAATAGCGGGGATAAGAGATAGATAAATATGGGGGGCATATTACGCCCGGAGTTCTTTCTTATCATTGTGAATCGCTTGGCGAGTCCCTAAATTGGAAAAAAAACCGACGCCTTTATTATCTTTCATCTTCTTCCACTGTCTACCTGGACATCTTCATCGAGACTCTGCACACAAAATGGTGCCCCGTTACGAGCACAGTGGGCACATTTCTCCATAAGGTCTGTGAACTATATGGCGAACGAGTTGGGTCTCTGCACATCTCATCAACCCTAGCTGAGTCTATAAACTAAACAGGATGTCAGGTGGCGTCAGGTGATTCTGCTTCCTCCTCTTTAATGATTCCATCCATCAACGGCTCCATCGCCCCGGCCCCTCTAGGAGATACCTGCAGTACAGCAGCTGAGAGCCATAGCCGTGGTCTCTCCCTCTACTGGGAGCACGGCTGCCTCCGTTCACACTCAGATACACGTCGTCCGGCCTTAGTCCCGTTGTTCCGTCTCGTGTTTTATCGTAATGCCTCCGATTCCCTTCAGAGCGGCTCCACAATTCCCTATCTGTGTCTGTGTGACTCAAGTCCTCAGAGAGGAATCAGCCCTGCTGCTAATTGCCCACACTTCCCCCTGGGAGACGACTTGACTTCCTTCCAAACCACACCCACCACATACATCCTCCTACACCAGCGGGCGTCAGCCCAAAGCATTCTGGGGGGTACAACTCAACCTCTGATTAACGCTGAGGAGAGAGGACGAGCAAGGGGTGATAATGAGACGGAGGAGGAGGTGGAGAGAAAGAGGAGAGAGGAAGAAGAGGAGCAAAGGATATGAAGCAGGAGTTGGAGAGAGGCAGTCTGAGGAGGAGAAGAAAGATCAGCCAATTGATATGTCTATTGGAACCTCCACTTTCCACTCCTGTTAGCGGGAAGTGACAGCAATTTCATCACGTCTATCTCTCCATCTTGTCAGCTCCAGCCAAACACATTGTCAGTCTGACACATACGGAGTGGAGTCTATTGACGAACACACACACACACACACACACACACACACACACACACACACACACACACACACACACACACACACACACACACACACACACACACACACACACACACACACACACACACACACACACACACACACACACACACACACACACACACACACACACACACACACACACACACACACACACACACACACACACACACACACACACACACACACACACACACACACACACACACACACACAACACACACACACACACACACACACACACACACACACACACACACACACACACACACACACACACACACACACACACACACACACACACACACACACACACACACACACACACACACACACACACACACACACACACACACACACACACACACACACACACACACACACCACACACATACACACACGCATGTTTGCACAAGAAAGCGTCATCTCTGGTGTTTTGTGGTATATTGCAAAGTCAGTGTGTGGTGCGTGAGTTTCTGGTGTGTGAGTGTGTGGGTGTGTGACTGTGTGTGAGGATGTGGTGCGTGAGTGTGTGGTGTGTGAGTTTTTGGTGAGTGAGTTTTTGGTGTGTGAGTGTATGAGTATGTGAGTGTATGAGTGTATGAGTGTATGAGTGTATGAGTGCATGAGTGCATGAGTGCATGAGTGCATGAGTGCATGAGTGCGTGTGAGTGTGTGAGTGTGAGAGTGTGTGAGTGTGTGAGTGTGTGAGTGTGTGAGTGTGTGAGTGTGAGTGTGAGTGTGAGTGTGAGTGAGTGTGTGGTGTGAGTGTGTGGTGTGATGCTCTCTGGACCTATCGCGACCTAACATGTCATCATGGATAAGACTCCAGCCTGAATCACAAGATTTCTTGAATTCTCAAGAAATAATTAAGATAATAAGTGTCATTTAGCAAATGCTTTTATTTTTTTAATCCTGTGAAAGATATTTTACATATGAATGATCCTGGGACATGCAGCTCTTTTAGACACCTGTTTTAATACATTTGTTTCAGTGGTGTGTTATCTGTTGTGTCCGTAATGGACCCAGGATGACCCAACAATAGGTGACAGGATCCCAACAATATGATACAGGATCCCAACAATATGATACAGGATCCCAACAATAGGTGACAGGATCCCAACAATATGAGACAGGATCCCAACAATAGGTGACCCCAAAGAAATTAGACATCCCAACCCAATAATATGATACAGGATCCCAACAATAGGTGACAGGATCACAACAATATGACACAGGATCCCAACAATATGAGACAGGATCCCAACAATATGACACAGGATCCCAACAATATGAGACAGGATCCCAACAATATGAGACAGGATCCCAACCCAATAATATGATACAGGATCCCAACAATATGAGACAGGATCACAACAATATGAGACAGGATCCCAACAATATGAGACAGGATCCCAACAATAGGTGACCCCAAAGAAATAAGACATCCCAACCCAATAATATGAGACAGGATCCAAAAAATATGAGACAGGAACACAACAATATGAGACAGGATCACAACAATATGAGACAGAATCCCAACAATATGAGACAGGATCCCAACCCAATAATATGATACAGGATCCCAACAATATGAGACAGGATCACAACAATATGAGACAGGATTCCAACAATATGAGACAGGATCCCAACCCAATAATAGGAGACAGGATCCCAACAATATGAGACAGGATCCCAACAATATGAGACAGGATCCCAACAATATGAGACAGGATCCCAACCCAATAATATGATACAGGATCCCAACAATATGAGACAGGATCACAACAATATGAGACAGGATCCCAAACAATAATAGGAGACAGGATCCCAACAATATGAGACAGGATCCCAAAAATATGAGACAGGATCCCAACAATATGAGACAGGATCCCAACAATATGAGACAGGATCCCAAAAATATGAGACAGGATCCCAACAATATGAGACAGGATCCCAACCCAATAATATGATACAGGATCCCAACAATATGAGACAGGATCCCAACAATATGAGACAGGATCCCAACAATATGAGACAGGATCCCGAACCAATAATAGGAGACAGGATCCCAACAAATGAGACAGGATATATGAGACAGGATCCCAACAATATGAGACAGGATCCCAACAATAATATGAGACAGGATACAGGATCCCAGGATCCCAACAATATGAGACAGGATCCCAACAATATAAGACAGGATCCCAACAATATAAGACAGGATCCCAACAATATGAGACAGGATCCCAACCCAATAATATGATACAGGATCCCAACAATATAAGACAGGATCCCAACAATATAAGACATGATCCCAACAATATGAGACAGGATCCCAACAATATGAGACAGGATCCCAACAATATTGGTCAGAAACAACCGTATGGGATAAAAAACAACAATATGAGCAAGCAAGCAAGTTTCTTCATATAGCACAATGCATACATAGAATCAATTCAATGTGCTGAACAAGGGAAAAATAATAAATAATAAAAGACATGCTTGCTGGCTTCTTGGACCATTGTATTATTTTCTCTCAATGTGTAATCGTGTACATGTTCACACATTATATCTCAAAATGTAGCTGTGTACATTTCACATTCCAGGTAAAAAACAAATAAAAACAACAAATACGCAATTTGAAGTGGAATAGAAGAAAAAATCGAATAAGAACTAGAAAAAACATATATAGGGCAGAAACCAACAGTATAAGATAGAACCTAACAATATAGGGCAGAAACCAACAGTATGAGATAGAACCTAACAATATAGGGCAGAAATCAACAGTATGGGATAGAACTGAACAATATAGGGCAGAAACCGACAGTATGAGATAGAACCTAACAATATAGGGCAGAAACCAACAGTATGAGATTGAACCTAACAATATAGGGCAGAAACCAACAGTATGAGATAGAACCTAACAATATTGGGCAGAAACCAACAGTATGAGATAGAACCTAACACTATAGGGCAGAAATCAACAGTATGAGATAGAACCTAACACTATAGGGCAGAAACCAACAGTATGAGATAGAACCTAACACTATAGGGCAGAAACCAACAGTATGAGATACTGTGTTCCATGTAAGCAGGCAGTAGCAAAAGAGCGAATCTTAAGCATTTGTTAAAGACATGGAATTCCCCAGAATGCTATACTGCAAATATGTAAATATTGCGGTAGTCCTACAAATTGGAACACACCAGCCCTGATTAAACACAGATCAAACAATGAACAGATGGGCTGTCTCTCATCCTTAATAGCACACATCCACCTATGGAAGAACATCAGTCAGTGCGATTAGCTAACACGCAGCGAGGGTACAATGGAAAACAACCTTTAACTTAATCATCCGCCCGTTAGATTTGATCAATGCTAATTACATTTGACTGACAGGAGAGATGGTAACTGTTGTCATTGTAATGACATTAATTAACTACAGCTAGAATGGCTAATACGTTGATGAAACTTATTAGATAGCTACTTAATCATGCAACCCTGCATGATTTGTCCAGGTATAATAGATATGTTATATGTAGCTTCGTATTGCTTCTCATTGCTAGCTAGGCTCTGTTTTTTAACAATCTACATAAATTGCTGGCCAGTTTGAAAAGTTCTTCAGAATAATGGTCCTTACTGCCCTTACCAGTTATTTTGGTTGACATTTGCAACCACATTTCATTAATTTGAACATAAATCGTAGATGAGCTATCGGGGCATTGTTAGAGGGGGAAGCAAACAATGTCTCGTCGTTCGTTCACAAACTGATACCTGTGTATTTGACTACAGGGCAATTTGTTGGGGAATAACAAAAACACGTATTATTAACATTATTAGTGAAAAAATGCATCAATTCTGCCAAGAAAGCCTTATGTTGTCATTGGATGTTTGGTCAAATTTACCCTACATTATTAATCTCATTGGTTGACCAATGTTGTCTACATTGTCTATTTCTCTGGATGATAATTATAATGAATTTTAATGGTTTCTGATAAGTGGTGGGCCAATGTGTTACAGACCACAGTCTTGAATGTCAGGCTTTAATGTAAAAAAAAATTAATGTAGGCCTTAATTGAACACCAACTATTTTAGGTAACATTGATCTAGCAGAAGGGACATCTTATAGACCAAATATTCCCATTTGCTCATTGGCTACTGTGTGAAACAATAGGATAAACTGAGTGCATGTTCACAGTGACTGCTGGCTGGACGTTACACAGAATCCTCACCACATTATTGTTTCCGCTGAAGAGACCAGACGTTTGCTCAGTATCCCAAAATATGCGAGGGAACATTACACACCACCAACTGTGGGTACAAGACCCAACAGAGCTGTCCTTCACTAAAAGTTTTTGTTTGATCCAAACTGCTATGTCCAGTGGTATTGGATACCACATGCATATTTGTCAACGAGTCCCATCTAGAGCAATTTTTAAAACCCAGATATTGGGAAAAGAACATCAGCTCCCTTTTGGCAGATGTTGTTTCTCTCCGTCTTTCTGCCCCGTCTCTCTGTGTCTCAGACCTCATTTTTTTTTCTCTTTCTCTCTATTTAGCCATAACTGAAACAGCTCATCAGATCTGCTCTGCACAGTTCAGGACAGATTACGGACCACAACCAGATCAGATGGCCCTGATTATTTTCTCATGACAGTTTTTAATCATTACTCTCGCAGATCAGGGAGAATGATTATTTTGATCTAAAACCTGGTTTAAATCATGTTTTATTGAACAGTGGCTGACACTACGGTTGAATAAAACACAACAGATTTTGTGCTGTTCATCTGTTTCTAGGGCAGATATTGGGCCGAGTGATTACATCCAGATCCAATTCTAAATCCTCTGGTGCCACAAATGTTTTTGACAAATGGAGCAACAGCAGCACAAGTCCCCACCATTTGCTTCTGTCATCACTCCTCCACCCACCTCCTCCCCACCCACCCTACCTTTCTTTTCCTTCTATGCTCCCTCCTCCCAAAACCATCAAACCTTTCTCCTCTTCTTCCCTCGCTTTCTCCCTCCCCACATCCTTCTTTCCCCTTCTCTCCCCTCCCTCCCTTACTCCCAATCCATCAGACCTTTCTACTCCTCTTTCCCGCAGCGATATTTATAAACACTACCAACACTCACCCACATACTGCGCGACACAGCAACAATGAACTGCACCCAAACACAGAAACAGAGAGAACTAAATACAAATACTAATCAACTAAACAAGGACTAGGTGAGAGTAATACAAAAAGAACGATGAGTACAACTAGTCATTCTGGTCGTCACAGTACCTCTCCTCGAGGGCCTATCACCCAGACAGGACAGGCAAAAATGTCCAAGGGGAGGGAGGGCGGGGAATCGAGGTGGTTAGGCTGGGGGTCTCCCCGGTGGCAGCTTCAGCCACGGAGGTGGCTCAAATGTTATTTTCTCCAGCGTATCCAGCACTGGTGAAAGGGGCCACTCCTCCAGAGGTCTGAGAAGGGATAGGGGCCACTCCTCCAGGCATGCAGGCGGGGGGGGTAAGGTAAAAGAGCCACTCCTTCAGGAACGAGGGGGGGGTCAGAAACAGAAGGAGGAGGAAGAGGACACTCCTCCTGGAGCTCAGACGAGGTGGTAGGGGCCACTCCTGGTGCTCAAGCGGAGGGGGGAGGGGCTACTCCTGGAGCTCAGGCACAGAGGCCACTCCTCCTGGAGCTCTGGTTTACTGTCGGCGGGGACAAGCTCCGCAACCCAGCTTACGGGGACCGGTACCGCCACCCTGTAGAGGGGGACCACATCAGACTTGTTGGAGACATGGCCCAGCTCTGACCGCTTATCCAGAGCAGTGGGAGGGGTTACTGGCAACTCCAAGGTCGTGGGTGACACTGGATCCACAGGTGGCTTCGCTCGGCGTTTATGCCACTTCACCGGGCGTGGCTGATGTTTTTGTGCCACCTGTTGGCGGGGTCCAGTGCTTGGGCTGTCCTCCGCAGTCCTCCCTGAACACCCCCTTATCTCCCCACCAGAACACCCCGATGTGATTGACCCTGGAAGCCACTCTATCCCGTCCCAGTCGTCGTTGGGTTTAACCTGGCTCAGATTAGGACTGGATCCCACCACAGGGCATCTTCCAGGGAGTCCTCCTCACTCTCTCGTAGACTGCTTCGTCATCATCTGAAGAGAGGGAGTTGGATCCCCAATTGCCCCGCCAGGTGTAACGCCGCTCCCACAGCTCTGCGGTGCGATGGTGAGCTTTATCCCTCAGGGTGCTATAGCTTGCCCCCCAATGAATCCACTCACCGTCCTGCTCTGCTGGCTTTTCATTTCTTGGCAGTTCATTCTGTCACAATCTCAGGAGTGTAGTGCAGGGAAATGTGCCAGGCGCAGAGTATGTAGAAGTTCGCTGGGTTTTTTATACTAAACCAAACAAACACCAAACTGAAAAAAGTATACACTGTAATGCAAATAAAAGATGCGCATAACAAGCGACACAAACTGCAAAACAGCGATATTTATAAACACTACCAACGCTCACCCACATACTGCGCGACACGGCAACAATGAACTGCACCCAAACACAGAAACAGAGAGAACTAAATACAAATACTAATCAACTAAACGAGGACCAGGTGAGAACAATACACAAAAACGAAGAGGACCACTAGTCATTCTAGTCGTCACACCCACCCTATTTCATCCATTCTCTCTCTTAACCTCCTTCCTTAAATGTTTTTATTTTATCCATCCCTTCAACCTTCTCTGCCCTCTCGCCTTTGCCTCATTTCCAACCCATTGGTTCTCCCCAGAGGAAGACAACCTGAGGAGCATCGGAGAAGCAGCCCCATGGTGGGACAAGTCTCTGTGACCATTTGTCACAGCTCTATCTGTCATTATGTAAGCTTCGGACTTTGCACAAATACACTGTTAGGAGTGGGGAGTGAGGGAGTGAGGGAGAGAGGGAGGGGGAGGAGAGGAGGGAGATAGGGGGTGCTTGGCTGGCAACAGGAAAGGGACTCACAGTGTGATCTAGTATGTCCAATTATGAACCTTTAGCTCTGTTTCCATGCCCACTTCAGAAAGAGACTGTTAGGGAAACGTTTTATGTTCATTCATGTGATACTTATATACTTTGCTTTGGCAACAGTGGCACATTTGCACCTTACAAATGTACATTTGTATATTTACATTTTACATATTCTAGCGAAACTATAGCTCCCTAGAATATTTGTTCATATTCGTTCGTTTATGTGTGTAGCCAGAACAAATTCCTTGTTTGTTGTACACAGACTTGGCGAATAAAACTCTGATTTCTGATTCATAGATATCCAGAGTCATGTTTAAAAAGGTTTGGATTGTTTTAAAATGGCTGCCATGTTAAGAATTTCATTCTGAAAAAAAGGTGACACTGTAACTCCGACAGCGATCAGAACACAGCTAATTTCAACAGTCTTTTTGTGATCAAAGCAATTGCAGAACATCTTTAACTAGAGATCTTCGTTGGTTAAAAAAAATAAATAGCTATGGAGGAAACCAATAGCTATAGAGGAAATTCTAATTCTAAGAACAGACCAAATCTATATTGGTTGAACACTTTCTCATTTGTTCCATCGCTCTCTCTCTCTCTTTATGGAACTACAGGCCAGTGTCACTGAATACTTCCTGCATTGAATTTAATGGAATGGTTGATGTGAAAGCGCGAGAAGAGCGGTGAGTTATTCTGAGAATTTGAGAGGAGTGAAATGAACAACCGCAGTAGTTAGAAATAACGACCAGTGTTGTGAGGTTTCATCTTAGGAGGGAATGTGAAAAGGATACAGTGAAAAACGTCAACCCTGTTGATCGTTCGAGGGAGTTAAAAGCAACAATAGAAAATTGTCAAATATAAAAAATGCCGACGCCTACCCTTCAGGGGGTTGGTGACATTTTGCCAGGACTGTTTTTGCTCCATCTCTTCAGCAGTCGAGGAAGGCAACACAAACACAGCCTTAATCTCCCAGTAGTTATCTGGATTCAAATGGCTAAAGTGAACCATTTCTTCAGGGATTCGCTGGAAGGTCAAGGCACTCTGATCTACTGCTTGACAGAAACAGAATAGAAGACAAGACACCTTGCACCAACTTCTGGAATACACTCTGGACGAGTAAAAAAGACAGGTAACAAGGAATAGCACAGGAGACATTTAACAAGGAAGAGCAGAGGAGACAAGGAAGAGCAGAGGAGACATGTAACAAGGAAGAGCAGAGGAGACATGTAACAAGGAAGAGCAGAGGAGACATTGACTGAGGCAGACCACTCATGTCATCTCAAGTCAGTTAACCAGCCATCTCCTCTCGTCTCAGGTTTGGTATAGTGGGGTTCTCCTTTCCTCCAGTCCCTGTTGTTTTGATATGGTGGGGTTCTCCTCTTCTCCAGTCCATGTTACTTTGATATGGTGGGGATCTCCTCTCCTCCAGTCCATGTTACTTTGATATGGTGGGGTTCTCCTCTCTTCCAGTACCTGTTATTTTGATATGGTGGGGTTCTCCTCTCATCCAGTCCCTGTTATTTTGATATGGTGGGGTTCTCCTCTCCTCCAGTCCCTGTTATTTTGATATGGTGGGGTTCTCCTCTCCTCCAGTCCCTATTATTTTCATATGGTGGGGTTCTCCTCTCCTCCGGTCCATGTTATTTTGTACTGGTTGGATTCTCCTCTGCTCCGGTCCCTGTCATTTTGATGGAGCTTTGCCTTAGCAGATGTGGTAAGTGGCGAGCAGGAGATGATGAGAATCACAGGTTGCCTTTAGGGGTTCAGTTAGAGCAGAGAGGCATAATCTAAGGCCTCTGAGCCTTGCCAAATCAATTACACAGAGACCTAAGGCTGATGCTCCGTTACACTTTTATCACCCTGTGGAACCAGACCCCCCGAACCGTGCCTCGGTACGTGTCACAAACGCCACCCTATTCCCTATGTGGGGTAATGCTTGTGACCAGGACCGACGGGGCACAGAGGTAACGGGGTATAAATGCAAAAGTCTGGGATTTAGGACGCCTTGGTTCATTCACCGGAAACACGTTAAAAACAACAATAAAAGAACAGCGACGGTAACATCTGGCTTCAGACGGCTTTCATGAATCAGTCAGGTGTTACAGTCACTTAGAGGATCGTTAGAGCAGGTAATGGAGACAGAATACAAAGACAGATTGGGTGGGTGACTTTGATGGCTTTTATTTCATTTGAATAAAAAATAATTCACTAAATGTTATGCTGGTCAGATCTTTCAAAAACCCAAACCACCCGACACCAGCAGCTGTGATGCAGCAGAAAAGTAATTATTAACTTAATGGATAGGTGACTTTGAGGGATCAGTCTATAAAATACTAATTCACATTAAGTCAAGCAGAATAAAATACATAAAGCTCAATACACATTATGTTAAACTGACAGTTAAATAATATGTTTAGCTGCTGAGCATTCCAGGAAGCCAAACAAGACACCAAAGAGGGTCTAGCCAGGTTTCAATAAACGCAAGGCGCAGCAGTTTGCAATGTCCGGCTGAAAGACAATACATGCGTTTAGTTCGTCCATTTCATTGTGCAGGGATTGAACATTTGCATTTGTATAAATGCTCTGTAACTGTGGGTTGCCTGTTTCTCTTTCGCCTTCGTAGTCAGCAAGTAGATAACTAATTATCTGTATCCAAAATTGAACTGCACTTTATAAATTGCAGCAACCAGTCAGTCGGTCAGTTAGTTCGTTGGCCAGTGAGGAGACATTTATATTGATGTTCACATGGAATGTGGCAGCTCGCTCTCCCAGTAATCATGTCACTTCTTTGTGGTTAGATATTTATATTTATGACGACAGTTATAACGGCAATTTGGGAGTAGTAATGTCGATGACCAGTTAATTATACTTGTTCGGGAGTTGATGTATGGGGCTGGAGATGTTTAACAGCCAACAGATTTGTATTTGGGATGTGTTTCTGTCTGATTGATTTTGTACTAAACAGCCCTTCTACACAGGATGGCTTCCAATTCCATTGATTTTGTACTAAGCCCTTGCAGGGAAGGAGAAGCCATTTGTATCCCCTATATCAATTTCCCCTCCAGTTAATTAATTGCCTGTGGCAACAGGGTATTTATTTATTTCTCAGTGCATGTTTGTGTGTGCATGTGTGTGTGTGATCCAGGGCAATGTATACAAAGTCAAACCTGACCAATCAATTATCCATTCGTTTGTTTGGGTAGTTTTGGGTAAAACTTACAATAGGAAAGTGTTTATATTGTGACTACATTTACGTATAGGGATTATGGTTTAGGGCTAGGGCATAGGGAACATGGTCAACAGTTTGCACCTGTAAAAAAATACTAAATAACATATTTACATGTTTAAAGCATTATAGTGTCAATTTCAAATCAAGATTTCAACATTAAGTTATTTGATTCAGGGTCAACACTACCGTTGGCTAGCATTAGGGTTACACATTTTAGGGTAAATGTTAGCACCAGGGTTAGGATTAGGTTTGAATATGTGGGTTACTATTAGTGTTAAGGTAAGGATTTGGTTGACAATATTTTCAGGTTTCGAATTAGGATTACACATTTTGGCATTAATGTTTGGGTTCGGATTTGTGTTTTAAAATATTTTGGAGTTAACATTATTTTCTGTCACGAATCCTTACGAGGTGAAGTGTATATGAGCGAGATGCAGAGACAATTTATATCCGTTCGTGGGTTTATTTATCATTAATACATAAAACAAACACGTAACAACGAACGGAAAACATACACTGTGAATTAAATCAAACTGCGCAATGAGGCGACTTACATACAAAAACAGTTGGCACTAACCACAAACACTCACCAACATGAAATGAAACGTAAAACAATATCAAGCACTAGTGAACCTAACCAGGGACCTTAAATAGCCCACTGATTAACTAACCTATGCCTGGTGCTTAGCTTAACTCAAAACAGCTGTGCTTCTAGTTTACACAATATACAGAAGTGTTCTCCCTTAACATCCTGTGTACAACACAGCTCCCCCATAAGTGACATTTTCAAGGTTAGAATAAGTGTTATGATTAGTAGAAACATGGATTATTAGGGGGAACGATTTTGGATCGGGTCATGTGCCCTTCCGTGGTCATAGTGCATCTGATTGACCCTACCGAAAGACAACAGGCAAAGCCCCTGATCAATATGTCTTCACCTACAGGCTAGTGATGTCATATCAATGTCTGACAGCTCTGTGACACACATGCATCAAATGTGAATAACTGCAACTATACTTAATGAGGAATGACCTACACAACATAGATGTAATACAACTGCTATAAGAACGAGAGAGATGGGCTGGAAAGAGAGAACAACTATAGGGAGGGAGGGATTGAGGATAAAACCAGTGGTTGTTAAAAATTAAAGGGACAATTTGTTGTAAAAAAAAAAAAAAAAAAAAACACTATTTTGTTACAAAGGGATATGGTCTGGAAAACCTGCAACCCATTTAATTGTCTTTTTAATTGATTTTTTTATGTTTTCAAGGTATACAGTGTTTCTTTACAATTAAATTGTACAAACAATGGCCTAAAACTAGATTATATTGGTTCTGAGAGAGTAAAACAGTTAACATATGAATTTTTTATTCTATAAAAAAATCCATGAATCCATGAGTAAAACATATTTATGCACTGATGAGCCAACACATTATGAACCCAGGGCACATGGGTAGATTTGATGTTTCTGTTATATTCAAACCGACAATCCTGAAGCTCCAGCTATTGGACTAGTCTACAAAAGGCTGGTCTTACAGTTCTTATAATCATCACAACAGTTTTCATCTGTGCTAACATAATTGACCAATATATTTCAATTACCAATTGGCCTTTGATAATGAAGAACTGGGATTAGCAAACATAATGTGCCATTGGAACACATGGAGTGATGGTTGCTGGTAATTGGTATCTGTAAGCCTATGTAAATGTTCCATTGAAAATATACAATTTTCAGCTACAATAGTCATTTACAATACTACACTGTACTTCCAGTCAATTTTATGTTGCTATATTGGACTTTTCTATAGATGACCCCAGACATTTGAATGGTAGTGTTATACTGTTGATTCTGCCTATAACATCAACAGTAGAAAGTGTTGTACCAAGGGATGTAGCTGGACTTAAATGTGAATATAAACAGGCTATCAGTGTTTGATAATCTCTTTATGTTCCACTTCCCTGATCTCCTAATGGAAAATACTGGCGAAAATCCATAAAGCAATCGTTGATACCAGTTCCAGTAACCTGGGTTTCCATTGCCTTAAACATGTACATTCACTAACCCATTGTCCATCACAACCCCCGACCCCACCCAATCACAGCCAATATATGCATTTGGCGCCGCGGGACCAGCTCTCCTCGCGCCAACAAACTCACCAACCGTCGATATCAACACTGGCACGCGACGCGACCGTTAGAGCTGACGTTGGAAACAGGGCGCAGCTAGCTAGCACTATATGGGAAACGATGTCAATTATACCCAGTCACCGTATTTTTAACAATCTGAGGTAAAAACTTATGGATAAATTCAATTTAAGTTCGACAAAATGCCCACTTCAGTACTCTTTCATGTTTTGCCTTAGACGACACTACACCGCTCTAACCGATAATATGCCTGATAAACATAGCGCTTGGATTGGAAATAACTTGAAACGTTAAACTCATTGGACTCTATTCGTTAACGCTGTAATTCGACGAGTGGGTTGCTTTTGCTTGGTGGGTTTCCTAAAGCGCAGGGGACCTATCCAAAGTGTAACGGACAACGCGGGCAGCGAGCTCGGTGAGCCGTGTGCCTACCTGCATGACACCGTGATCTCCACTTTGGTGGCCGGAACGCTTCCCGCGATGGGGTCGAAGTCACAAACCGCCGCCTTGCAATCCAGCTTGTCCATGACGTCTCCCTCCATGCGCGCGGGGGACCCGGGCCAACTGCCTGCTTCACTCAGCCTGGCCGCGAGCGAGTCCCTTTAGGATGTATCCCCAATTCTCACGAGCGGAACCGGAGCGACTGACCAACCGTCAATGAATAAGCACCGGTGAGGAGATTCAACCGTCAATGAACAACCACGGAAGAGGAGTTCGGTCAAATCCGTTAAGTTCTCTTCATTAGATGCCACTAGACATAAATCACGTCTGCTTACTCAAATGTATTGGAACGTTAATTTAGCAGTAACGTCACACGGAGACCAATCAACCGAAGCACACTAAATTGTGGCTAATTTATTTATGGTAGTGTGGCGTCCCGGCAAAGTCACCAAGCAGCGCTTATCTCCAGGGCTCTTCGACTTCAGCAGAAAAGGAATGAACTCGACTGACAACGGAGCGTTTGGAAAGTAAAACGCACAATCCCACCCCTTTTTGCATTCTTTCATATGTCTGGCTGCCTGCACCCGCTGCTGACTGGTTAACCCAGGCCACCCGGTTGGCTGACTGCGAATCAATTAGCCATATTGATTAACCAGCACAGATCGTTAGTATTTTCAAAATGATGCGCCGGACAAATGTTTAGGATATTTAATCAATTATACTTTGTGGAAAAATTCGCCAAATCACTGTCCAATCACTTTCGTCGATGAAATACGTTGAGAAAAATATGTGTTTTATACAGGCGATAACAATGCTATATTTAGTTATTTAAATGTTTGCAGTCAGGTTGTCATCAGTAAACAATCGAAGATGTATACAACTAAGAAACTGAGGCAGAAAATTCACTGAAAACTAGATTGAATGTGCTTTGAATATTTTCTACAAAATTACTATGGGAAATCTTTTTCCTCCAGTAGCAGCGGTAGATAGGCTTTCAGCACTGCACTTCTAGGACAGCTCCTCGTTACTTAAATTTGACAGATCTCGTAGACTGCGGGCTAGACCTAGTGATAAGGTATAATGTATTTTCATCATGCGTGCGTCTGAAATGGCGTCAATTTCCTACATAGCTTGCCACCTTCTACCTTAAGTCTTCAGTGAAATGTAGTGTAGTACTCAGGCAGTAGGGGGCATTTGTAATGCATGCAGTGACTATGCTATGGCTCATTTGGCAGATGAAAATTCCAATAAAATGGTATTTATATATTTTATGGTTGCGAAATGACCGTCTATCTGTGGGTGTATGGGGAGACATTGGAATAACTGTCAGTATCACCTTTAGGGATCATACCAATTATTGTCTGTCAATTATGAGGTGGCTGCCTAACTAGTCATGCATTTCGCTTAGAAATTGAAGAATTACACCAAGATTCATAGTCCTTTACCCAGGGCTCGGCAGAAGTGTCAGAACCAAGGTCTATGGATCATGAAGCAGCACAAAGACACTGGAGATGAGCTTGCTGCTCCCTACTGTGGTCCACCATGCATCGTAGACTGTCCTGCTGAACTGCTTGTTTGTGCTTTGGTTCTGTGATGATCAGCTAGAGTAAGAAACATTTCCGGCACATTCTGCATCTTTGGTTGTTCTGCAGAATGTAAAAGAATGTGTGTGCATGTGCATGCATGTGTCTGTGCGCAAGTGTGCGTCTATCTCCATCAGACATGTCCTTCAGACCAGCAGCAGACAGTCACCAGGGAGTCAGGGTGGGCGATCAAGCGGAGAGGGAGAGACTGCTACCCATCCCAACAGAGAGGAGAGTGGTAAAGGTGGAGAACGAGAAGAGATAAACGAGAGGATAAGAGGAGGAAGTGAGAGGGAGAACGGGATGAGAGAAAAGTAAGAGAAGAGAGGGACACAGGGATGATAGGAGACAATCAATCAATTACATTTACTTTTCCAAGCCCCTTTTACATCTACATTTGTCTCAAAGTGTTTTTTTAAGATATCCAGCGTGAGAAGGTAAAGACGATAAAGAGGAGAAACAGAAGGGATGGGAGGAGTGAAGAAGAGCAGAAGGAGAGAGAAGGTGATGAGAATAGGGAGAGAGAAGAGGACAAGATCAGAGAAGATGCAGAGGAAAGAGAAATAAAGGGAAGAAGTGGAGAGAAGAGGTGAAAAGAGATGAGAGAGCGTATGGAGGGGATGAAGTGGTGAGAATAGGTGAAAAGAGATGAGAGAGAGAGAGAGAGTAAGGAGGAGATGAAGTGGAGAGAAGAGGTGAAAAGAGATGACAAAGAGAGAGAGAGAGTAAGGAGGAGATGAAGTGGAGAGAAGAGATGAAAAGAGATGAGAGAGAGAGAGTAAGGAGGAGATGAAGTGGAGAGAAGAGATGAAAAGAGATGAGAGAGAGAGAGAGTAAGGAGGAGATGAAGTGGAGAGAAGAGGTGAAAAGAGATGAGAGAGAGAGAGTAAGGAGGAGATGAAGTGGAGAGAAGAGGTGAGAGAGAGACAGAGAGAGAGAGAGTAAGGAGGAGATGAAGTGGAGAGAAGAGGTGCAAAGCGATGAGAGTGGTCTATATATGTTCCTTTTATAGACCACTCAGAAAGCCTTTCTAGGATATTGCAGGCAGACCGTCTCCCGAACCTTCACAGCACCACAGCATGGTAAAACCAGCTCTGGTCTATAAATGAATGCATGCAAACACACAAAAACGGACATAAACAAACACACACACAGCTGTTCTCCACCCTGAGGTCCAAAGCGATTAGGCCCAAAGCCTCAGGGCAGAAGGCAGGGTTAATGCCAGTTAGACAACAATGATTGCTAACCATGGGACTGAACCACATAGTTTTTGGGTAAGGCCATAGCATTCTGGACACACACACACACCCACACAGAGTTCTCAAGCGAATAGAGCCCTACCCTAGTTACGCTCCCATGCTGGGCTCACGCCCCTAGTTACCTCTCCCCTCTCAGCCGCCCACAGCCACTTCAGACGGTTCGTAATTACAGGTTACACATACAGAGGAGTGGGGGGGTATACGTGTGGGAGATGAACATGCTCCAGATTCTCTGACAAGTCGCCCGTTACGAAACTGGGATGTGCCAGGCAGGAGGAGCAGGATGTGGTCTCTCTGGCTGGCCGGCTGTACTGGCTGGCTGGACTGATTCGACTGGCTGATTGACTGACAAAGCCATTTGCCCTACAGCAGGCATATGCTCAGTCATGCCGAAATCCAAAAAGTATATCTACTTATCGTTCAGATCCCATTCACGCTGAATGGTGAAAGAGTGCACACTGACTAAACTAATCCAAGGGACAAACCACAGCCACTATGGCGGTCGGTATAAGAACACTCTTGGATTAGCATTTTTGCCAACTCTTCTGTATTAAAAATGATTGGCAATACATTCTATTATTTTTTAATTTCAATAAATCAATAAATGCTAATGTGTGAGCTTGAAACTTCTCAGAGACTTGCTTTATCTGTTTCTCTCTCTTTCTCTCTGCGTGTCTCTTTCTCTCTGTCTCTCTCCCAGTCTTTCTTTCTGCCTGTCTCTCTCTCCGACAACTGGTATAGAAGAACAAGTCAGTGTATCCATTTGTCTGAGTGTCTTTATCTCAGGCCTGCAGAAGCAAACGCTGGGTTTCAGATATGTCCAGCACAGTTTTCCAGTCTCACAGGTCTATTGTACGTAGCCGTCCATGGAACCCCTATCTGGCTTTCATTGTACACACTACGAGAGTGTACAAAACACACACACAATACACACACATGCACAAACAGTGGAATTCTGATGGATACTCGACAGACATCCGTAGGCTTACAAATGCACCAGGAGGTGTGTTTCTGCCAGGCCCTATTGCTGAATATGTGGGAGTGGTCGAAGGACTCAATGATCCGTTCTGGTGGGAGTCTGTGGGAGTGGTCGCGGATATGCTGTAAATGACCCCTGCCCCTACAAGTCCTTGCTCTCTCTAGCCCCAGTTGGAGGGGAGCTACAGATTATTTACAGCATTAATTTATTGGAAAAAGAGCAGGAAATGCTAAATTAATGGAAAAACCAGCATGGAGGCACTCATGATAATTCAGCAGAGCACTTAATTCATAATTCCAGCACTTAATTTAGAAAATATCTTTTTTGGCAGGTGGTGGTTCCGCTTTGTTTTGACTGTAAGTTAAAAAAAAATTATTTGGTGACCTTAAATTGCATGAGAAAATTTGTATTTATGTCCAGGAAATAAAATATGGGCATAAAACCCTAGACAGAAAACGTGCAGTCCCAACCTTAGACTGACAGAGCACCACGAAATCCTTTGCTTTTTAAAAGAAAGATTAAAAACCCTGACAAAAAAAGTCAAAAAAATAATCATTTCAGCTGCAAGTATAATTTATAAGGATAGATAAATAGAGATGGAAATTAGTTATGGTCACTGGTTGGCCTCTTCTCATCATATTGTTTGAAATGACAATGACATGCTGTGATTGCACATTGCAGTACTTGCACATATTACAGGAGGAATTCATTTTCTGGATTTTTATGATGTGGATAATATCTTACTACTGCTCTACATACTATTGTGTTCTTTTGTCATGGTACACCAAGAATACTTTGGGATAATTATCTAAATTGGTAGTTTTACCCATTTTGTGAGTTGTTAGCGGGTATTATTGAACAAGCTCATCAATAGAGGTCAATTGGTTCCTCAACTCTTATATATGTTGGAGCATTTTAAGCCATACCCTAATTGAGACGTCCATGTTCTTTTTCATGACTTAAAAGGCCTTTCTGTCGTTTTTCTTCCCTCAAGCATCCACATTCTTATCTCTCTCATTCCCTTGCTATGTCTCTCTCTATTTTGCACTCTCTTCCTCTCTTCTCATTCCTTCTCTCTTTAATTTCCTTATTCTTTCTCTCTCTACAACACACACAGGCGAACAGGAAGTAGCCCTTTGTCTGATTTTCTTTATCTCAGGGCTGCAGGAATCCAGAGGGCTTCAGATCCGCCCAGAGCAGCGTCTCACGGGTCTATTTTTATTGCAGCGCTGTGGCTTTAGTCGCACACATCCACTGCCAGCTCCCAGGCCCAGCGACATGGAGTCTTGAATGAATGTGTGCATCTAAGCACATGTGATTGTGCCAAGTGTACCCAGTAGATGGGCAACCTACCTCGGCCCAGGGCCAGTTTCGTCGTGTCCCGCTGGTTGGCCGGTTTGTGGATTTTTAAGTTCTTACACAAAGTGAAGGCCAGCAGGGGATGCTTCTCTTTTTTTAGTCGTTTAGGTTTACATTCAATCTCATTTACCACTCCACACTCAGACTTCTCTCAACACTTGGCGCCACCTAGCTGTGGAACTGGGTAATGTTTCCTTGTGCCCATGGTCTATGAATGCCGTATTTAACTAATAATTAAGAGTGTTCTCACATTGAATGGGACTCCAAACATTTGGGTCGATTGATTTACTGAATTCACTTAACATTTCCTGCAACAAAATTACAGACAAATGGACAAACACAATCTTGGAACTTAAAATATATAGGGAGCCAGACAAAGGTTAGAACACACTGACTCGACTTGAACTTGAATGTGTAGTTTGAGCTTCTACTTTAAAAAATCCATCTCTCTAAAAACAGGGCTGTTACTGTTGCTGCCTGCTACAGACCCCCCTCAGCCCTGTGCAGTGCCCTTGACTCCATATGTGAATTGATTGCCCCCCATCTATCCTCTGAGTTCTTACTGCTTGGTGACTTAAACTTGGATATGCTGAACAACCCCAGTCACTTTACTTTCTAAGATTGATGCACTCAACCTAAAACATTTCAGCGAACAGGCCTTTCTAAACGACCTGAACTCTATATCTTGGTTGAACATTAATCTCATCCCATCAGTAGAGGACACTTGGCTGTTCCTCAAAAGTGAATTTCTCTCTGTCCTAAATAAGCATGCCCCATTAAAAAAGTTCAGAACAAAAGACAGATACAGTCCTTGGTTCACCACAGAACTGACCTCCCTAAATCAACACAAAAACACATTGTGGCATACTGCTCTAGCCTCAAACAAGCCCCATCATATGCAACTTTTTAAAGAAGCCAGAAACCGGTATACTCAGGTGGTTGGGGAAACAAAAGCCCACTACTTTAAACAGAAATTTGCATCCTGTTGTAACCCAGCTTAAAATAGTTGATTCATATTATGTTTAATAAATAGTAATAAAATAATTATAGACAAACTTCATAATATTAGATTAAAAAAGTTCATAAGTTAAAGAGGTTAAATAAGATTTAAATAATCATCCAGGTTATTAGTAATGTAATTGGTTGTCATGTTCAAAACGTTCTAGTGCTTTAAAAGTTGACAATTACTCCAACCAATCGGAAGAGTCGGTTAGGTTTTGCTATTGGGGAAAGAACGGAGAAAGATAGAAACATATAACCAGACGAGCAAGTGAGCAAGAACAAGAAGAAAAGTAACAATTAGTTATTTACGTTTGTTTTCATGTTTCCAAGTATTATATTATTATTTAAGTAGATTGTGGTTTATTTCTTTAAGTATGTAATTAGTGTGACTGAGAGCTAGAAAGATCTGGAACAGTTGGACTGTTGGAAGCTAAATTGAAAGCTAACTACCAGTACCAGCAAACGGAAGGAAAGAAGATGGCGAGCCTCCCGTGAGCAGACCCAACAACACGCCTTGGATTAGGGTGAAGTACAAGGACAGCAATTCATTTATTGGCACCTGGATACTAGCTGGACTTTCAGTTTATGATAATAGACCGATTAGATTGATTGTATGTTATATAGTTTTTGATTGTATGTTATATGGTATTAACCATAGGTTACACTGTGTTTAATTGTGAATGTTATTGGTGGTTTTGATTTATATTTTGTACGTTACGCCAGATAATGGCGGAAAGGGTGTTAAATTAGCCCAAAGTTAGCTAGTAGCTCACTTGCTAAACAGGCTAATAAGAACCAAGGATTAATCTAGTGTCAACTTAAGTTGAGTAAAGACTTAGAACGCATAACTAGCTAAAAAGTTAAATAGAAATTAGTCAGTTGAATAAAATAGCAATTAAAGGACAACTTTGATTTAAACTTATGGGATAATAGTACATTTTGCCAATTTAAATAGGTTGAGGTAACGAATAGGGGATTCAGAACTTGAATCTATTATATGTAAATGTATCTGCTTTATTATTTGTATATGTAAATTGTGTGTATTTGGTAATATTCATTATTTTCTATTGATTCCTACACTTTCATACTCTTTTATATAAAGAAGCCGGTTTAAAGTATATAAGTATTTCCTAGTCTGGGTGTGTTTTATTATTTAGTTACAACTGTGCTCCTCAAGAACCTAGAGCCTGGTCCTAACATTTTCCACTATTAGTGGTATGTGCCACACTGTCAAACCAACTCCAAAAAGTTATGGGACACTGTTAAATCTCTGGAGTACAAAGTCACCTCCTCCCAACTTCCTACGGCCCTGAAATTAGGTAATACTGGCACTACTGACTAAGATAACAGAGAACTTTAATACGCATTTCACTGAAGCCGGCCATGCCTTTCATCTGAATACTCACCCTCAAGCTATCTGCTCTACAACTCCAATAGCCACATGCACACGCCCCTCCCCACACTTCTCCTCTACCCCTATCGCCTTAGTTTCCTCGAAAGCCTGCACAACATTCGGCCGCCAATTCTTTCAGTTTGCAGGCGCCAAAGACTGGAACAAATTACAGAAAACCCTACAACTTGAAACTCTTTTCTCACCAGTTGCCTTTAAACTACTCCTATCTAAACACCTGTCCGATCTCTGTACCTGTTAACTAACTTTAACTTCTCACTTATGCCATGCACTTTTTGCACAGTGGACCTCTCTCACCTGCACTGCTGTCATACCTGTTTACATTCTTGAATCACCTCAGATATTCGGAAATGATCTTTTCCCATAATCTCGGTCATATAATCCATGCACTGAAATGACATACCTGGAAGACACAATTTAATCTTGTATATATATACTAATTGTATTTTTTATATATTTTTTATTGCCTTATCAATGCTGCTCAACGAAACTACATATACCGTATACTGTTTAGTTGTCACCTACTGCCTTATTGTGTCCTATTGCTATTTGCACTCTTTATTGTGCAACTGTATGTTATCCTGCAAATATTTTCGCCTTTCCTCGGCCAGGTCGCCGTTGCAAATGAGAATTTGTTCTCAATCGGCCTAACTGGTTAAATAAAGGTAAAATAAAAAAGAAATACAAATAAATGTGTGTCCTAACAAAGTGAATGGGTCAGTGTGTGTAAGCTTTTGTCTGGTACTGTATGTTCACCCTTTCCAAGAAACAACCGACCACTTTCCTCCCTCAGAAACAGCCACTATGGGACCGTGCCAGTCGCCACCAACTCACCCAACGTCAGTGATTCATCTTTTATTTATTCTTCCTCTGGGAATATCACATCCTCCAGGCCCCCGAGGTCATGCTAGTTGTCTTTTGGCCGGGTCCATCGTTGCTATACTGGTAATGGACGGAGAAAACAGGGACCAGTCAAGGTGTTTTACTTTCCCTGTGACCTGGGCTTTCTTCAGGGCACCACATGTGGGAGGTACTGGAGAACTCTGCCCAGTTACGGTTGGCCACACCTTTACAGAGATCAGAGGGCATGTTATGTGAAACCCCTGCCGATGAGGATTTGCAGGGCGGAACAAACCTGTCTGTTACAGTCCAGTGGATGTATTTTATATTAATTCATGTGTCTATTTTTATAGTGAATATAGACAGTCGCCTCATTTAGAAAATGCAGGAAATTCCCAAAATGGGAATGTTTTGTCGACGAGCCAGTGGACTCATTCATCATCTTCCTCGTGGCCGGAGGGAATCACAGAGCATGACCACAAAATCCGCCACACTGACTGAAAAGATGACAGTACCACCTCGTCCTGATCCATCCTCATCAGTGTCTGTTACCGTGGGGGTACATCTTTTGGATCAGCGATTGGATCCGTACAATCTGGGGAACCGGATATATCCAGAGGACTTGACAGTTGACTGTCACATGCTGTCTCTCTCGCCAACGGCTCTCAGGTTTTTCTCTTCTCCGTCAACCCCCCCAGTCACTCTCTTTGTGCAATTTAAACAACATGGTGTTTCTCCAATTCCGTGATAGTTACAGCTGACTGACTCTCCTTACTGAGATCACAGTAGTGTGTAGACGCCTGCCTCCTCCATGTCTTTCATTTGTTTACCATTCTAGAACTGAACTTTTTCCACATTCTATTTCGTGCATAAATTGCACACTCTATTACATACACACGGGCATTCTGGAGGCTACAGGAGCTGTCAACGTTTGACTGAGCGCTTCCAACAGATTGTAACGTCTCATGATTTCTTGTGCCACAATATTGCACAGCATTTTTATGCTTTTTTAGTGAAATACAATTTGTGTTTTAGTATATTTGTGTTCATCACAGCGCCTTCTCTAATCTTTCCAACATTTCCAATTGTGTTGGAATATAGGAGAGCACAAATTACAGTGTTGTTTCGTTCCATTTCTAATCATGAGAGTGTGGCACTCGTCTAAACAGAAGATATTACAAACGAGAACTCTCACTAATGTTCACTGATGGTTCTCCTAATGACGACCGACAAAACCGGGGTGTTTATGAAAACTCAATCACCAACAAGCTTTATTCGAATCCACCATCCTTCTTAATTGCAAATAAAACTTTTGAGAATTGCATTGCTTTTAGGGAAATAACAACCGTAATTCTCATGAAGCACTGCGCCGCAGCACAGTTTAATAAACGAAAAACTATTCTAGAGGCCTTAATCATTTCCTATGATAGAACTGGTGGCTAGACAGAAGTGACATCACATAGACAGCACTCCCAAATGGCACCCATTGTCTAGGTAGTGCCGTCACTTTAACAAGAGGCCTATGGGGCCCGGTCCAAAGGTAGTGCACACTTCAGGGAATCCACTGGTGCCACTTTAGTCGCCCAGGGAGGACTCAGCTGTCTAGTGGAACAGGATGTGATAGATGTTTGATTGGTTCTAAAATGACAGGGTCTTTCGTCCCACGTTCCAAAGATTCTGAAATTCCAGCGAGCGACCATTTGCCAACTGCCCCTCGCGGTATGGTAACATGCCACTGTCAGGAGATATTGTCAGAAGCTATCAGTCCAATCTGCTATCCACCACTTCCCCCTCTTTAAAACTTTTGATGTTTGCAGATCTAAAGGATACGGATATTTTATATAAAAAAAAAAAAATATTGCAGGGATTCACACTGAGATCAAAGTTTTCTCTACACCTGAGCCCTGTTAACAAGATACACACATGCACACACACACACAAAAAAATATGAATCGATTAAAAAAACGTTAAAATTGAGCATTGTAATTCTTCATTCCCAAAACACACAGTCATAAAGTACTTTTACTCATAGTCATACAAAACGACGATGTTCTAAAAAAGTTCTTAATGTCTTAAATGATCTAGGTTCTGAATCTTCTGCTCAGTAATAACCAAAGGAACTTTATTTTGAAACCTTTCGGAGAACTGTCCAGTGACAATCAAACGGCACAATGATTGACAGTATGTCCAGGATGTCGAAATCACTTTGAACCAGGGGGTTGTCTTAAAATGACGGACAGGCTCAATTTCTGTCAAACTATTTTGACATTCAACTTCTTTAATATATATAGGTGTCTATTTATTAGTGACTCTGGAGTGTAAGCTATGTGTCATGGTTTTTATATGTATAGGTGTATATTTACTCTAGAGTCTAAGCTATGTGTCATCGTTTTCTTCAAATTAATATTGGATTGTTGTGTGGTTGGTGCTGTCTGCATACTTCTCTATAGTTAACTAACCCCCATTGACTAACTAGAGTCTACAGCCAGCAGGGCATTTTGGCTAGAAGGGCCATATTGGAAGTGAACAGCTGATTAGAAAAGCCTTGGCAATATTAGTTTTTGCTCATTTGCATAAATCAGCATTTGGCAGCGTCTCAAAAGTAGAAGACTAATGTTTTTTGGTACAATGATATCCTGCTTGAATAAAGTGGTAAATAAACACTGTGCCAAATGTGCTTTATGGGTATCAAGGCCAGATTCCTCTGTTGCTTGAATAATTGCCTGTCAGAACACCATTCTGGATAAATGAAGAACGAAATGGTGGGATTGGCGTATCTTTATTAGCCTCTATTTTTCCAGTGCAGAACGTTTATCTGCTATACAACGGAAAGACTAGATTTATTGGTGCCTAGATTTATTGATGCCTAGATTTATTGCAAACAAAAATGAGCATGTCTGCCCCCTATTGATATAAGGACAAGCAGTAGAATTACAACCGAGCAACTAAGACAAATCCCAAAGCCAATGACACAAGTCCACACTTAGAAAAATAACTAGACTCATGAAAAGATTGATACATACAATTTTTTTTTTTTAAATGTACCAATCACTACTGTAACGACTGTACCGGTCAGGGAAGCCGACACCTGCCAAAACATTTATATATAACATATATATATATATATATGTATATATATATACATTTATATATATATATATATATATTAAAGTACACACACACACACACACACACACACACACATATATATATATATATATACACAGCGAGCTACAGGATACCCTGACATATATATATACTCCATGCTGCTACTTTGTAATGTATTCAAGGACGAGCAGGCCAAACAAGATTTAAAATCCTCAGACTTACTTGTAATGACAAGGCTGTTACGTCCGCACCAGAGACATCTCTTGGATCAATGACCCACACAGAGACAGGGAACTTGGAAGACTAATAGGGTGTTGATAATGGGGAAACGAGACACAGTTGAGGAGACTAATGACAGAGGTGAATGTAATTAACACAGACATGAAAAACTCAACAGAGAAACAGAATGACTAGAACTTAAACACACTCAAAGTAGAGATGTAGCCATGCCTGGCTGAACAGAATTACTCAGGATTCAAGCGTGTACTCAAGTGTGTACTTAAGCGTGTACTTAAGTGTGTACTCAAGTGTGTACTCAAGTGTGTACTCAAGTACTCAGATAATTTTTTTTCCTGTCGGCAGTAATTCTCCTAGAACTCACCATCATGTTCCTCAGACCATTCCCAAACAATGTGTGCAAGAGGCCACTGGCATCGGGGAATACTAATGAATGATCTGAATCAATGCTTAGGTAAGTGACATGTGTCAAGCTGACATCCACGCCAAGTTTGGCCCCAGGGTGTCCCAGCATAACATGTCTGTGTGTTGTGACACATTTCTCCCTTTACCATTATTACAATTTTATGTGACAGTAGACCTTCGGTCAGTTTGGACCAGATGGGATAGGCTTCGCTGCCCTCACCCCTTGATAAGGCTGGGGTGCCCAACACCCAGTCACCGGTGTCTGGTTTGTCCCTCCATGGACCACTGTCAGTAGGTGCTCACCACACAAGCCTTGTGGTTTCAGAGATGCTGTGACACAGTTGTCTGGACATAACAATTTCCACATTGTCAAAGTCGGAAAGCAATTTGGGACAGAATGATTTCTGTTTCTGCAGTGAAACAGCGACTTCCTGCAGCACAGTATTACGAGCAGAGTCCCTTAATTACAGACCGATATATGAAATGGCAAGGCTTTGCAGGTCGTTTAATTCATTTTATACTTTTCATTGTCAGGGCCAAAGGTTAAGCAAGAGAGATGGAGAGAGATGGAGAGGAAGAGGGGGAGAGGGAGAGAGGAGGAGATGGGAGGAGAGAGGGAGAGAAGGGGAGAGGGAAAAAGGTCGAGAAGGAGAGAGGGAGTGAGAGAGGGAGAGAGATTGAGACGAAGGGGGGAGGGTGGGGAGAGGGAGAGAGGAGGAGATGGAGAGAGAGGGAGATGGGGGAGATAGAGGGAGAGAGGGAGAGAGAAAGGGAGCGAGGGAGAGAGGGAGAGCACAGGAATGTAAGATCTGGGTCAGGTTGATTTTTGATCATGAGCGCTTCATTTTGTTATTGAAATATGTGTGTGTGTGTGTGTGCAATGCATGTACACTTTAATATGTGTTGTTGTTGTGTGTGTGTTTGTATCACAACTGCTGTGTTTTGGAGAGATCCTTGAGAAAAGAAGTGCCTACGTGATTGCAAAGCCCCTCAACCTTTTCTTCCACAAACCCAGACGTCACCACAGTCTTCATAATTCATAGCCACCTTGTAGATGAGAGCACACGACCTCTGGACCTTAAGGATAATTACATTGTTTTTATATATCGTTATTCTATTGATTGATTTAGGCAATTGATTGGTAAAACTAATTCTGGTAAACTGGAACCAGTTCTGCTGCTATTTAAAGGGCATTGATGAAGGACACAGAGGACTCATCACATTCTTATTCTAGATGTTTAGCTCTCTCTCTCTCTGTTTCCCCTCGCCTCTTTCTCTTTTGCACTCTCTCTTTCTTCTAGCTTATAGCCCTCTCAAACGCTCACTCTCTCACCTCCCTCTTTCTCTCCAGTTGGACCATTGAGCACTCACCAATCGACACACACACACCTAGACACACACACCTATCGACACACACACACCTATCGAGACACACACTTATCGACACACACACAAACAGACACATTTGTACCAGGCTGAAAACAGTATATATTTATAATTGGAATGTAATTGCTGTGACCACTGATGGCAAAATAACTGCTGTTTGTTGAAACACTTTACGTTGCATTAATGAAGAACTCTGCTAATGCTGCTTTTTTTAACACTCTCGCTTTCTCTCTGACTGCAAATTTTTCTCCATGGTCTCAGCTTAACTACAGTGTCCTAGCACCACCCAGGTTGGACGGGTCACGGGTGGATGTCAGACTGGACTGCCCTGTCCTGTTGCTCTCTGGCGACTTCTTGCGGTGGGTCGGGTGCGACTCGAGCTCCACTGTGGTTGCTGGCTTGCGAATGCACTCTCCTCCGGAATGCATGTGCTGGCGATAATTTAACAGGAAGTGAGATAAGAAGCAGAGCGGATTTATGAGTTGTGCATCTTGATTTTTTTACTCTCCACAAACCTGCTGGTGAGTTGTTGCTTTGAGGCAAGGCCCTAATTCACCGCCGTATATAATAATATTCAGAGAGATATAATTGGATAAAAAACAAAAACACTCTCAACAACAACAGAAAACATAGAAATATCAAATGTATTTCATGTACGACAGAGAGGGAGATGCAAACTAACTGATGGGATATTCACATCATACTGAAACCCCCCACTAGAGATTCAGTTTGAATTTAAAGTATTTACATGCATTTCTATCTTGTTTTCTTATCTTTTCCAACATAATTCTTTAACATTTTTCTTTAACTTTCTTCTAAAACCAGTAGAATAATAATTTTATCGACAACCTGAAAATATTTACAGGAGAAAGAAAGGTAGTATACAAGCCAATTGAAAACTTTACACAAAAAGACATGACTTTGAATTTGTTCAGCACTGTAAAGAAGTTTTTTCCCAGATAAGGACCCAATCGGCCACGACCACTCGGGCAGGTTTAGTTTTTGCTCACAAAGCTACTCGAGTTGAGCGAACAAAAGAGAACTATAGCGAGCCAGTGACTCCACCCCCCACGCAGCAATATTGTCATGTATTCAATGTATACATGTGTAATAAAAAAAGAGTGGCTATAACCATCAATATCATCAGCAAAATGTCTCCTTAACCGTCCGGCTAGAGTGCCAAGGTAATAACAAGGTCACCATCTAAAATTCATTATTCAACAGCCTGGATGGCTTTAATCAGTTAAGACATTGTCCTCTGGATAGATATTGGGACATCCACAGAATATTATATCTCTGGGGACGGGACTTTGAGATGATTAACAGCATTAATAAAGGGTTCGTTGCAGTCCGATTGCAAAAGACCCTGAACAGGACCAGGGTCGATAATCCTTACCATCTAGTTAGCCTGGTCTCAGAACAGCTTTTAATTTCTTGCCAACATCAAATATATCGTTTTCCACATCAGCAAAACTTCTATATTGCAACTCTTGAAGCTTTATTTAGCACAACAAAGAGTTAATCTACTGTCTCATCTATAAGAGCTAATACTTGTATCTCTTTGCTTCTTCGGGTCTAGCACTGGTGTCTTTGGTTTTCACTTCTATATATTTGTATCAAACTCTTAAGATTTGGTTTCAGTTCCGTCGCCACTTCAAGTTTACCTCAGCATCTGCCTCAGGCCCTATCACTGGTAACCATGTCTTCCTCCCTCCTTCCTTGGACGCTGCTTTTGCAGTCTGGACGCGGAATGGGGTCAGGACATTTAGGGATCTGTTTGCAGAGGAAGGCTTCTTAAGTTTCACCGACCTGGCCGCTAAGCACTCATTGCCTGCATCACACTTCTTCGGTCACCTTCAGGTGCGGCACTGTGTCTCCTCCCTTTTTCCTGGCTTTCCCTCCGCTCCCCTCGCTCAACCCTGGGATGCCATACTGTCCCTTGCACCCCTCGCGACGGGGCTGACATCGCTTATTTACTCCTTACTCGCGTCCTTTGAGGTGCGCTCCACCTGTAGGGCCAAGCTGGCCTGGGAACAGGAGATGGGGGTGGAGTTTACTCAGGAGTGGTGGGACGAGGCCACTGACAGGATACTGTCTACTACGTCATGTGCCCGGCTTGGCCTTATCCAATTCAAGGTGCTTCACAGAGTTCACTTTTCCAAGGCGAGGCTCTCTGAGATATACCCTGATGTCGCGGACAGTTGTGATAGATGTGGAGGTTCCCCATGCGATCTGACTAACATGTTTGCTCGATGCCCCTCTCTTCAGAACAACTGGGGCGCCATCTTTAAGGTCCTATCGGACGTGCTGGAAGTCACTTTGGACCCTTAACCGCTGATAGCCGTTGTTGTCACCTGTACTGTGTCCAATAAACAGATATATAAAAAATAATCAGTGGAATGGAAGATTTGATCAAGGTGACAAATAATGAAATAACATTTTTTTGTGATGATTGGCTTTTTGGACTACATCTGTAGAATCTACATTTCTTTACAGTCTACAGGATTTGAGATTCTGTCAGAAAAAATAGACTCAGACATTTGAGTTTTGTGAAAATATGAATATTTAGGGACATCATAATTGTACCATAATTGTTTTTAAATGATTGTGATATTTCAGTCGAAAAAATCATGAATTAATCATTACTGATGTGAAGGCCAGCTTTACTGTTGGTTTTTAGTTTGCACTTAATCCGACTGGCAAAAGAGGTTATTGAGCAGAATGCAATTTGCAATGTTGCTTGCTACACACCAAGCTAGTCTCAAGACGGAGAGCAATTTATTTTTTCGATTTTCTGGAAGCTTACTTTTAAGAGTGCACATATTTTTTGCATAGCTTTTTCGTCCTTTTCGTCTTCATCATCTAAGGTATTATGCAGGCCGACTAATAAAATCAGCCCAGTGAAACATATTCTCTGACAAGATTCAGTATATGGCCCAGGTGGCCTATATACGGTAGCAATAAAAAGAGT
The DNA here is from genome assembly GCA_029465975.1 of Dallia pectoralis. Taxonomy (NCBI): domain Eukaryota; kingdom Metazoa; phylum Chordata; class Actinopteri; order Esociformes; family Umbridae; genus Dallia; species Dallia pectoralis. Next base: position 29,564,279 of record CM055728.1, on the reverse strand, counting down.
ACAACCATTAAAATACCAAAATAAATTAACAATTAAATATTAGGTCATGGATCTTCACAAAACAACCTTGATTTGCTTTAGCGAGATGTAATGGTGACACGGTTAATGTAACGCTGAGGACCTAAGCCAAAACCTTAAGACAAGCCAGTGGCGTTCTGTAGACGATCATTGATTATTGACTTCACCAGGACAGAATATGAAGCGGGGTATCTAACCAAAACTCAGGTAGTCTTATTTTGAGGTGAGTTCATGATTACCTCAGTGTTTTCACAGGGAATTGGGTAGGAATTCGTTCTCAAGTGAGATTGTTATAACGCACCCCACCATGTAGAGCTCATGTTTAACCTAGATCACGCCTCCTGGTTTGGCCCCATTTTTATATAACGTATATACTTACAATTATCTAAATTGGAAACTTTTAGAGCCCGTCCCATTTTAAGACTGACTGCTGAAAAGAGCTTTCAACTTTGGAAAATTGCTTGTGTCTTTAAAAGCCTTCTGATTCCTCTTACACAACAGAACGTCAAAATGTCAGACAGCACAAACAAACACTGAGCGCAGAGGATCAAGCACATCCCCTCTCTCTCACTTATTTTCTACCTCCCTCTCAAATATCTTCTCCCTCTCTCTCACTTATTTTCTCCCCCTCTCACTTATTCTCTTTCCCTGTCTCACACTTATTTTCTCTCTCTCCCTCCATTCCTCTCTCTCCCTCTCACTTCTTCTCCCCCTCTCTCACTTCGTCTCTCCCTCTTCCTCTCCCTCCCTCTCTCTCTTCCTCTCTCTCACTTTTTCTCCCCCTTCTTTCTCACATACTTCGTCTCTCCCCCTCTCTCTCTCTCTCTCTCCCTTCTTCTCTCTCCCTTCTTCTCTCTCCCTTTCCCTCTCTCATATGAAAGCGTTGTCTAAAATAAGAATTATTTTAAAAAACATCTCAGTGTTCAAAGAACATCATATTATCATTGTTGATGTTACATCAATGTAATCATATATAAATTACCCCCCCCCCCTTCTATTTGCCATTGCAGTCAACAATCATTTGGGTTTCACCAAAAACCTGAAAATTGTTCTATTACACGACCACAAATAAGTTAAAACTAAAATAAATATGTCAATAAAATATTTTTCCAATACTTCCCAAATGGCATCATATATGCTGCCATGATGAGGGGATAATTTAAGCATTGAATTCTCAGAAGTAGGGTGTTTAAGTCACGCTAACACCCAAGAGAAAGGCTGCTTGCTAATCATTTCCCCTCAGGATGGTAACCAACCTCATTTCTTCTGTGTTGTTCACTCCAACCACCAAGACAGTAGCTCAAGTGTTTCTCATCTCGACTAATATTACATTTGTATAAAAGGACACACTGTAAATACCCAAGAGATACCCGGCCCAGGGTCAGTCTTAACTGGCGTCCTGTTCCCTGTGTGGTACGCATGTTTTTTAGCTAGAGCCATTTGGGACTCAGACCTTGTTAAAGATGCTACTGCGTCTTACAAACATGATTCCCGTGTAAACACATAAACTAAGTGTAGTTTCTTTACTGACTGACAATAGATCACAATTTAATGTAAGCAACATTAAATGCTTATGAATTACACTAATACATTTGATCAACATTAAATGCTTATGAATTACACTAATACATTTGATATGTTTATTATGTCCATTCAATGTATTTAAAATGGTTTCATTTGAGGTAATTGTACATTTATAGAGTACATATTTCATAAAATATAAGAGAAATATTTTGGTAATCATTTCACCTCAGAATGCTGTCCAACCTCTATCCACCTCTCCAACCACTTGAACCAAATAGGGCGAGGCGCCAATGTGCAAAGTCCTGTTGCAGTGATGCATAGACTAATGAGTTGAATTTATTATTATTATTGTTTCAATTCAAACAATTACTGTAAAGCCTTTTTTAAAAGACACTGTAAGGATTTGGATTGGGGATGTCTTGTTTACTAGACAGGTGCTTTAACTAACTATGAGTTTTACATTGCCGGCTCGCAAGCCTAAAGTGTCTATTTCCCAAAAGAAAATACTTCTAAACATGTTTTACAAGGCACTACTCAGAATCTCCTGTACACAGGACAGGCACTATAAGCAATTAAGCCACATTATTATATTTTGATTATTGCTGTTTCTTGTTTGTTGTTGAGCTTAAAAGTCAAAGGTGTCAAAGCCAGACCAGTAAGCTAAATTCAAGCACATGAACCTCTTTAAATAGGAACTGCTGATTCACTATACAGGTGCTTTCACCCTCCAGCTGACTCAATACAAAACATCATACTCATACATCTCATCTCCTCTCATCTTCAACCGCTTATCCGGGGTCGGGTCGTGGGGGTAGCAGCTCTAGCAGGGGACCCCAAACTTCCCTTTCCCGGGCAACATTAGCCAGCTCTGACTGGGGAATCCCGAGGCGTTCCCAGGCCAGTGTGGAGATATAATCTCTCCACCTAGTCCTGGGTCTTCCCCGAGGTCTCCTCCCAGCTGGACGTGCCTGGAACACCTCTCTAGGGAGGCGCCCAGGTGGCATTCGTACAAGATGCCCGAACCACCTCAACTGGCTCCTTTCTACGCAAAGGAGCAGCGGCTCTACTCCGAGTTCCTCTCGGATGACTGAGCTTCTCACCCTATCCCTAAGGGAGAGGCCAGCCACCTTTCGGCCGCTTGTACCCGCGATCTCGTTCTTTCGGTCATGACCCATGACCATACTCATACATGCTCCTGGGAATAATTTGCTTGCCACATATTTCTGCTGTCTTCGTCTCCATGTCATTAAATGGTAGATGAGAAAGCTTTATCTTTTTAACGACCTGTGCCCAGATCAGTGTTTACTTCAGCCTTTACATCATCACTGCTTCAAAATCACTGGCCATCCAATGTGTGTGTGTGTGTCTGTGTGTGTGTGTGTGTGCGCCGACCTTGAGTTCACTTTTCCCTCATTTTGTTTCTGTCCTCCTCCAGTTAGTACCCTACTGCAGACTTTTTATTTTGGATCCAAGATCAAAGACGATAATACCTCCCTCCAGAGCGCCAGCATGGTGGATAGTAGCTAATTGAACAGCTGGTATCATTACCCCAAGCCAGAAGTTTCATACAAAACAGGGAAGGCCTGCCTGGACTTCTCCAGTAAGAGACAAACATTAACATTTTCCATTTCATGGTCCTAATGAAGAACCTTGCATGCGCAATGAGAAAGTGATCACATTAGCAATGCTTCACCAAGACGGGCACTGTGCTATTAAATCCAGCCAGGGAAATCATTGCTTTTATTACGGCTTTAATTCTCACATCCCCCCTCCACCCATTGACGGTGTTGTAAAGGTATATGTATTCCAGTCTCTCTGTGGTGAAGTGATGTCTTTGACAGGGAGCCCGGGCCATGATGGGGCCTCCTATCTCCCCTCCCCCCCACCACTGTCCCTCTCCTTAATCCCCGTCAGGCATTTGTACACTACGGTCTCTATGGTGACGCCGCCATCGTCCTCTAAGATGCAGCCAGGATAACAACATCATTGGACGGCTGCTTGGCACGATGGAGCTACAGTGTAGCTTGGAAGTCTTTGGCAGCGGTGGAGAACATGAAAGATGGGTAACCTCTGTCATCTGTGTGCTCGTTCTAACTTCCATTCAACAGAACTCAGCCTGTAGCATGTTAAATGGTTAAAACGCTTTATGAGAAGTCTCGTCTGAGCCGCACATCACATCTCGACATAAAGCGTTGGCCACAAGGAAGGCAGGATGATGGAGACAAAGCGCCCCCATCAGGTACAATAAGACATGGCAGTCCTTGGGGGTTAACATAACGATCCCAGAGTCACAAATCCTGTACACTTGCCCTTTTCAAATGTCATTATACCGGAACTTTGTCCACGTGTGGAGATGAATGCAGATACAGTTTTTATTTGTTTTCCAGCATTCTGCTTCCATTGATTATTCAGATACAATATTATTTTGAGGTATCGTTGATCGTGAAAGCCATTGCAGGATGTAGAATGTAGCTTCCACTAGCATTAAATGTTCTATTTTTCACTAAACATCCACAAAATATTAGACATACCAGAATAATAATACCTCTGTCAATTATACCCAAAATAAGTAGGGCCGTCAATTTATTTTAAAAAATTAACTAATTAATCGCACAATCCTGTGATTATTCGCGATTAATCGCATTTTCCCCAAGTTGTTTGAAACAATGAAATAAATCAATTAACACAATGAAGTATATTTTAAATACATAATTTTATGATAGTCTCTCCTGTGAACAATACAGAATAGTCATTCTTAGCAAATATAGCAACTTTATAAACAAAGTGTTGAAGTGCAAGTTATATATTTAAACCCTGAAGGTTATCAAAGATACTGGATCATCTTGGCAATAGTCCAAATGAAATAAAACATTTTCAAAAACAAAATGACAAAGTGTAAGGTGAAACCATCAATGTCAAAGATAGATTATTTTAGAACTTAAGCCTATAGGCCAAAATAATTGCACTATATGTAAAGATGCCAGATTAATTTTAAAGAAGTCTATAACAGCCTTTGTAATATGAATGACAAACAGAATGAAGTGAAATTAAGTTTGGTGATGTCGGGTTGGTTAGGGTCTCCATGAGAGTGACGTTCTCTGCTTTCTCCAGCAGGTTATGTTTCAAAAAAATCGTTTTAGAGGATAGATTGTATGATGGGGATCCCAATGCAATTGGAATGATTTATTTCAGTCCCTCGTCTTCTACTGTGTTTATTGGGCGGCAGTTTCTATCTATTTATCTAAAACATCGGTTAACAGTTACTTGTTTGGTCAAAAGCCTGATTAGGCGCACATTACTGCAGTAACGCGGATTGGCGGATTGCAACATCAATAATGATCGGGTGTTTCTGTCCTATAGACTCTCTAGTAACGTAAATAATGACCCTGTGTTTTGCTTTTATATGATAAACTAAAGACGAGCTGCTTCTATGGTATTTGAATTCGGCTTTGCAAACCGAAACCGAAACTTAATAAAGTGGTGCGTTAATTGCGTTAAATTATTTTAACGCGTTAAACATGTGAAATTAACGCATCAGATTAACGCGTTAAATATCACAGCCCTAAAAATAAGATAACACTAAAACACTGTAAAGTAAATAAAAGGGCACTTCAAAAACGACACAAAGCGACTTCAAAAACGACAAACACAGTGAGCGACTTAACAAACCTCACCTATAACGACACATAACTTACATCAATATCAAGCACCCGTGAACCTAACCAGGGTGTAACGAGTCCTTACAGAGTGAAGTGTATAGGAGCGAGATGCGGAGCCAGTGTATATCCGTTCGTGGGTTTAATTCATAATTCATAATCATCATAATCAAACAACGAACGGAAAACATGCACTGTGAATTAAATCAAACTTGCAATGAGGCGACTTATATAAACAAAAACAGTTGGCACTAACCACAAACACTCACCGACATGAAACGTAACATAAAACAATATCAAGCACCTGGGAACCTAACCAGGGACCTAAAATAGCCCACTGATTAACTAACCTATGTAACAATATATTAATAACAAGCACCAGTGAACCTAACCAGGGACCTTAAATAGCCCACGGATTAACTAATCTATGTAACATTATATTAATAACAAGCACTTGTGACTCTAACCAGGGACCTTAAATAGCCCACTGATTAACTAACCTATGTAACATTATATTAATAACAAGCACTTGTGAACCTAACCAGGGACCATAAATAGCCCACTGATTAACTAACCTATGTAACATTATATTAATAACCAGCACCCGTGAACCTAACCAGGGACCATAAATAGCCCAATGATTAACTAACCTATGTAACATTATATTAATAACCAGCACCCGTGAACCTAACCAGGGACCATAAATAGCCCACTGATTAACTAACCTATGCTCATAATGCTCTTGATAGTTGCCCCTCAATTACATTCTACCTCCAAGCCAAATAGTCAATGTATATAAATTTAAAAACAACGGCAGGTTTAAACTAATCAATGTTCCAAATACTGAAATAATATTATACACTGAATTCAGACTCGAATTAAGACGGATCAAAGTGTTCCAAGTTCACACTAAAACAGTTTATTACAATTAAGATACTTGAGATCAGGGATGAAGCTACCTTAAAATGTTGCTAACCACTCCTAAATAATAGTAAGAACAACATCAATATTTCAATTCATCACTAACCGTATCCCTATTCATTTTTAGCAACAAATTATTTATATCCAGTTACAAAATATTCCGTAAAAGTCGGAAGTTAGACAGAAGTACAAAGGGTATTTGTGCTATCGAGATGATGAACTCTCGCGTTGCAGTAATGGCAGCTTTCAGAGTGATGTTTTTTTCTAACACTAAGCATTTCTTGTCCGGTCTAGGTAGGCACTAAGGCATAGCCAAAACTGAATTATTTATTATATATGCTAGCTATATTCTGACCAACTCAACTTCATTCATTGGCTGTGATAAATTAAATAAATGTGTTGCCTAAATGTAGGCTAATCTAAAGATGAGCAAAAAAAAGTAAAAACGTTCTTGCTCGCAAAACAGAGGCTGGATGTTCACTCCAAAACATGTTAGCTGTGCATAACCTCCTAGACCCAGACATGTTTTTGCAAAACACAAGTTACAAATACTCTGTAGGCTAAGCACCCGTTGTCTTTCAATCCTAATGACGTCCCTGGTTGAGATACGTCTTTATACAGACGCAGATGGTAACACTGCTTTGATCAGGCTCTCTGCCTGACAATAGTTCATACAAAGCTTTATAGAGTTGTAGGTATGTCTACACTTCTCTGTAGGCCAGACCTGTGGTTTATTGGAGGAATGTCTTAACAGGAACCCAGTGAATTAACCCTCAGAGGCTTCTACGTTTTCATCTGGTGAGCAGAATAAAAGTAAAACGGATTAGTATATACAAAAAACATTTCAATAATAAATAACCATTTTGAAATATACAAACGTGAGAACAATAAATAAAGTGGATTGGCCATTTTACCCATTTCTGGTATCTCTTCCTGATGCCTAAATGGGAGCCCTAAACCCAATAAAACATTAGAGTTAATTAATTAAAAAAAAGATTTTGGACATAAATAATATGTATCATATGACAGGTAGACAATTGTACTTAACATCAAAAAACTAATTCATTAAGATTTCTGCATGTTTTCAAAATAACTACTGGAACTTGTACATTACCTTTTTTTCCCATATACAAATATTCCAAACCCAATTGCTGCTATTATTAAAGCCAGTACCAGAACAACACCACCTATAACAGCAACTATAATAACAGCAGTTGGGGTTTCTGGTTCACATTCAGAATCAGACTGATGAGTTCCAGGTTTAATTTGTTGATGCTTCAATGTGTCACATCTATAATAAGAGAAAATAGACCAATGGTAATTAGACAATATGGTAATAATAATATATTCAATGTGTCACATCTATAATAAGAGAAAATAGGACAATAGTAATTAGACAATATGGTCAACCACCTTTCAGTTTTACATTTCTGTGTTTATTATTAGAGAATATTATGTATATTTTGAACTTACAGTGTGTTTGGTTGACAGGATGTAAATGATCCATCTGAATAGCTTTCACCAGTACAGTCAGAACACACAGTATCTGTAGCTTTGGTTCCTGTAAACACATATAACATATAAACATATAGTCTAACACATGTAACATATAAACATATAGTCTAACTGACCAGTGACTCTACATTGTGTCAGAACACACAGTATCTGTAGATGGAGTTCCTGTAAACACATATACAACATATAAACATATAGTTTGACTGACATGTGACTCCACAATAAGTGTAATCCAGTGTGTCTTGGTTCCCCTAAACCTCACCAACATGTGTAGTTTATGATTGTTTAAAATGCATCATAAACAGGATAAGCACACTTATAGTTGTTTTGTATAAAACACATCCCCCATTCACACCACTGCAGAACCTCACCCCCCCATTATAAATCACAACCTGGGTCAGGAGGACATTATTTGGAATCTTGTCTGTTGTCAACAAATATAGTTATGTAATTAAATATGATCTTACAGTGTCCGGGAAGCAATTACAATAAAGAAACTGCGATTTTGCTTCACAAAACAAAGGTCAACACTAGTTCACTGCCAAAGTTACTCTTCATGTTCAGAACCAAGTCTTTGCCATGTCATCTTGAAACTGTTATTTTAAGGGATCGTTTAAACTGTATATGACCTTAGATTTATTATACGTCTTTCTTGTAAGTCATAAATAATATAAACCTTAAAGTCTTGTCTTTCAAATCTGTACTTCATCATGTAGCCCTAAACAGTTACAATAATCCCTGCAAGGATGTGTAAATTAACGCCTGTAGAACAAAAAAACGCCTTGTGATTGTGATTTGTTGAGTGGAGTAACAGGTTCTGTTCCGTCAAATGAAGATTTCAGCATTAACTTACCTTCCTGTCTGATGTATTGACCAGGTTTACAGCTGCTGTGTCTCTGGGCTGCTTTACAACTATCCTTAGTTGGTTCTGTACAGTAGAATCCCTCCAGTGGTTCACAGACAGTGTCTGATGAAGGTCTACATGACTGTTTAACCATCAAACCAGAGCCTGGGTCACAGTTGTTGCTACATGGAATACATGCAATAAGACCACTGGGTTGATCAGTGTAGGTGGAGCCAATACAGGGGGCACAGGAAGTACTGGTAAACTCTGTACAGTGTTGATTGACCCGGTATCCTGTGGAACAGTCAATCAAAATGTAATTGATGGATTAGTCTTATTATTTTGTTTCATCATAATAGTTTATTTAATATACAGAGATGATCCTTACCTGGTGAACACATGGGACAACATTCATCATGTATTCTGTATTCAACTGGACGACATGCCGAGGAGGTCTTGATGTTTAGAACAATGAAATTGATTGCTAGGCACATCTGTAAATAAAGAAATTATATATATTGAAACAGTTTAAAACAGTGTTTTGTCTACTGTAAAAAAAAGTGTTCCGTAGTGTCAGCTCATCCTGGTTTATTGAGGAACTATTTACACTGATCATTTACTTTTCACTGGTCATGCTTATCGGCCAGACGGTTTTAATAAGTTAAAATGTTAAACTTACTATCCACATTAATCCTTCCATGGTTCTCCATTTATCACCATCTCACTGGAAGATCCACAACTCTGAAGTTTTTAAATATTCCATTTCCTTCTGTCTTTAATATTCACGTGAGCCATCAGAAAAACAGTTATTGAAATAGAACATATTTAGTACAGAACAATATTTTCCAGCAGTGTATTAAAAGTGATATTACATGTTATCATCTATGCCTATGTTACATAAAGCATTGCTACTATTTTTTTATTGCATGTTTTTTTATAATAATTTTTAACCTGTGTCCCTGCTCAAAAAGGAGTTTGGGTCTTATTGGCACAGCAGGCATCAATAACCTATTTAAATAGTATTATTTTTATAAGGGATAACACATTGGGAAAATACTACCCAACAATGATTATTTTTGCCAAGTAAAACTGTCAGCAGATATTTGATCTGTTCCAAAATCGGCCATAAAAGTCATTTTTGAGAACTTCGCACTAAGTTCAACTGGCTTCAAAGTCTGAGAACAAGTGCAATCATTTGTTAGATTATGACCCCAAGTTAAAAAAAACATTTTTTCGCTTTAGTACTATTATCTCTACTATGTGGTCAAACCTCACCACTCAAAAGCAGATCCTCAAAAAGTCTGTTTTTCAAACATGTAATCATATGTTCAGTTGACTAAGTACAACACACAAAAATCACAGTAATCTTTTCACGACGCCTAATCAGTCTGGTACCAACTAAATATATTTTATATGAAGTAATTGTCTTTCACAATAAATTCCTCACAATATTTCAGAATTGCGTAAATACATTTTATCAACACTTAATCCAACTGCTCCTAATGGTTAATCACTGAACCATTTAGTTGTCACGACTCGTCGGGTGTAGTGTGGATGAAGCCATGTGCAGGAGCCAAGGTAATCCGTTTGGGTCAGGTTTATTAATGACAAAACATAAAACAAACCGTAAACGGCGACAAAAACACGTACTGGTCGAATGAAAGGAAAATGCGCATATAGCGACTTAAAACAAGCACCTTCAAACAACAATTCAAACGTGTTACAAAAACACTCACCTCTACAAACAATGTGACATAGAACAATGCGAAGCAATGAGTGCACTGCTCGCGACCCTCTTATATCCCATTGATTACAAGCAGAAACAGCTGAGTGACAAAACATAAACAAGGAAGTGAATCACCGAAAGGTCTGTGTAGCCACGCCCCCACACCATTCGTGACAGTATCCCCCACTAAAAGGCTAGCTCCCCAGATAGCCGAACGGAAACACAAAACCAAAACAAGGGAGCAACAGGGAGAGAACCCGCAGTCAAACCCAAAGGGTCAGTCCAGGACCGCAGGTCCAGCCCTGAAAAGGCCTCGGTGGCTGAGAGGCCGCCATCTAGTGCGGCAGAGAGACCGCCATCTAGTGCGGCAGAGAGACCGCCATCTAGTGCGGCTGAGAGTCCGCCATCTTGTGCGGCTCAGAGTCCGCCATCTTGTGCGGCTCAGAGTCCGCCATCTTGTGCAGCTCAGAGTCCGCCGTCGTGGGCGACGTGGTGGCGGAGGCCATCGTGGGCGCCGTCGTGGCGGCGGCCATCGGGCGCAGTCGTGGCGGCGGCCATCGTGAGCGTAGTCGTGGCGGCGGCCATCGTGAGCGTAGTCGTGGCGGCGGCCATCGTGAGCGTAGTCGTGGCGGCGGCCATCGTGAGCGTAGTCGTGGCGGCGGCCATCGTGGCGTAGTCGTGGCGGCGGCCATCGTGAGCGTAGTCGTGGCGGCGGCCATCGTGAGCGTAGTCGTGGCGGCGGCCATCGTGAGCGTAGTCGTGGCGGCGGCCATCGTGAGCGTAGTCGTGGCGGCGGCCATCGTGAGCGTAGTCGTGGCGGCGGCCATCGTGGCGAGCGTAGCGTGGCGGCGGCCATCGTGAGCGTAGTCGTGGCGGCGGCCATCGTGAGCGTAGTCGTGGCGGCGGCCATCGTGAGCGTAGTCGTGGCGGCGGCCATCGTGAGCGTAGTCGTGGCGGCGGCCATCGTGAGCGTAGCCGTGGCGCGGCCTTCGTGGTCGGCGATGCGGCAGCCATTGTGGGCGGCGATGCGGCAGCCATTGTGGGCGGCGATGCGGCAGCCATTGTGGGCGGCGATGCGGCAGCCATTGTGGGCGGCGATGCGGCAGCCAGTGTGGGCGGCGATGCGGCAGCCATTGTGGGCGGCGATGCGGCAGCCATTGTGGGCGGCGATGCGGCAGCCAGTGTGGGCGGCGATGCGGCAGCCATTGTGGGCGGCGATGCGGCAGCCATTGTGGACACTGGCGTGACGGTGGCAGCCATCTTGGGCGCTGGCGGAACGACGGCAGCCATCTTGGGCGCTGGCGTGACAGCCACAGCCATCTTGAGCGCTGGCGTGACGGCGGGAGCCATCGTGGGCGCTGGCGTGACGGCAACAGCCATCTTGAGCGCCGGCGGGACGACGGCAGCCATCTTGGGCGCTGGCGGGACGGCGGGAGCCATCGTGGACGCTGGCGTGACGGCGGCAGCCATCTTGAGCGCCGGCGGGACGACGGCAGCCATCTTGAGCGCTGGCGTGACGGCAACAGCCATCTTGAGCGCTGGCGTGACAGCAACAGCCATCTTGAGCGCTGGCGGGACGACGGCAGCCATCTTGAGCGCTGGCATGGTGGCGACCATCTCGGGCGCAGGCGTGGTGGCGACCATCTCAGGCGCTGGCTCTTGTAAATCCAGCCATGTCCTCCACCACGTCCTAATAACAGCCGAGGGCTGATCATCCAACCCCTCCGGGGGTTTTTCTGTCCCTGACGTCGGTGGCCGAAAAGGGTCTTCCCACTGCGGGGTTTGTGGCTGTAGCTCCAGCCATGTCCTCCACCACGTCCTAATAACAGCTGAGGGCTGTTCATCCAACCCCTCCGGGGGTTTTTCTGTCCCTGTCGTCGGCGGCAGAAAAGGGTCTTCCCACGGCGGGGGTAGTGGCTGTAGCTCCAGGGGTTTCCCTCCCCCTGTCTGCAGCCCCGGAGCAGTGGGGGGCCGTTCCTGCAGCACCAGGACCGTGGGTGCTCTCTCCGCGGTCCTCCCGGAACACCTCCTTAGCTCCCCCCCAAAAATCTCCTTGGGACGCCTTCGGGGTGCCCTCTTGCCTTCCTCCGGGAGGGACCGCGGACCCGATGTAATCGGCCCTGATAGCTGCATCGGTGGCTCATACCCGAAGTAAGCACGGAGGCGCCTATACTCCTCTTCGGGCGTCTCCGGCTTACCCCAGTCCCACTGCTCCGTGGTGCGACGGTGAGCTTCATCCTTCGGGGCGCTATAGCTTGCCCCCCCGAGGAATCCACTCACCGTCTGCTGGCTCCGCTGGCTTCTTTGTGGGCTTCGCATTCTGTCACGACTCGTCGGGTGTAGTGTGGATGAAGCCATGTGCAGGAGCCAAGGTAATCCGTTTGGGTCAGGTTTATTAATGACAAAACATAAAACAAACCGTAAACGGCGACAAAAACACGTACTGGTCGAATGAAAGGAAAATGCGCATATAGCGACTTAAAACAAGCACCTTCAAACAACAATTCAAACGTGTTACAAAAACACTCACCTCTACAAACAATGTGACATAGAACAATGCGAAGCAATGAGTGCACTGCTCGCGACCCTCTTATATCCCATTGATTACAAGCAGAAACAGCTGAGTGACAAAACATAAACAAGGAAGTGAATCACCGAAAGGTCTGTGTAGCCACGCCCCCACACCATTCGTGACATTAGTATACCTGAAGATTTTTAATAGGTTTGTCAGCCAAATACTGTAAACTGTGTGTTTGTACGAACATCCAAATTCCATGTAACCACAAACGAGTAATCAGTCTCTTTGACAATCAATGTTTTGACGGGCCGCATGTCCACCTCTATGACAGTTCCCATGTCCACCTCTATGACAGTTCCCATGTACACCTCTATGACAGTTCACATGTCCACCTCTATGACAGTTCCCATGTACACCTCTATAACAGGTCCCATGTCCACCTCTATGACAGTTCCCATGTCCACCTCTATGACAGTTCCCATGTCCACCTCTATAACAGTTCCCATGTCCACCTCTATAACAGTTCCCATGTCCACCTCTATGCCAGTTCCCATGTCCACCTCTATGACAGTTCCCATGTCCACCTCTATGACAGTTCCCATGTCCACCTCTATGACAGTTCCCATGTCCACCTCTATAACAGTTCCCATGTCCACCTCTATGACAGTTCCCATGTCCACCTCTATGACAGTTCCCATGTCCACCTCTATGACAGTTCCCATGTCCACCTCTATAACAGTTCCCATGTCCACCTCTATAACAGTTCCCATGTCCACCTCTATAACAGTTCCCATGTCCACCTCTATAACAGTTCCCATGTCCACCTCTATGCCAGTTCCCATGTCCACCTCTATGACAGTTCCCATGTCCACCTCTATAACAGTTCCCATGTCCACCTCTATAACAGTTCCCATGTCCACCTCTATAACAGTTCCCATGTCCACCTCTATGACAGTTCCCATGTCCACCTCTATAACAGTTCCCATTTCCACCTCTATGACAGTTCCCATGCCCACCTATATAACAGTTCTGTGGTAGTTAAAACGACTAAACTGAAAATATATCACTGTGATTAAAACACAACGTCTTAATTTTTGATTAACCTCATGACATTTAATAAGAAACTTATTATTTTGAATGAATCGTTTTGTGTTGATGTTTATGGCAAGTGTTGAATGAAAGATTGTATGCGTCTTGATGAGTCTGGAGTTTTGTACACCTCATGGCCAGCCTTTTCAGGAACTCACCACCTTGAATGTTCAATCTCTCATTGACATCACGATTCAGCACAGTCATGGCTTTGAAACATTATGATATTATAATATGTATTATATTTTTCATAATATCATAGTAGTTAAATGTATATATATTTAACTCTATGTTTATATATAAAGACATAAAAATGTAATCATATGATAGCTTTTTTATTTGTTTAATATAATTATTCTCTTATTTCTAATTATATTCGTCATTTTATTTGAGATTATTCCTCTCTGTTGAATAGCTCTTTACGAATGCAACTATTATGATAAATGGTTACTGTCGCTTGACTAGTATATACTCAATGATTATGGGATTAGGGTTAAGATATGTTTAGGCATAACATTGTTATGTTGCTCTAAGTTGTAAGCTAGTTGTTTTGTACCCTTTTTATTTGGTTTGTTTGGTTACAACATTACAAAATCACAAATGTGAAACTGTACTTCTTTTCTTAGTACTAAATGAAAAAGTTTACTTACTTTACCGATAGTGTTGCCTGTCTTTAGTGTTGACACCAGCCTATGGTTTAGTTGTGTGATCTATCTCCACCAATATTGGTGAAGATCAATGAAACCTTTGGAACGTATCATTTAGCCCACCAACTTCTCGAACTCTGTTGTGGATTATTCTACATGTCAGCTGTAAAGTTCAGAAAATAGTGTAGATAAACATGTGATAGAAGATGTGTATGTTAGTGAGGCCTGGGGAGGAAATAGGGATGACATCTGTATGTCTTAAGAGGGGCCCAATGCTAGAAATGGATGTCCTGATTACCTTATCTGTGATGGACTGTCAAAGCAACTGTATGGGTTTCACCATAAATGGATATGTACCAGGCCTTCCCTTTACTTGACTGGGGAGTGAACCTCGGGTTTTATGACAGCTCCATACGTCACCCATATTATACTGTATAGTTTGTTGAGATTATCTGACGGCCCCATCTGTTCTCCTTCAAGTATTGTTTAAGTTTGCATGGAAGTGTGTACGTTATCAAGCATATATAAACTGCACTGGTCTTCATATTAGTTAGGAAATAACCTGCCACCGCATTGTTACCGTGAGCGCGTGTGTTAAGGTTTTTCCTCATCTATCAATTAAACTGTTAGAGTTAACTTGAGAGATACTCTTGTCTGTTCTTATTTCGAGTCTGAGTTCAGTGTGTATTTGCTTAATGTTATTCTAGAGACGTAGGTATAGTAACATTAATTACGTGTTATTAGAAATAATTCCATAACACTTGGGGGCTCGTCCGGGATTCTTAAGTAATCCATATTTTCTCCAGAGAAGGCTACTTCCAGGACCATCTTTGAAGGAGGATAAGTGATTCAGGACAGAATTTGAACCTAGAGGACCAAATACATACTGAATTTCAGACGGTAAGAACGTGTACAGTTTGTATACAGTTGATAGATTAAAAGGGCCAGGCCCATAATCTGATCTGTTCTATAGATCAAAAATAAAAATCCACTAGGTGGTTGTAATTGGCATAATATAGGTTTGTTAATTACAGATCTGCTAGGCAGGTCATTACTAATTTTTGATCTGTTCTACAGATCACAAAAAATCCACTAGGTGGTTGTAATTGGCATAATATAGGTTTGTTAATTACAGATCTGCTAGGCAGGTCATTACTAATTTTTGATCTGTTCTACAGATCACAAAAATCCACTAGGTGGTTGTAATTGGCATAATATAAACTTGTTAATTACAGATCTGCTAGGCAGGTCGTTACTAATTTTTGATCTGTTCTACAGGTCACCAAATCTACTAGGTGGATTTTTCAAAGGTCTCAGAGACCGGTCTCACTAAGAAACTGACGAGTTTGTCAAACAGCGCTGGGCTGATTTGATTGAGACTAAAAAAGCTATTTGATAGGTGCCACTAGGTGGTTGCGTTCATTAATTACAGATTCTGTTGGACAGATCATTCTCTTTCTTCATTTGATTGAGACTTAAATCCTATTTGATAGGTACCACCAGGTGGTAGTAATTAATTTACGCTTTTAATTACAGATCTTGTTGGACAGATCATTGCTTTTTACCAAAATTTATTTTTAAGGTTTTAATTTTCCTTAACCATGGGAAAGTCTTATAGTAAATCCAATGCGGTTCCTCGCCCGAGGGAGGGTCCCGCAAAAATAATGTTCGAGAAATATGACTTATATGACTTAAATATATGACCTAAATATGGACTTGTAATCAATTAAACTTATTAGGTTTCCCAGATGATGGGAGTTTCAGTCCTCAACAAATACGCGTGTTAGAAAGCAAACTACAAAATACTAGTAACGCATTTAATTTGTGGAAAGGGGAAATGTCGCTTAGAGAGAGACAGAATGGAAAAAAAGTCTGCTAATCAGTGTATTTTAGCATGTGTTAACAGGCATAATGAGGATTTGGGAGTTCCATCCGGCCGTCCAACAGCCTATCGCCCCGCATCATCAGCTGACACCGTGGGTCCGGCCCGAGAGGAACGCGCGACACAACCATCTGTCCCAAATGCAAACGGAAAAGAAAGATCGGAATGTGAACAGGGAAAAGGTGGACGTGTTGCAGACTTCAGAAAGACTTCAGAGTCTGAGCTACATGGTGAAATGAGAAAGAAAGACGGGAGCGTGATATGCAAATTCAGATGGCCCAACTGGACTTCTACAGCAGAGGCTACTCAGGAGGGAGACAGAGAGCAGGCAGGAGAGGACAATACAGACACCAGGGTGATACCTACAGACACCAGGGTGATACCTACAGACACCAGGGTGATACCTACAGACACCAGGGTGATACCTACAGACACCAGGGTGATACCTACAGACACCAGGGTGATAATAACTCCAGCCAAAGTCCCAACTCTGATAGCTGTTTCAACTGTGGTGCTTTTGGACACTGGGCTCGTCACTGCACTGTGCCGGACACTAGAGACTATTACCATGGGAACAGAAAAGATGGAAACGGTGAAAGAAGGGGATGTGGAGTAAGACGAGGCATCGACCAGAATCAATCTCGGGGACGACATAACTCCATCCGGCCCCCTGAAAGCAATGCGTGTTTACGTTGTGCTTCAGTTGACCACTGGGTACGAGCTTGCCCCGAACCGGACTTGAGACATTATTTCAATGGACAAATGGACAATTCACGTTGTGATGACTGACAACCGTGGTGGACCTACGTGAACCATCCCAGAGGCGTTTGTGGTGATGCGGATGCGTGGGGTGGAGTTGTACGGCAGGAGGGAACGACCAATCCGGAGTCATTATCATTACCGGGTGAGAGAATTCCATCACATACCTCGTCGCACATGATATTGTTAAAAACATTTAGAGTCGATTATGATAATGTTTTGTTTATCAAAATGTTTATTTTAGTTTTTGTCACATGGAGATGTTCATGTGTCAAAAGGGGGGATTGGAGATATAATACATTCATTTGTGAGATCAATCCATTATGTAATTAGTTGATTATGCTAGTATTTAAGAGTTAAATTATGTTGGTGTGCTTGTCTGTTCCCTGTGTCGACCAGGGGACTGCATAGCTGCTAACAGGTTTAAGTCTTGCTAGACATCAACTCATTGTTAATGAAAGATCTTATTTTTCGCTGTCCAGGGTCGTTCGTACGCGTACACATATATCATATTAAAATACCCTAAGTGTGATTCATGCATGATCTGAGGTAAAGCTTCATGAAGTTGGGACAGGGGTCCCAGGCCAAAGTTTTGTCGACACATTTATTTTCAGGTTTTCCTGTGCACGAGGAATTCCTATTTTATTGTATTGTTTTTCTTAGGCCTTATGTAACATTTGCGCTAATGACATAATTAAGAGTATTTCCGATTAGAACTCTGCATGTTTTTACCTGGAATACTATATGTTCCATTTTGTTTGGTTTGTAGGAAGACCACATTCTAGATTATATACTATGGTTATTTGTTTTGTTTGAAGTTGAATGAGGACACTTGTTAAACTTCAGGATTTGTTCCTATAAATGTTGGCATGATGATATAATGAATGACCATGTGGGTTAAGTGTATTTCTGATACACCCTTTTATTTTTATTATTGGCTTTTGGCTATTTTGAGTAGTATGTTTAAGACATTCTGAGTTCTTGATTGTTAAAAGGGCAGAAAGTTAATTGTAACTCTTTATCTGCCTGTCTAGAGATGGTTTCTGTTAATTTAGGGGTGTTTATGAACTTTTCTCTGACCCTCCCTGGGGTGCTTCTCTGGCTCAAAAAGAGGGGGCACACCCAAGTTGCTTATTTAGAGGGGGGGGGCTGGTTTACTGTGTGATTGTGAGGTGGCTCAGCCCAGAGCTATATGGCTGGTCATAAACCATATTTTAGTCATGTGTTTTATCTTAGATAAATTTAACAAGTTTGTCTATGACAGTAGTTTGTTTTCTCCATTGTTGATGAACTTAAGGAGAAACCAAGAGGGGATTTGACATTTGTTAAATTTGGATTTCAGGCAATTGAAGTGTCTAATTTGATAGAATGTCTAAACATTTGAATGATTGAGGGGAATAGCTATTACAAATGTATTTGGCTTAGCAAAATTAAAGCTGAACAGTAAACACAATGAAATTCTATTGTAAGAAATGTTAACTGACACATGGAATGCAATAACTGTTTTGCAAAGTTTGTGTTGCATTAAAAATCAACAGGTTGGACCATGAACAACTGGAGCAGAGCATCTGAGCCCTACCACACACACACACATATATCAGAAGCTAACTAAATCATTTTAGGTACAGACCACAGAGGAGGTCAAACCAGAAACAAGGACATGAAAAACTTGTCATCCAGACCACAAAGGAGGCAATTACAAAATTGTGTGAATGTTATTGTACACTTTTCAAGGAAGTTATGGACTGATGTTTCTTCACTTATAAACGGTACTAAATGTGTTTGCAATAATGACTCTATGATCTGTCATGTGAATGTTTCTGATGATCTTGATTTAAACAAAGATTATTGGTGTTTCAACAGTAACAACAGTGAATTCCACACTCCTTGTAGACCGCCAGATCATCCAAAAGATAGACCTGCTAGGGAATGCCCACCGACTGAGAAACGGAGGAGGAGAGGGCTGATAGAACCTGAGAACATCGCCCTTAGGATGATGGTTGACTATGCATCACATGTTAACATGAGTAACTGTTGGATCTGCCAACATATACCAACCTCATCGCGCTCTCCTATGTTAACTTCAGTTCCCTTCTCTAAAGCAGATTGGGAAGAATATGGCTGGTCGCCAACACCCACTGAAAAAGATGAGGACTGTTTTACCAACCCCACGACTGTTTTCACAGATGAGGGGCAGGGAGAAGACAGGCAGGAAGTATTATGGCACATAATACAGACATTTGATCAGAGCTTTAGGGACCCTAGTATCGGTAGCACTGTTCTGTTTAGATTGAGATATGACCGGAAGGTCCATCGTTTTTGGGAGGAGCTGGACATACAGATGACTCTGGTTCAAACGAATTGTTCGTATGAAACGGCAGGTAGAGTAGTGCCCCTAACACCACTTTGTAAACCTATACCGTTTACACCCACTGTTATTGTGTATGCACGAGCTGAATGGCGACCGCAATTCCGTATGATACATATTCTCTCTCTAAGTCATGAAACGATCGACTGCCCAGCATCAAAAAGTCACCGTTTGCGTAACTGCACTCAATATTGGCCAACAATTCCAACCTATGGGCTAAGGAATGTGTCCCTGTGTATTTCCAATAGGGTGGAAAAGGCCAAGTTACAGTTGGGGACAAGTGATTGTTCTGAAGTAAGTTTCACCAACTTCACAACATTTGGCGACCTTCCCGAGCATGTGTATCTTGTCTGCGGGGATAATGCATATAGTTGCATTCCACCTAATGCGGAAGGAACATGCTATATGGCATACCTGGTACCGTTAATACGAAGGGTAAACCAGACTGAAATGGGGAAACTGTACCAGCATCCACATCGCGTTAGACGAACTCTGACACTATCACAGCGTATATTCAGTGTGCTATTTCCAGGCTATGGAGTGTATTTTTCACAGCAGGAAATAACAGTTCTGTCCTCAGTACTAGAGAAACACATGAACACTACAGCTAAAGCCATTGTGGCATTAGGTAAAGAGTTAGATGAGACCCGTGCAGTCGCCTTACAGAACCGATTGGCCCTAGATATGATCTTGGCATCTCAAGGAGGAGTGTGTAAAATTGTAAAGTCGGAATGTTGTACTTTTATTTCTGACGCATCGCAAGAAGTCGTTGACTTGGTAAAGGAAACAAAAATTGGAGTGAAGGAGCTCCATGAGGTTCATGGATGGGACCCAATTGATGGATTGAGTTCTGCATTAGGACCATATGGATGGTCAATTTTTAGAATATTAGCATATGTATTAGCCTTTGTTACATTTCTGATTGTTGGTTTTATGTTAATCTCATGTTTGATAAAGATGTGTGCCTCCAGGGTGGCAGCTCAGGTCCTTGTTCAAGTGCCTGATGCCAAGGTGTCAAACTGGATGAATGAGCTTCCGGGAAATCCATTCTATTGAGTGTTATTAAAAATCATAGCATGCTTATTTTGATAATAAAGAACTGTACTTTTCTTATCCCACTTTTTCTGAACTTAGGGTGGATTGTTGTGGATTATTCTACATGTCAGCTGTAAAGTTCAGAAAATAGTGTAGATAAACATGTGATAGAAGATGTGTATGTTAGTGAGGCCTGGGGAGGAAATAGGGATGACATCTGTATGTCTTAAGAGGGGCCCAATGCTAGAAATGGATGTCCTGATTACCTTATCTGTGATGGACTGTCAAAGCAACTGTATGGGTTTCACCATAAATGGATATGTACCAGGCCTTCCCTTTACTTGACTGGGGAGTGAACCTCGGGTTTTATGACAGCTCCATACGTCACCCATATTATACTGTGTATGTTAGAAAGGCTGTCGAATCAGCCAATGACATTTCCCTCAAGGCGGAGCTCCCACTCGCCACCAAGGTAAAATAGTCACATCGTTGGGTAATGGCGAGGCGGAGCTGTCTGTTGCTTCGGGGACACTGTTGCGACGCTGTCCGTGCGTACCTGCATTACAAATCACGGACATAAAGTCCATAACCTGAATGCATGAAGTTAACGTTGCCCATGTGCCTAAGACCAATTAAAGAACCCAGAACTTCATCCTGTTCTCCGCTATTGTGTCCTGACCGACGCCCCAGAGGCGAACGCCAGCTATCCACCATCACCTAGAATTCATCCCAATAACCCATATACAGTCCTTTGCTGAACCCTCAGCTACAATTTGGTCCTTCGAGCCGGATAGTGACGTTTACCCCTGGAACAAGATGCGGAACAGCGAGGAGACGAGCCCCGCCACCAGGCCAAGACGCAGTACACGCCCCCCTTTATGCCTCGATGACTATGAAGTCAGCTATGCAAGTCAGGGATGGCACTCACGACCACCTGTCGAAACGGCACATGGGCAGGAAGCGGAGTGGCGCCCGACGCCAGGGGAGGACACTACACGAGTACCCCTCACCCCTACACACGACTCTAATCTCACCCGCCGGATGACATGGGATGCTGCTCCAGATGAGTGGGATCGGCCCCGAGATGAGGCCTATAACCACCTCCACTTCAGTCGGAGGAGGGATGAACCCGAGACCCAGCTAGCCCATCACCGACGGCACGAGAGAGAGCCCTATGGGACATCTACAGAACAAACCAGTCCCTACACCATGCATTCAGACCCCAGACCATACCCAGCGTACCAATCAGAGCTAGAGGAGATTCATATGGAGAACCTAAGGCTGCGTCAATCTCAAAGAGCAATGGATGCGGGGCTAGAAGAACTCCGGCGGACCAAGGAGGAAATGAGACAGCTGGTAGAGCGGGTCCATAGCCCATATCAACTGTCTCAACCCACTGCCAGCCCCCCTATATCTCAGACCTTCAAGTCCCCCCCTCCTCTAAAATCTGGACTCCGTCTACCCAGCAATCCCCCACCACCACCTCCAGAGGTGGGAAGGGAATATGAAGACCAAGGTGAAGAAGAGTGGCCAGAGCCACCAACACCATGGCCCACAGTCAACCAGATGGGGCACCCTTTGACAGTGAGGGAGAGTGGGCCAAACCTATTAGGGAGAAGGCTGATGGAGACACAAGTGATGGGAGCAGCTCCTCCTGTTAGACCTCACCCGCCGTTGACGTATAGCAGAGACATACCTCATCCAAGCAGTGCAGAATATCGCCCCTATCATCAGAGCGGGGGTCGACCTATGGAGTGTTTTCCCCCAGAGCCGGTTGCACCTCCATACAGGCCCATACATTATAACCAGCCAGAGGTCCAGCTAGCGCCCAGTCACAGAGGATCTTCAGGTAGGCCTAGAATGGAGCATCAGCCTCGCTATGGGATCACAGCGGTGGCAGAGCAGACCTACAGAGGGCCAAGACCAACAATCCCTAATTTTAGCCACCGTGACCCTGGGGAGTTCGCTCGTCTTAAGATGGCGTTAGTGAACCTTCTACCAGCAGATGGGACAGAGCTGTTCAAATACCAGATATTGGTGGACCACCTAAAGTTAGAGGAGGCAAGGCTAATAGCTGACTCTTACCTCAACTCCCCAGTTCCCTATTCCGACACCATGGCAGCCCTCACCGAACGATTCGGACAGCCACACCAGATCGCGTTGAGGAGAATATCCACTGTCATGGACTCACCTGACATCCGACGTGGAGATGTCGCAGCCTTCGACAGGTTTGCTCTTCAGGTCAGGTCACTAGTCGGGATGCTCCAGACCCTGGGTCCAGAGGGGGATGTGGAACTTAGGTGCGGGTCTCACGTTGCCCGTCTGCTAGGTAAGCTTCCACCTGATCAGAGAACAGATTTCAGGCGATCTATGTTCCACAGACCGGGAGCTGTCCACACACTCATGGACTTGGCAAAGTGGCTCCAACATGAGTCCTGGTGTCAGGATTACGATGGCCAAAACCTGCAGAAAGAGTCCAAAGACTACGCTGGACCAAAGAAGCAGGCATGGCAACCCAAGCGCGCCACAACCATCCTCCATGGGGCCAAGGACAGCTCAGAAAGCAATGTGACAGAGTCACCTGGGAGAAGTCCCACCAAGAAGATGGAGAAATACTGCCCCTTCTGTGATAATGCCGAACATTATCTCAGCCAGTGTTCTGCTATCAAGAAGTTGTCTAAGGACCAGGTAGCGGACTGGATTAGAGCGAACAAGAAATGCTGGCGCTGTGGTCGTTCTCACCAGGCTGCACAATGCAACCTGAAGAAGCCATGCCCTCTCTGTCAAGGGAAGCACCTACAAGTCCTTCACGAGGTCAATGTACGAGCCCCAAAGGAGAACATAAAGGAGGAGAGTTGTCTGACTAGCACCACAGCAGAGGTACTCTACCTAGACAGACCACCCGCCTGCAATCGCATCCTACTGAAAGTAGTCCAAGTCACTTTGCACCATGGCGATCGTAGCTTGAACACATATGCCCTCCTGGACGATGGTTCTGAGAGATCGATGTTGCTCCCAGCTGCAGCCCGGAGGCTCGGACTCAAGGGAACCCCAGAGAAGCTGGCACTGAGGACGATCCGTCAAGACGTCCAGACCCTGCAGGGTGCCTCAGTGTCCTTCCTTATATCCCCCGCATCGGGCAGTTCGGGCACCTTTGCAATCAATGGGGCCTTTACAGGGGAACGTCTGGGGCTAGCAGATCACTCGTATCCGGTGGACAGCCTACAAAGAAAGTACAAGCACCTGAACGGCCTACCGCTACAGTCCTTTGAGGGAGCCAGACCCCTTGTTCTCATCGGAGCTGACCAACCTCACCTGATTACCCCAATTGAGCCGGTTCGACTGGGACCACCGGGTGGCCCGGCAGCAGTTCGGACTAGGCTGGGCTGGACTCTCCAGGGCCCGGTGAAGGTAGCGAAACATAACTTACGGCCACAGCAGTGTCTCCACACCTCAATCATCTCGGAGAAATCAGAGCTCTTCAGACAGGTTGAAAGGCTGTGGCAACTTGACGTCTTGCCTTACAAGAGCGAGAAGATAGTGACCCGTTCACGGCAGGATCAAGAAGCCATCGACCTGCTTGAGACCAAGACTACCCGGGAAGAGGTAGACGGAGTCCTCCGCTACGCCACCCCACTCCTTCGTAAGAAAGACATGCCCTTATTTCAAACATCTAAGGAACCTGTGATGGCTAATCTGAAGGGTACTGAGAGGAGGCTCAGCAAAGACCTCGAACGAACTGAGGCCTATCGTCACGAGATACAAAAGCTGATCCAGGGTGGCTACGTAGCCAAGATCAAACCCAACGGACTCACAGAAGAGGGAGAGTCCTGGTACGTACCTCACCACATGGTGAGCCACAATGGTAAGAACCGCATTGTGTTTAACTGTTCTTTCCAGTACCAGGGCCTAAACCTGAATGAGTCGTTGCTGCCCGGACCTACCTTAGGTGCATCACTCCTGGGAGTGTTGCTGCGGTTCCGAGAACACGCCGTAGCCATCAGTGGGGACATCAAGGGTATGTTCCATCAGGTCCGACTACTCCCCCAAGACCGGCCCCTGATACGGTTTGTGTGGCGGGACATGAAAAGGGAAGAGCCTCCAGAGGTCTACGAGTGGCAGGTACTCCCATTTGGTACAACCTGTAGCCCTTGCTGCGCCACATTTGCCTTACAGCGTCATGTTACAGACCATAGCAAGCCTGGAGATAAGGTACGGTTCTCGGTGGAAAGGTGTTTTACGTCGACAACTGCCTCCAGAGTCTGCCTACCCCAGAAGAGGCCAAGCAGCTAGTAGACAATCTCAGAGAGACCCTGGCCTCCGGTGGGTTCGACCTCCGCCAGTGGGCAAGCAATCAGACTAGTGTTGTCAGCCACCTACCAAAGGAGGCTAGATCTGATAGTACTGAGCTCTGGTTATCTGAAGACAAGTCGAGCTCCCCTGAATCTACCCTTGGGCTAAGCTGGCACCCACAACCAGACACCCTGGGTTATAAGCATCGGCCTGTCAGCTACCGTGTACCAACCATGCGGAACATATACAAGGTTTTGGCATCACAATATGATCCCCTTGGATTTATTCTGCCCTACACAACACGTGCCAAGATGCTGGTTCGGCACCTCTGGGACAAACAGCGAGACTGGGACGACCCTCTCCTTCCCAAGGAGCTCCTACAAGCCTGGGTCGACTGGGAAGAAGAGCTACATGACCTTAAGGACATCACCATGCCTCGAGCCTATGTCCCAGATGAGCTTGACCAGTCCAGCACTTCTAGAGAAATCCACGTGTTCAGCGACGCTTCGGAGCAAGCCTATGGGTCTGTGGCCTACCTCAGAACTGAAACCAGCCAGGGTAAAGTCTATTTGTCATTCCTCCTTGCACGCTCGAGGGTAGCGCCAAAACGACTACATTCCATGCCCAGACTGGAACTCTGTGCTGCTGTCACCGGAGCTCAGCTGTCAAAACTGCTGGAACGGGAGCTCACAATGAAGGTAGATAAGACCACACTGTGGACTGACTCCACCACCGTGCTGACATGGCTGCAGTCGGAGTCATGCCGGTTCAAGGTTTTCGTTGGCACCAGGGTGGCCGAAATCCAAGAGCTCACCGACCTGAAGGTGTGGCGTTATGTGGATTCAGCTAGCAACCCGGCGGATGACATAACTAGAGGAAAGACTCTAAAGGACCTGGCAGAACCCAACAGATGGAGCCAGGGCCCCCCCTTCCTCCTCCACAACCAGGACAAGTGGCCGGTTAAACCCACATCAGTGAAGGAGGAAGATGAGTCCGAACTTCGCAAGTCTGTGTTCTGTGGGGTTTCGTCAGTGGTTAGCGGGCCTGCCGCACCAGAGGCGAGCCAGTATGAAACCTGGAAGGAACTCCTGGAGGCAACGGCAGAGACTCTGCACGGGGCGGCTGGCATGAGCGGTGAGCGAACCAGCCAAGCTTACCAGGACGCAGAGACTTTAATTATTAGGAAGGCCCAACAGGATAGCTTTCCAGATGAGCTGCCTCTCCTGAAAGCCGGGAAACCCATCCCCTCCAATAGCCGCCTACTCACCTTGTCTCCCGAGTTAGATAAGACTAATGATCTCATTAGAGTGGGAGGACGTCTACGTCGAGCAGAAGAGCTAGACCAAGCTATGGTATATCCGGTTGTCATGGATCCAGGCCACGCAACCACAAAGCTCCTGATACAGGACTATGACCAACGATTATGCCACCCAGGCCCAGAGAGGGTGTTCGCAGAGATTCGCCGCACCTATTGGATCCTTCGTGGACGTGAAGCTGTCCGTCGTTACCAGCATATCTGCACAGAGTGTCAACGATGGAAAGCTCGTCCTAACGTTCCTAAAATGGCCGATTTGCCAGCAGCACGCCTACGCCTCTTCCAACCTGCCTTCTTTTCAACCGGAATGGACTGTTTCGGGCCATTTATGGTTAAAGTAGGACGACGTACAGAGAAGAGATGGGGGATCATATTCAAATGCCTTATGACCAGGGCTGTGCATTTGGACCTTCTCACAAGTATCGACGCGGACTCCTTCCTCATGGCCTTGAGAAGATTCATTGCTCGTCGAGGAACACCAGCAGAGTTGCTCTCAGATCAAGGCACCAACTTTCGGGGAGCAGAGAGAGCTGCGTGAAGCATTTGCCGAATTGTCTCCGGAATTGCAACAACAGCTAGCTAAGCAACAGATTGCCTTCCGCTTCAACCCCCCAGGTGCGCCCCACTTTGGAGGAACATGGGAGAGAGAGATACGTTCTGTCAAGACTGCTTTGTACACTCAAGTGAGTGCCCAGTCTCTCCCGGAGGAGGTGCTTAGGACTGTCCTTATAGAAGTAGAGGGTATCCTAAATTCAAAGCCCTTGGGTTACGTGTCATCCAACGTCGCTGACCTTGACCCAGTGACCCCAAATCTCTTGCTAATGGGGCGGCTCGATGGCTCCCTGCCTCAGATTGTATATCCAGAGATTGAAAGTTTAAGTCGACGACGCTGGCGACACTCCCAGATCCTGGTAGACCGTTTTTGGTCTGGGTTCATCAGGAACTATCTTCCCAGTCTGCAAACCCGCCAGAAGTGGCGCACACCCTCAGCTGACATAGTCATCGATGCAGTGGCCATGTTGGTTGATCCTCAACTCCCGAGAGCCCTCTGGCCAATTGGGCGTGTAGTCAAAGTACACCCTAGTGCTGACGGTCATATCCGTTCAGTAGATATTAAAATCAAGGACCGGGTGTACACCAGACCGGTTGCACGATTGGTGGTCCTCCCAGCTATACCTGACGGCGAAGACGGTAGTGCTACTACTGCAACCCATTCATCCTGACAGCCTTTCAGGTAGACAAATGTACTCCGTACCTTTGGGGGCGGCTGTTAGAAAGGCTGTCGAATCAGCCAATGACATTTCCCTCAAGGCGGAGCTCCCACTCGCCACCAAGGTAAAATAGTCACATCGTTGGGTAATGGCGAGGCGGAGCTGTCTGTTGCTTCGGGGACACTGTTGCTACGCTGTCCGTGCGTACCTGCATTACAAATCACGGACATAAAGTCCATAACCTGAATGCATGAAGTTAACGTTGCCCATGTGCCTAAGACCAATTAAAGAACCCAGAACTTCATCCTGTTCTCCGCTATTGTGTCCTGACCGACGCCCCAGAGGCGAACGCCAGCTATCCACCATCACCTAGAATTCATCCCAATAACCCATATACAGTCCTTTGCTGAACCCTCAGCTACAGTATAGTTTGTTGAGATTATCTGACGGCCCCATCTGTTCTCCTTCAAGTATTGTTTAAGTTTGCATGGAAGTGTGTACGTTATCAAGCATATATAAACTGCACTGGTCTTCATATTAGTTAGGAAATAACCTGCCACCGCATTGTTACCGTGAGCGCGTGTGTTAAGGTTTTTCCTCATCTATCAATTAAACTGTTAGAGTTAACTTGAGAGATACTCTTGTCTGTTCTTATTTCGAGTCTGAGTTCAGTGTGTATTTGCTTAATGTTATTCTAGAGACATAGGTATAGTAACATTAATTACGTGGTATTAGAAATAATTCCATAACAACTCCTAAACAGCTCAAATTCCTTATGCTTTAGGTGGAGGTAAAACTGGAAGGGTAGGATACAGTGTAGTGTTCTGAAGGTTGGTTACATAGGAGTGGTTATGTTAATAAGTGGCCCTGTGTGTACAGTACAGAGAAATCCACGGCATAAAACTGACAGCTGGAAATAAGGATAGACTGGTCGGGCAACTGGAACCATAGATCATAATCAAAGCATTAAAAAAGCTTTTAGTGGTGAGGAAGAGGCCACGCCTCCAGGCACGCAGGGGGAGGAAGAGCCCACTCGGTTGTTGTAGGCAGGGACCAGCTTCCTTCCACTGCCTGCCTGGACGAGTGGCCCCTCCCTCCTCTGCCGATCTCTCCTCTGCCGGTCTTTCCTGGTGAGTGTGAATGCTAAGAATCTCTGTTTGGTTTTGTAAATTGTCACGCGTCCAGAAGGTGTAGTGCCGAAAAGCCAAATGCAGAGCCTTGGGATCACTTATGCAACATTATGGTCATGTGATCACGATGCTTGTTTTATAAAAAAACAGTCCCTTAAAAATACTGATACTTTAATGTTACACGAGTATGAAAGTACAGGTAGCTGCAACCGAAGTTAGAGCGAGTGGGTGTCCTCAAAGTGGCCAACAGGGAGAGTGAGTAGATATGTGAGTAGATGTGTTTCAGGGGTGGGTGTTTGTTAGGTGTTACACAGTTTGTGTGAATCTATGTTTTTAACTCTTAACTGGATGGATGAAACCCTACACCACAATTAACCCATAGCTACTTATGCATACTGATCTGGCAGAATTGGATAAGTCTGATGAAAATTGCTCATCTTCTTTGTAACCAGCCTTTATATTTTATGGTTCCTGTTCACATGTCAGTGGAACCAATCATTGTTGTTAATGGAGGAGTCGAATTACATGCTGATGCAATACAGACATGTCTTTCTGGAAAACTTTTTTTCATTAGACAATTGTCACTGTCAAACCAGTTTTCAGCTCCAGCAAGAACGCAGGAAGTAAATATTGATCAAAGAATGCTGGTGACATTGGGTATAATAGTATATTATAATGAAGCAAAAGGAAGGTTGGTTGGTAGGAAAGTGCTGCTAGCTGTCCCATCTATATTGTCCCATAAAATAACACATGTGGATTCTAAACACCCTAGAAATTAATTATCAAAGGACGTGGTACACTTTTAGTTGAGGTTTTTTGTTATTAGACAATCTAACAATCAGTTATGCTGGTCAGTTTGTTTTGATTGTGTGTTCTGTATTGTTCGTATACATTCCATAATGTGTGTATTAAGTGTTGCAGCTCGGGGTCAGAGCAAACTCCTTGTGTGTGTAAACAGACGTGGTGAAATAAAGTAAGATTCTTAAGAACATTTTATGTTTAATGTCTGTTGTACAAAGCATTCTTTTCTTTTGCTTTAAGAAATGCATAACTTTATTTCGACTACTAGACAAAAGGCTCAAATAAACCCAATAATATTTTATATGTTTTTATTCAATAACGTAGTATGAGACTTTGGCAGTTTGCCTATAGACAAGTTAAAGCAATGCTCATGTTTTCCCCTGAATCTGAGTATGATAAGAGATGAGCAGAGGCAGACCAGAAGTGGGCTTCTATACAGAAAGTTATACGAGTTATATAATATGTAAAGCTTGTGTGCATCCTTCCGTAACTTATATACACACACATACCAATATATAGAAACTCCTGCATGCACACACAATATGAAGGCCTACAAGCTGTTGGGCATTGAGCCCAGATGACATGCCATCTATATACTGTGATTGCTATAATAAAGATGTCAACGTCTCTGAAGGGAACGAGACGCTGCGTGAAAACGCTATGGGAACGTTTTGCGTGAGTGCGTCCTGAGGCACCTATAGAATCAGTTCAAAGGTGAGACGGCGAGGACTAGGCCTGCGCATCACGAGTATCCTCGAGGTGAAACCCTGACAAACGGCAGTCATACAGTCGTAAAGCGAGCTCTATAGCAAGAGAGATGGCCTCAGCCAGCTACTTACTCATCCTCTGTTTTAGACACAGGACCTCCCCCCCCTTCAAAGGTATTTCAGCAACTGAACGAGTGTTCAGGTTGCTCCACAGGTGTCTGACACCCCCGCAGGGCAGAGGGAAGAAGGTTTCTCCTGGTCCGACGTCAAAAGTACAGAGGCTGCAGCTCAGTAGGCCCAACAATGTTTAGATGGGACCTAAGAAATAACCCGGTCTAGGAAGGCGAAAGCCTTGACTGTGCCGGGAGAAAATTGCAAGCGGGGGTCACCCTGTCAGAGCTCAGACCATACGCCGCACACCGCATCAAATTAGTCTGCATGGCTGTTGTCCCAGAAGGAAGCCTCTTCTAAAGATGATGCACAAGAAAGCCTGCAAACAGTTTGCTGAAGACTAGCAGACTAAGGACATGTATTACTGGAACCATGTCCTGTGGTCTGATGAGACCAAGATAAACATATTTGGTTCAGATGGTGTCAAGCGTGTGTGGCGGCAACCAGGTGAGGAGTACAAAGACAAGTGTGTCTTGCCTACAGTCAAACATGGTGGTGGGAGTGTCATGGTCTGGGGCTGCATGAGTGCTGCCGGCACTGGGGATGGACTGGCCAAGCATGTGACCAGACCTAAACCCTATTAACCATCTCTGGGGCTTCCTCAAACAGAAGGTGGAGGAGCACAATGTCTCTAACATCCACCAGCTCTGTGATGTCGTCATGGAGGACTCTAGTCAAGCTCTGGTGAACTCCATGCCCAAGAGGGTTAAGGCAGTGCTGGAAAATAATGCTGGCCACAAAATATTGACACTTAGTTATATATGTTATCACTGTATCTATGTTGCTCAACTGTATTTCATATATCTCATCCTGTATAACTTTAACCTGCATTCCTTAATGTGTCCCACTGCTATTTGCACTCTTGTGTTTTGTGTATTTATGTAACTATATGTTTTCCTGCACATGTTTCGCCTTATCTTGGCCAGGTCGCCGTTGTAAATAAGAATTTGTTCTCAATCGGCCTACCTGAATGGGCAGTGATAGTGATGAATCTGTAACTTAATGAATGAGCAGTGATAGTGATGAGTCTGTAACTTAATGAATGAGCAGTGATAGTGATGAGTCTGTAACTTAATGAATGAGCAGTGATAGTGATGAGTCTGTAACTTAATGAATGAGCAGTGATAGTGATGAGTCTGTAACTTAATGAATGAGCAGTGATAGTGATGAGTCTGTAACTTAATGAATAAGCAGTGATAGTGATGAGTCTGTAACTTAATGAATGAGCAGTGATAGTGATGAGTCTGTAACTTAATGAATAAGCAGTGATAGTGATGAGTCTGTAACTTAATGAATGGGCAGTGAATGAATGTAACTTAATGAATGAGCAGTGATAGTGATGAGTCTGTAACTTAATGAATAAGCAGTGATAGTGATGAGTCTGTAACTTAATGAAGTGATAGTGATGAGTCTGTAACTTAATGAATGAGCAGTGATAGTGATGAGTCTGTAACTTAATGAATGAGCAGTGATAGTGATGAGTCTGTAACTTAATGAATGAGCAGTGATAGTGATGAGTCTGTAACTTAATGAATGAGCAGTGATAGTGATGAGTCTGTAACTTAATGAATGAGCAGTGATAGTGATGAGTCTGTAACTTAATGAATAAGCAGTGATAGTGATGAGTCTGTAACTTAATGAATGAGCAGTGATAGTGATGAGTCTGTAACTTAATGAATGAGCAGTGATAGTGATGAGTCTGTAACTTAATGAATAAGCAGTGATAGTGATGAGTCTGTAACTTAATGAATGAGCAGTGATAGTGATGAGTCTGTAACTTAATGAATGAGCAGTGATAGTGATGAGTCTGTAACTTAATGAATGAGCAGTGATAGTGATGAGTCTGTAACTAATGAATGAGCAGTGATAGTGATGAGTCTGTAACTTAATGAATGAGCAGTGATAGTGATGAGTCTGTAACTTAATGAATGAGCAGTGATAGTGATGAGTCTGTAACTTAATGAATGGGCAGTGATAGTGATGAGTCTGTAACTTAATGAATGAGCAGTGATAGTGATGAGTCTGTAACTTAATGAATGAGCAGTGATAGTGATGAGTCTGTAACTTAATGAATGAGCAGTGATAGTGATGAGTCTGTAACTTAATGAATGAGCAGTGATAGTGATGAGTCTGTAACTTAATGAATGGGCAGTGATAGTGATGAGTCTGTAACTTAATGAATGAGCAGTGATAGTGATGAGTCTGTAACTTAATGAATAAGCAGTGATAGTGATGAGTCTGTAACTTAATGAATGAGCAGTGATAGTGATGAGTCTGTAACTTAATGAATGTGCAGTGATAGTGATGAATATGTAACTTAATGAATGAGCAGTGATAGTGATGAGTATGTAACTTAATGAATGAGCAGTGATAGTGATGAGTCTGTAACTTAATGAATGGGCAGTGATAGTGATGAGTCTGTAACTTAATGAATAACAGTGATAGTGAGGAGTCTCTAACCTAATGAATGGGCAGTGATAGTGATGAATCTGTAACTTAATGAATGGGCAGTGATAGTGATGAGTCTGTAACTTAATGAATGGGCAGTGATAGTGATGAGTATGTAACTTAATGAATGAGCAGTGATAGTGATGAGTCTGTAACTTAATAAATGAGCAGTGATAGTGATGAGTCTGTAACTTAATGAATGAGCAGTGATAGTGATGAGTCTGTAACTTAATGAATGAGCAGTGATAGTGATGAGTCTGTAACTTAATGAATGAGCAGTGATAGTGATGAGTCTGTAACTTAATGAATGAGCAGTGATAGTGATGAGTCTGTAACTTAATGAATGAGCAGTGATAGTGATGAGTCTGTAACTTAATGAATGAGCAGTGATAGTGATGAGTCTGTAACTTAATGAATAAGCAGTGATAGTGATGAGTCTGTAACTTAATGAATGAGCAGTGATAGTGATGAGTCTGTAACTTAATGAATAAGCAGTGATAGTGATGAGTCTGTAACTTAATGAATGGGCAGTGATAGTGATGAGTCTGTAACTTAATGAATGAGCAGTGATAGTGATGAGTCAGTAACTTAATGAATAAGCAGTGATAGTGATGAGTCTGTAACTTAATGAATGGGCAGTGATAGTGATGAGTCTGTAACTTAATGAATGAGCAGTGATAGTGATGAGTCTGTAACTTAATGAATGAGCAGTGATAGTGATGAGTCTGTAACTTAATGAATGAGCAGTGATAGTGATGAGTCTGTAACTTAATGAATGAGCAGTGATAGTGATGAGTCTGTAACTTAATGAATGAGCAGTGATAGTGATGAGTCTGTAACTTAATGAATGAGCAGTGATAGTGATGAGTCTGTAACTTAATGAATAAGCAGTGATAGTGATGAGTCTGTAACTTAATGAATGAGCAGTGATAGTGATGAGTCTGTAACTTAATGAATGAGCAGTGATAGTGATGAGTCTGTAACTTAATGAATGAGCAGTGATAGTGATGAGTCTGTAACTTAATGAATGAGCAGTGATAGTGATGAGTCTGTAACTTAATGAATGGGCAGTGATAGTGATGAGTCTGTAACTTAATGAATGAGCAGTGATAGTGATGAGTCTGTAACTTAATGAATAAGCAGTGATAGTGATGAGTCTGTAACTTAATGAATGAGCAGTGATAGTGATGAGTCTGTAACTTAATGAATGTGCAGTGATAGTGATGAGTCTGTAACTTAATGAATGAGCAGTGATAGTGATGAGTCTGTAACTTAATGAATGAGCAGTGATAGTGATGAGTCTGTAACTTAATGAATGAGCAGTGATAGTGATGAGTCTGTAACTTAATGAATGAGCAGTGATAGTGATGAGTCTGTAACCTAATGAATGGGCAGTGATAGTGATGAGTCTGTAACTTAATGAATGGGCAGTGATAGTGATGAGTCTGTAACTTAATGAATGAGCAGTGATAGTGATGAGTCTGTAACTTAATGAATAAGCAGTGATAGTGATGAGTCTGTAACTTAATGAATGAGCAGTGATAGTGATGAGTCTGTGAATGTGCAGTGATAGTGATGAATATGAATGAATGAGCAGTGATAGTGATGAGTAGTCTTAATGAATGAGCAGTGATAGTGATGAGTCTGTAAAATGAATGGGCAGTGATAGTGATGAGTCTGTAACTTAATGAATAACAGTGATAGTGAGGAGTCTCTAACCTAATGAATGGGCAGTGATAGTGATGAATCTGAATGAATGGGCAGTGATAGTGATGAGTCTGTAACTTAATGAATGGGCAGTGATAGTGATGAGTATGTAACTTAATGAATGAGCAGTGATAGTGATGAATCTGTAATAAAATGAACAGTGATAGTGATGAGTCTGTAACTTAATGAATGGACAGTGATAGTGATGAGTCTGTAACTTAATGAATGAGCAGTGATAGTGATGAGTCTGTAACTTAATGAATAACAGTGATAGTGAGGAGTCTCTAACCTAATGAATGAGCAGTGATAGTGATGAGTCTGTAACTTAATGAATGAGCAGTGATAGTGATGGGTCTGTAACTTAATGAATGAGCAGTGATAGTGATGAGTCTGTAACTTAATGAATGGGCAGTGATAGTGATGAGTCTGTAACTTAATGAATGAGCAGTGATAGTGATGAGTCTGTAACTTAATGAATGGGCAGTGATAGTGATGAGTCTGTAACTTAATGAATGGGCAGTGATAGTGATGAGTCTGTAACTTAATGAATGAGCAGTGATAGTGATGAGTCTGTAACTTAATGAATGAGCAGTGATAGTGATGAGTCTGTAACCTAATGAATGGGCAGTGATAGTGATGAGTCTGTAACTTAATGAATGAGCAGTGATAGTGATGAGTCTGCAACTTAATGAATAAGCAGTGATAGTGATGAGTCTGTAACTTAATGAATGAGCAGTGATAGTGATGAGTCTGTAACTTAATGAATGTGCAGTGATAGTGATGAATATGTAACTTAATGAATGAGCAGTGATAGTGATGAGTATGTAACTTAATGAATGAGCAGTGATAGTGATGAGTCTGTAACTTAATGAATGAGCAGTGATAGTGATGAGTCTGTAACTTAATGAATGAGCAGTGATAGTGATGAGTCTGTAACTTAATGAATGAGCAGTGATAGTGATGAGTCTGTAACTTAATGAATGGGCAGTGATAGTGATGAGTCTGTAACTTAATGAATGAGCAGTGATGAGTCTGTAACTTAATGAATGAGCAGTGATATGAGTCTGTAACTTAATGAATGAGCAGTGATAGTGATGAGTCTGTAACTTAATGAATGAGCAGTGATAGTGATGAGTCTGTAACTTAATGAATGAGCAGTGATAGTGATGAGTCTGTAACTTAATGAATGAGCAGTGATAGTGATGAGTCTGTAACTTAATGAATGGGCAGTGATAGTGATGAGTCTGTAACTTAATGAATGATCAGTGATAGTGATGAGTCTGTAACTTAATGAATGAGCAGTGATAGTGATGAGTCTGTAACTTAATGAATGAGCAATGATAGTGATGAGTCTGTAACTTAATGGGCAGTGATAGTGATGAGTCTGTAACTTAATGAATGAGCAGTGATAGTGATGTGTCTGTAACTTAATGAATGATCAGTGATAGTGATGAGTCTGTATTCACGAAGTCTGCAATTTTTTGCCAGCTTTCCTTTCTTTTTTTGGCAGCAGCAACTGTGTTACTTTATGACCTTTATGAAAACATATTCTTTATATTTTTCTATTATAATGGTCTCCTCCTCCTGCACTTGTCCATGTCTGCGATTGGTGGTATGGTGCAAACTCCGCCCATTTTATGTGATCGCGCTCGTAGTTAGATTGGGAAAATCCTGGGTTGATTGAACGAATTGATAACCACCGTGGTGACATCTCTTAACTAGATCACAATGTCAGGTTAGGTGAAGCCAGATAATGGAAAGTAATCCAGGGCATGTTGAACTTGCTTTGTATTATAAGCCTCTGGTTGGTTCATATTGTAACACTACATGTTTGTGTTTTAGTCCTGGTCGGCTCAAAGTCAAAGTATTTTTATTATCATATGTACCAAATGATATGCATCAAATTGAACAATGAAATTATTTTGACATGGCAGGCAACAACTACATAGTTAATTAAAAGAAAAAAAACAGAATATATACAGAATATAAATAGCTACAAGATATACATAATGAAGTGGAAATATGGAGAGTTTGTAAAACATAAAAGAAAGTGGGGTATATACACTTCATCCAAATGCTCTCAATGGTTAATCACTGAACCATTTGGTAAACCTATAGATTTTAAAAATGTATGTCAGCCGAATACTGTAAAATGTGTGTTTTTATGAACATCCAAACTCCATGTAACCACACATATAAATACTCGTTATTACTGATTGATTTCACATAGTGGTAACCTTAAAGTAATAGGTCACCATATAAATAGGGGGGAGGGGCTATATACACTGGTACCTTACAGTAATAGGTCACTTGTCACGACTCGTCGGGTGTAGTGTGGATGAAGCCATGTGCAGGAGCCAAGGTAATCCGTTTGGGTCAGGTTTATTAATGACAAAACATAAAACAAACCGTAAACGGCGACAAAAACACGTACTGGTCGAATGAAAGGAAAATGCGCATATAGCGACTTAAAACAAGCACCTTCAAACAACAATTCAAACGTGTTACAAAAACACTCACCTCTACAAACAATGTGACATAGAACAATGCGAAGCCATGAGTGCACTGCTCGCGACCCTCTTATATCCCATTGATTAAAGGTGCAAACAGCCGTGAGACAAACGTAAACACGGAAGTGAAACAAGGAAGTGCATCACCGAAATGTAAGTGTAGCAACGCCACCACACCAATCGTGACAGTATCCCCCACTAAAAGGCTAGCTCCCCAGATAGCCGAACGGAAACACAAAACCAAAACAAGGGAGCAACAGGGAGAGAACCCGCAGTCAAACCCAAAAGGGTCAGTCCAGGACCGCAGGTCCAGCCCTGAAAAGGCCTCGGTGGCTGAGAGGCCGCCATCTAGTGCGGCAGAGAGACCGCCATCTAGTGCGGCTGAGAGTCCGCCATCTTGTGCGGCTCAGAGTCCGCCATCTTGTGCGGCCCAGAGTCCGCCGTCTTGTGCGGCTCAGAGTCCGCCGTCGTGTGCAGCTCAGAGTCCGCCGTCGTGGGCGACGTGGTGGCGGAGGCCATCGTGGGCGCCGTCGTGGCGGCGGCCATCGGGGCGCAGTCGTGGCGGCGGCCATCGTGGGCGGTGCGTGGCGGCGGCCATCGTGAGCGTAGTCGTGGCGGCGGCCATCGTGAGCGTAGCGTGGCGGCGGCCATCGTGAGCGTAGCGTGGCGGCGGCCATCGTGAGCGTAGTCGTGGCGGCGGCCATCGTGAGCGTAGCGTGGCGGCGGCCATCGTGGCGGCGGCCATCGTGAGCGTAGCGTGGCGGCGGCCATCGTGAGCGTAGTCGTGGCGGCGGCCATCGTGGCGTAGTCGTGGCGGCGGCCATCGTGAGCGAGGCGGCCGTGGCGGCGGCCATCGGGGGCGCAGTCGTGGCGGCGGCCATCGTGGGGGTGGGCGTGGCGGCGGCCTTCGTGAGCGTAGTCGTGGCGGCGGCCATCGTGAGCGTAGTCGTGGCGGCGGCCATCGTGAGCGTAGTCGTGGCGGCGGCCATCGTGAGCGTAGTCGTGGCGGCGGCCATCGTGAGCGTAGTCGTGGCGGCGGCCATCGTGAGCGTAGTCGTGGCGGCGGCCATCGTGAGCGTAGTCGTGGCGGCGGCCATCGTGAGCGTAGTCGTGGCGGCGGCCATCGTGAGCGTAGTCGTGGCGGCGGCCATCGTGAGCGTAGTCGTGGCGGCGGCCATCGTGGCGTAGTCGTGGCGGCGGCCATCGTGAGCGTAGTCGTGGCGGCGGCCATCGTGGCGTCGTGGCGCGCCATTCGTGGTCGGCGATGCGGCAGCCATTGTGGTCGGCGATGCGGCAGCCATTGTGGGCGGCGATGCGGCAGCCATTGTGGGCGGCGATGCGGCAGCCATTGTGGGCGGCGATGCGGCAGCCATTGTGGGCGGCGATGCGGCAGCCATTGTGGGCGGCGATGCGGCAGCCATTGTGGGCGGCGATGCGGCAGCCATTGTGGGCGGCGATGCGGCAGCCAGTGTGGGCGGCGATGCGGCAGCCATTGTGGGCGGCGATGCGGCAGCCATTGTGGGCGCGGCAGCCATTGTGGGCGGCAGCCATTGTGGGCGGCGTGCGGCAGCCATTGTGGGCGGCGATGCGGCAGCCAGTGTGGGCGGCGATGCGGCAGCCATTGTGGGCGGCGATGCAACAGCCATCTTGAGCGCTGGCGGCACGGCGGGAGCCATCGTGGACGCTGGCGTGACGGCGGCAGCCATCTTGGGCGCTGGCGGGACGGTAGCCATCTTGGACGCTGGCGTGACGGCGGGAGCCATCGTGGGCGCTGGCGTGACGGCAACAGCCATCTTGAGCGCCGGCGGGACGACGGCAGCCATCTTGAGCGCTGGCGTGGCGGCAACAGCCATCTTGAGCGCTGGCGGCACGGCGGGAGCCATCGTGGACGCTGGCGTGACGGCGGCAGCCATCTTGGGCGCTGGCGGGACGACGGTAGCCATCTTGGACGCTGGCGTGACGGCGGGAGCCATCGTGGGCGCTGGCGTGACGGCAACAGCCATCTTGAGCGCCGGCGGGACGACGGCAGCCATCTTGAGCGCTGGCGTGGCGGCAACAGCCATCTTGAGCGCTGGCGGCACGGCGGGAGCCATCGTGGACGCTGGCGTGACGGCGGCAGCCATCTTGGGCGCTGGCGGGACGACGGTAGCCATCTTGGACGCTGGCGTGACGGCGGGAGCCATCGTGGGCGCTGGCGTGACGGCAACAGCCATCTTGAGCGCCGGCGGGACGACGGCAGCCATCTTGAGCGCTGGCGTGCCGGCAACAGCCATCTTGAGCGCTGGCGGGACGGCGGGAGCCATCGTGGACGCTGGCGTGACGGCGGCAGCCATCTTGGGCGCTGGCGGGACGACGGTAGCCATCTTGGGCGCTGGCGGGACGGCGGGAGCCATCGTGGACGCTGGCGTGACGGCGGGAGCCATCGTGGGCGCTGGCGTGACGGCAACAGCCATCTTGAGCGCCGGCGGGACGACGGCAGCCATCTTGAGCGCTGGCGTGACGGCAGCAGCCATCTTGGGCGCTGGCGGGACGGCAACGGCCATCTTGAGCGCTGGCGGGACGACGGTAGCCATCTTGGGCGCTGGCGGGACGGCAGGAACCATCGTGAACGCTGGCGTGACGGCGACCATCTCAGGCGCAAGCGTGGTGGCGACCATCTCAGGCGCTGGCTCCTGTAAATCCAGCCATGTCCTCCACCACGTCCTAATAACAGCCGAGGGCTGATCATCCAACCCCTCCGGGGGTTTTTCTGTCCCTGACGTCGGTGGCCGAAAAGGGTCTTCCCACTGCGGGGTTTGTGGCTGTAGCTCCAGCCATGTCCTCCACCACGTCCTAATAACAGCTGAGGGCTGTTCATCCAACCCCTCCGGGGTTTTTCTGTCCCTGTCGTCGGCGGCAGAAAAGGGTCTTCCCACGGCGGGGGTAGTGGCTGTAGCTCCAGGGGTTTCCCTCCCCCTGTCTGCAGCCCCGGAGCAGTGGGGGGCCGTTCCTGCAGCACCAGGACCGTGGGTGCTCTCTCCGCGGACCTTCCTGAACACCCCGTTAGCTCCCCCCCAAAAATCTCTTTGGGGCGCTTCCGGGATGCCCTCATTCTTCCTTCATAGAAGGCCCGCGGACCCATCAGAACTGGCCCTGAATGCCGCTTCGGTGGTTCCACCGTAGCATACGGCCGGAGACGTAGCCACCGCTCCTGTGGTGTCTCCGGCCGATTCCACTCCCACCGCTCCGTGGGGCGACGGCGAGTTTCATCCGACGGGGCGCTATAGCTTGCCCCCCCGTGGAATCCACTCACCGTCTGCTGGCTCTGCTGGCTTCTTTGTTGGCTTCGCATTCTGTCCCGACTCGTCGGGTGTAGTGTGGATGAAGCCATGTGCAGGAGCCAAGGTAATCCGTTTGGGTCAGGTTTATTAATGACAAAACATAAAACAAACCGTAAACGGCGACAAAAACACGTACTGGTCGAATGAAAGGAAAATGCGCATATAGCGACTTAAAACAAGCACCTTCAAACAACAATTCAAACGTGTTACAAAAACACTCACCTCTACAAACAATGTGACATAGAACAATGCGAAGCCATGAGTGCACTGCTCGCGACCCTCTTATATCCCATTGATTAAAGGTGCAAACAGCCGTGAGACAAACGTAAACACGGAAGTGAAACAAGGAAGTGCATCACCGAAATGTAAGTGTAGCAACGCCACCACACCAATCGTGACATCACTATATAAAAGGGGGTATATAGACTGGCACCTTAGAGTAATAGGTCACTATATATAGGGGGGTATATACAATGGTACCTTACAGTAATAGGTCACTATATATAGGGGGGGTTTATACACTGTTACCTTACAGTAATAGGTCACTATATATAGGGGGGTATATACACTGGCACCTTACAGTAATAGGTCACTATATAAAGGGGGGTATATATACTGGCACCTTACAGTAATAGGTCACTATATAAAGGGGGTATATAC
Organism: Dallia pectoralis; assembly: GCA_029465975.1. Taxonomy (NCBI): domain Eukaryota; kingdom Metazoa; phylum Chordata; class Actinopteri; order Esociformes; family Umbridae; genus Dallia; species Dallia pectoralis. The sequence continues at coordinate 29,523,504 of CM055728.1, read as the reverse complement.
ACTGGTACCTTACAGTAATAGGTCACTATATATAGGGGGGTATATACACTGGTACCTTACAGTAATAGGTCACTATATAAAGGGGGTATATACACTGGTACCTTACAGTAATAGGTCACTATATAAAGGGGGGTATATACACAGGTACCTTACAGTAATAGATCACTATATATTGGGGGGTATATACACTGGTACCTTACAGTAATATGTCACTATATAAAGGGGGGTATATACACTGGTACCTTACAGTAATAGGTCACTATATATAGGGGTGTATATACACAGGTACCTTACAGTAATAGGTCACTATATAAAGGGGGGTATATACACTGGTACATTACAGTAAGAGGTCACTATATATAGGGGGGTTTATACACTGGTAGCTTACTGTAATATGTCACTATATAAAGGGGGTATATACACTGGCACCTTACAGTAATAGGTCACTATATATAGGGGTGTATATACACTGGTACCTTACAGTAATACGTCACTATATATAGGGGTGTATATACACTGGTACCTTACAGTAATAGGTCACTATATAAAGGGGGTATATACACTGGTACCTTACAGTAATAGGTCACTATATAAAGGGGGGTATATACACAGGTACCTTACAGTAATAGATCACTATATATTGGGGGTCTATACACTGGTACCTTACAGTAATAGGTCACTATATATAGGGGTGTATATACACAGGTACCTTACAGTAATAGGTCACTATATAAAGGGGGGTATATACACTGGTACATTACAGTAAGAGGTCACTATATATAGGGGGGTTTATACACTGGTAGCTTACTGTAATATGTCACTATATAAAGGGGGTATATACACTGGCACCTTACAGTAATAGGTCACTATATAGGGGTGTATATACACTGGTACCTTACAGTAATATGTCACTATATAAAGGGAGTATATACACTGGTAATATGTCACTATATATAGGGGTGTATATACAGTAATATGTCACTATATATAGGGGGTATATACACTGGTACCTTACAGTAATATGTCACTTACAGTAATACACTGTCACTATATAAAGGGGGTATATACACTGGTACCTTACAGTAATATGTCACTATATATAGGGGTGTATATACACTGGTACCTTACAGTAATATGTCACTATATATAGGGGTGTATATACACTGGTACCTTACAGTAATATGTCACTATATAAAGGGGGGTATATACACTGGTACCTTACAGTAATAGGTCACTATATATAGGGGTGTACATACACTGGTACCTTACAGTAATAGGTCACTATATAAAGGGGGGTATATACACTGTTACCTTACAGTAATAGGTCACTATATAAAGGGGGTATATACACTGGTACCTTACAGTAATATGTCACTATATATAGGGGGGTATATACACTGGTACCTTACAGTAATAGGTCACTATATAAAGGGGGGTATATACACTGGTACATTACAGTAAGAGGTCACTATATATAGGGGGGTTTATACACTGGTAGCTTACAGTAATATGTCACTATATAAAGGGGGGTATATACACTGGTACCTTACAGTAATAGGTCACTATATATAGGGGTGTATATACACTGGTACCTTATAGTAATACGTCACTATATATAGGGGTGTATATACACTGGCACCTTACAGTAATAGGTCACTATATAAAGGGGGTATATACACTGGCACCTTACAGTAATAGGTCACTATATAAAGGGGGTATATACACTGGCACCTTACAGTAATAGGTCACTATATAAAGGGGGTATATATACTGGCACCTTACAGTAATAGGTCACTATATAAAGGGGGTATATACACTGGTACCTTACAGTAATAGGTCACTATATAAAGGGGGTTATATACACAGGTACCTTACAGTAATAGATCACTATATATTGGGGGGCATATACACTGGTACCTTACAGTAATAGGTCACTATATATAGGGGTGTATATACACAGGTACCTTACAGTAATAGGTCACTATATAAAGGGGGGTATATACACTGGTACATTACAGTAAGAGGTCACTATATATAGGGGGGTTTATACACTGGTAGCTTACAGTAATATGTCACTATATAAAGGGGGGTATATACACTGGTACCTTACAGTAATAGGTCACTATATATAGGGGTGTATATACACTGGTACCTTACAGTAATACGTCACTATATATAGGGGTGTATATACACTGGTACCTTACAGTAATAGGTCACTATATAAAGGGGGGTATATACACTGGTACCTTACAGTAATAGGTCACTATATAAAGGGGGGTATATACACAGGTACCTTACAGTAATAGATCACTATATATTGGGGGTATATACACTGGTACCTTACAGTAATAGGTCACTATATATAGGGGTGTATATACACAGGTACCTTACAGTAATAGGTCACTATATAAAGGGGGGTATATACACTGGTACATTACAGTAAGAGGTCACTATATATAGGGGGGTTTATACACTGGTAGCTTACAGTAATGTCACTAAATAAAGGGGGTATATACACTGGTACCTTACAGTAATATGTCACTATATAAAGGGGGGTATATACACTGGTACCTTACAGTAATAGGTCACTATATAAAGGGGGTATATACACTGGTACCTTACAGTAATATGTCACTATATATAGGGGGTATATACACTGGTACCTTACAGTAATATGTCACTATATATAGGGGGGTATATACACTGGTACCTTACAGTAATATGTCACTATATATAGGGGGTATATACACTGGTACCTTACAGTAATATGTCACTATATATAGGGGTGTAAATACACTGGTACCTTACAGTAATAGGTCACTATATAAAGGGGGGTATATACACTGGTACCTTACAGTAATATGTCACTATATATTGGGGGGTATATACACTGGTACCTTACAGTAATATGTCACTATATAAAGGGGGGTATATACACTGTTACCTTACACTAATAGGTCACTATATATAGGGGAGTATATACACTGGTACCTTACAGTAATATGTCACTATATATAGGGGGGTATATACACTGGTACCTTACAGTAATATGTCACTATATATAGGGGGCTATATACACTGGTACCTTACAGTAATATGTCACTATATAAAGGGGTGTAAATACACTGGTACCTTACAGTAATAGGTCACTATATAAAGGGGGGTATATACACTGGTACCTTACAGTAATATGTCACTATATATTGGGGGGTATATACACTGGTACCTTACAGTAATATGTCACTATATATAGGGGTGTAAATACACTGGTACCTTACAGTAATAGGTCACTATATAAAGGGGGGTATATACACTGGTACCTTACAGTAATAGGTCACTATATAAAGGGGGTATATACACTGGTACCTTACAGTAATAGTCACTATATATAGGGGTGTATATACACTGGTACCTTACAGTAATAGGTCACTATATATAGGGGGGTATATACACTGGTACCTTACAGTAATGGGTCACTATATAAAGGGGGTATATACACTGGTACCTTACAGTAATTGGTCACTATATAAAGGGGGGTATATACACTGGTACCTTACAGTAATAGGTCACTATATAAAGGGGGGTATATACACTGGTACCTTACAGTAATAGGTCACTATATATAGGGGGGTATATACACTGGTACCTTACAGTAATATGTCACTATATATAGGGGGGTATATACACTGGTACCTTACAGTAATATGTCACTATATATAGGGGGGTATATACACTGGTACCTTACAGTAATATGTCACTATATATAGGGGGGTATATACACTGGTACCTTACAGTAAAATGTCACTATATATAGGGGGGTATATACACTGGTACCTTACAGTAATATGTCACTATATATAGGGGTGTACATACACTGGTACCTTACAGTAATATGTCACTATATATAGGGGGGTATATACACTGTTACCTTACAGTAATAGGTCACTATATATAGGGGGGTATATACACTGGTACCTTACAGTAATATGTCACTATATATAGGGGGTTATATACACTGGTACCTTACAGTAATATGTCACTATATATAGGGGGGTATATACACTGGTACCTTACAGTAATATGTCACTATATATAGGGGGGTATATACACTGGTACCTTACAGTAATAGGTCACTATATATAGGGGGGTATATACACAAACCTGACATTGTTTTTTTATACTCATTTGCTCATCTTCTTTATAACCGTCCCCGTCACTATACTGGGGCGTTAGGACCCACACAGACCAGAATGCAGCCCATTCTGGCCTCACTAACACCTCTTCCAGGTTCCTTCCTATGGTTCCTGTTCAAATGTCAGTGGAACCAACCGTTGTTGCTAACGGAGAGTGAAGTTACATGCCGATGCAAATACAGACATGCCTTTCTGTGAAGTTTTCTTTCAGAAAACTGGAATTTGTCACTTACTGAGCTCGGTCAAACCTGAACTTAAGAACACAAACTCAAATTGACCCATAAAATAACACTAAATGTGGATTCTAAATTTCTAAACAGAAATTAATTCTCAAAGGACGTGGTCCACTTCTAGTTGAGGTTTTTGATATAAGGCAATATAGCTAACAGCCAGATATATCGGACAGTTTGTATTGATTGTGTATTCTGTTGTATTGTTCGTACTGTGGTTGCTATTAAAAATGTCAACTGCCACTTCCTTGTCTGTCATCTGTGATCTTACCAGCACCCAGGAGCTAATATACAGTCCTATCGGATGCTGCCCTCTAGTGGTAACAAAAATCCAGAGAATTTAATCACCCTAGTTGTAGTGCAGCAGATGGAGGAAGTGTCCCAGCTGATGATAAAGGAAACACGCAGAGAGAAGACTGAGGAGAGAAGCCTGAGGAGAAAAGAGTGAAGAGAAAAGACTGAGGAGAGAAACCTATGTCTGTACAGAGGCCATCAACTAACTGATCCTGCAGATCAACAAAAGCCTATTGACACCCTAAACATATAAACTGTTCATCAATTTATACCACTGCTTATATTTCATTTGTTCCATTACATTTGACTAGTCATGTCTGTTAACTTTACATCAGCTCAGCTAGCTTCAAAGGTAATTTGTTAACATTATACGTTAGGAAACACTGCAATGCTCTTTTAAAATACATTTAAAGTTTTACTGGGCATTACATTCAAGTTGACTGCAATGAAACATAAATATCGCCACAAAGGTAAGTTATCTAGTTAGCATCTGTTGACTAATATATTTCTTAGATTGTTTCACTAAAACTAATAGATCTGCTGATTTATGTGCAGCTACTTTGAGTTTAAGTCTCCTGTCATGTCCTGACTGGCTTCCATCCTTTGATTTAATTCACCTGTGTTGTCTTGTGTCTCATGTCCACTAGGTGTCACTCATGTCCCATTATATATTTACCTATTTAACCGAGTTCAATTTCAGACAAGATTTGACTAGCGTTGTGACAGCTTAATACTAAATAGCAGATAGCTCATAACAGACAAGAACAGTCCCACACATATAAAGAAGTAAAAACATAACTGAATAATCATGTGTGCACATGTTTATGTGTGTGTGATGTGATAGATGCGCGTGTTTGACAGCATAATTTTCATAAATGTGTGTGAGAGGTTTCTTATCGAGGTCATGGTGACCTGGATGGTATATTGACAGGCCATAATGAGCGGCTAGTAGGTGAAGCACAGGGACAATGCAGAATTTAACTGGTGAAGCACGTCCTCAGATTTTCACACACACACACACACACACACATATTGCCACACAATTGAATATACTTTCCCCACACATCAAATAGATGATGATAAAATCAAATTGTTTAATTTTACAGAACATGTACATAGTCTGATGAACAGGTGACTTCAGAATGAAACACAGGGAGGAAGGAAGAACAACAAGCAACAGACAGAATGATGGGGAGAAAGAATAAAAAAGAAAGGGTAGGCAGAGAGTGAGATAACAGAGAGTGAGATAACCTGTTAGTTACCTAGGAGATAAAGAAGAGGATGAACAGACCAACATCACTATACAACATTGTTTATTACATCACTACACAACATTGTTCATTACATCACTACACAACATTGTTCATTACATCACTACACAACATTGTTTATTACATCACTACACAACATTGTCCATTACATCACTATGCAACATTGTTCATTACATCACTACACAACATTGTTTATTACATCACTACACAACATTGTCCATTACATCACTATACAACATTGTTCATTACATCACTACACAACATTGTTTATTACATCACTACACAACATTGTCCATTACATCACTACACAACATTGTTCATTACATCACTACACAACATTGTTTATTACATCACTACACAACATTGTCCATTACATCACTACACAACATTGTTTATTAAATCACTACACAACATTGTTCATTTTAAGAATAAGTTACACAACAAAAATAAAATGGCCCCTGCTTGCTAGATTTAAAAGTGTGATATAAGAGTTCCTCAGTTGTAGGCAGTTGTGCAGTTGCGGGCAGCCTACACTCCACAGTAACTATATCAATGTTAATTTGAAAGGCTGGAGTACACATCCCAAAAATGGTCTATGTACAGTAGTGAGTGAACTAAGTTTAGTAAGGTTGAGACCTGTTTCTGGCTTAAGTCAGCCTTTACAGCCTGCCTTTTAATTCTTAAAGAAATGCTTTAGGGTTATGATTTGCTAATATTCCATTGGGGTGAAATGTTAAGGTATGCTTCAAGTGGGGTTAAAGTTATTTTAAATTTTACCAGGTAGGCGATTGAGAACAATTTCTCATTTACAACAGCGACCAAGAAAGAAGCTGGGGATGGAAGACATCATACACACTAAGCATGTGCTCTACCACTGAGCTACCAACTCCTCCAAGGGGTATGGTTAGAAAACAAAACGACTGCACATCTCTCATGTCCACGTTCGTGACAACCATGCCCTGCAACTATCACTGACCATGTGACCAAGTGCTTAGCAAAACTCTAACATAGCTCTAGAGTTACTTGTTGGGCTAACGATGACAACAAACTGCATTGAGACAGACACAATAACTATTAAATTTCCTATAGACAGTGGTGTTTTTTATAATATAATATATAGCCTATAATATAATATGTAGTATATTTGTACACACTTTACAATACCAAAAATGTATCTGACCTGATTGAGTATGTCTTTTAAAATAACATCCTCCTATCAAGACAATGAGCATGCTAATAACAACAGAAATAATTGAGGTTGTAATTGCAGGTGAGTTAACCCATACATATTTACCATCGGAAAAGTGATTTCAAGGTGACATTACTATAATAAAAGAAATAGACCAGTGGAAATTGACATTTAGGTCATCCTAAATCATCCAGATCATCACCAATCAATAACTCCTCCCTTCAATAATCTCTCTCTCTCTGTTTGTGGGTAAGGTGTGCATGTGGTTGTGCACCTAGTTGTGGTTTGAGGTCTGGTGTGTGTGAGAGACTTAAGTTTGATTGTTTGCCTGGTTTTTCGCTGTTATTGATTCAACTGCATTTTTGTTGTACTAATCATTTGTACTCTGTTCTTTGTTTTCCCAGGGGGACAGGGGACGCACTTGGGAGTGTTTAGGTCAGAGCTGCCTCGGCCATAGGGAAACTCCTGTATTTGGTTATGGCGTTTTACCCAGGCACCAGTTTAGTGTGCTGATTTGTGTTTAAGGGGGGAGGAATAAGACAGGAAAACAGGATTTTGTATTTTCTTTTCTTTCCTTTGGTCCTGTTCAGCCCGTTCTCCCAAGCAATATTATTTACCTTTTCTGTGGGCAAAATAAAGCCATCATTTGTAACCAATATAAGCGTGTCTGTGTCCTCCCTCACACCCACCACTTCATAACTTTAATTGCTGGCTACAACCAAAAGGCCTCTGAGCAGCAGAGGTGTCAAGGTCCCCTACTTACACGGAGTAGGCTGTAACATAACCACATCGTATGTCATGTAGCAGTACTAGTACTAGAACACGTTATCCGATATCATATGTCATGTAGCAGTACTAGTACTAGAACTCTATAACAGATATCATATGTCATGTAGCAGTACTAGTACTAGAACACTATAACAGATATCATATGTCATGTAGCAGTACTAGTACTAGAACATAATAACAGATATCATATGTCATGTAGCAGTACTAGTACTAAAACATAATAACAGATATCATATGTCATGTAGCAGTACTAGTACTAGAACATAATAACAGATATCATATGTCATGTAGCAGTACTAGTACTAAAACATAATAACAGATATCATATGTCATGTAGCAGTACTAGTACTAGGACATTATAACAGATATCATATGTCATGTAGGGCATGAAATTGGCACCTGCCCACCCGCCAAATGCGGATAACTTTTGTGATTGGCGGGTGAAACTGTCAATCTACCTGCCACGTTGGCGGGTAGCCAATAAGACAACACAACATCGAGCAAGCGTTGTGTTGTTGACCAATCACGTAGCCTATTGTTTTTGTTAAGCAAGCCCCGCTATTTTCTTTGACGTTCGAGACAAAATGCTGGCGTGAAGAGGTTGCCGGCTGTAGAGCAACGAAAAGAGGATGAGGAGGACGGTTCCAGGGGCGGAAATCCCGGAGGGGACACGAAATATGATATCCCCCCCCCCCCTCAATAAATCACTGTCAACAAAACTGTGTAATTTCAATATTAACAATAATACGCAATGAAAGCGCTTTGCTGATTATGGATACTATTGTGCTTTTTTAGTTTCAAAAGATTGCGAACCCTGCCCTTGGTCCCAGAATGGTTTGATCCACAGGCAATGTTAATGTTGTCTCGTGAACATTAGGGCGCGATTAAAAGGAATCGCGCTCTTCTCAGTTTACATTAAACCTGGCTGAGAAAAGGTGTTTTTTTATAAGTCACTACAGTACAAAGTTAAAATGTTTTCGATTATATTTAACCTTGTAACTTTAAATATATTTAGTACATTGTATAGTGTTAATATTCATCGGGGAACAATGTGGCTGATTTGCTCGGGAAGAGTATGTGAACAACAAATGGATCTGTGTTAACTCCTGTAAAAAGGTTTAGCTTATTTTTTCTGTATGTAATATATTTAGATTTCTTATTTATAAATTTAAGATTAACAATGCCCGACCAACAGAGGAGAAACCAGGGAGACTATATACAGACACAACGAGCACAAATACCAACAGGTGTAAACAGTTACACAGGACAGGAAAGAAAAGGGGATTTCATAGAAGTGACCGGGTAGCAGGAAAAAACAAAAGGGAAACGGGTAAAAGTGGCCGGGGAGCTGGCAGAGCTGTAGTACTTTTTTAAGGTCTCGTCTCGGTCTCGGTTACATTTGGACTCGGTCTCGGACAGTAAGGACTCGTAAATTCTTCTGAGACCAGTCGAGACCAGCGTAGAAATTATCGCCCACAATTTTTTCTAGCAAAATATTTAAGTATGACATGTAGAGGCTGTATTTCCATTGGCTGTATTTCGTCCAGAGTCAGACTGTTTTTTTCTGATGTGGCTTATCCCGCCAATGGCTATCTACTTTTGAAGAAAAGCCCACCCCCAGCGTCGCTAGAGGGTGCACCCATTCACGTAAATACTTAAATCTTAAACATATGCTCGATCATGTCTGCACAATCTGCCATTATATTCGTTTTGCCTATATTCAGCACATTGAGCACAAATAAATAATTTGTCCGAAAACACAGCGGTTAGTAATTAAAATACATATATAATGTTGAAAAGCTACAGCCGACGTCCTTCCATGACTTTTCCTAAATACGTGCATTTTACCTTGTCCCGTTTTCCGAATTGCAAAATCACAAACCGAACAATATATAAAACTACTATTTACATGTTTTTTGATACCTAAACTGCCTTCCTGTCGCCAAAATCCCACGCCACTGGGCGTTGGTACCCTAATTACGGTACCCAGACAACAATCACACTTCACTGAGCCTATGATGGCAATGGTTGAATGGGCGATACACAGACAAATACTACGAGAACACATATAGACAATAGTCTGATTGGCTTGGTTGAACTACAAAAAGAGGTACGTTTATAAAGAAATATGTTTCACTAAATAAACAGAACGAATTCCGCCAAATACATACAGCCCCATTCATGTGTCATGCGCCTATTGTACTCAATAATTAATAACGAATGAACCACAGTGTATTCATATAGCCTACAAGAGACTTCAACAAAATATTGTTTTATATCGAAATTAAACGAATATAAACAATAATTATTAATAGGCTTACTACAAATGGGCGATAAATGAAATTACTCATGCACACAGAAGGACGTGGGACATACATAAGTCCGGGGGGCATACGGCAGAAAGAGCATAAAACTAGACCGGTTATGGTCCAATCTATATCAAACTGGACCCGTTTTTGTCAGATCTTCATTAAACTGGACGGGTTTCGGTCTGATCTATATGAACACTGCTGCTGTCTCATGTGCACTCGTAACAAGACTAATGAACACTGTGCGCAGTGCAAACCGGTTCGTTTGCGTGTCCTGCTCAAGCAGACAAACAACTGAAGCTGCGTGCTGACTGTGGACGGAAAAATAATTATAAATAGATTTGTTTATCGGCCAATCATGCGCAAATCATTTTATTGCAAGTCGCTTGTGATCTAAAATGTGTTAGCATTTACTACATCAACATAGGACATATACAGTTTGATGGATTTTCATTTATTCGATTTTTAGAAATGTTAATATCATAGCCTGTGCATTTTAAAATCATGGTTTTATTTTCGTATTTTATGGTTACATAAGACAATAAATAGGCCTACATACTCTTTTAATAAAATTCATTTCATTCAGGATGACAACACAGTAGATGATCTGATGCTGTTGGTCAAGTGTTTTTTTACATTGGTCACTGGACCAAAAACATGTAATATTATTTAGTGTTGATATGACTGGTCTCGGTCTCGGCCCCCTTCGGTATCGGTCTCGTCTCGGTCTCGGCCCCCTTCGGTCTCGGTCTCGTCTCGGTCTCGGCCCCCTTCGGTCTCGTCTCGGTCTCGCTTTAGGTGGTCTCGAGCACAGCTCTGGGAGCTGGAAAAACAAAAGAAACAAAGGCCAGAACATACAATACATACAGCACAGACATGAAACATTACAATATATATATTTAACATATTACAATGTAGGCTATCCGTTTACAATTACAGCAGTAATATGGGTCCCCCCCCTCAGGAATTGCTTCAGAGAAAATGCTATATAATTGTCCCCCCCAAAGTTGATAACAGATTTTCGCCTCTGAACGGTTCCAAAAATAAAAAAAGACGTTTTAATACTAAGTGGAAAGGGATGGCAAGGTTCGCAACTGGTTGGTGTACGACGTCACAACAGACTCTTGTCTTGAAAAGCAACAAACTTCTAATATGTACAAACTTAAAAATAGTATTTTGATATAAATGTTAAAGAATGTATTGCAGTTAACTTGCAGGTGTTAACTAAATAAATGAGACATTCAGTGAGATGATTGGCTGTTTATATTTGTTATTTTCTATTCTAAACGCCTGCCACACCAGGTCAGATACAGTTGTAAGTCATTATGTTGATCTAGTCATAAATGAGATTGGTTAAGTTGGTTAATAACTCGACAGCACTTTAATGTGTATTCTGTACAAGTTCAAGAACCATTCTTATGCATTTTCTGAGTCATTCACCTTTATTTTAGGCACTAAAAATGTTGGCTGGTAAAAAACCACTGTGGCAGGTAGATTTCAAAATACACCTGCCACAGTGGCTGGTGGCCAAAAACGTTAACTTCAGGCCCTGGTCATGTAGCAGTACTAGTACTAGAACATTATAACAGATATCATATGTCATGTAGCAGTACTAGTACTAGAACACTTTAATAGATATCATATGTCATGTAGCAGTACTAGTACTAGAACACTATAACAGATATCATATGTCATATAGCAGTACTATACTAGAACATTATAACAGATATCATATGTCATGTAGCAGTATTAGTACTAGAACACTTTATCAGATATCATATGTCATGTAGCAGTACTAGTACTAGGACATTATAACAGATATCATATGTCATGTAGCAGTACTAGTACTAGAACACTTTAATATATATCATATGTCATGTAGCAGTACTAGTACTAGAACACTTTATCTGATATTATATGTCATGTAGCAGTACTAGTGCTAGAAAACTTTATCAGATATCATATGTCATGTAGCAGTATTAGTACTAGAACACTTAATCAGATATCATATGTCATGTAGCAGTACTAGTACTAGAACACTTTATCAGATATCATATGTCATGTAGCAGTACTAGTACTAGAACACTTTATCAGATATCATATGTCATGTAGCAGTACTAGTACTAGGACATTATAACAGATATCATATGTCATGTAGCAGTATTAGTACTAGAACACTTTATCAGATATCATATGTCATGTAGCAGTACTAGTACTAGAACACTTTATCAGATATCATATGTCATGTAGCAGTACTAGTACTAGAACACTTTAATAGATATCATATGTCATTTAGCAGTATTAGTACTAGAACACTTGTCGATTGTGAATGGGTCCTGTCGATTAATTGGTTTATCCAATGCCGTACATTGTAACAGAATACTTTTCATTTCTAACAGCAGCCGACTAAATTATTGCCTGTAAAACAAAACAAACTTGCTCGCTGGCTTTGTCAGGCAGCTGTGTTTGTTAGACTCCTTAATGGAATGTGAAAGCCTTGGGTCTAACATAACAGGGTGTCTGTCCTCACAGGACTGGTTTGTAGTGAAGCAGTTATTCAAGGCCATTTGACAGTGCCATCATGTTCCTTGTTAACATATTATGTGTGTTTATGAGGGTAACATGTTACGTTCATTAATACCAAGCACTTTTATACAGTCAATATGTAAGAATCAGAAAGTGTTTAATTCGCCAAGTTCGTTTTCACCAACAAGGAATTTGTTTTGACCCACTTATGCAAAATTAATTTCACACATTGAAGGACAAATACTAACTATACGAACACTATGAGGTAAGAGAGACCATGCCTAGCTAGAATATTAGATATGTCCTTTGGAGATTGAGCAATACGAACAATGCAAGAGAGACCCTGACTAGCTAGAATATGCTAAATAGGCAATATGCAATGTGCAATATATACAGCTTGAATATGCAATATTTCAATACAATCTGTATTATATGAATAAGCAATTGTGCAAATGTGCAAGACTATCAGATGTAACTGTTCTGATTGTGTAACTGTTGGCTAAATTGCCTTACTATCAGTCATTGCCTTACATGAGTCAAACTCATTGTATTCATCTTCTGGAAGTATTCCAAAAATAATACGTTGCAAACTGTCACGAGTCAAGAGTGTAAGGCAGTGAAGAGTCAAACGCATAGCGGTAACTCGTTTATTAAAAGTGCGCTGATGAAAATGCCTAAACAGTGCAGACAAACCAATAACTACTAACTATCTAAATATCAGCGTGACCTAGCAACTATGAGAAGCCCAGTGCAACCACACCCTGTGATTTAAGTAGCACTGCCAACCTGATGGAAAAGGTGAGAACAATACAAAAAGAAGGGTGATCATTCTGCTGCTGTTTGGTTGTGGCCCTCCATGATAACGATCAAAGGTAAGACAGACCATGCATGGCTAGCTAGAATATTAGATATGCCTTTTGGAGATTGAGCAATACGAACAAGGCAAGAAAGACCCTGACTACCCAGAATATGCTAAACAGAATATGTTCAGAATATATTCAACCTGAATATATTGCACATATGTACAGCTTGAATATATACACCTTGAATATGCAATATTTCAATACAATCTGTATTATATGAATAAGAAGTTGTGCAAATTTGGAATTACTATTTAGAGTTCAGATGTCTTTTGAAGAATATAACTGTCCTGATAGTGTACAGGGTGACTAAACCAATGAGAATGTAACTGACCCAGTAGTGTACAGGATGGCTAAACCAATGAGAGTGTAACTGACTGGGTAGTGTACATGGTGGCTAAACCAATGAGAATGTAACTGACTGGGTAGTGTACATGGTGGCTAAACCAATGAGAATGTAACTGACCCAGTAGTGTACAGGATGGTTAAACCAATGAGAATGTAACTGACCCAGTAGTGTACAGGATGGATAAACCAATGAGAATGTAACTGACTGGGTAGTGTACATGGTGGCTAAACCAATGAGAATGTAACTGACCCAGTAGTGTACAGGATGGTTAAACCAATGAGAGTGTAACTGACCCAGTAGTGTACAGGATGGTTAAACCAATGAGAATGTAACTGACCCAGTAGTGTACAGGATGGATAAACCAATGAGAATGTAACTGACCCAGTAGTGTACAGGGTGGCTAAACCAATGAGAATGTAACTGACCCAGTAGTGTACAGGATGGATAAACCAATGAGAATGTAACTGACCCAGTAGTGTACAGGGTGGCTAAACCAATGAGAATGTAACTGACCCAGTAGTGTACAGGATGGATAAACCAATGAGAATGTAACTGACCCAGTAGTGTACAGGATGGATAAACCAATGAGAATGTAACTGACCCAGTAGTGTACAGGATGGATAAACCAATGAGAATGTAACTGACCCAGTAGTGTACAGGATGGCTAAACCAATGAGAATGTAACTGACCCAGTAGTGTACAGGATGGATAAACCAATGAGAATGTAACTGACCCAGTAGTGTACAGGGTGGCTATACCAATGAGAATGGGGGGGCAGGTAATGGAAACTTAGAAACTATGTTTGTTGAGATGTTTTTGTTTTGATAGACCTCATCCTTCTACTCTACACTGCAGATAGCTACAGGTGATTGTTTGTTTCATTCATTACTATGAGTTAAACTCAATGTCTTCATCTTCTGGAAGTATTCCAAAAATAATATGTTGCAAACTGTCATGACTCATGAGTCAAGGGTGAAGTGCAGTGGAGAGCCAAACGCAGAGGCCTAGACATGTTTGTGGTATTATATACCACATCAACAACCAGGAAAACCAAATACAAAAACACTGAACGGAAAACATACGCTGAATAATTAAAAGTATGCTGATGAAAAACTCTAAACCGTGCAGACAAACCAATAACTACAACTCACCTAAAGATCAGCGTGACATTGCAACAATGAGAAGCCCAGTGCAACCACACCCTGAGACTGTAGCCCCACTAAATATCAAAGAGGTTGTCACTAGTCGTCAAACAAACACAGCTGCTTGTTTAACTGCACCAACTTCATCTTGTCTTTTTTATCTTTTGTTAAGATCAAACAAAAAGTAATACATTTGTATCAGCACATCAGTACACAACGGTTGACTGAAAGGTGTGTGCTCATAATGTTAATGCACATTTGTTAGCATAGATATTTCGTTTGAGCAGGAAATGTCCTGAAATATCACTGTGTACATCATCAATCAGGATATTTGTTGTGTCAATAGGAGGGCTGATCATTCTGCTGCTGTTTGGGTGTGACCCTCCATGATTATGATAAATGGTGGAGATTCAAGTAGACATTACATTGGTCTTGGTTTCCCATTTCACCTTTCCTTTCTAGTCTCAGTGAGTCATGAGCTAAATAAACTGCTGTTGTGATTTCATGTAAACCTTGAAACCATTACAAATACACCACAGGTGACTCTTTCACTTCCTTAAATTGTATCAAACTGGGTAAGTTGAGTGAGTGCAACTGAAGTGCTCCCACAATGTTATTCATATTATATTGGAATATCATTCTACTAATTCCAGTTGTTGCAATTTTGAAATGTGATATTAAACATACGGTCCTTACAACAAATGTTTGACGATTGTTTTTTAATAACAGTTTATAATGGAATTAGAGAAACAGTGGATCTTTATGGTATCAAGAAAGTTGACCTATTGACAACAGATTTGCACCTGAGTCTGGTGAAGACTGTGTATCACCTGAGATAAGTTTCCTCTAACTCAGCGAGGTCAGTCAAGTGTGTAGGCTGCACACAGACACACACACACACACACACACAGACGCACACACACACACATACACAGACACAGACACACACACAGACACACACATACACACAGACACACACACACATACACAGACACACAGACACACATGCATGCTCGAAATGACGCAAACAGGGTGTGTTGTAGAACCTTTTTTAACCCCTCAGGTCAAAAGTGCTTTCAGTCCACCAAAAAGGGAATGGAGATACAGCCAGGTCAATAAATATTTGGACAGTGACACAATGTTCCCCTCTCTGGCCCTGTACAACACAATGGATTTGAAATCAAACAATCAAGATGTGCTTTAAGAGTAGATTTTTAGCTTCACTTTGAGGGTATTCACATCCAAATCAGGTAAACAGTGGAGGAATTACAAACCATTTTATATGTGTTTTATATGTCCCTTTACAATGGACCAAAAATAATTGTACAATTGGCTGCTCAGCGGTTCCATGGCCAGGTGTGTGTTATTCTCTTGTTATTTCATCTACAAGGAGCAGAAAAAAGGTCTAGAGTTTCAAGTGTGGTAAATATTTATTGACCTGACTGTATAATCATTATTACCACCCTGATTAGCAAAACTCCTTGGTTTCATCATTAGGACATAAGATGTGCACCACTGTAACAGACTGTGTGAATATGGTGTTTAGGTAGAACTGTAGAACTGCTGTGTGGACACTATTAAAATGCAATAACCTAAACAGCTCCCCCAGTCCATTTTTAAGTCACCACACTCTTTAAGGGATGACATTGGGTTATGAAAATGCAATCCGTCAGACAGAACACGGAAGTCATGTCCTAGCTAAAAACCTGCCTTGATGAGAGTTCTGACAGTTTGCACTTTCCTAATCGAAGAGCGTGGTGACGTGAAAATGCAAATGCATTTGACTCGTATGCTCTGCCTACATTTTTGTTGTTGTTGCCTATATTCGTTGTTGGCTAATGGTGCTAAAATGCTTGTTCGTTCTCTGGTACATTATTTCCCTCGTTATTTTTGATTGGCTAACAACTTGTTTGATGTTTTTGTAAATAATAATGTATAATAATAGTATATTACACAAGAGAGAAGGGTCGAACAAGTGGGGACAACCCTGGGGTTCTTACCTGACCATTCGCTTAAGGGAAAGTAACACAACTGAAAAAGTTGACATATTGCCGTAAACAAGAACACAAACACCGTCTCAACAATCTCTTTGTCGCTCTCGTGTCCGCCCAAATGAACAAAATTGGCTTGATCACTGGCAGGTGCGGCTGCTTACGAGGCTGTAGATGGGGATTAAAGCATTTCCAGCCATTTTGTTTATTAATATCTGCCGATAATGATAATTTTAAGCTTTTAGCGGCCGATACCGATGTCGTGCCGATATCATTGTGCATCCCTGGTTGGTACCAATGAGTTAAACGCTGAGTGATTAACAACGACCAACCGATTAATGTGTAAAGGTTGCAGTGGTGGGTGTTGTATGGGGCATTGGTTACAAAACGTATAACACTATGGTTGACCACATAGAATTTTTTAAGAGAGTTTGAGGCAGTTCTATAAATGACATCCCCAAACTCAAACATTGTGTAACCCTACGGTGGTAGTTCTGCTTATAGGGAGGCTGATAATCTATTGTAGGAGTTATCTAAATCTAGATTCGATGAGGAGATTGGTTATGTACTAATCATATGGTCAGAGGACTCATAGACTCCACTCCAAAGGAAGCACAAGACAACAGAATATAGTTTAAATGCAATTATTATTCCAACTATTTTCCTTATTTTCTCATCCAAGGTACAATATTCAGTTCAGTTCACACAGCAGTAGTACCATCAACGGAACCAGAAGAAGCCTCCGGAAAAAAACAGCCTGTGGGGTAACATACACTGCTATTGTAGATAGCCAGACTGTTTTTTTCCTTTCAGTCCACTGTAATCCACGAGATAACTTTGGTTTCAACAGGTGTCTTCTAATTCTAATTTAATTCAACCTCGAGGTTATATTTAGTTTATAAATCTATTTAAATCTTAATATTTACTACTGCTCTATCTCCCGTTTCTCTGCAGACTTTTCCAGGAAAAAAGACCGATTTTTCCAGAACAGCAGAAGAACGTTTCATAGTGCACTGCCACCTAGTGGCGAACTAGACATTGCACCTTATTTAAATGCTTGCATTAAAGATCACTTCAGGACTTTATTGGGGCAAAATTGACAGGGTTACAATTGGAATAATAGTAATTTTCACCAAGGAGTTTGTTAATTACGACTGGAAGGAGAGAAAGCTGTCTAACAAGACACCTAGTATTTATATGTATCAACATATTCTAGTTCAGACCCATCTAGCAGGCAGGGGTGGGCAGTTTGGTTGAAAAGCATGTACTTAGTTTTACCAGAGTTTAACTCTAGGTTGCGGAAGGAATGCTGAATGGCATTTAAACTCTCCTGGACATTTGAGAGCACAGTATCTAATGGAGTGGCTGAAGTGTACAGGATGGTATCATCTGCATAGAGATGAATCTGGGAGTGTCCAGCAGTGAGAGCCACATCCAAGGCTGTCACGATAACTACTTTTTGTTGTGCGGTATATTGCACCAAAATGAATTGCAATAAACAATATTAAAGTACTTTTCTGACCATTTTATGCCACTGATTACATAATGACAGTATGACAATATAATAGCATAATAATGAAAGTACACTCTTTCAAAGAACAAAGTCTGTTTTATTCTTTAGAATATTTAGACATTGGAATCTGAATGTAAAAAAATGTATTCTAAAAGAAAAACAAATAAATACACCTGTTAACAAAAAACGTGCCAGTTAACAAGAACTAGATCAAAACAAAGTAACATGTTTAACAAAGTCAGTTTAGACATTTAAAGTGTCTCACACAAAGGCAGAGTCCAGTCAGCAGTTATGTAGTGTATGGTCAAGCTCATATAAGGTGTCATATTTGAGCTTGACCACATATCTGTGTCATAACACAGTGGGTTCACGTGTGTGTGTCCGCTCCATAGGTAAAGAGCGGAGGTATATTTAAAGGGCAAGTTAGTCAGGGCAACGTCTATGAGGGTCCTCTTGGTTTCTGTTATAATTTGTGTGAGGTTGAGTGCATCAATCTTAGAAAGTAAAGTGACTGGGGGGTTCAGCATATCCAAGTTTAAGTCACCAAGCAGTAAGAACTCAGAGGATAGATGGGGGGCAATCAGTTCACATATGGAGTCAAGGGCACTGCACAGGGCTGAGGGGGGTCTGTAGCAGGCAGCAACAGTAATAGCCCTGTTTTTAGAGAGACAGATTTTTTTAAAGTAGAAGCTCAAACTGTTTGGTTCAGAGCTTGATACGATGCCTGAGCTCTGTAGCTTATCTCGGCAGTAGATAGCAACTCCACCACCCTTAGTAGCTCGATCTTGGCAAAAGGTATTATAGTTGGGGACTGTTATTTCTGAGTTATTTACCGACTTCCTAAGCCACAGCTAAGATGTAAGATGAGTAAGTCTAGTTTAGGGAGTAGACTTCTAACGTTGATGTGCATAAACCCAAGACTTATACGATCACAGAAGTCAGTGAATGAGATCACCTGGGGCTCTGGGATGGCACTAGGGGTTTCAGGGCCAGGGTTGAGCTCTACATCTCCAGATGAGCAGGGGAGAAGTAGGATGAGTGAGACACATGGCTTTAAAAACTGATCGTTTGGAGTGGTGAGTAGAGTTATATAAGGGAATGGGCATCTGATCATAATACATTAAATGCAGTGCTGTATGGGCAGCTAGGGGTATACCAGTATTTGTGTCTGGCGGAGGTAGACCTAAGTACAAGGTAATAATGAAAGAGGTTGCATCTCTGCACAGACAAGATATGCCAGAGGTGCCTGGCACAGTGGACAGTGAGGTAAAGGAGTTATCAGAAATGTAAAAGAGGGGGTTGGGGAATCTACAGGGAAGTAGGGCGGTAAAGGTGAGCAAAAACAACACAACATGTTTCAATGTAAAAGTAATGCAGGGAAGACACAGGTAAAGGCTAGGATGGAGCAAGGCAGTAATCAACGTTGGGGCCAAGCTAACAGTCAATACACAGTACTGTGCTGGTTCTGGTTGTCCTCAGAATGAATGCTACATCAGCTAGCCGGGGTGAGTGCCATACACCAAACGGGGCGGACACCTTTCCTTCATCCAATAGGTCCCGGGACACTTCCCCTTCATCCAATAGGTCCCGGGACACTTCCCCTTCATCCAATAGGTCCCGGGACACTTCCCCTTCATCCAATAGGTCCCGGGACACTTCCCCTTCACCCGGTAGGTCCCGGGACACTTCCCCTTCACCCGGTAGGTCCCGGGACACTTCCCCTTCACCCGGGAGGTCCCGGGACACTTCCCCTTCACCCGGTAGGTCCCGGGACACTTCCCCTTCACCCGGTAGGTCCCGGGACACTTCCCCTTCACCCGGTAGGTCCCGGGACACTTCCCCTTCACCCGGTAGGTCCCGGGACACTTACCCTTCATCCGGTAGGTTCCGGGACACTTCCCCTTCATCCAGTAGGTCTTGAGGATGAGTAGGGAGGCTCTGTGGAGGACGTTGTGGTGTGGTCCGAACCTCGGGCAGCTCAAAGTCATTAGGATGGTGGTGGGTATCCCTGCCTGATGCAAACTACATACAGGAACAGGAAAAATCAACAATTTGAAGAATTACAAATTAAGAGGGATTAGCAAAGTAACCTGATTTTTGTTATCTTTAAGTGTCCCTTTGCTCTGGCGCTTACAATGGAACCATAAACACAATAAAAAAGTAATACGACAAAGGGTCTTATGACAGGTAGAGAAATGTACTCAATGTCCACAAACAAAGTAAAAAATAATTCTCTGTGTTCATCTGTATGAATTCAAAATAACTAGTGAAAGCTATACAGTACCTTCTTTTTAAATAGACAAACTGCTGCTGGTATTATTAAGGCCAGTGCCACACCACCTAAAACAGCACCTAAAACAGCACCTATAATAACAGCAGTTGGGGTTTGTGATCCACATTCAGAATCAGAAAGACGAGTTCCAGGTTTAATTTGTTGAAGCTTCAATGTGTCATATCTATAATAAGAGAAAATAGGACAAAATAATGGAGAATATAGTCAACGACCTTTCAGGTTTACATTTCTGTGTTTATTATTGGGGATTTTTATATATATTATAGACTTACTGTGTGTGTGGTTGACAGGATGTAAATGATCCATCTGAATAGGTTCCATCAGTACAGTCAGAACACACAGTATCTGTAGATGGAGTTCCTGTATAAACACATAAAACATATTCAACATATAAACTAGGATGTTAACCGGTGACCGTTTGACCGGTGGTTGACCGTTTCGACGTTAACCGGTCAAAGTTATTGTTAGTCGGTTAAAAAAAGTGATCTCTAAATTAGGCAACTATAAATATTGGAATAAACGCTACAGTTAGCCATCTCATTCCAATATGTTTTTTCTGTAAAGTGAAATAATCCCTCACGCAACCTTTTTCATAATCGCCTGTTTTGTAAACCAATAAAAAAACATTTTGCGCGCCGTCACACCGTTAGAGCAGAGCAGACGACATGAAGCGTGCAAAGAAAAATACTGTGTGGGACCATTTCACCAAAAAGAATGACAAAGATGTAAGTTGCAACTTATGTGATACATTGTTGAAATATAGTGGCAGCACATCATCTATGATGTATCACCTGAAGACGCAACACCCGCAAACCTCTTCGGAGATGTCATTTTCTCAAATGAGCCGCGGCACAGGGCCGCATTAAGAGCTCACTGGGCCCCGGGGCTATGAGTTACTGCAGCCCCCCCCACCCCTTGAGGTCACCAACTAAAGAGAGAGAACCCCCCCCACCACATTTTTCTAAAACACTGCGGATGTTGTTTTACATAAATATCATCTAGAATCATTCAGAAACGTTATCTCCTTGCTCAGTCTCATTATCTCCAGCAGCAGATGAAGTCGATGTTTCATCTTTCTGGTGATCTGGTCAGGATAAGCATGAAACACATTTTTACACATAAGCTGTTAGATGAACACTAACCTGTCAACATGGCTTGCTAATAGCGAATATAGGGGTGGGCGATGAGCTAAATGATATATTATTAAACAAGTAATTTTATCTATCTATGATATACTTCACAGTCAAGTTATACTTTTAATAAGATTTTTATCATATCAAAATTTTATGCCACTAAAATTCTTGTGACCAATTTCAATATAAAAAAATTGTAGCTTAAGAAAATGATCTCAAACTTACTGATGACAAGAGTCACAAATAACAATAGAACAAAGGCACATAAGAAATCGACCTACTTGAAAAACTTAAAGGACTAAATAATATTATATTGTATAAAGTAATCAAATATACAATACATAGTTTTCACTATAAATTCAACATTCATTTTTATTTATTTTACAATTGTGATTCAGTCAACGGCAGTAAATTACTTTCTTTCTGATTTTTGATTAACATTGACACAAATTGCGACAGCAGCTTTATTAGCTGCTTCTGTCACTTTAAGACCTCAGGGTCGGAACGTCTCTGGTTACGTATGTAACCTTAGTTCCCTGAGGGGAACGAGACGCTGCGTGAAAACGCTATGGGAACGCTCTGCGTGAGTGCGTCATGAAGCACATGTGTAATCAGTCCAATGGCGTGACGGAACGTCACAGACGGGTGACGTCGCGACCAGGAAGTCATAAAAGCACCCCTAATTACCGGCACCTTCAGTTTCTGATGGGCTGAAGCAAGTGCCAAGGGCATGCTGGGAGTATGGCACAGACACGCAGCGTCTCGTTCCCCTCAGGGAACTAAGGTTACATACGTAACCAGAGACGTTCCCTATCAGGGAACTTCGAGCTGCGTGAAAACGCTATGGGAACGCCACTACCCACTTCGCCATACGAGCAAGTGTCCGCCATGTGAAGTCAGAGCGCACATTCGGACGAAAGCACCTGCGCCCCTGGCGCAGTCAAGCTGGTAAAATCTCACGAACGTGTGCGGTGAGGACCAGCCTGCCGCAACACAGACGTCATGTAGAGACAGTTTACCTGACAAAAGGGCTTTTTTAAAGCCGCCATACTCCTGGTCGAGTGGGCTCGAACAGCCAAGGGTGAAGGCTGACCAGCCGACTCGAAAGCAAGTGAGATGGCATCAACCACCCACTTGCTCATCCTCTGCTTAGACCCAGGACCCCCTCTCTTGGGTGGTCCAAAGCACACGAACAAGTGTTCGGGCAGCCTCACAGGGCAGTTCTGTGGACGTAGGCGTCTAAGGCCCTCAACGGGCAGAGGAGGTTATGCTTCTTCTGGTCCGACAAAAAAGGAGGAGGGCAGAAGGCTTGCAGCACAATAGGCCCAACGATGTTAGTTGGGACCTTGGGGACATACCCGGGTGAAGGTAGTAGAAACGCCTTGACCATCCCGGGTGAGAAGTCCAAGCAAGAGGGCGCCACCGACAGCGCTTGCATATCACCAATCCTCTTCAGAGAAGAGATGGCAAGTAAGAAGACCGCCTTGAGGGTCACGAACTTGTCAGGGACCCCCTCAATGGGCTCAAACGGAGCACGGGAGAGGCCTTTAGTACAATGGCCAGGTCCCAGGATGGCACCCTCATGCCGGCTGCTGGCCTCGGCCTCCGGGCGCCACGAAGGAAGCGTGATACCAGTGGGTGTCTCCCCAGAGAAACCCCATTTAGAGGGACATGGCATGCGGACAAAGCCGTCACATACACCTTCAGTGTGGATGGGGGTAGACCTGTAGAGAAGCGTTGCTGCAGGAACTCCAGTACTGCAAACACTGGGCAGTTAACTGGGTCTGCCTGCCGCTCTCTACACCACGAGGTGAACAGTTTCCACCTGGCGGCATACGCCTTCCTTGTGGCTGGAGCTCTGGAGTGCATAGTTTCCACAGCTCCGGGCGGGGGTGAACTGGATGACCCCATGCGCCTGGGAAAGCAGGTCCCTCCTGATCGGCATCTCCAGGGGAGAGCCGTCGAGGAGAGATATTAGGTCCGCAAACCATACTCGGGCCGGCCAGTACGGTGCTACGAGCAGTAGACTGACCCGCTCCTGACGGATCCTCTCCAGAACTCCTGGGAGCAGAGCAACCGGGGGGAAAGTGTACAGGCGTGACCTCAGCCATGCCTGCACCATGGCATCCAGCCCCAGTGGGGCTGGACGAGCCAGCGAAAACCACAGAGGACAGTGTGACGTCTCTCTGGACGCAAACAGGTCCACTTCGGCCCGACCGAAGTGCGACCAAAGGAGCTCCACCACCTCGGGATGGAGTCTCCACTCCCCGGGCCTAAGCCCCTGCCTCGACAGGGTGTCTGCCCCCTAACTTAGGTACCCCGGGATAAAAATGGCCCTTAAAGAAAGGAGCTTGGCGGGCCAGATTGTAAAGTGGGCGTGAGCGCAGACCCCCCTGGTGGTTGATGTAGAAAAACCACCGATGTGTTGTCCGACCGGACAAGGACATGATGACCCCTTAGGTCTGGGAGGAAGTGCTTCAGAGCCTGGTAAACTGCCAGCATCTCTAGCCAATTCATGTGCCATGATAGCTGATGGCCCCGCCAGAGCCCTTGAGCTAGGCGACCACTCATGATCGCCCCCCCAGCCGGTGAGGGAGGCATCCGTCGTTAGTGTAACACGACGACACGGAGCTCCCAACACGGGCCCTGGGTTAGGAACCAAGGCTTACTCCACATGACCAGTGTGCGGAGACAACGCCGCGTAACAGTGATCATGCGGCACTGGTTTCCCCTCGGGGAGAACCCCTTGGTTCTGAGCCACCACTGTAACGGTCTCATGAACAGCAGGCCGCAAGGAAAAACGTTGAGCACTGCTGCCAGCAGACCCAACAGTCTCTGAAACTGTTTCACAGTGAGTGACTGGCCTAGCCTCACCTGCTCGACGGCTGCAAGGATTGACGCCAAACGTGCAGGAGACAAATGTGCCCGCATCGTGGTCGAATCCCAGACTACGCCCAGGAAAGTGGTCACCTGTACCGGCGACAGCACACTCTTCCCGGCAATGAGCCTCAACCCCAGTTTGAAGATGTGAGCCAGAACGACATCTCGATGCCGAACCGCTAGATGCTCCTGACGGAGCCAGAATCAACCAATCGTCGATGTAAATGACGATGCGTATGCCCTGGAGGCGCAACGGCGCCAGGGCAGCGTCTATACATCTCGTGAACGTACGGGAGAGAGTGCTAGGCCAAATGGAAGAACCCGATAATGGTACGCTTCGCCCCCAAAAGCGAACCTCAGGAACTTCCTGTGTTGTGGAAGGATGGAGATGTGGAAATAGGCGTCCTTCAGATCTATCGTGACAAACCAGTCCTCGGACCTGATCTGTGATACGATCTGGTTGAGAGTGAGCATTTTGAAGCTGAGTCTCCCGACCGTCTGATTCAACAGACGTAGGTCTAAAATAGGACGCCACCCCCCATCCTGCTTGGGAACAACGAAGTACCGGCTGTACCAGCCCGACTCCCTGCTGAGAGGAAGAACTCGTTCTACAGCCCCTTTTAGCAGGAGAGTCTGTACCTCCTGCTCCCGTACCAGAGCCTGCTCTGGGCCCACCACTGTGGGCAGGACCCCATTGAAACGAGGCGGATGCGTCCTGAATTGGATGGCATACCCGCTTTCGATTATCCGCAGGACCCACTGAGATATATTCGGCAGGGTCTTCCACCCTGCCAGAAAATCTACTAGGGGTACCAGCCTCTCGAGGCTGGCCTCTGGAGTAACAGGTACTGCAGACACAGTGCCCTGTAACAGCGCACTGGCAGGGAACAACTGGTTCGACAGTTCTGGGCCCCTCCTCGGAGGAGGCGAGCGCCCCTCGGGAAAACGCTCGCCAAGGCCACCCCGCTGAGGGCACAAGGAGAAGCTCACTACTCCCCTGGTGGGGACCCCCAGCGGTTTGACCCCCCTGTCAGGGTCTCTTAGACAAAGCCTTCTTGGGTGTAGCGACAGGCCTCGGAACTGTCCTACCCCTCGAAGGCCCTGCCTGTGAGCGTCGCCCCCCGGCCCACTCATCGTGTGGGGGCGCCCGAGTAGCGACACTCACTCTCTGCTGCGCCCGGTGTGCCGTGCTCGGCGCCGGGCGGGGCTGCCCCCGTCCGACAGCCCCCGCGACGCGGCTACGACGGGGGAGAAATTTCTGGAAGGCAGCTGCCTGCCTTCTCTCCTCCTGAAACCTCTCGACGACCGAGCCAATAGCAGGGCCAAAGAGGCCGTCGGGGGAAAGAGGCGCGTCCAGAAGGAAGGCTTTCTCCCTATCTCTCATATCAGAGAGGCTTAGCCAGAGATGCCTCTCCGTAGCCACCAAGGCTGCCATAGCACGGCCCACTGATTTGTCTCCTTAGTGGCACGAAGTGACAAATCCGCCGCCTGACGAAGTTCTCGAACATCATCAGGACTTACAGTCTCCCCCTGAGCCCCGTCGCTAAGCAGCTCTGCCTGATATGCCTGTAGAATAGACATAGTATGCAGGCAGGAAGCTGCCTGACCCGCCGCCGAATAAGCTTTGCCCACCAGCGCCGAAGTAGTCTTCAACGCCTTGGAGGGCAATGCCGGTGTCCTCAGAGACGATGCCGCGGGAGATAAATGGCTAGCCAGTATCTCCTCCGCGACCGGCATCGGTCCGTACCCATGAACATTAGCCTCGGCAACATTAGAGTACATATGAGTCCGCGGATTAAACACCCGGGACGACACCGGCTTATTCCAGGACCTCGACACCTCAGTGTGGAGGTCCGGGAAGAAAGGCAAACACCGGCGAGGAGGTAAAGCACGGGAGGGCAAGAATCGTTCATTCAACTTACTGGTTGAAGCAGACTCCTGCCTGTCAGCCGGCCACTCGATGTTGAGCTTCCCCACAGCTCGGGTGAGTACCTCCAGCAGCTCCTCGTTCACGGGTGACTGAACCAACAATTCAGCCTCCGCCTCGAGGTTTTCAACCTCCATTTCCTCAGAACTGGACGGCTGAGAAAAAGGTGCATCCCCCAGGGCGGAAGAAACCCGCGCGGGTGCTTCCGGACCCCGAGCTGAGGCACTGGCTCTAGCAGACGAAGACCGAGAAATTGCAGAAGCCGTCTCGGAACCGCATGCTAGATCCGCTTGCGAACCCCACGACGTCAGTCGGCGCCGTGCCTCGGCAGCGGCGGGACCTGAACCGCGGGGAACGCGAACCGAGCCGCTTTCCTGAAAAAGCGCCAGGCGAGAGCGAAGCGTACGGATGGCGAGACGGTCGCAATGCTTACAGCTAGCCTCTTCCAAGGCTAGCTGTGCATGCTCCTCTCCCAAACAAACTACGCACAGAACATGTGTGTCCCGGCCCGTGAGAAAGCGGTTGCAGGGAGAAGCACACTGTCTGAAACGCCGCTCGGTTGCCATAATCGCGGTGAGCTCTTGTACATAAATGCCAAGAAAATTTCTGAATTAACAACGTAATAGCAGAAACCCGCGAGGACTGTCACAACATGCACTTGCTGAAGCAACAAAAAACTAAAGGTGCCGGTAATTAGGGGTGCTTTTATGACTTCCTGGTCGCGACGTCACCCGTCTGTGACGTTCCGTCACGCCATTGGACTGATTACACATGTGCTTCATGACGCACTCACGCAGAGCGTTCCCATAGCGTTTTCACGCAGCTCGAAGTTCCCTGATAGGGAACTCAAGTGCGCTGTGCAAAACCGTTTCAAGTTCAATCTAGAATGAAGAGAAGAGTGGAGGCGATTGGCGATGATACGTGCAGCAGCAGGTCGGTCGTTCACCAGTTAAATATAGAATAAATGTATTTGATTGGTATATCAAATTAAAACGTGACGTTTCAATTCACCATGCCCTGCTGCCCACGGGGGTTTGATTGACAGGCGACCTGACCAATCATAACGCCGAATACGCAATTTTGTCCGTCAGTAGATTAACGTCAATGGACTTGAACTTGAAAAAAGGTATTGTTTAAATGACAATATTTGAAAGTTGAGACTGTTTCATATCAACAGTAAGCTGCTCTGAGCTCTCTTGTATGTCGGCGCGTAGTTACTCTCAGTGTAACGTTAGTCTTTGCCCCGCGATGTGTTTTTCACTGCGTGAGTGAGAACATGGATGTGCGTGACTCGTGAAGCCACCTGGCTTGTCACACAGTAACTAAAAAAGGCTGGTCTTTGCGAACGGTCACTAAAATATTAATGATAATGATTGCATGATAATGCATGGAATATACAGCAAAGCGCCACTAAATAACAGGGCTAATTTGTGGGGGCGTGGTAAGGCTTTGGCAATCAGATGGCTAGTAATAGTCAATCTGCTCCACAGCCAATCACGGGCCCCCTCCTTGCTCGGGCCTCGGGGCTTAAGCCCCTCCTAGCCCTATTGTTAATACGGGCCTGCCGCGGCAATGTTTCTAATGAGCTTCAAACGCTAGACAAACGACTTTATTTTAAACGCGCCCATAACGCTAATTTTATCATTAACTCTGTAAAACATGCATTGATGTCAGTTAAATATCTCCATGAAAACAGTCCTACCTTTCTGTCTGTATTGACCAGGTTTACAGCTGCTGTGTCTCTGGGCTGCTTTACAACCATCCTTAGTTGGTTCTGTACAGTAGAACCCCTCCAGTGGTTCACAGACAGTGTCTGACGAAGGTGTACATGACTGTTTATCCATCAAACCAGAGTCTGGGACACAGTTTGTACATGGTGTACATACTGGAAAACCACCCGGTTGATCAGTGTAGGTGGAGTTAGTACAGGGTTCACAGGAAGTATTGGAAAATTCTGTACAATGTTTATAGACCCAGGTTCCTGTGGGACAGTAAGTCAAAATGTCATTGATGGACTGGAATATCTAGAATGCATAGCAGTCACTTTAATTAACTGAGATGGTTCTTACCTGCTGAACACATGGGACAACATTTACCAGCTATTCCGTATTCATCTGCATTACATATGTGAGAAGGCTTGACGTGCCCAAATATCATTGCTAGGCACATCTGTAAATAAAGAAAAATAAAACATATCACTGCGAAAGTTTGTTGCTTATACTTTCATATAGGTAGGGTTTGGTGTGTCATGCAAACCTCTCAACTTCAACTTCTCCACGCCAGATGTGTAAACAGCATACACATAGTTTATACATACCAAGCTTTTATACTTCATGTTTCTCCAATCAGCGGTGAAATAATGGGTTTTGGTCGTTTTCTGCTCAGTCTTCCCTCTTCAGCTCACACTCACGCTTTAAATTATTCTCTCGACCTCCCTGTAAATGCGCTGTTAAGTTTCCCGGAAAAACTTGGTTGCGATTTGATTGGTTGAGTAGCATCACGTGCGGTGCATAGGACTTATCCGAATACTCCGCCTTCCCCTTAGTTTTGCGCGTTCGCGCGACACCAAGTGCTGTCCGAATACTCATTTTGATCAAGACGAAGGGGTAAGACTGAGGGATGTATACCCCTTGAAACCAAGATTTTCCGAGAGCTCACTTGAAACCAAGGGGTACCCAGAACACATTGCGAGACGTCAACAATGGCTGCTAGATCAGCAAAAGAGACCCATAAATGTAGTATTTTCGGATTAAATAGCGAATTTAAAAATTACGACACAATTGTTTTGTGATCTACTCAGTCCCGTACATATATATTTTTAACCATTTTAATAATTGAAGTTTTTTTTTAAATCGCTACTTTTTGACAGTTTTCAACGCCAAAGATACATTGCTAATTTGTCCCGTATTTCTCTGACTACCTTTACTCAATGCATGTTTGTCTACAGTTAACTCTTTTAGCAGATAATTCATATCAGTGCATAACATGTTGCTTTTGGAATAGCGATTAAAGTGCTTTACATACCGTCCCGAATCACACAGGGACGCCGGAGGAAACCCGGCAAATAATTCGCTTTCGGGCAGAAAATGAACAGAAGTTTCATGCTGTACAACCATAGACTGTATAAAGATTAGGTGTACAACATAATTTGGATATGATACAGGACACTGGTGAGCACGTTTAATTTAAATAGTACTGTTATTTAACAATTGTATATGTTTTACAATGTTGTTCAATAAATACATGTATTTGATTAAGGGTTTCTGTACATCGATCAATGACATTAAAAACAGTGATCACTGAAACAGATATACAAAACACCATGCAGTGTGGATGAAAATATTTATTGAAAACAGCCTTCAGTAGTAAGCAAGCAGGTTTATTTATATAGCACGTGTGCTTTACAAAAACATTAAAAACAATAGTACACAGAAGAACATCTGCATCCATATGCACCGCCACCAAACATATAACTACTACATACATCGAACCATATGCGCAGTATAGACGTGTTGGGGTTTATGGCACAGTATCTTGTTGGACCACCAGTCTGGAAAATAAAACAATTTTACACCATTAATGGCTGAGTTGGGAAAAATGTTTGCTACCTTGTTGGTTAGTTCCGTGAACTTTAAATACAATACGATAATGTTGTTTGCAACCAATCGATACATACCATAAGTTAAACTACCAGCATTCGTAGGCGTCGTAGACCTCTTCTCGCTTGATTTCTGCGATTTGTTGCAGACAATCGCAAAAACATAACTACTAAAATCCACGCAATCGACATACACACTTTTCCAGACTCTTTTTGCATCTCGGAGGTTACGTAGCAGCCAGCTAGCGACGATGTATGATGACGTAGCCAAAACCGAGTGTTGTCCCAATTCGTAGGGGAACGTAGCCCTTACCACTCGGTTTCGAGGGCCAAGGGGAAGGGGTTAATTAAGGGGTAGGGCTAAGGGGAAGGGGTAAGTGGGAGTATTCGGATTGGGCCTTAAGTTATGACGTATTTCTGGAACATTCCTGAGCGCTTAATCATCCGCGCGCATTCCTCGTATTCTTCCGCGCGTTCAACCTCATCACTCTGTGCGCGCTCAAGTCCTGAGACACAATTGACCTTGTTTAATCCTCTGATTGGTTGGTTTTGTGGCACATTTGTAACGCTATGTTGAAGTTGAGCGAGCGTGTGTCTCAAGACTTGAGCGCGCACAGAGTGATGAGGTTGAGCACGCGGAGGACATGAATCGAGCGCAGAGAACGAGTTTTTGAGCGCGCACCTGCAAGTTGAGCGAGCTTGTATCAATATTTGAGCGCGCACACTATAGTACTCTGTGCTCAAAACATACAATTACTAGCTAGGGAATGTGTCACAAATATAACGCCATACATACAGGCTACTTACAAATAACATCAAGACAGTGGCAAACAAATACTTAAAGCACTCAGCTTTATGTAACTGTGACTTGAAATAACTCACAATGGAGTGACACTACCTTGTAACTTAAATAACTTCGCTAATTGCTAATTCAACACTGCTGTGATCATTTAGCAAAACAAGAATAAATAGGAAGTGCACCCACTAACCTCCCGCGTGCAACCAAACTCACCACACTCCTGACAGTTTCTTAGGTGAATAAGAACAAGGTTAGGTCAGGACTCACCATTTTGAGGTTCGGATGTCTCTCTTTATACTGTATATACGAAGAGTCGAGGGTCCCTAAAAGTAACTTTTTCTTCTGTGAAGTGTGCAATTAGTTGCACTGTCTGTGATTGAATCAAAGAGTGGGTTTCTATACAAACAAAGAATTGTACCTTTCCAGTCCAAAGATCTCCACCATGTCATGCCCCAATCTCCTTATGTCTGGCATGTCATGCTATAAATGAATCAAAGTTTAACCAATCATTTGACCACAGACTGTCCAGTAGTTCACTGATGCCCTGATCCAGGTCTGGAGTAGAGTAGATCCCTCAGGACACCATCTACCATCTTATCTGGAGTATGCCCAGGCATTGTCGGGAGTGTATACAGGCACGTGGGGGGGGCATACACACTACTGAGTCACATTATGAGTGTATGCAGGCATGTGGAGGCCACACACACTACTGAGTCACATTATATACAGGCATGTGGAGGACATACATACTACTGAGTTACATTATGAGTGTGTACAGGCATGTGAAGGACACACACACTACTGAGTCACATTATGAGTGTATACAGGCATGTGGAGGACACACACACTACTGAGTCACATTATGAGTGTATACAGACATGTGGAGGACATACACAATACTGAGTTACATTATGAGTGTGTACAGGCATGTGAAGGACACACACACTACTGAGTCACATTATGAGTGTATACAGGCATGTGGAGGACACACACACTACTGAGTCACATTATGAGTGTATACAGACATGTGGAGGACATACACAATACTGAGTCACATTATGAGTGTATACAGGCATGTGGAGGACATACACACTACTGAGTCACATTATGAGTGTATACAGACATATGGAGGACATACACAATACTGAGTCACATTATGAGTGTATACAGGCATGTGGAGGACATACACACTACTGAGTCACATTATGAGTGTATACAGGCATGTGGAGGACATACACAATACTGAGTCACATTATGAGTGTATACAGGCATGTGGAGGACACACACACTACTGAGTCACATTATGAGTGTATACAGGCATATGGAGGACATACACAAAACTGAGTCACATTATATACAGGCATGTGGAGGACATACACACTACTGAGTCACATTATATACAGGCATGTGGAGGACATACACACTACTGTGTCACATTATATACAGGCATGTGGAGGCCACACACACTACTGAGTCACATTATGAGTGTATACAGACATGTGGAGGACACACACACTACTGAGTCACATTATGAGTGTATACAGACATGTGGAGGACATACATACTACTGAGTCACATTATGAGTGTTTACAGACATGTGGAGGACACACACACTACTGAGTCACATTATGAGTGTTTACAGACATGTGGAGGACACACACACTACTGAGTCACATTATATGCAGGCATGTGGAGGACATACACAATACTGAGTCACATTATATACAGGCATGTGGAGGACATACACACTACTGAGTCACATTATGAGTGTTTACAGACATGTGGAGGACATACACACTACTGAGTCACATTATGAGTGTATACAGACATGTGGAGGACATACACACTACTGAGTCACATTATGAGTGTATACAGGCATGTGGAGGACACACACTACTGAGTCACATTATGAGTGTATACAGGCATGTGGAGGACACACACACTACTGAGTCACATTATGAGTGTATACAGGCATATGGAGGACATACACACTACTGAGTCACATTATATGCAGGCATGTGGAGGACATACACAATACTGAGTCACATTATATACAGGCATGTGGAGGACATACACACTACTGAGTCACATTATGAGTGTTTACAGACATGTGGAGGACATACACACTACTGAGTCACATTATGAGTGTGTACAGGCATGTGGAGGCCACACACACTACTGAGTCACATTATGAGTGTATACAGACATGTGGAGGACACACACACTACTGAGTCACATTATGAGTGTATACAGGCATGTGGAGGACACACACACTACTGAGTCACATACATCATACAAACATATAGTCTAACTGACCAGTAACTCCACATTGTGTCCGAACACAGTAAACCCAGAGTTTGTGTTTAAAGTTCTGGTTTGACAGAGCTCACTAAGTGACAAGTTCCAGTTTTCTGAAAAAAAAACGTTTCCAGAAAGACATGTCTGTATGTGCTTCAGCATGTAATTTGACTCCTCCGTTAACAACAACGGTTGGTTACACTGACATGTGAACAGGAACCATAGAATATAAAGGCCGGTTATAAAGAAGATGAGCATAATCCAGTTTATGGTAAAAAACCTAGATTTACATGAACTATTTAACACTTAAGAAACACCCACCCCCGGCACACATCTACTCACTCTCCCTGTTGGCCACTAAACAAATACATGCATCATTGTATACTATTGTGTGGTCAGTAATGAGAAAACATGTGATTGTGGTGACTGTACGAGACTATATAAAGAAGTACAGATTTCCTCTTGATGGGCATATTTCTGATTAGGATTTCAGTCTTAGTGTTTTACACTTGTACCTGTTTATATGTGGAAAGGGAATATATGTAGGATAGGAGATGAGCAGAGGTAGACCAGACGTGTGCTTCTATACAGAAAGTTAGCAGTTATATAATATGTAAAGCTAATGTGCATCCTAACGGAAATTCTACGACATAACCCCCCCCCCCCACACACACACACACACGTGTGCGTGCGTGCGTGCCAAATTATGTGCAGTTGGATCCCAGAGCTCAGGTTACATCTGTAGACTGAGACTATATTAAAGATGTGAACTGCCACTTCCTTGTCTGTCATCTGTACTCTTACCAGCAGCCAGGAGCGAATATACTGGTGCTCACCAACACCTAATATACAGTCTAACCGGATACTGCCCTCTAGTGGTAACAATAATCCAGGGTATTTAATGACTCCTGGAAGTCTGAGGAGACTGAGGCGAGAAGCCTGAGGAGAGGAGACTGAGGAGAGGAGACTGAGGAGAGAAGACTGAAGACAGGAGACTGAGGAGAGGAGACTGAGGAGAGAAGAATGAAGACAGGAGACTGAGGAGAGAAGAATGAAGACAGGAGACTGAGGAGAGAAGCCTGAAGACAGGAGACTGAGGAGAGAAGATTGAGGTGTCTGAGGAGAGGAGACTGAGGAGAGGAGCCTGAGGAGAAGGCCATCAACTCACAGATCCTGCAAATCAACAAAAGCCTACTGACATCTTAAACATGTATATCAACTGTTAATTATTAGTTATTTATTGCACTGCTTTATTGCACTGCTTATACTGTATTTCATTAGTTCCATTACATTATACTACTAGTTATGTGCATTACTGATAACTTTACATATATAATAGGATGTGTAATCATCCTAGATAACTACTGCTAGCTCAGAATTGTAATTTTGCTTGCTAGCAATCAGGTAAAGTAGGCAAATTCTTGACGCTTGTAGGAGACCTGCAGGTACAGAATAATGCAAGTCGGCCAACGTCATGTTGATGACACATTTTTATTTAAGTCATATGCATAAATGAGGGAGTAGGACACTGATGCTCTTATGAACATTTAACATGACATCTTGTCAGAATAGCCTTTATATGCTAAGCTCATCTACACATACCAATAAGCTAATTTGGTGTATTGGTAGAAGTAGAAATCATAAGGGGAGAGAATACTTAAATACAAACCAACAAGCCTGTAACATTAACATGACTGTCACTATTACCTGAGTTGTCCTCGCTCTTGTACCATCCTGCACAAATAGAAATATTATATATACATTTTGTTCTTCCTTAAAATCAGCTCAGCTAGCTTCAAAGGTCATCTGTTAACACTAGATGTTTCTTAGATTGTTTCATTAAAACTAATAGATCTGCTATTTTATGAGCAGCTACTTTTGAGTTTCATGTCCTGACTGGCTTCCATCCTTTGATTTAATTCACCTGTGTTGTCTTGCCTCTCATCTCCACTAGGTGTCACTAATCTCCCTTTATCACTTCCTATTTAACCTTTTCTCTATAAGTTTCAGTTGCTAGTTTGTTGTGTGGTTGTCCCTGTATTCCTTTATTTCTCTGTCACCCTGAGCTGTAGTAGATATGTGTAGTAGATCAAGAACTGTTTTTGATTCTACTTCTGATCAGTTCTGCTTTACAGCAGCGGACACAGGAGCCTGCAGGTGTCACTGCATCAACAAAGAGGAGGTGACTAACGTTGTGACAGCTTAATACTAAATAGCTGATAGCTTATTACAGACAAGAGGTGACTAGCATTGTGACAGCTTAATAATAAATAGCTGATAGCTTATTATTATAGACAAGAGGTGACTGACGTTGTAACAGCTGAATACTAAATAGCTGATAGCTTATTACAGACAAGAACAGTCCCACAAATATACAGAAATAATAATATAACTGAATAATTATGTGTGCACATGTATATGTGTGTGTGATGTGATAGATGCCCGTGTTTGACAGCATAATGTTCACAAATGTATGTGAGAGGTTTCTTATTAAGGGTTAGGGTGAGCTGGATGGTATATTGACAGGCCATAATGAACGGCTACTGGGTGAAGCATGAGGACAAGGCAGAAGTTAACTGGATCATTGGGATTAATAGTCCTCAGATTTTCCCAGCAGCCTTTGTCTGTCACTACACACACTACCACACACACACACACACACACACACACACACACACACTGGCACACACACTGGCACACACACTGGCACACACACTGGCACACACACTGGCACACACACACACACACACACACACACACACACACACACACACACACACACACTGGCACACACACTACCACACAGACACACACACACACACACACACACACACACTGGCACACACACTGGCACACAACAGAATATCATTTCCCACACATAAAATAGATGATGATAATATCAAATTGTTTAATTTCACAGAACATGTACATAGTCTGATGAACTTCTGAATGAAACAGGGGAGAGAATAAAAAAGAAAGAGGCAGAGAGTGGGAACCTGTTAGTCACCTAGGAGATGGAGAAGAGGATGAACAAACCAACGACCAACCAATCAATATTCAACATTGTTCATTACATCACCACACAACAGTTTTCATTATATCACTACACAACAGTCTTTATTATATCACCACACAACATTGTTTATTACATGACTACACAACATTGTTCATTATATCACTACACAACGATGCACAATAACATATGAGTTGCACAAAATAAAATGAGCTGGCTTCTGCTTGCAGATTTGAAAGTGTGATATCAGAGTTCCTCAGATCCTCTAGCAGACAGTCTAAACCCCACAATAACTGTGTCACTGTAAATCTGAGTGAACCTTCCATAGATTATACAGTAGTGAGTGAACTGCAGTCATCTGGGTTCCCTTTCCAACCTACGTTTAGTAACAGGCAGGTTGTGACCTGTTTCTGCACCAAGTCAGCCTTTAAGTTGCAACTGTTGGCATATTAACAAGAACTAAATCATCAGTGTCTTTCTTAGTGATCTTTTTAATCTTCTTGTCCTTAATAATTTTGTACGTGAGTTTATCGTAGAACCATTCCAAGTCTTGGCTGTCCTCGGGCCACAGCAGATACTCCCTCTTGTGGACAAAGTTTCTTATGGCTTCGTGTTTCATCAGTCTGTAGTGGGGTACATTGCCCACGATCACCATGATGAGAACATCTCTGAGCTCCTCCAGCATCCGGCAATGGGCCAGGGTAAAGGCCTCC
This sequence comes from Dallia pectoralis, assembly GCA_029465975.1. Taxonomy (NCBI): domain Eukaryota; kingdom Metazoa; phylum Chordata; class Actinopteri; order Esociformes; family Umbridae; genus Dallia; species Dallia pectoralis. Next base: position 29,486,194 of record CM055728.1, on the reverse strand, counting down.
AGGCACCAGCCATCCTTGAGGAATTCCTTGGACACCACACACACGGTCTTCCTGCTCCCCCATATGGCGTCCCTGATGTTGCATAGGTGATCCTCCCCTGGGATGAAGTCTCTGGCCTCAAAGCAGCAGCGGAGAAAGTTGCTGGTCGCCATCTGAGAGTCCAGCCTGTTCAACATGGCCCTTTCCACCCACGTATAGTCATTGTTGCTGAAGCAGATGTAAGCGTCATACTGGGCCCCACCAGCAGGGGGCTCTTTACGCGGGCCCTCAAGGACCCTGCCGACCACCTTTTTGTAAACTTTGAAGAGGTATCCACGGAGATGCGCAAAACCGATTGTCCCGACCGTAACCAGTAGGATCAGGGTTGAGCAGCTGATGAAGAGCGACAGCCTCAGCTCCTGATTAAGGCCCTCGTCATCCTCCTCACATTGAATCACTCTGCTGTAATTCAACAGAGTAGTACCGAGGAGATCTGAGGGGTACTCACAGCTAAATTCAGGCACGCCGGGGTCGGCAAAAGTGACGTTAGTCCCGTTCAGCCACGTCAGGAAGTCCTTGAGCTGGCAGTCACAGTGGAATCGGTTCTTATAAAGATTGATCCAGTTGAGGGAACTGAAAGCGGTTGGGTCAGGAGAGGCCAGGAAATTGTAAGAGAGGTCAACTATTTTCAGACTCTCTGGGAAAATGTCTGGTTGGAGGTACGTTAGAGAGTTGAACGTTAGATCCATAATTTCTAGAGTCACAAGACCATTGAAAATACCGTCTGGGAGAGCCTGCAGAGAGTTAAAGCTTAAATCCAAAAATAGAAGTTGTCTCAGATTTGCAAATAAATTCAAACACTTTCCCTGTCCCCAAATCACCTGCAGGGCCGTGTTTCTGAGCTCAAGTACCTTCAGAGAGTTTCCAGCGGGAACAGAACTATCCCGGTTTAATGTGCACCACTGTATAAAGTTGTTCCCATACCAGATACGCTCAATATGCTTGAATTCAGCTAACAGAATGTATATGTCCTCTAGATTAGCTAACCTGTTGTTCTGGACATTTAGTATTACAATAGAGTTAGCAAAGTCCAAGATACCTTGCAAAGATGTGATTTTATTATCAGCCAAACGGAGATGTTGCAGGTTTGGCAGTGGTGCTGGGGAACCGTTTGCATTTAGTTCCCTAATAGAGTTTCCTGTAAGATCTAGGATTTCTAGGTTTGGAAGTCCTGTAAATGCCTGAGATCCTAATGCACCAATATGATTGTAAGATAAATCTAACGATAAAATGTTGGGTAGATTATCAAATGTGTAAGAATAGATTTCCCCTAAAAGATTGTATGACAGGTTGAGGTTTTGGACATTTTCAAGACCAATAAACGCCCCCTTAGCAATCTGGTTGATTTTGTTTTGGGCTAACGTTAGATCCTCTACTTCTTTCAGTGGACTGAATACTGCGTATTGCAAAGCAAATATACTGCATTTGGACAAATCAAGAATTTTAACACCACTGTTCTTGAGGCCCTCAAATGTTTGCTGGTTGGGATCTTTTGTATTGTTGAAACCAAATGATTTCCCCAGGATGCCGTACTTAAGAATGAGATGATTAATGTTAGTGCCCTGGATTGCATTGAAAAACAGTTTTGCCTTGTCCACATTAAATCCGTTGGAAGACAAATCCAGTGTCTTTATGGAAATGTTCCGGAAGGGATTTCCACATTTTTCCCAGTCAAAGTCATACTCATTCATTCCATATAGATCGACACTGTTCAAGTTAAGCAATCGAAGGTGTTTCCCTTGAAAGCCAAGCAAGTCCTCCTCACATAAGCTTTCCATCCTATTTAATTTCATGTTTAACTCTTTAAAATCTGTCATGTTTACAAAGAAATGTGCAGGTTGGATTCTTTTCACCCGGTTACCAAACAGATCTAGTGTTTCCAAGGATACCAGTGGCCTGAGATAGTCACCCTGTAATATAGATTCAGTGAGGCCACAAGTGAACAGAGACAGTCTTCTCAGGTTGGACAGTCCAACAAAAGCATCTGTCTCAATCTGTAGACCTTTATTATTTCCTAAATTGAGCACTTGCAAGTTTGCCAGTCTTTTAAATGTGTTATTTCTTATAATAAGCCCATTCACTAGTTGCCAACCAAGGTCCAGTCCCAGTAACCCTTCAAGCCCAGTGAACGATTTCTCGTTAATCTCTGTGATGTAGTTATCCTTCAAATCCACAGTAGTAATGTATGAAGGCAGCACAGGCACCTGGTGTAGAGACAGTCCAGAGCAAACCGCTGCAGATCCCTGTATTTGGCATGTTTGGGTGCCTTGTGCCCCTGTAAGTTGGTACCAATAGACAACCAGCAATAGAAGGTTCCTCATCGTCCACCTGACACACAAAGTAGAACAAAATTCCAATTCTTAAAATATAATTTCATATAAGTGTCCTTACTGGTTCAACACACTTATATATTTTAGACTTGGAGTATTCATTGTAGATAACATTGTCTTGGGAATTATATGCACCCGTCTGTTTGAATTAACAGGTTCAGAGTCCACGGGTTCTGTTCTATGTTGATAATGGAAATCCTCTCATTGTGTGCTTAGTACACAGACTTACTCTAGGCTTACATGTTCATATTATATGAATGAATCAATTCAGGCCTCAGGAGTGTAAACCAGTGATAGAAGTTAAATGGTGTTTGCCAGACTCGTCCTTGGCCAATGTCGTAATCTTTAGCTGAAAACACGTGCAATAAACCAAATGTTCTGTTCAGGAACATGGATTCTGCAATCGTTTACACATATATTTCCTGCCTAACTCTTTTTTAAATACTATCTCAACATTTCGCATCAATAACAATTTTTAAATGTTGTTAAGGACGAATTAATCTGAAGAAGTAAAAAAAATCGACATATCAATTAGATAAAGCTATCCAAAACTAACAGTGAAGTCTGAACATTTACTTAGCGAGATACTTTTTTTTATTACTGGAACCCCTGGTAAAGATGAGCAAAAAATAAAACTGAAACATCCAACTGTTTTTTTCAAATCCAAACATTGTTTTAAACATAAATCTTGGTGACTGATGCGTTTTGCTGTAGGGATTTGGCTTCTAAGCTGATTGGTTAGATGCTGACACTATTACCATGGTGGCCCCGTCTATATGGTTTTTAAACAAAAAAAAAAGATCAGATTAGAGGCAAAACCAACATGCCCAGCACCCATAAACATTCATATGACCAGGTAAATAAACAAATAACTCTCATATTCATATGGCAGTGGCATAAAAACAGACACGTTCCCTGGATATGTTTATTTGAACTGTGTTTCATTTGGCACTCATGGTCAGGGAAATTTCTCCCACTCACCACACCCGGCTGCCTTTATTTTGACACAACTTGGGTAAATATTGCATTTTGTATTTAAAAACTAACCTGACATGTTTACTTTTGCCTTGTTTTAACAGTTTTTTGCAAATAACAAACATAAAAAGTAGTTTTTGCATAGAACCAAGTCTCTATATAATGACATAATTAATTTGTTGACGTTACAGTGTGGTATTAATCTATCAAATGTATTATATAAAGCACTTTTACATGATCAGTTTGTTGACATTACAGTGTGGTATCAATCTATCAAATGTATTTTATAAAGCACTTTTACATGATCAGTTTGTTGACATTACAGTGTGGTATCAATCTATCAAATGTATTATATAAAGCACTTTTACATGATCAGTTTGTTGACGTTACAGTGTGGTATCAATCTATCAAATGTATTTTATAAAGCATTACAGTGTGGTATCAATCTATCAAATGTATTTTATAAAGCACTTTTACGTGATCAGTTTGTTGACATTACAGTGTGGTATCAATCTATCAAATGTATTTTATAAAGCACTTTTACATGATCAGTTTGTTGACATTACAGTGTGGTATCAATCTATCAAATGTATTTTATAAAGCACTTTTACATGATCAGTTTGTTGACATTACAGTGTGGTATTAATCTAGCAAATGTATTCTATAAAGCACTTTTACATGATCAGTTTGTTGACGTTACAGTGTGGTATCAATCTATCAAATGTATTTTATAAAGCACTTTTACATGATCAGTTTGTTGACATTACAGTGTGGTATTAATCTAGCAAATGTATTCTATAAAGCACTTTTACATGATCAGTTTGTTGACATTACAGTGTGGTATTAATCTAGCAAATGTATTTTATAAAGCACTTTTACGTGATCAGTTTGTTGACGTTACAGTGTGGTATCAATCTATCAAATGTATTTTATAAAGCACTTTTACATGATCAGTTTGTTGACGTTACAGTGTTGTATTAATCTATCAAATGTATTTTATAAAGCACTTTTAGATTATCAGTTTGTTGACATTACAGTGTGGTATCAATCTATCAAATGTATTTTATAAAGCACGTTTACATGATCAGTTTGTTGACGTTACAGTGTGGTATTAATCTATCAAATGTATTTTATAAAGCACGTTTACATCAGCATTTGTAATAAAGTGATATATACACTAAGCCTGCCACAGCCTCCAGACCTCACTAAGCTCATTTTGATTGAGTCACGCAGGAAATCATAATGATTGCACAATTCATTTTTTTGTACATACCATTTGGTTCCTTACACCATTATTTCTAGCCTAAAACCCCAAAAAGCAAGCTACAACAAAAAATTAATGCAAAAGCTAAGTCCTAGCTGGCTGGTTGAGTCATAACCTAGATTGAAACGTAGGTATGTATGTTCTAAAATGTCCATATCTCTTTTGTCCCAGGCCAATCGAAGTCCCACAGTATCATTAGGGTGGATTCGGACTCACAGGCTTTTCGTTCTAATCCCAGAGATAGTTGCTTCGCCCCATCGGCTCCTCAGCCAAGCACATACACCAAATTCCTGAACTAGCGGTTCCTCTTGTACTGAGCAGGATTTCCATTGCAACAACGAAAATAATCCGAAAATAAACACAGTGAGGATCTATTCACAGCTTCTTCAGGAAATCCCGGCTGTTCAGTAAACATCATCTTAAGATAAAGGTCTAACTTGTGGCACACCTGTAATGTGTGATGTTAACCCAATGACATGTTGAGCTGGTATGAATACATGTTGCAGGGTTCAGGCTACTCCCTCTTCAGATTCCTCCCCTCTTACACAACTGGAAACATGGTTTTTCATTAACTCCTCCCCAAAACCTGCATGACTCAATATCTAACAGTGTTTACGCAAGAACAGTTGAGGTCAGACTGAAATTCAGCTTTTATTCTACTGCTGTCTTCGACTGTTAGCAGGACCTCTGTTTTGTACTAACCAGCCACCCTAGAATAACAACATAATTAAAGGAAAACATTCCAGAAAAATGGAAAACAGAATCAGATGTAACACACAGAGTAAAAACATGTCCCTGTTAGAGACATAACTAACAAAACTCTCAAATCAAATGCCTGTATTCTATCACATAATTTGTTAAATTCTTTAAAGTTAACACAATAATATCCTTTACATCTGATAATACTGTGGAACTACGATCCAAAAAATATCCATCTAACAGGCTTGAAGCATATCAGGTTGGAAAGCAATACAAACAACTGAAATGTAAATTAAAAGATAACTACCACAAACAAATAGAGTGGAAAGCCATTTCAGGAACAGTGGCGGGTAACTGACAAATCTAAATGAACCTATTTATTTGGTATTTTTGTCTTGGTTTATTCCATTCAGATATGACATTTGGCTGTGTAATCCCTATCTACATGTCTGTTTGCATTTAAAGGTTCATAGTCCACTGGTCCTGAGCCGACCCTTTGATTCAAATCCAATATTTGTGTGCTGAGTACATATCCTTACTATAATCTGATATCACAATGCTTTAAAAAGGCCTTTTATATGAATTAATCTCTTCTGCTTCCAAGTACATGCTTCAGGCAATTAAAGTGGCTAAAATGACAAGACTGCTCACATTTACATTTATATCACAGGAGACATAGGTAAGCATTGATTCATTATAAGCTATACCTCGCCTGGAAGCAATAGCAACTTTATGGAAAGTTTGAACATCACAAAGTTATTTCCAATCATTTTTATTTTTGATATCTCTCTTTCACGTCAGCAGATGACAGTTTATAAACCCCAACAGAAATTGTTGTACAGTGGCTAGGAAAAACTCCCTAGTAGGTTTGAACTTAGGAAGAAACCTAGAGAGGAGCCCAACTCTGAGGGGTAGTCAAGTTTTCCATATTTAAATGACCAACAGACCGGAGTCCAGAGTCTCTCCGCACAACTAGGTGGTTCAAGAACAGGAATGACCAGGTGGACAGTGGCAGCAGGGATATGAGGTAGACGTTAGATTTGCAGCAACCAGGTGGACTTCAACAGGCCTGGTAGTCATGTTTTCTGATGGCTCGTGTCTTCTTAAGGTTCAACAGGAAACCAGAAAATGTTATTCCACAGGAACTGTTAGCTAGGCCCCCGAGAGGAGATTGACTACAGCTGCCGTAAACATTCAACACAACAATACTCTTTCTAGGTGGTATACACACAATGATAACTATGGGCTATTCAAGAACAACAAAAACTATAAAAAAGCTATAGTATAACTAAAGCAGCAACTATAATTAAAACTATAGCAGGTGAAGATTGGGTCCTACACTCAGAATCAGATGTCCTACACTCAGAGTCAGACCAGGAAGTTCCAGGTCTAATTTCTTGAAGCTTCATCATGTTGCATCTATATTGAGAGACAGTAAACAACTGGCAATCAACAATGTGTTCATTTAACTTGCAGTTTTATGTATATGTATGTTTGTTTAGTACAGTAGAGTTATGTAATTTGGGGAAAACAAATTACTTACTGTGTGTGTGGTCTGCAGGATGTAAATGAACCATCTGAATAGGTTTCACCAGTACAGTCAGAACACACAGTATCTGTAGATGGAGTTCCTGTAAAAACACATAAAACATATAGTCTAACACATATAACATATAAATATATAGTCTAACTGACAAGTCACTCCACATTGTGTCAGAACACACAGTATCAGTAGATGAAGTTCCTGTATAAACATATACAACATATAAACATGTAATCTAACTGACCAGTGACTCTACATTGTGTCAGAACACACAGTATCTGTAGATGGAGTTCCTGTAAACACATACAAGATATTTACAATGTTGAATATCCCAGTGTTTCCAGATGTTTATTTATCTTTTAAACTTTACATTACCTTTATTCATTTACTTAGTCATGGTAGGTAAAGACTAAATAAAATAATATTACAATATAAAAGACATGGAGAATGGCGCTCGTACCCTAACAACAGACCTTACCCTAACAACGGCCAGTACCAATCAGAGTTTGAGAAGCCTGCTAATTGGTCACTCACCCTGGTCAAAGCAACGTACTCAAAATACATTTTCAGATTTAAAGACAACAACCCAGGTCTTGATGTAAATAAATGTCACCAGTCACCACTGTAAATGAGAACTCAGTCTCAGGTGGTTTTTACTGTATGAAAAAATAATAAGTCCACCTTCTTTGAAAGCGGTACCATAAGAATAGCCTGGATGACTACATGCAGCGCTTACTGTTAAAGGAAGGATAGTTGAGTGTCATCAGAATAGCAATGGTTGGAAAGACCAGGTTACGGAGCCAAGTGTTTAGAGAATAGAGCAGGGGTCACTGATTAGAGGTTTCAATAACCACAGATGGTGCCCCGATAACGAGAGAGAAATGAGCTGTGGCAAGAATGAAAAAGCTTAAAAAAGCAGTTTTTTTGTTGTTTTTTTAAATGCACCCTATATATTATTTGTTTTACGAAATCAAATGTATTATTAGCGTACTTGTAATTTATTATAACTGACAAAAATATGGTTGAAATATTATTTAATAAAAAATAATAACTGTATATAATTATTTTATTTGAGAGTCAGTTGTTGATACATTTATACAAATACTATACTACTTCAATATGCATGGGGCTGAATCATAATGAAACTTAGACATCATGTTCTGGACCTTTGCATGAGGCATGAGGTAATTTGGTCTAACTGGACCCCTAAACAAATTAATTGAATACCCCTGGGTCTATAACCAAGCTATGGGGGACAACAGCATTATGTCACCTGGTATTAGACTGCCAGGTGAGATACAATCCAAGAGTGTGTAAAGGATCAGCCCCGATTGGATCAGTCAAGATAGGATCAGTCAAGATAGGATCAGCCCAGATTGGATCAGCCCAGATTGGATCAGCCCAGATTGGATCCGCCCTGAGAAGCTGAAGAGAAGTGTTTATCATTCCAAGTCACATTTAAGATGTACACTACCATTCAAATCATTGGGCTCTTTTAGAAATGTTCTTGCATGCATGAAATGCGTTTGAGTAGAAAATAAAGCAAAATAATAAGACAATCATCTACAAGGTAGAAAATATTGTATTTGTCTTTAAAAAAAGAATTATGTCCTTTAAACTTAGCTTTTTTGAAGTAAGCTCTATTTTCTACAGTTAAAGTCTTGCAGACCTCACCCCCTGCACCGTCACCCCCTGAACCGCCCAGGAGTTAAATTGGCTTGATGGGCACTCTATTCATACCATACGGTCAAACTGCTCACACCACAGCTCAAAGGGTTACGATTCCATGACTGTGCTGGGCATTATATTTTAGACAGAAAACCAGCTGACTGCTTCTTCCCAAAATAGATATTGCATAGTTTTGGTCATTGTCCTGCGGTAAGAGAAATTGACTCTAATCATGTGCCATCCACAGGATATGGCATGGCCTTGCAAAATTGACAGAGCCTCCCTTTGTCAAGATCCTGTTTGCCCTTGTCACGATTGGTGTGGTGGCGTTGCTACACTTCCATTTCGGTGATCCACTTCCGTGTTTTTGTACTCACTAGCTGTGATTACTTCCTCTTTCACGTGGTCACAGCTGTTAGTAATCTGTCACTTTATCTGGGATATAAGAGGGTCGCGAGCAGTGCACTCGTTGCTTCGCATTGTTTCCATGTCACATTATGTTAGAGGTGAGTGTTGTTTTTGTATAGTTGCTGTTGTTTTGAATGTTTGATTATAAGACGCTATATATGCGCACTTAGATTTCAAGTACAACAGTTTTAGTGCTTTTTCGCCGTTTACGGTTTGTTTTTAAGTTCGTGTAAACCTATTCTAAAACGGATACATTGGCTCTGCACCTGGCTTCCTGCACTACACCCTACGGTTCGTGACAGCCCTGTACACATCTTCTACTTTACCATCAGAAAAGCACCCCCAGACCTTCACATTGCCTCAACCATGCTTGACAGATGGCGTCAAGCACTACTCCACCATCATTTCATTTGGTCTGCATTTCTTGAATGTTCTTCTTTGTGATCCTAACACCTTAAACACATTTTTTCTATCTTTCTCTGTCTAGGGCCTGTGTTCTTTTCTCCTTCTAATCTTGTTTTTTGATTGGCCAGTCTGAGATATGGCTTCATCTTTGTAACTGATCAAAATCAATCAGCAAATAATTGTATAGCACATCATGCACTGAGTTCAATGGAAATACACTAAAAACAGTCCTACCTTTCTGTCTGATGTATTGACCAGGTTTACAGCTGCTGTGTCTTTGGGCTGCTTTACAACCATCCTTATCTGGTTCTGTACAGTAGAACCCCTCCAGTGGTTCAAAGACAGTGTCTGATGAAGGTCTACATGACTGTTTAACCATCAAACCAAAGCCTGGGTCACAGTTTGTACAGGATAAACAAGCTGGACGACCACTAGGATGATCAATGTAGGTGGAGCCAATACAGGGGGAACAGGAAGTACTGGTAAACTCTGTACAGTGTTTATAGACCCGGTATCCTATGGAACAGTAAGTCAATATGTCATTAATGGATTAGTATGGACATTTTCTTCATCATAGTCTCTTTAATATACATGGATGGTCGTTACCTGGTGCACACATGGGACAACATTCATCACGTATTCTGTATTCAGCTGGACCACATGCAGAGGAGGACTTGATGTTTAGAAGAATACAATTCACTGCTAGACACATCTGTAGAGAGAGATGTTTAATACATAACAATATAAAAATGTATGTACTGTGAAGGGTGTGTGTTTTGTACATTCATCATGTAGCATTAAAAAAATATTGGGGTTACAGAAGTAAGATAAGTTAATATTTAGAAGGGATTCACAGTTACAAATTACAAACTATCAAAACATTTAAAGGATATTTAACTTTCAAAGATGTATTTTTATTAGGCACATGTTCTTCTGACATGTGCTTTTTCAGTGTCATGCCGGCCTGCTGGAGGATCTAACTATGTTTACAAAAAGTGCTTAAAAAATTATATTAGTTCTAAATGGATGGCAAAGGATATCCCATTCACAAGAATAGAAATGGAAAATATAGCAGAATATTGACTTTGGTTTGCATGTCTGGACTGTAACCCCCATAGACGGGTGGAATGTAATTTACCATTTGCTAACAAGCATAACTTTACAGAAGTATATTAAACAATACATATAATACATATCTAATAAAAATGACTTCCCCCTGATTTCACATAGAAGCAGAAGACTGTATGTGTTATGTATGTATATCTCCTTACTTGAAGTGTCTTCATATCTTGGCATGTTGAATCACAACGAGGTCACTCTAGTCTAGGGACTTCCTCTTCCTCTTTCTCTTCTGAGGGTGCTGTTAAGACAGGAACTCTCTCTACTTCAGCTCCATCGATGTGTATGGGGGCGTGTCTGAATCCAGTAATGAGCGAACTTCCAAAAGGGCTTGTCAATCATATAGTATGAGCGACAGTGTAGCATGTACAAAAATATAAACAATATAAACAGTAATAAACAAAAAACGACGTAATGTATGCGGAGCCATTGTCAGTGCGACCTTTCTCTACGGAGCACCAAACTGAAAATTCTATTTACAACAATAATTTTATTATAATAATAACAATGAACATTATATTAATTATAGAGATTTGAACAAGGATTCTAAAAGAACCTAACTCCAGGTACAACTCCAACACACATGAATTTGCCTGTCTGCTGCCATCTACATTCAGGGGAAGGACGTAGAGGTGGTTCAAGGTTCAAGGGTTCAAGGGTGTTTATTTGTCATTACAATAACGAGTTATGCAATGAAATGCTTAGATCCCGCACTCCCCAACATTGCAATACAATAATAAAAATTTAAAAATAGAAATGTAAGACCTATCTAAGAAATATACATCATATACATCATATAGCACTGCAATTGTAAAAAATAAAAATCCTAGGTATCCTAACGGCCAGTGGGAAAAAGCTGTCTCTGAACCTGCTGGTCTTGGTCTGGACGCTTCTGAGCCTTCTGCCCGACGGCAGCTTGCTGAACAGTCCATGTCCTGGGTGACTAGGATCAGAAATGATCCGCTTGGTTCTCCTCTTGCACCTCAGGGTGTGGAGATCCTGCATGGATGGCAGGCCAGTCCCCGTGATGCGCTCCGCTGTTTTTATAACCCTCTGTAGTGCCTTACGGTCGAGGGAGGTACAACTGCGGTATCATGCGGTGACACATCCGGTCAGGATACTCTCAATAGTGCACCTGTAGAAGTTGGACAGTATCCTGCATTCATGGCGAATCTCCTCAGCCGTCTGATGAAGAGGAGCCGTTTCCTGGCCTCCTTAACCACAGTGTTGGAGTGGAGAGACCAGGTCAGGTCACCGCTGATGTTGACCCCTAGGAACTTGATGTTGTTGACTCTCTCGACTGCAGACCCGTTGATGATAATGGGTGCGTGATCTCCTTACCGCTTCTTCCTGTAGTCCACAATCATCTCCCTAGTCTTGCTGACGTTGAGTTGGAGATTGTTCTCCTGACACCACAGAGACAGTGATCGTATCTCGTCTCTGTAGGCCGACTCGTTGTTATCGGAGATCAGGCCTATAACAGTGGTGTCGTCAGCAAACTTAATGATGGTGTTGGAGGAGTGAGAAGCTACGCAGACGTAGGTGACGAGAGAGTACAGGAGCGGACTCAGCACACAGCCCTGGGGGGAACCAGTGCTGAGGATAAGTGAGGTAGAGGTGGTGTTGCCCATCCGCACCACCTGGGGTCTGCCGGTCAGGAAGTTCAGGATCCATCCGCACAGGGCGGGTGGTCATTCAGGTTCCTGGGGGTCATACAGGTTCCTGGTGGTCATTCAGGTTCCTGGGGGTCATACAGGTTCCTGGTGGTCATACAGGTTCCTGGTGGTCATTCAGGTTCCTGGGGGTCATACAGGTTCCTGGTGGTCATTCAGGTTCCTGGTGGTCATTCAGGTTCCTGGTGGTCATACAGGTTCTTGGGGGTCATACAGGTTCCTGGTGGTCATTCAGGTTCCTGGTGGTCATTCAGGTTCCTGGTGGTCATTCAGGTTCCTGGGGGTCATTCAGGTTCCTGGGGGTCATACAGGTTCCTGGGGGTCATACAGGTTCCTGGGGGCCCAAAGGCTAGGATGGTCAGGTAATACTCATTACATTACAAACAGAACTAAAAATAAATCTGGATAGACCAATTTACCGTTTTTTTGCGTCTTTGAGCTTTCCTCTGGTCTGATGCATAGATTGTAATCCTAAACTCAATAAAAAATTAGACACAAATAATCAGTATCATATGAAAAGTAGACTTTGTAGTCATCCAAAAACAAAGTAATGAATAATTCTCTGTCTTCATCTGTATGAAATCATAATATGTACTGTACTGTAAACGGTACCTTTTTTCCCCTTCTCACAAACACAGATACACCAAATCCAAATGCAGCTGTTATTAAAGCCAGTACCACAACAGCACCACTTATAAAAACACATATAATAACAGTAGTTGGGGTTTCTGGTTCACATTCAGAATCAGACTGATGAGTTCCAGGTTTAATTTGTTGAAGCTTCAATGTGTCACATCTATAATAAGAGAAAATAGGACAATGGTAATGGAGAATATGGTAATAATAATATATTCAATATGTCACATCTATAATAAGAGAGAATAGACCAATTGTAATAGAGAATATGGTCAACCACCTTTCATGTTTACATTTCTGTGTAAATTATTGGAGAATATTATAGATTTACTGTGTGTGTGTGGTTGACAGGATGTAAATGATCCATCTGAATAGGTTTCATCAGTACAGTCAGAACACACAGTATCTGTAGATGGAGTTCCTGTATAAACACATATAACATATAAACATGTAGTCTAACTGGCCAATGACTCCAAATTGTGTCAGAACACACAGTATCTGTTACTGCAAAGATTCCAATTTAAATACATTAACATTGTCACATATCCTAGTACACTGAGGACATCTAGTGGGCTAGGAGGGTATTGGGACACTTATTCACAGTATAACTTTGAGCACATTTATATCTTTCACACCTGATTCAGATGTGGGTGATTAAAGTGGGCACAGCATAATTGCATTTGGTGATTTTGTTTGTTATTTAAGTCTTTCGGTCTTGGTGCACCGTGTTGGTTATTGTTCCTATGTCATTTTGCTTTGTGATATATTGAGGCGAGTGTTTGCTATTGGTTTTTTTGGAGCAGTTGGTTTAGCTCAGTGGTTGAGTGCATGCTTGGAATGTATGATGTCCCGGGTTCAGTCCCCAGTGTCTCCCTGTTGAAAATGAGAATATGTTCTCTATTGGTTCGTTTAACCTACCTGTTTAAATATATATATATATTCTGTTTATCCTAAAGCTTTCACCTTTTATATTACATAATCCACCTCTACACTCTTGTTAAATATCCTGAAGGATTCTAAAAAGGTACATGGTGTTTTGACTGGGTTAGCAATATGAAGTGAAGAGCCTGATCTCTGACATAATGTTTAGCATGTTACTGTGCTACTATACCGACACTGTGTTACCACTGAAGCTCTTATCAAAAGTTCTTATTACTTATTAAATCCTAACTAGAGATGTGCACATAAAGCAGAACTCATTACTTCTTCATGTAGTCTCTCAAGTTACAACAATCACATGTTTTCCTTTTGATGTACACACAACAGCATAGATTGCTGCATGTATTGCGTCACCAAAAAAGTTGAAGATAATACGGGTTCTGTTTCACCAAATGTTATCCTCAGTGTTAACTGTGTGTTTGAGTTAATTATGCATTGATGTCAATGGATTATTTCCATGACAACAGTCTTACCATTCTGTCTGATGTATTGACCAGGTTTACAGCTGCTGTGTCTCTGGGCTGCTTTACAACCATCCTTAGTTGGTTCTGTACAGTAGAACCCCTCCTGTGGCTCACAGACAGTGTCTGATGAAGGTCTACATGGTTGTTTAACCATCAAACCCAAGTCTGGGTCACAGGTTGTACAGGATAAACAAGCTGGAAGACCATTGGGTCGATCAATGTAGGTGGAGCCAATACAGGGGGCACAGGAAGTACTGATAAACTCTGTACAGTGTTTATTTACATGGTTTCCTGTGGGACATTAAGTCGATATTTCATTGAATTTGCATTTTTTGGTACATAATAACACATATAATATGCAGACATGGTCCTTACCTGGTGCACACATGGGACAACATCCATCAGCTATTCTGTATTCAACTGGACCACATGCAGAGGAGGACTTAATGTTTAGAACGATCAAATAGATTCCTAGGCAAATCTGTAAATCAGAGAACTATCAATACAGTTTAAAAAAGTGTTTTGACTATTGTAAAATAGTGTTTCGTAGTGTCATAAATAGTTCATGTAGAATTGAAGAGTTCAGGTTTAACGATATGTTTACATTGGGGAGTGATTAACAGTTCCAAGTTGAGTGGTTAAAAGTTTTCCAATAAAAAGGCCATTTTAAGGAAATGTACCTATTTTATTGAGGAACTATTTACACTGATCATTTGCTATTCAAAGGTCATGTCTACTGGCCAGAAGATATAAATATGTTTTTTATCAGAACTTACTATCCACATCACACCTTCCATGGTTCTGCATTAATCACCTTCTCACTGGAAGATCCACAAGTCCGCAGTTTTTAAATCCCTTTGCAATCCATCTGAGGGGTGGCCACTCTTCTTCTTGCTGTGCTGGGTGAACTTATACTAGTTAATATTTATTAAATGCAGAGAGTCTAATAAAAGTCAAATACATGACCAGTCAGAGAGGAATTGGAACTGTCAGGTAGCATCAGCTGCTCAGCCTGTAACACAACCAGGAGGCCCCAGGAGGGGTCTGCTACATGTCCTTAGGGCCGGTCAGTCCCACAGTGTGGTCAGTAGGCACGGGTCCTTAATGGAAGCAGAAACAAGACACAGGGAAAGGTTAGCCAAGCATTAACCTAGGGACACCAGTCAAACTCAACCACTCTGGGAAGGTTTAGTTTTACACACAGCGTTACTCGAATTGACGTGAACGGCAAAATAGCACAATAGCCAGCCAGTGACTCCACCCCCCAAGTAGGAAATGGGAGAGAGGACATCCCAGGGGAGATGAGAACCTCCCGGCAAAAACAGCAGGACGGAAAATAATATGGAGCCTTCCATTTACCTTCCTACCCCGGGCCAGACTACACTTAACCATAGAACTTAGAGATACGATTTTTTATATTGACTCAAAAGTTTGCGCTGAGTCAGCATTTCTAACCCAGATTGGCAGCTCATTCCATAATAGAGGAGCTCTATAGGAGAAAGCTCTAACTTCAGCTGTTTGTTTTTATATTTAAGGTAAAATTAGGTCAGCATCTTTTGATTATAGGTTACGTGTAGGTATGGCTGGACTAATTCAGCAAGGTAGACTGGAGCAAGTTCATGTAAAGCTTTATATGTTATCAATAGAACTTTAAAGACAGCCCTAGCCTTAACAGGGTGCCATTGTAAAAAGGCTGATACCGGGGTAATGTGGTCAAATCTTAGTCGTACTAATTTGAGTCTGTTTATTGATTAATCAAGATAAATCTTGAGGTAACAAAGGCATGAATGAATTTTTCTGCATCATTATTGGCTTTTTCAATCCTGGAAGGGAACGTCAGCAGTCTATTTTAGAGACAGAACGCCTGTAAAGCAGCAGGGCCTGACTGTGTCTCCTCATCAACTCTCAAGCACTGTGTCTACTGACATCTTTAACACCTCACTGGAGACATTCTGCCCTCTGTCTTGCTTTAAATCCTCCACAATCATCCCATCCTCCAAGAAGTGAAGATTCACAGAATTTTGCAGGGTGAACGTACACAAGGCTGTGTTCCCATGCGTGTGCTCAGTGCATGTGCTGGGGTGCTGGCTGGTGTCGTCTGCCTTCAGACAAACACTCTACATACCAGCAACATCAAGCTTAAGAACAGTTTCTTCCCAGCTGCTGTTACCCTGCTGAACTCTGAAACCTCATGCTTGCCTTACCTCACCTACCTTGTTCTGCATACTACTACTTATTTATTTTACTTCCCATTTGCACAATGCATAGTGTTTGTACTTTTCTAAATGAGGCGAGGGTAGAGAACAATGCATACCTTTTCAGCATACCTGTACAAAACATACAGTGAAGGTATTTAATCCCCTGCTGATTTTGTATGTTTGCCCACTGACAAAAACATGATCAGTCTATAATTTTAATGGAAGGTTTATTTGAACAGTGAGAGACAGAATAACAAAAGAAGCTACTCTAAACTTAACTGCTATATTTTTCCGATATCCCAATTGATTAACGATGAGCGAAATTCAAATCCAAATTTAGAGTAACAGAAAACGTATGACGACCTATAAAATGGTCATCCATTGTTATATTTATTGTAATATAACGGTTGACCACAGGGTACACGGATACAGGACAATCATCCTCTTCCACCCAAGGTAAGTATGATGAGCACAGCCTAACTTCATATCAAGTCTCCATCGTTCACAATAATAAGCCAATTCAGGGTTCTACAATCCCCTTCAGTTCAGTGTTGTACAGTGCCCTTCTTAACCGCTGTTAACATGAGCTGTTCATTCTTTTTGTTGTGTAAAACATAATTTTTATTTTATTTATATTATTTATTTTGTTTGTTGTTGGAAAAGAATAGGTTGGACATTTTGCTGCTGATATTTGATTTTACTGTTCTTATACTTCATAGTACTGTAACACCCCAGGTCGGGATGCCAGATAAGGAGACAGAGTCCGTTGTACAGTAAACTGGGATGCCAGATAAGGAGTCTGTTGTACAGTACACTGGGATGCCAGATAAGGAGTCTGTTGTACAGTACACTGGGATGCCAGATAAGGAGTCCGTTGTACAGTACACTGGGATGCCAGATAAGGAGTCCGTTGTACAGTACACTGGGATGCCAGATAAGGAGTCTGTTGTACAGTACACTGGGATGCCAGATAAGGAGTCCGTTGTACAGTAAACTGGGATGCCAGATAAGGAGTCTGTTGTACAGTACACTGGGATGCCAGATAAGGAGTCCGTTGTAAAGTACACTGGGATTCCAGATAAGGAGTCTGTTGTACAGTAAACTGGGATGCTAGATAAGGAGTCCGTTGTACAGTAAACTGGGGTAGACTTGATCAAACTACAACACACTGCAGTTGGCCACCGTCTACACCCGGGGTGGGCAAACTCAGGCCCGCGGGCCGAATCTGGTCCTTGAGGGAATTCCATCCGGCCCGCGATGGGTATTAAAACAGTTATGAGGGGAGTACAAAATACCTAGCAAGTCCAATTGTCATGTATCTGAATCTGAATTATTATGAGTAATATGTAATAACACACCCACAGTATAAATGTTAGGTGTATACATTTAAATATTGTGCTTTTCTGGCCCACAAATTATTTATAATTAAGAAAATACCAAACAAATGTGGCCCTCCATTTAATTTCAAAGCCCTGATGTGGCCCCTCCCCTACTACAACTGACCTAATGGTAAATGGTAAATGCTGCGCTTTTATATAGCGCTTTTATCCAAAGCGCTTTACATTCTGCGTCACATTCACCCATTCATTCACTCATTCATTCACTGACAACCACGTCAACCATGCAAGGCGACCATGCAAGGCGACTCGCCAGGAGCAGCTGGGGTTAGGTGTTTTGCTCATGAACACCTCAACAATTTCCCAGGAGGAACCGGGGATCGAACCACCTTCCGATTGATAGACAACCGACTCGAGCCACTGCCGCAACCTACGGCCCAGGAACCCCCCTAGACACTATTCCTACATATCACTGTGAATACATCTAACTCTATTACCAGTTAATAGGTATTAACACAAGATAAGACGTTGGGTTAAACAGAGTATTTATCATACATAACAGTCGTCTTTCCAGATGGCAACTAAATTTAGTAAATTGCCCTTATTGGTTTGTTTTGGTTTCCACACCATCAAATTCTGTATTGCTTTGTTACAGTACGAAATAAGAGAGTTAGTTACTTACTTGATTGTGTTGCCTGTCTCCTGTATTGACACCAGTCTATGGTTTAGTTGTGTGGTCTCTATATCCACCGCTCATATATACAGATGATTAAAAGCTTTGGAACTTCACAACGTAGCTCTTAACTTGTAAATATGTGGCGTTCAACGTGGAGGCGTGTCCTGTGCATTTGACCAAAAAGACCTGACATTTATGTGGATTTACCTGACTGCTGCCATTGATTTAGGGGAATGATGTAGAGGTGGCTGAGTCATAGTTACAATGGCATAAAACCGAAAGACAGAACACAGGCACAGGGTGAACAAAGTGTTTAATAAATAAACGAAATAATACAGGAACTTAAAACCGGAACAAATAGGAAATTAGGGACTTGAATAGGGTCTGATGAGGGAAAACAGGTGTGGGAAATAAGGAACAAAAACAGGTGTCCTTGATGATGTGAGGGAGAGAGGGCGTTGGATCCACTGGCAAAGACGCGTTGCTGGGGGTCATGCAGGTTCCTGGGGGTCATGCAGGTTCCTGGGGGTCATGCAGGTTCCTGGGGGTCCATCTGGATAACAAGCTGGAATGGGCTGCTAACACCTGTTACATTACAAACATGTCAGTAATAAATAAGAATTTTAAATCTAAAAAAGTGAGAACAAAAGATAAAACCAAAGTGGCCAATTCACCTTTACTTGTTTAAGTGTCCGTCTGGTCTGATTCTTACAATGGAACCCTGTAAAATTAAATACAATTTTATAAAAACAAGTCAGAATCATATGACAGGTGGACATATTTGCTAACTGTCCAAAAATAAAGTAAAAAACATGTGTACATCATCAAAATAACTATTGGAACTAATTTGTACCTTCATGTTTTTCATAAACTGCAATCCCAATTAAAGCTAGTGCCACAACACCTACAATAAAAATAATAGCACTAATAACTGCAGTTATTAGAGGTGAGATTTGTGATCCATTAGTTTGTTGTAGCTTCAATGTGTCGCTTCTATAATTAGAAAAAAATAGACAATAGACAACAATATAGTCAACAAACATGTAGGTTTACATTTCTGTGTTTATAATTGGAGTATATTATGTATATTTTGAACTTACTGTGTGTGTGGTTGACAGGATGTAAATGATCCATCTGAATAAGTTTCACCAGTACAGTTAGAACACATGGTATCTGTAGATGGAGTTCCTGTATAAACAACATATAAACATATAGTCTAACACATATAACATATAAACATATAGTCTAACTGACCAGTGACTCTACATTGTGTCAGAACACACAGTATCAGTAGATGAAGTTCCTGTATAAACATATACAACATATAAACATATAGTCTAACTGACCAGTGACTCTACATTGTGTCAGAACACACAGTATCTGTAGCTGCAACAACACAGAGCAAATCACGTTTACC
Source organism: Dallia pectoralis (assembly GCA_029465975.1). Taxonomy (NCBI): domain Eukaryota; kingdom Metazoa; phylum Chordata; class Actinopteri; order Esociformes; family Umbridae; genus Dallia; species Dallia pectoralis. The sequence goes on along the minus strand of CM055728.1, from coordinate 29,466,404 downwards.
GTCCAATTAGTGGAAACAAGAATGTTCAGTCATCATTAACCTCACTACTGTGCAGTGTAGTTAATGAATGTTTATAATGCATCATAAACAGGACATGTTTGGAACAAACACCCCCTGATCCACACCATTGCAGAACCTCCAAAAACACCCGGATTATAAATGCAGATGAGTCAGGAGGCCATCATAGTAGCTGTGAACATTATTAGCTGTGTGAAACATTCCAATATGATCTCACTGTGTCATACATTTACAATTACATTATCAGTGACTTGGTGTCACAATAGAAGTCGTCGTCATTGAGTTCACTAGATCATATTGTCTATATCCCTATCCTATACATTCTGCTCCTAAGAATGGCTAAAACAGTGGAAACCTTTAAGCCAGATGGTATGACTAACATTTTAATAAAGCCTAATATTAAATATGCCCTTAAAGCCAGATCTTATGACATACATTTGTAATAAATAAATCCTAACATTAAATATACTTAAACATCCATTGGTCTAGATGGTGATGCTGTGGTCTGTAGTGTCTCTACTATTACTGCTGAGTGGGATACTACTGATGTTATAATGATTAGTGTCAAACATAAGTGTTTATATTCTGCCCCCCTCCTACTGATGTTATAATGATTAGTGTCAAACATAAGTGTTTATATTCTGCCCCCCTCCTACTGATGTTATAATGATTAGTGTCAAACATAAGTGTTTATATTCTGTCAAACATAAGTGTTTATATTCTGCCCCCTCCTTCTAATTCTGCCCCCTCCTATGATGATAATGATTAGTGTCAAACATAAGTGTTTATATTCTGCCCCCTCCTACTGATGTTATAATGATTAGTGTCAAACATAAGTGTTATTGATTATTCTATATTCTGCCCCCCTCCTTCTAATTTGATTATTCATAAGTGTTTATATTCCCCCCTCCTACTGATGTTATAATGATTAGTGTCTGATGTTATAATGATTAATGTCAAACATAAGTGTTTATATTCTGCCCCCTCCTACTGATGTTATAATGATTAGTGTCAAACATAAGTGTTTATATTCTGCCCCCCTCCTACTGATGTTATAATGATTAGTGTCAAACATAAGTGTTTATATTCTGCCCCCCTCCTACTGATGTTATTATGATTAGTGTCAAACATAAGTGTTTATATTCTGCCCCCCTCCTACTGATGTTATAATGATTAGTGTCAAACATAAGTGTTTATATTCTGCCCCCCTCCTACTGATGTTATAATGATTAGTGTCAAACATAAGTGTTTATATTCTGCCCCCTCCTACTGATGTTATAATGATTAGTGTCAAACATAAGTGTTTATATTCTGCCCCCTCCTACTGATGTTATATTCTGCCCCCTCCTATGATTAGTGTCAAACATAAGTGTTTATATTCTGCCCCCTCCTACTGATGTTATAATGATTAGTGTCAAACATAAGTGTTTATATTCTGCCCCCTCCTACTGATGTTATAATGATTAGTGTCAAACATAAGTGTTTATATTCTCTGCCTGCCCCCCCTCATAAGTGTTTATATTCTGCCCCCCTCTAATATAATGATTAGTGTCAAACATAAGTGTTTATATTCTGCCCCCCTCCTACTGATGTTATAATGATTAGTGTCAAACATAAGTGTTTATATTCTGCCTCCCTCCTTCTAATATGATGATTAGTGTCAAACATAAGTGTTTATATTCTGCCCCCTCCTACTGATGTTATAATGATTAGTGTCAAACATAAGTGTTTATATTCTGCCTCCCTCCTTCTAATATGATGATTAGTGTCAAACATAAGTGTTTATATTCTGCCCCCCTCCTACTGATGTTATAATGATTAGTGTCAAACATAAGTGTTTATATTCTGCCTCCCTCCTACTGATGTTATAATGATTAGTGTCAAACATAAGTGTCCTACTGATGTTATAATGATTAGTGTTATATTCTGCCCCCTCCTACTGATGTTATAATGATTAGTGTCAAACATAAGTGTTTATATTCTGCCCCCTCCTACTGATGTTATAATGATTAGTGTCATAAAACTGATGTTATAATGAAGTGTCAAACATAAGTTTATATTCTGCCCCCTCCTACTGATGTTATAATGATTAGTGTCAAACATAAGTGTTTATATTCTGCCCCCTCCTACTGATGTTATAATGATTAGTGTCCTACTGATGTTATAATGATTAGTGTCAAACATAAGTGTTTATATTCTGCCCCCCTCCTACTGATGTTATAATGATTAGTGTCAAACATAAGTGTTTATATTCTGCCCCCCTCCTACTGATGTTATAATGATTAGTGTCAAACATAAGTGTTTATATTCTGCCCCCTCCTACTGATGTTATAATGATTAGTGTCAAACATAAGTGTTTATATTCTGCCCCCTCCTACTGATGTTATAATGATTAGTGTCAAACATAAGTGTTTATATTCTGCCCCCTCCTACTGATGTTATAATGATTAGTGTACATAAGTGTTTATATTCTGCCCCCTCCTACTGATGTTATAATGATTAGTGTCAAACATAAGTGTTTATATTCTGCCCCCTCCTACTGATGTTATAATGATTAGTGTCAAACATAAGTGTTTATATTCTGCCCCCCTCCTACTGATGTTATAATGATTAGTGTCAAACATAAGTGTTTATATTCTGCCCCCTCTGGAAATGCATTTTGTTGCCTCAAATAACATTTGATTTTCACCTTTATACATGTACACATGTTAAACACTACAACTAAAGTCCTAATTAGAGATGTGCACATTAAGCAGAAATCTGTACTTCTTCACGTAAGACCACACAGTTCAAATAATAACGTGTCTTCCCCTAAATTAACACTCAATGGAATAGAATGATGCGCGTTTTTGTTTACCAAACTCCCTTCATTCTTCTCCACAATTTAATCAACAAAAACAACAACAAAAAAGAAGTTACGGACAATAAAGGTTCTGTTTCACCAAATGCTGAAGGTCAGTGTTAACTGTGTGTTTGAGTTAATTATGCATTGATGTCAATAAATTATTTCCATGACAACAGTCCTACCTTTCTCTCTGATGTATTGACCAGGTTTACAGCTGCTGTGTCTCTGGGCTACTTTACAACCATCCTTAGTTGGTTCTGTACAGTAGAACCCCTCCAGTGGTTCACAGACAGTGTCTGATGAAGGACTACATGGCTGTTTAACCATCAAACCAAAGCCTGGGTCACAGTGTGTACAGGATTTACATGCAATAAGACCACTGGGTCGATCAGTGTAGGTGGAGCCAATACAGGGGGCACAGGAAGTACTGGTAAACTCTGTACAGTCTTTATGGACCCGGTATCCTGTGGGACAGAAAGTCAATATTTTATAGATGGACTGTTATGGACATTTTCTTCATAATAGTCACTTTAATATACAGGGATGGTCGTTACCTGGTGAACACATAGGACAACATTCATCATGTATTCTGTATTCAGATGGACCACACGCAGTAGAGGACTTAAGAAGAATCACATTGATTATTAAGCAAATCTGTAAATAGAGATATAATACATATCAACACCATTTAAAAAATGTTTTGTCTACTGTAAAAGGAGTGTTTTGTAGTGTAATAAATAGTTAATGTAGCATTGGAGAGGTCAGGGTTAAAAATGTAAGGTGAGTTTACATTAAGAGTGATTAACAAAAGTTAAGATGTTAATGGTTTTTCAAAACAATTCAGTAAAGACAGATTCATGTTATGTACATAGATTCCTGTTAAATTGAGGAGCTATTTACACTGATCATTTGTCATTTAAAAGTCATGCCTACTGGCCAGACAGTTTTTCTAAGATCAAAACAATTTAAGTTTAACCTACTATCCACATTAATCCTTCCATGGTTCTCCATTCATCACCATCTCACTGGAATATGATCCACAACTCAATTCCCTTCTGTATTCTATCTTCATGTGGGCCTTCAGAATAACAGTTATTGGAATAGAAAATATTTTGTACATTACGGTGTCATTAGGAGTGTTATTACATATTATCCTCTATGCTTATCTAATAAAGGAAATTAACTATTCCCATTATAAACCTGTCTGTACTAGTATTGTAACAATGGTTGCTATAAATGTACTGTTTGTAACAGCATAGTTGTTCACATTCCTGCCCCCTGATTATCTCGATTGGACATTCCCCCGTTATATAAAAGGTGTAGTGGCTATTTAAATCCACAATGAATCGAAAACAAACAGATCGAATCATACAAACAGCCACTGGGGCACTTAAAGATTAAATCGTACGCAGGTAAATAAGTCCAATGTCCAAACCAAACTTTGCGCTGATGCCGTGTTTATTTGCCATTTAAGCAAGCCGACGTTAGCCTCTCTTTCCCTGATAAAAAACCAACAACCTTTCCCAGTGCCCACCTGTCCCAATTGTGACCGTCATTATATGGAATATGAAACAGGTGCTCAAAACTATCAAAATAAAAGTCCCAACAAAAAATGCTCAAATTAACCAAAACAACATCGACATTATATATATATATTAAATCAATAAAATAATCATGCAACTTATCTAATATGAAACTAAATAAAGTAATTTAATTATTAACCTGGAAATAGCTCCAACATTCCGGCCCCTAATTGGGAAATGTGTAAACTCACAATTACTTTTTTCCAGTAACGGAGCTATTTTCAAGCTATGCCCTAACTAATACATAGATTCTTCTGATCTTCTTCCCATGGCTGTCTGAAAAAGAAACAAACAGTCGAGAAATATAAGAGGAGAAAAAGAAAGAATATGTCCATGATGCTACACTGTGGCCTCCAGAAGCAGACAGATCTTCGTTATAGGTCTCTCCAAAACACTGGTCTTAGTCTGGAGGAGCACAGAACGAACCAATCCGTTGGAGTCTGACTTAGTACTCAGGACTCGGCCCATCATCCAGGATCCTCTTGGTGCCGTAGCAACAGCAATGATGACGATATCCCCCGGAATGAAACTTCTCCTTGATATAGTCCATTTTGTCTTTCCTGCATTAGCAGTAAGTATTCAAACGTCCATCGTTTCCAAAACAGTTCAGCAATATACTGTACCTGCTTCCATCTTCTCTTGATATACATGTCACTCTTTACGAAGAGTCCTGGGGGGAAGATGGGTTTCCCTTTTAGCAGAAGAATATGATTAGGTGTGAGGGCCTCAAGATCGTTGGGGTCATCGGAGACCTTAGCAATGGGTCTGTCGTTTAGTATGGCCTCTACCTCGCAAAACAGTGTCTGAAGGCCTTCATCATCCAAGACCTGTTGCCCGAGAACCGAGGTAAGTATGCTTCTTACTGACCGGATCAGACGCTCCCAAACGCCGCCTTGATGTGAGGCTGCTGGCGTATTAAAGCTCTACTTTATCCCATCTTGAGCCAAAGCCCCTTGGATCTTTGCATTATTCAACGCGGTAAGACTTTGCTTTAACTCTCTGTTTGCTCCAATGAAATTGGTGCCATTATCTGACCTTAGGCTGGACACTGGGCCTCTTCTACAAAGGAATCTCCGCAAAGCGTTAATGCAGGAATCCGTGTCTAAAGAGTATGCCACTTCCAGGTGTATGGCCCGACTGGTAAAACAGGTGAAAAGCACTCCATACCTCTTTATAAAGCTTCTTCCTCTTTTAACTTCTATGGGGCCGAAATAATCAACTCCTGCATCTGTAAAAGGAGCCTTGTCTGGCATAACCCTCTCTTCCGGTAAGTCTGCCATCTTCTGCTCTCCAAGTTTTCCCCTGTAACGTCTACATGTTGTACATTCTGCAATGATTTTCCTTGCGGCAGAGTTGGCATTGATTATCCAATATCTTTGTCGGAGCTTACTCAACATGTGGTTTCTCCCAGCGTGTCCTAGTTGTTGATGGATGTGCCGTAAAATCAGCTGGGAAACGTGCAAATCTTTAGAAAGGATAACGGGGTGTTTAATCTCTGATGGTAACGCAGACCTGTGTAAGCGACCCCCAACTCTGAGAATGCCGTCTTCCAATATTGGATCCAACTTGTACAATGAACTGTCCTTAGAAACATTAACTGAGTTATTCTTTAGGGCGGCAATTTCACTCCTAAACCTGTGGTTTTGAATGAACCGAAGTATGGCCTCCTCTGCCTCCTCATAACTGCCTGAAGTCAAGGATTTCCCTCCAAGCGTGGCTTTAAAGCTCTGAAGTTTCTTGTCAACCTTGCTGCCTCCTACGTCGCTGTCGCTTTCAGTAAATTTGAACTCCTTTCTCCTTTGGCTTAGGAGCAAGAGAACCTCTTTAAGCTGGAGAAACCAGGCAACGGATGTTCTAAGCTTCCTCCAAGATGAGAAATAATTAAGGAGATAGCCTGTGGGATCTTCTGAGTGCTTGACAATTGCATTCACAGCTACTTCTCTTTGAGCTCCGGGTCCTCAGATGGGATGGCTGTATCCACCTTAGTAAGTGGCCACTCATTCTCTGGCAAAGAGAGGAACTCTGGACCCTTTATCCATCTCTGGTGTGAGAGAAATTCCTCTGCTCTTAATCCACGAGAAGCTTCGTCGGCAGGATTGGTCTTAGAGCTCACATACTTCCACTGGTCAACATCTGTGGCTTCTCTAATAACCGAAACCCTGTTTGCCACAAAGGTGTGGAAACGTCTAGTTTCATTACAGATATACTTGAGAACGGTGGTGCTATCTGTCCAAAACACTGACCTCTTCTGGCCACCGTAACTCCCTCTGAAGCATCCGGTCCATTCGGACAGCCAGAACTGCTGCTGCGAGCTCCAGACGAGGAATGGTAACTTGCTTCAGGGGCGTAACTCTAGTTTTTCCCACAAGAAATGAAACGTGTACTCTGTTGTCATCTTTCAGTCTCAGATACGACACCGTACCATATCCAACTTGACTGGCATCTGCAAAGTTATGAATTTGTGCTGTTACATATGTTCCAAAATCAGAAGGTTTAATACAGCGATCCACCTGGAATCCAATCATCTTTTGGAGATCTGTTAGCCAGTCCGACCACTGTTTAGAGAAGGAAGGTGGTATTTGCTCGTCCCACTTTAAGTTTCTTCTACAGAGCTCCTGTAACATTAACTTAGCTGGCATGATAAAAGGACCCAAAAACCCTAATGGATCGTACAGTGAGCTGAACACCGACAAAATACCTCTCCTGGTATGCGGCCGTTCCTGTACCGAAGTCCTAAACCTAAACTGGTCGGAACCAACACACCACTGCAGACCAAGCGCACTTTCCATAGGGAGCTGGTCCGTGTCTAAATCCAGTTCTTTTGTCTCTGTTGCTCTAAGGTCACTTGGGATTGAAGCCAACACCGAGCGGCTATTAGTCACCCATTTTCTGAGGCTAAATCCACCTTTGTCACAGAGTGCAGTCAAGTCCTTCACAATTTGAATTGCATCTCTTTCTGAGGGTATGGACTTCAGGCAGTCGTCCACATAAAAGTTATGACGAACTGTACTGATCACTTCATCCGGAAAATCCAACGCATTGTCCTCTGCAGTTCTTCTCAAGGCATAATTTGCACAACTTGGAGACGATACTGCCCCAAACAAGTGTACCTTCATTCGATGTTCCACTGGTTCTTTATCAGTGTTGCCCTTAGGCCACCAAAGAAAGCGAAGAAAGTTCATGTGTTTATCAGGCACCTGTACTTGGTAAAACATGGCATGGATGTCAGACATGACGGCCACAGGCTCTTTCCTGAACCGAATGAGGACCCCCACAAGGGAGTTAGTGAGATCCGGACCCTGCAAGAGCTGACAGTTTAGTGATGTTCCTTTGTATGTAGCTCCACAGTCAAACACGACCCTCAGCCTGCCCTTAGTTGGGTGATGTACTCCGTGATGGGGGATGTACCAAACTTTTCCATCCGCTTGTTCCAGTTGGTCCACTGGTACCACTTCGGCATAACCCTGAACCAACATATCACTGATAAATGAGGTGTACTCCTCCTTAAACTTATCGTTCCTCTCAAACTTCCTTTTCAAACCTTGGAGGCGCTGTTCAGCAACACAGCGATTATTTGGTAAGACAGGATCCTTTTCTCTAAAAGGTAAGTCAATGCAATAATGTCCGTTCTTCAGTTCCGTGGTACTACTCACAATCTTCATGAATTTAACATCCTCTCTTGACATCTCCAATTTTTCCTCGGAGGTTCTTTCATTAAAATCATGGTTATATTGTTTAATGAGCATTTCCTCCAGATACTCCACTGAAATGCGATTGGTTGTAACAACAGAACAGCCATTCTTTACTCCATTGCTGCTTCTGCCTCGAAGTGGTCCATTAATTACCCAACCAACTCTTGTTCGAACTGCATATGGTCCTTCACCTTGACTATTAATCACCTCCCAGGGTTCCATCACTTTTGATGCATCAGTTCCAATGAGCAAGTCAACATTTGAATCCACATCATGAAGGTTTATGTTCCTCAAGTAAGGCCATTTAGCCACATCCTCTCGTCGTGGAATGTTCAACCTTGACACGGGCATCATCTTTTGAGTTAAAACCCTAGGCAGCTCAATAAAATCATTAGTATCCATGCCAGACACTTCCAAGCCAGACAAAACATTAGTACTCACAATCTTCTTTTGACCCATTGTCCTTAATAAAATGTTTGCTGGCTTTCCTCTTAAACCTAGTCTCCTGGCCAAATCAACAGTGCAGAAAGTACCTGAACTCCCAGTATCCAGAAATGCGCAAGTCTGCACAACTGTCTTACTCATCTGGCTTTTAACCTGAACTGCAACAATTGAGAAGACGGCGTCATCCTCTTCGCCGGCCCCTATGTGACCACATGTCTGTTGTCCAGTTGACACACTTAGCGGAAGGCTCACAGACTCCTGAGCTTCTTTGAATGATGTACCCTTTCCCTCGATGTGAAGGACTGATGGGTGCTTCAAGTGACACACTGTACATTCCAAACGACTCCTACAGTCTTTGCTTGTGTGACCAACTTTTAAGCAACCAAAACAAATTCCATTTTCCTTTATGAAACGTATCTTGTCCCGGTGCATCTTCACCTTAAACCGGGAGCATCTATCCAGAGTGTGATGGTTCTGTTGACAGAACAAACAGTCTTTCAGATTCCCTTGGGCAGGGAGGACTTCATCCTATTCTCCCTGTAGACCTTATCTCCTTCTTTTACTGAACTGACGCTGGTTGCAAATGTGCTTCCCGTTCTTCTCTGCTTTGCATAACCAGTGATGGAGGCTTTAGTATAGCTGGTGGATGGACAGTCCTGTATATTGCCAAACAGCGGGTCAGAGACAACTTTTACTTGTTTTTCAACAAAGGTCACAAGGTCAGTAAATACAGCTCTGTGTCCACTTTGCTCCTGCAGATCACATGCAACACTTCTCCATTTTTCCCTTAGCTTATAGGGCAATTTCATCACAATGCTTCTGAGGTTGGATGGCATGTCCAACTCCTTCATATACATGATTTGCTGTGTTAAATTGGAACAACCTCGAAGAAACAGAGAGAACGACTGTAGTGCTTTTACATCCTCTGGCTTAATGAGAGGCCATGTAAGAACTTTGTCCATATAAGCGGAGGCAATTTGGTGCTCATTGCCAAAATGTTCTGCCAGAAGAGATTTAGCTCTTTGGTATCCCTGCTGAGGAGACAAGTGCTGACAACTTCTCACCAAGTCCCTTGGCTGACCCTGGTGTACTGCTCTAGAAAGCTCAAGCAATCACTCATATTATCAGTCTTTTCTTCTACACAGTTTTCAAAAGCTCTAATAAAGGTTCGAAACTGAAGAGGGTCACCGTCGAACACGGGAATACTTCTCATTGGCAGAGCAGATGCTAAATTCTGCTGAACCAGCAGGGTAGTAATATCATTTTGTCGTTGCATAATGCTCACAATATCATTCTGGGTGGCATCATTGCGTGCTGAGTTAGGATAGGTTTGCCGTCCTGTCGGTGGAGTATAATGAACCATTGGTGTCCTTTGTTTTTGGGTGTCACTTGTTGCCAGTCCGGTGTCCGATTGTCTCATTTCCACCCTCTTAGGCCTGGTTATCTGAGCCTGTGACTCAGGATGAGATTCACTGTGAATATTCCTTATGTCACGGTGTTCTGGAGTGAACTGATGAGCGTACGGATTCAGGCACCCTATCCTTTGCTTGTTCCTTGAATGATAGGAATTCATTCCATCAGACCCTTTGGAACCACACTTTGAATTAATTTCCATCACGCGAAGCTTAGCATTGGTTGCGGCAAGGTCAGCTTCCAGAGCCAGGTGTTCCTTTTCCTTCCTTAATTCCTCTTCTTTGGCTTCTATCATGTGTTTCCTTTTAATGCCGTCATGCGTTCCATAAGTGCTGCTTTATCAGCTTCAGCTTTAATCCTAGCAGATGAAGTTGCTGACGCTCTTGACACTTGAGAATGCAATCTGGAATTACCATCCTTTAAGCATGAGATGTTAGATGCACTGTCTTCAGGATTAATCCCGTCAGAAATTCCACTTCGGTTGTCAGGATGTTCAGCCTCCCTGACAATGGATTGTACATATGGATGAGCACTCAGACAACCAGCTCTTTACTTCAGAGGTGAATTCATTGAACATTGTCATTTTTGCATGAAAATAGTCATTTTGTCTTTTAACTTCACCTTCTGGCAAATTCAAGAAGGATTCATGCATGTCATTAGCTTCCTCATAACACTTAATGTGCTTGCCCAACTGAGATTGCACAGCATTCACATTGTTCGTGGACTCCATCAAACCACGTATTTGTTCCATATACCTCTTAGCCTGCTTGCATTTTAAAGACCTTTTTTCTTGGCACGACCGTGCATAAAATGCCAACCCTTTTTCAGTGAACTTGACGCCCCGTTTTGCAGAATCAGTAGGCGGAACGTCACTCCTCACTTTTGATGTGCAAGATTGTTGCGACATTGTTTCCTTTCTCAAATCCCTTTTAAGTACAGCTCAATTTTCACATATTGTTTCCCGTAGCACAAAGAAACATCATTTGTTGCATTAGGTCGCTTCAATGACGTGGCTTTTTATGAATGAATAACGTAAATGTCTCTTTTTAGGTGTTGGGCAACCGCCACACATCATCCAAGCCAAACCTTTTAGGACTTGTAATATTCAGCCTCCCGCAGTGAAAAAGAATTAATCCAACGCTCCAATAGCCAAGCCACCTTGCAATACGGCTTCAAATAAACATTTTTCACATACCGACTGCTGAATGCTTCTCTGTGACGTGCGCAATCCACATTCCTCTTTCATGTAGTAATCCAAACTTCCACGAAGTCCATCGACCTGAACGTCCACATCAAGGTGGGTTTTTTACTTGTATAGTGGCTATTTAAATCCACAATGAATCGAAAACAAACAGATCGAATCATACAAACAGCCACTGGGGCACTTAAAGATTAAATCGTACGCAGGTAAATAAGTCCAATGTCCAAACCAAACTTTGCGCTGATGCCGTGTTTATTTGCCATTTAAGCAAGCCGACGTTAGCCTCTCTTTCCCTGATAAAAAACCAACAACCTTTCCCAGTGCCCACCTGTCCCAATTGTGACCGTCATTATATGGAATATGAAACAGGTGCTCAAAACTATCAAAATAAAAGTCCCAACAAAAAATGCTCAAATTAACCAAAACAACATCGACATTATATATATATATTAAATCAATAAAATAATCATGCAACTTATCTAATATGAAACTAAATAAAGTAATTTAATTATTAACCTGGAAATAGCTCCAACATTCCGGCCCCTAATTGGGAAATGTGTAAACTCACAATTACTTTTTTTCCAGTAACGGAGCTATTTTCAAGCTATGCCCTAACTAATACATAGATTCTTCTGATCTTCTTCCCATGGCTGTCTGAAAAGAAACAAACAGTCGAGAAATAGAAGAGGAGAAAAAGAAAGAATATGTCCATGATGCTACACTGTGGCCTCCAGAAGCAGACAGATCTTCGTTATAGGTCTCTCCAAAACACTGGTCTTAGTCTGGAGTCCATCTTCTCTTGATATACATGTCACTCTTTACGAAGAGTCCTGGGGGAAGATGGGTTTCCCTTTTAGCAGAAGAATATGATTAGGTGTGAGGGCCTCAAGATCGTTGGGGTCATCGGAGACCTTAGCAATGGGTCTGTCGTTTAGTATGGCCTCTACCTCGCAAAACAGTGTCTGAAGGCCTTCATCATCCAAGACCTGTTGCCCGAGAACCGAGGTAAGTATGCTTCTTACTGACCGGATCAGACGCTCCCAAACGCCGCCTTGATGTGAGGCTGCTGGCGTATTAAAGCTCTACTTTATCCCATCTTGAGCCAAAGCCCCTTGGATCTTTGCATTATTCAACGCGGTAAGACTTTGCTTTAACTCTCTGTTTGCTCCAATGAAATTGGTGCCATTATCTGACCTTAGGCTGGACACTGGGCCTCTTCTACAAAGGAATCTCCGCAAAGCGTTAATGCAGGAATCCGTGTCTAAAGAGTATGCCACTTCCAGGTGTATGGCCCGACTGGTAAAACAGGTGAAAAGCACTCCATACCTCTTTATAAAGCTTCTTCCTCTTTTAACTTCTATGGGGCCGAAATAATCAACTCCTGCATCTGTAAAAGGAGCCTTGTCTGGCATAACCCTCTCTTCCGGTAAGTCTGCCATCTTCTGCTCTCCAAGTTTTCCCCTGTAACGTCTACATGTTGTACATTCTGCAATGATTTTCCTTGCGGCAGAGTTGGCATTGATTATCCAATATCTTTGTCGGAGCTTACTCAACATGTGGTTTCTCCCAGCGTGTCCTAGTTGTTGATGGATGTGCCGTAAAATCAGCTGGGAAACGTGCAAATCTTTAGAAAGGATAACGGGGTGTTTAATCTCTGATGGTAACGCAGACCTGTGTAAGCGACCCCCAACTCTGAGAATGCCGTCTTCCAATATTGGATCCAACTTGTACAATGAACTGTCCTTAGAAACATTAACTGAGTTATTCTTTAGGGCGGCAATTTCACTCCTAAACCTGTGGTTTTGAATGAACCGAAGTATGGCCTCCTCTGCCTCCTCATAACTGCCTGAAGTCAAGGATTTCCCTCCAAGCGTGGCTTTAAAGCTCTGAAGTTTCTTGTCAACCTTGCTGCCTCCTACGTCGCTGTCGCTTTCAGTAAATTTGAACTCCTTTCTCCTTTGGCTTAGGAGCAAGAGAACCTCTTTAAGCTGGAGAAACCAGGCAACGGATGTTCTAAGCTTCCTCCAAGATGAGAAATAATTAAGGAGATAGCCTGTGGGATCTTCTGAGTGCTTGACAATTGCATTCACAGCTACTTCTCTTTTGAGCTCCGGGTCCTCAGATGGGATGGCTGTATCCACCTTAGTAAGTGGCCACTCATTCTCTGGCAAAGAGAGGAACTCTGGACCCTTTATCCATCTCTGGTGTGAGAGAAATTCCTCTGCTCTTAATCCACGAGAAGCTTCGTCGGCAGGATTGGTCTTAGAGCTCACATACTTCCACTGGTCAACATCTGTGGCTTCTCTAATAACCGAAACCCTGTTTGCCACAAAGGTGTGGAAACGTCTAGTTTCATTACAGATATACTTGAGAACGGTGGTGCTATCTGTCCAAAACACTGACCTCTTCAGTGGCCACCGTAACTCCCTCTGAAGCATCCGGTCCATTCGGACAGCCAGAACTGCTGCTGCGAGCTCCAGACGAGGAATGGTAACTTGCTTCAGGGGCGTAACTCTAGTTTTTCCCACAAGAAATGAAACGTGTACTCTGTTGTCATCTTTCAGTCTCAGATACGACACCGTACCATATCCAACTTGACTGGCATCTGCAAAGTTATGAATTTGTGCTGTTACATATGTTCCAAAATCAGAAGGTTTAATACAGCGATCCACCTGGAATCCAATCATCTTTTGGAGATCTGTTAGCCAGTCCGACCACTGTTTAGAGAAGGAAGGTGGTATTTGCTCGTCCCACTTTAAGTTTCTTCTACAGAGCTCCTGTAACATTAACTTAGCTGGCATGATAAAAGGACCCAAAAACCCTAATGGATCGTACAGTGAGCTGAACACCGACAAAATACCTCTCCTGGTATGCGGCCGTTCCTGTACCGAAGTCCTAAACCTAAACTGGTCGGAACCAACACACCACTGCAGACCAAGCGCACTTTCCATAGGGAGCTGGTCCGTGTCTAAATCCAGTTCTTTTGTCTCTGTTGCTCTAAGGTCACTTGGGATTGAAGCCAACACCGAGCGGCTATTAGTCACCCATTTTCTGAGGCTAAATCCACCTTTGTCACAGAGTGCAGTCAAGTCCTTCACAATTTGAATTGCATCTCTTTCTGAGGGTATGGACTTCAGGCAGTCGTCCACATAAAAGTTATGACGAACTGTACTGATCACTTCATCCGGAAAATCCAACGCATTGTCCTCTGCAGTTCTTCTCAAGGCATAATTTGCACAACTTGGAGACGATACTGCCCCAAACAAGTGTACCTTCATTCGATGTTCCACTGGTTCTTTATCAGTGTTGCCCTTAGGCCACCAAAGAAAGCGAAGAAAGTTCATGTGTTTATCAGGCACCTGTACTTGGTAAAACATGGCATGGATGTCAGACATGACGGCCACAGGCTCTTTCCTGAACCGAATGAGGACCCCCACAAGGGAGTTAGTGAGATCCGGACCCTGCAAGAGCTGACAGTTTAGTGATGTTCCTTTGTATGTAGCTCCACAGTCAAACACGACCCTCAGCCTGCCCTTAGTTGGGTGATGTACTCCGTGATGGGGGATGTACCAAACTTTTCCATCCGCTTGTTCCAGTTGGTCCACTGGTACCACTTCGGCATAACCCTGAACCAACATATCACTGATAAATGAGGTGTACTCCTCCTTAAACTTATCGTTCCTCTCAAACTTCCTTTTCAAACCTTGGAGGCGCTGTTCAGCAACACAGCGATTATTTGGTAAGACAGGATCCTTTTCTCTAAAAGGTAAGTCAATGCAATAATGTCCGTTCTTCAGTTCCGTGGTACTACTCACAATCTTCATGAATTTAACATCCTCTCTTGACATCTCCAATTTTTCCTCGGAGGTTCTTTCATTAAAATCATGGTTATATTGTTTAATGAGCATTTCCTCCAGATACTCCACTGAAATGCGATTGGTTGTAACAACAGAACAGCCATTCTTTACTCCATTGCTGCTTCTGCCTCGAAGTGGTCCATTAATTACCCAACCAACTCTTGTTCGAACTGCATATGGTCCTTCACCTTGACTATTAATCACCTCCCAGGGTTCCATCACTTTTGATGCATCAGTTCCAATGAGCAAGTCAACATTTGACACATCATGAAGGTTTATGTTCCTCAAGTAAGGCCATTTAGCCACATCCTCTCGTCGTGGAATGTTCAACCTTGACACGGGCATCATCTTTTGAGTTAAAACCCTAGGCAGCTCAATAAAATCATTAGTATCCATGCCAGACACTTCCAAGCCAGACAAAACATTAGTACTCACAATCTTCTTTTGACCCATTGTCCTTAATAAAATGTTTGCTGGCTTTCCTTTAAACCTAGTCTCCTGGCCAAATCAACAGTGCAGAAAGTACCTGAACTCCCAGTATCCAGAAATGCGCAAGTCTGCACAACTGTCTTACTCATCTGGCTTTTAACCTGAACTGCAACAATTGAGAAGACGGCGTCATCCTCTTCGCCGGCCCCTATGTGACCACATGTCTGTTGTCCAGTTGACACACTTAGCGGAAGGCTCACAGACTCCTGAGCTTCTTTGAATGATGTACCCTTTCCCTCGATGTGAAGGACTGATGGGTGCTTCAAGTGACACACTGTACATTCCAAACGACTCCTACAGTCTTTGCTTGTGTGACCAACTTTTAAGCAACCAAAACAAATTCCATTTTCCTTTATGAAACGTATCTTGTCCCGGTGCATCTTCACCTTAAACCGGGAGCATCTATCCAGAGTGTGATGGTTCTGTTGACAGAACAAACAGTCTTTCAGATTCCCTTGGGCAGGGGAGGACTTCATCCTATTCTCCCTGTAGACCTTATCTCCTTCTTTTACTGAACTGACGCTGGTTGCAAATGTGCTTCCCGTTCTTCTCTGCTTTGCATAACCAGTGATGGAGGCTTTAGTATAGCTGGTGGATGGACAGTCCTGTATATTGCCAAACAGCGGGTCAGAGACAACTTTTACTTGTTTTTCAACAAAGGTCACAAGGTCAGTAAATACAGCTCTGTGTCCACTTTGCTCCTGCAGATCACATGCAACACTTCTCCATTTTTCCCTTAGCTTATAGGGCAATTTCATCACAATGCTTCTGAGGTTGGATGGCATGTCCAACTCCTTCATATACATGATTTGCTGTGTTAAATTGGAACAACCTCGAAGAAACAGAGAGAACGACTGTAGTGCTTTTACATCCTCTGGCTTAATGAGAGGCCATGTAAGAATTTTGTCCATATAAGCGGAGGCAATTTGGTGCTCATTGCCAAAATGTTCTGCCAGAAGAGATTTAGCTCTTTGGTATCCCTGCTGAGGAGACAAGTGCTGACAACTTCTCACCAAGTCCCTTGGCTGACCCCTGGTGTACTGCTCTAGAAAGCTCAAGCAATCACTCATATTATCAGTCTTTTCTTCTACACAGTTTTCAAAAGCTCTAATAAAGGTTCGAAACTGAAGAGGGTCACCGTCGAACACGGGAATACTTCTCATTGGCAGAGCAGATGCTAAATTCTGCTGAACCAGCAGGGTAGTAATATCATTTTGTCGTTGCATAATGCTCACAATATCATTCTGGGTGGCATCATTGCGTGCTGAGTTAGGATAGGTTTGCCGTCCTGTCGGTGGAGTATAATGAACCATTGGTGTCCTTTGTTTTTGGGTGTCACTTGTTGCCAGTCCGGTGTCCGATTGTCTCATTTCCACCCTCTTAGGCCTGGTTATCTGAGCCTGTGACTCAGGATGAGATTCACTGTGAATATTCCTTATGTCACGGTGTTCTGGAGTGAACTGATGAGCGTACGGATTCAGGCACCCTATCCTTTGCTTGTTCCTTGAATGATAGGAATTCATTCCATCAGACCCTTTGGAACCACACTTTGAATTAATTTCCATCACGCGAAGCTTAGCATTGGTTGCGGCAAGGTCAGCTTCCAGAGCCAGGTGTTCCTTTTCCTTCCTTAATTCCTCTTCTTTGGCTTCTATCATGTGTTTCCTTTTTAATGCCGTCATGCGTTCCATAAGTGCTGCTTTATCAGCTTCAGCTTTAATCCTAGCAGATGAAGTTGCTGACGCTCTTGACACTTGAGAATGCAATCTGGAATTACCATCCTTTAAGCATGAGATGTTAGATGCACTGTCTTCAGGATTAATCCCGTCAGAAATTCCACTTCGGTTGTCAGGATGTTCAGCCTCCCTGACAATGGATTGTACATATGGATGAGCACTCAGACAACCAGCTCTTTACTTCAGAGGTGAATTCATTGAACATTGTCATTTTTGCATGAAAATAGTCATTTTGTCTTTTAACTTCACCTTCTGGCAAATTCAAGAAGGATTCATGCATGTCATTAGCTTCCTCATAACACTTAATGTGCTTGCCCAACTGAGATTGCACAGCATTCACATTGTTCGTGGACTCCATCAAACCACGTATTTGTTCCATATACCTCTTAGCCTGCTTGCATTTTAAAGACCTTTTTTCTTGGCACGACCGTGCATAAAATGCCAACCCTTTTTCAGTGAACTTGACGCCCCGTTTTGCAGAATCAGTAGGCGGAACGTCACTCCTCACTTTTGATGTGCAAGATTGTTGCGACATTGTTTCCTTTCTCAAATCCCTTTTAAGTACAGCTCAATTTTCACACATATTGTTTCCCGTAGCACAAAGAAACATCATTTGTTGCATTAGGTCGCTTCAATGACGTGGCTTTTTATGAATGAATAACGTAAATGTCTCTTTTTAGGTGTTGGGCAACCGCCACACATCATCCAAGCCAAACCTTTTAGGACTTGTAATATTCAGCCTCCCGCAGTGAAAAAGAATTAATCCAACGCTCCAATAGCCAAGCCACCTTGCAATACGGCTTCAAATAAAAAATTTTCACATACCGACTGCTGAATGCTTCTCTGTGACGTGCGCAATCCACATTCCTCTTTCATGTAGTAATCCAAACTTCCACGAAGTCCATCGACCTGAACGTCCACATCAAGGTGGGTTTTTTACTTGTATAGTGGCTATTTAAATCCACAATGAATCGAAAACAAACAGATCGAATCATACAAACAGCCACTGGGGCACTTAAAGATTAAATCGTACGCAGGTAAATAAGTCCAATGTCCAAACCAAACTTTGCGCTGATGCCGTGTTTATTTGCCATTTAAGCAAGCCGACGTTAGCCTCTCTTTCCCTGATAAAAAAACCAACAACCTTTCCCAGTGCCCACCTGTCCTAATTGTGACCGTCATTATATGGAATATGAAACAGGTGCTCAAAACTATCAAAATAAAAGTCCCAACAAAAAATGCTCAAATTAACCAAAACAACATCGACATTATATATATATATTAAATCAATAAAATAATCATGCAACTTATCTAATATGAAACTAAATAAAGTAATTTAATTATTAACCTGGAAATAGCTCCAACAAAAGGAAAAAAACAGTTTATACAAACAGCATTCCATTTTTACTCCAGTGAAAATACAGTGTCCTGTCCATAGTTAAATACTCTTACATTTTTCTTAAATTTACATTTCATTTTGAACTATTGGACCAATAATGTCAATGTGGAATGGTAATTGAGATACATTTAATGTGAAAAGCAACACAACATTACATTTTTACATTTCAAGAATTTTGCATTTTTGTCTAGAATCAGTGGTAATCAAATTCTGACAAGGTAGGATATGTTTGTGATAATTCATATGTAACAACAGCAATGTCAAGCTAAAAAATGAATTCTGTATAATTATGAAAAATGCAGAAACACTGCTCGATAAACAACCAAAAACGTAGCCTAACTTGCCCCAGAGACTTAAACATTTTGAAAGTGAAACAAAGGGGAAAATACATAGGTCCACCCCCAGAAGGCGATAAAGTTACTTTTATCGCTTCATCTGGCTGACATTTCCCGTCATGACTCAGTACTGGGTTTCGGCCAGTATAACCTCCTGTCTTGTGATATAATTTCTGTTTTGGTTCATCTATGTCACAAGTATATGTGAGAGAGTTTCACTAGTCTATATGAGAGGTACTCACTAGTATATGTGAGAGAGTTTCACTAGTCTATATGAGAGGTACTCACTAGTATATGTGAGAGAGTTTCACTAGTCTTTATGAGAGGTACTCACTAGTATATGTGAGAGCGTTTCACTAGTGTATATGAGAGGTACTCACTAGTATGTGAGAGTGTTTCAGTAGTGTATGTGAGAGCGTTTCACTAGTATATATGAGAGGTACTCACTAGTATGTGAGAGTGTTTCACTAGTGTATATGAGAGGTACTCACTAGTATGTGAGTGTGTTTCACTAGTATATGTGACAGCGTTTCACTAGTGTATGTGAGAGTGTTTCACTAGCGTATATGAGAGGTACTCACTAGTATGTGAGAGTGTTTCACTAGTGTATGTGAGAGCGTTTCACTAGTATATGTGAGAGCGTTTCACTAGTATATGTGAGAGCGTTTCACTAGTATATGTAAGAGCGTTTCACTAGTATATGTAAGAGTGTTTCACTAGTATATGTGAGAGTGTTTCACTAGTATGTGAGAGTGTTTCACTAGTATGTGAGAGTGTTTCACTAGTATATGTGAGAGCGTTTCACTAGTATAAGTGAGAGCGTTTCACTAGTATACGAAGAGCGTTGCACTAGTCTATATGAGTGGTACTCACTAATGTGAGAGCGTTTCACTAGTATATGTGAGAGCGTTTCACTAGTATATGTGGAGTTTTCATTTTCAGTTGTGTATTGAGAGGAAAGTTTGAATTATGGCCGATACGCCCCCTCATTTCAATGCGTGTCCTGAGCAGTGTATATTTTATCCTTCTCAATTTGAGTCACTGGCCACCACTGGTTTTGAGATGTCAAACTAAAAAGAGATATATGTGTCATGCTGGGCAGCTCCTGTGTGAACTCATAGTAAAACCAGGAGGAACATCGGAATGTTGCTTGACGTGATTTTACAGGTTAGAGATAGAAAAATGTAATCATTGGAACTTTAGAATTCAGCTCTGATGTGGAGGCGTGTCATTAACTGAAAGGGGTGGAGACTGTGAGTAGTGGTAGTTTTATAGGAGTGGTTATACATGTATGTGCACATCGTCATGTTATGTGAAAGTAAAGTGTTTCTCCTCAATCGCAACACAGAATTTACGGCATTGATTTGACAGCCAGTGTTTGTGGGTTTGCCAGATAAAAAGTTTAAGAATCACTGTTAGTTCACAACCCCAAACCAAAGGTTAATACGACATTAACTTGTATTCTGCTAACAACAATGATTACTTGTTAGTTTTGGGTTAAGTTATGTTTAAGCATAGAACTTAGATTAATTATGTCAAAGTATTTAATTTGCCAAATGCTCTTATAACATAAGCAATTCCTGTGACGAATCACTTGACATCCCGCAGTAGGATTAGGGTAGATTGTTACTGACACAATGCTTAGTAACAAGTCACTGTGAAACACCTGAATCCAAACTTCCCACATTGTGTTCATAAAATAATGATTGCATGATATATAATCCTTGTTGTTTTTAGCACTAACTTTGCTGATGGCTACATAATTGAATAATGTACTCACTGGTTTGTTTCGTTTCCACACCTACATTTCGAGAGTGTAACAATCTGTATTCCTAGAAGAGTTGGTGACTTTGTCGTTGTTGTTGATTGTCTCCTTTATTGAAACCAGTCTATAGTTTAGTTGTTTTGTCTTTATATCCAACCCGCGTTGCTATAGAAGATTAGGACCTTTGGAACCTGGAATAAAGCTTTCAACTTAAAGATATGTGGCGTTCAACATACGAGGTGTGTCCTAAACTAAAAGGAAACTTGTTTCGCGTTGGTTATGTAAGAGTGGTTATGTTATGAGGAAGTAAAACCTTTCTCCGCACTCGCACAGTAGGATTCACAGAATTGGACAGTTGGAATTGAGGACATTCTGGTCGGGGCAGCTGTACAATTTATTGCATTTGTAAAGTACTTTTCAATATGGAATAATCTGTGTGCGCGAAAAAGCAAATAGGAAAAAATAAAATATTGCCAGCGCCGGCAACATCGGCAATCGAGATAGCAGATAGTACGAGGATGTGGCAAACCGTTTTAACATTTATTGAATATATTTCTGATCAACAATATTTATTAATATCAACAATTGAATTTTATATATATATATATTAAATATATGTTAAAACTTCCAAGAGCAGTAGCAGATGCCACCAGAGCAACGTATTTTTTAGAGCGAGCGTTCAATGGTCATTTTGAATGCTAGTTGGGCTCTGCAGAAACCAAGAGAGCAAGTGACAGACGTGATGAGTGACACAGCATGCGCCCTGATTGGTCTGTTTGTGTTTACTTATGAGCATGCGCCCCGATTGGTCTGTTTGTGTTTACTTATGAGCATGCGCCCCGATTGGTCTCTTTGTGTTTACTTATGTATCACTTTTTCCATTAAGTTCTGTTTATTGTCTTTAGCGTCATGGCATACTGTGCCAATACAAAAACGCACCTCACCGAATAGGCTACACTAAAATATATCCGTCCGTAGTCGGGACTTAGCAATGTGTATGGGGATGAGGACAAACCCCTTGTGGACATGTGTAAAGTAGTTATTAAATAAAAACATGTAGACTATTTAATAAGACAACATAATAAGGAGACACCTATTGCTTATATTTATTTTAGGGACCACTACATATTAGGGAAGCTAAGCACATGGTGCTCAAGTATTTCTAACAGTGAATTCTTTGGTTTCTTCTTACATCTTATAGGATCTAAATGTACTTACATTACTAATGACTCTCTTTAAATTACTAGATATTGCTTTATTCAACTGTTTGTTAATTAACAAAAACCTGAAACACTAATGCCAAGTCTGTGCTCTTTTTGTCCAGTCATCTCAGTTAGTTAAATTGAATGTTGTCTAATGGTGCAGTAAATAACTGAACTTAACTAGAATAATCACACAGTTATAGTTATAATTTACATCAATATATTTGGTTGACATTTATTTTTAAAATTGAGTACAAAAATATAATAAATACACATATATAGTTTCTTGTTGTTACACATGGATATAACAAGTTTTAGTGACACACATTGAACTGTATTAGCTCTTCAGATGAAGAAAATCTGATATATCCATTTAATATCTCCAGAATATATTCCACAGGAATGCTGTACTTGGCTGCTGTTAGATTGGCTTAATAGGCACTTCTCACAAATCATACAGTCAAGCTGCTCCAAGAACAGTTCAATTTGGTTGAGATCTGGTGAATGTGCTGGTCACTCCAATACAGACAGACACCAGCTGACTGCTTTGTCCCTAAATAGTTCTTACATAGTTAAGAGCTGTGCTTTAGGTCATTGTCATGTTGTAGAAGGAAATTGGTTGAAATCAAGCTCTGTCCACAGGGAAGGGGCATGGAGTTGGAAAATGGAATCAGAGCATCACTGAAATGTGAAGGCTTGTGGGATTCTGGCGTTAGACGCCCTAAACTCATAATCAGTATGAGGTCAACAAAGGAAATCCACTTCTGGTCTGGACCGACCAAAGATCTACTGAGGCAAAAGTCACTTCTGAAAAGTAAACTTGTTGCACATGGAGCTGTGTAGACGCAGGCCGTTCAGATTTTCTATGATGAGACAAAAGTATTAGATACATGACAGGAAACTTGATGGTTTCATTCTTTCTGTTTGTCCTAAGGCAAACCAAATATCTACTGTTTTGTTTACATTTCTAAAAGAAAAAAGGTCTTACCTGGTTTTTCGGTTTTTCCAAACATATGGCTATGATAGTCCCAGTTTACAAAGTTAGTACCAAAAGAGTAGATGCAATTACAGCTATAGGAGAGGAGGTGTGTGGTCCAAACTCAGAGTTAGACTGATACGTTCCAGGATATATTTCTCGAACATTCAATGTTTCACATCTATTAGATTAAAAGAAAATAGAGAATATGTAATATTTATTATGGTAATCAACATTAGATTGGACTTCTGTGGATTTGCATTTATTATTGCAGATAATTATATTTTGAAAAAAGGACAAAAGAAACTCATACTCAATGGTACTCAATGATCCATCTGAATAGGTTTCACCAGTACAGTCAGAACACACAGTATCTGTAGATGGAGTTCCTGTATAAACATAAATGAGATATAAAAATGTGTTAGAATTCACCAGTTAGTTCATATTTCTAGATAATGTGACACTTTATTACTCAAATTATGAATTCAATTCTTGTTCTCTTTTAAGCATATTTTTATATATTTTCCGACGTGGGAATTGCATAGGCATATCCCAGTTATTAAACTGGGGTTTCCTGGCTCCAATTTGGGCAGAGGTGATACCCCAACCCTTTAAGTATTATATTCAGCAGTAACCATGTGAGTTGACCACTGATAATCTTTAACTTTTTCTTCTCACCAGTATGTCACTTTCCTACAATTTAGTAGTTTTGCGAAATCATCTTACTACAGTTTGGAAAACCACACAACTCAGTATGAGTTAACTACACCTTTCAAAGAAGGTAAGTATCCATGAAGTCAATGCCAAAATGAGCATGGTAAACTGCCCTCCTGTAAGGATGCGATTACCAAGAGGTCTAACAGAATGAGCTCTAGTAAGAGCAGTAAGAAAAAGAACTCTAGGGCGGTTACATAAAGAGCTCTAATGAGAGAAGCCAGAAGACTTTTACTTCTTGCCTTTTCTTCCAATTTATTAATTGTTGACCATACAAGACAATTGGACAAGTATATAATATGACTTGGGTACAAATTCACCGAATACAGACTTGATTAAAGAGATTTTTTACACTTACTATTATATAAACAACTAAATAAATCCATGTCAGTTTAACATAGAAAGATGGCTACAGTAAACTTGAATTTGATGAAAACAGTCCCACCTTTCTGACTGATGTATTGACCAGGTTTACAGCTGCTGTGTCTCTGGGCTGCTTTACAACCATCCTTAGTTGGTTCTGTACAGTAGAACCCCTCCAGTGGCTCACAGACAGTATCTGATGAAGGTGTACATGACTGTTTAACCATCAAACCAAAGTCTGGGTCACAGGTTGTACAGGATAAACAAGCTGGAAGACCATTGGGTTGATCAATGTAGGTGGAGCCAATACAGGGGGCACAGGAAGTACTGATAAACTCTGTACAGTGTTTATTGACCCGGTTTCCTGTGGGACAGAAAGTCAATATGTCATTAACGAATTGGTATTTACATTTTCTTCATCATAGTCTCTTTAATATACAGAGATGATCCTTACCTGATGAACACAATGGACAACATTTATCAGCTATTCTGTATTCGGCTATACCACATGAAGAGAAGGACTTGATGTTTACAATAATCAAATTGATTATTAAGCAAATCTGTAAATAGAGATACAATACATATCAACATTGTTTAAAAACATTTTGTCTTCCATAAAATAAGGTCAGTGTTAAAGATGTAAGGTGAGTTTACATTAAAGAGTGATTAACAGTTTCAAGTTAGGAGGTAGATTAAGTTTATGTACATATATTCCTGTTAAATTGAAGAAATATTTAAAAACAGTTTTACTAAGATTAAGAAAATAGAAGTTAAACTTACTATCCACATGAAGCCCTCCATGGTTTTCAATTTTTCATCTTCAGAAAACCCCGGAGGGGTTGGATGAACAGCCCTCAGCTGTTATTAGACGTGGTGGAGGACATGGCTGGAGCTACAGCCACAAACCCCGCAGTGGGAAGACCCTTTTCGGCCACCGACGTCAGGGACAGAAAAACCCCCGGAGGGGTTGGATGATCAGCCCTCGGCTGTTATTAGGACGTGGTGGAGGACATGGCTGGATTTACAGGAGCCAGCGCCTGAGATGGTCGCCGTCACGCCAGCGTCCACGATGGCTCCCGCCGTCACGCCAGCGCTCAAGATGGCTGTTGCTGTCACGCCAGCGCTCAAGATGGCTGCCGTCGTCCCGCCGGCGCTCAAGATGGCTGCCGTCGTCCCGCCGGCGCTCAAGATGGCTGTTGCCGTCACGCCAGCGCCCACGATGGCTCCCGCCGTCACGCCAGCGCTCAAGATGGCTGTTGCTGTCACGCCAGCGCTCAAGATGGCTGCCGTCGTCCCGCCGGCGCTCAAGATGGCTGCCGTCGTCCCGCCGGCGCTCAAGATGGCTGCCGTCGTCCCGCCAGCGACCACGATGGCTCCCGCCGTCACGCCAGCACCCACGATGGCTCCCGCCGTCACGCCAGCGTCCACGATGGCCCCCGCCGTCACGCCAGCGCCCAAGATGGCTGCCGTCGCCACGCCAGCGCCCAAGATGGCTGCCGCCGTCACGCCAGCGTCCACGATGGCCCCCGCCGTCACGACAGCGCCCAAGATGGCTGTTGTCCCGCCAGCGCCAAGATGGCTGCCGCCGTCTCGCCAGCGTCCAAACGCCAGCGCTCAAGATGGCTGTTGCCGTCACGCCAGCGCCATCGCCGCCCACAATGGCTGCCGCATCGCCGCCCACAATGGCTGCCGCATCGCCGCCCACAATGGCTGCCGCACGCCGCCCACAATGGCTGCCGCACGCCGCCCACAATGGCTGCCGCACGCGCCCACAATGGCTGCCGCATCGCCGCCCACAATGGCTGCCGCATCGCCGCCCACAATGGCTGCCGCATCGCCGCCCACAACAAAAATATTCCAATCCCTTCTGTCTTGAGCCGCACAAACTCTGAGCCGCACAAGGTGGCGGACTCTCAGCCGCACTAGATGGCGGTCTCTCTGCCGCACTAGATTCATCAGCCCCGAGGCATGGGCCTGCGGTCCAGATGAACAGTTATTGAAATATAAGTGTTCCACTTCCGTGTTTTTGTGTTATAGCTTATCTTCTACGTGGTCACAGCTGTTAGTAATCTGTCACATGCAAGACTTATATTTCGTCCATTATCGGAAAACAAACTGTCTATTTCTATTTCACAGTTTAGTACTCGGTTTGTTTTGTGTTTGAGCAACTGCACATGGCTTTCACTGCACTGGTTGTCTTCAATCTTCATGTGGGCCTTCAGATGAACAGTTATTGAAATATAAGTGTTATTATGTTATCTTCTATCCTTATCATGAGACATATTTCCCATTATAAACCTGTCTGCACTAGTATTGCAACTATGGTTGCTATAAATGTAGTTTCTGATAGCATCGTTTTTCACTATTTAATTCCTGCCCCCTGATGATGTCATTCGGATAATCCCCCTGTTTAGTCCTGAAGGAGTGTATATTTGAGTCTGGTAACATGTAACTGGAAAGGAAGCCTGTTATCTGTAGCCCATAAAGGTTATCATGGTCACTTTTGTTCTATTAATTCTGTTAATTCTATGATCGTCTATATTTCACCTCCAGACTGGGTGACACTATATGCCTGGTTCTGAAATGTATAAAACCCTGAAACTAGATTAACATAGAGTTACTGAACAGACTGAGCTCTATCACTACTGTACCACAATGAACAAAGGACATGCACTTTATTACATTTCAAGTTTATTGCCAAAAGGATTACATTTTATCTTTAACTTAGAAAAACAGTTTATACAAAAAGCATAGAATAAAAATACAGTGTCAATAGTAATTTACGCTTTCATTTTCATTTAATTTTGAAGTATTGGACCAAGAGTGTAAATGCAACATTTTGAAAGTGAAATCAAAGTGGAAACTACCTTGGTCCCCCCCAGACAGTGACCTATAAAATGTCCATTGTCCTTTCATCAGATGGACATTGCACTTGTCATGGGTTTCGTCGAGTGAAACTTCCTGTCTTGTGATTTAGTTTCTGTTTTGGTTAAAAAATTATTTTATTAAATATCCCCAGTTTGCACCATAATGATGTTGGTTCTCACAGAAGGTGAATGTTACGTCCCCCAGTTGCTGTATTGTGTGTGTGGGGGGTGGTTTTGTCTCTGTGTGTTCCAGTGTCCTTCCCGGAGCGGAGGATTGGGTGATCCAGCAAAGTGGAAGATTGGACTCCTCCCTCTCGTCATACATTACCCATAGTGTCCATTTGTCTAAAAACACTAGGAAAGACCTGGGCGGACCAACCCTGTATGTTGGTTAGTGCGCTTTTGTGGCGCTAAGTTAGGTAAGATGTGGGAAAGCAGGTAAGATAGGGGAAGAGGTTATTTTATTTTGCTTTCATTGTTTTGGTTCCGTCCAGCCCCTTTTCCCAAATATATTGCAATATGGAATAATAAATTCCCAGCAACAGTATACCATTGTCTGTCGTCCTTACTTGCACCCACGACCTCATACCTGTCACACACACCACAGAGAGTTATCACGTGTAGCGGGGTGTTATGTTTCCCTCTCCCAGAGGCGTACGTAACATGATGGGGGCTCGTCCGGGATCTAAACCAGTCCATGGAGCCCCGCTACTCTGAGCTCTCGGTGGTTGGTGGTCACGGTGTGGTAGTAGGGTTGTGAGTTTGGTGACTTGCATTGTTTGACAGTGGTTACAGGACAGTTGCGAATAGGTGTAATAGACTGCTGTTTACAAAATGGCTGCCTCTGCAGTTTCCACGTTTATTGAAGCGCCCTCTATTGATAAGTTGGTAGGTTTACGAAAAGCTGACCTATATGCCATTGCTGACCATTATCAGCTTGAAGTACCTAAGCAGGCTTTAAAGGCTGTGCTTTTAGCACTAGTTAGGGAAGGTTTAATGGAGAAACAGGTTTTCCCTTTGAAGGATGACCAGAGTGACACTTCAGGGGAGGAAACTGGTAGACTTCCCACTGCCAAGTCAGAGGAGGAGTTGGCAAGTGGTGTTGTTCGTACCCCTTTTACGTTGCCTCGATTCGATCCTTTGTCCCCTGCTGCAGGTCAGTCAGAGGGAAGTGCTAGGCTGAAGGTGAGGCTGGCTCAACTGAAGATGCAGGTATGAGACAATGTGAGTTTGATCTCGAAATCCGACGTATGGAAATTGAGAAAGGAATTAGAATACGACAGCTGGAGCTAGAGGCAGGCGTTAATATACCATTTCAACCTACCCCACAACAGGCCCAATTTGATGCGAGCAAAAATATTGCTCTGGTGCCACCCTTTCGTGAGTCTGAAGTTGACTCGTATTTTTCTGCCTTTGAGCGGGTTGCAGCCTTGTCTTCTGTACTGAGACCAGTCAATGGTTTAGTTGTGTGTTCTATATATATCCCTTATTGGTACTGTTGACTGGAGCTCTGGTTATATATTGGTCATCAATGTGGAGGCGTGTCCTGAGCAGTGGGAATTTTATCCTCATACATTTTGTTACTCACAGGCCACCACTGGTTTTGAGCAGTCACACTACAAAGAGATGTGTCATGCTGTGCAGCTTCTCTGTGAACAAATATAAAGAGCATGAGGAAGACCAGAATGTTACTTGACAGGATTTTACAGGTTAGGTAAAGGAAATTGACTTGTTCATTGTGGAGGCGTGTCCTGTGCTGTCATTAACTGAAAGGGGTGGAGACTGTGAGTAGTGGTGGTTTTAGTGGTTATAATACATG
Source organism: Dallia pectoralis (assembly GCA_029465975.1). Taxonomy (NCBI): domain Eukaryota; kingdom Metazoa; phylum Chordata; class Actinopteri; order Esociformes; family Umbridae; genus Dallia; species Dallia pectoralis. Next base: position 29,437,686 of record CM055728.1, on the reverse strand, counting down.
TGTACATGATCATGTTATGTGAAAGTAAAGTGTTTCTCCTCACTCGTAACACAGAATTTAGGGCATTGATTTGACAGGCTGTTTTTGTGGGGTTGCCAGATAAAAAAACATTAAGAATCACTGTTAGATCACAACCCCAAACCAGGTTAATACGACATTATCTTGTATTCTGCTAACAACAATGATTAATTGTTAGTTTTGGGTTAAGTTGGGTTAAGTGAGTGAGTTAGTTATGTTCATATATAAAAGTTAGATGAATTATGTCAAAGTCTTTTATTTGCCAAATGCCCATAGAACAATTAAATTATTTTGCCGTGGCTTCCCAAAATCACGCAGTAGGTTAGTGTATGTTGTTACTGAACCCCATGCTAGGTAACAAGTCAATGTGAAACACATGAATCCGAACTTCCCACAGTGTATTCATAAACTAATGATTGCATGAAATATAATCCTTGTTGTTTTTAGCACTAACTTTGCTGATGGCTACTTATGGAACCATTAACCATCTGTCAGCCTATTTGTTACAAATATTAAAATGATCAGATAAAAATGAAATCAAATATTTAAACAGAATACACACAATAAACTACAAAAATCAAATTCTAATACATATTATTATTTAATAATTTAATTATTATTATTATCATTTGATTTAAGGGAATGGAGGTGTGTCTGAACGCCTGCTTATCTTCAGTCCAGTTCAGTTCAGTTTATTCACAAATACCATTACCAACAAATTCTATAATACAGTGGGGGTACAGAATCAGAATTGGTATAGTGAATGGGTCACCCAAAGAAGCTAAAAAAAAGCTTATAGGTGGGGGCCCATCTTAAGCCATGACAATATATGCAGCACTGAGGCTGTCAGGAAGGGAGTTCCACAGGTGAGGTCCAATGAAAGACCTCACATGTACACATAATACATGTGTACATGATCATGTTATGTGAAAGTAAAGTGTTTCTCCTCACTCGTAACACAGAATTTAGGGCATTGATTTGACAGGCTGTTTTTGTGGGGTTGCCAGATAAAAAAACATTAAGAATCACTGTTAGATCACAACCCCAAACCAGGTTAATACGACATTATCTTGTATTCTGCTAACAACAATGATTAATTGTTAGTTTTGGGTTAAGTTGGGTTAAGTGAGTGAGTTAGAGTTATGTTCATATATAAAAGTTAGATGAATTATGTCAAAGTCTTTTATTTGCCAAATGCCCATAGAACAATTTAATTATTTTGCCGTGGCTTCCCAAAATCACGCAGTAGGTTAGTGTATGTTGTTACTGAACCCCATGCTAGGTAACAAGTCAATGTGAAACACATGAATCCGAACTTCCCACAGTGTATTCATAAACTAATGATTGCATGAAATATAATCCTTGTTGTTTTTAGCACTAACTTTGCTGATGGCTACTTATGGAACCATTAACCATCTGTCAGCCTATTTGTTACAAATATTAAAATGATCAGATAAAAATGAAATCAAATATTTAAACAGAATACACACAATAAACTACAAAAATCAAATTCTAATACATATTATTATTTAATAATTTAATTATTATTATTATCATTTGATTTAAGGGAATGGAGGTGTGTCTGAACGCCTGCTTATCTTCAGTCCAGTTCAGTTCAGTTTATTCACAAATACCATTACCAACAAATTCTATAATACAGTGGGGGTACAGAATCAGAATTGGTATAGTGAATGGGTCACCCAAAGAAGCTAAAAAAAAGCTTATAGGTGGGGGCCCATCTTAAGCCATGACAATATATGCAGCACTGAGGCTGTCAGGAAGGGAGTTCCACAGGTGAGGTCCAATGAAAGACCTCACATGTACACATAATACATGTGTACATGATCATGTTATGTGAAAGTAAAGTGTTTCTCCTCACTCGTAACACAGAATTTAGGGCATTGATTTGACAGGCTGTTTTTGTGGGGTTGCCAGATAAAAAAACATTAAGAATCACTGTTAGATCACAACCCCAAACCAGGTTAATACGACATTATCTTGTATTCTGCTAACAACAATGATTAATTGTTAGTTTTGGGTTAAGTTGGGTTAAGTGAGTGAGTTAGTTATGTTCATATATAAAAGTTAGATGAATTATGTCAAAGTCTTTTATTTGCCAAATGCCCATAGAACAATTAAATTATTTTGCCGTGGCTTCCCAAAATCACGCAGTAGGTTAGTGTATGTTGTTACTGAACCCCATGCTAGGTAACAAGTCAATGTGAAACACATGAATCCGAACTTCCCACAGTGTATTCATAAACTAATGATTGCATGAAATATAATCCTTGTTGTTTTTAGCACTAACTTTGCTGATGGCTACTTATGGAACCATTAACCATCTGTCAGCCTATTTGTTACAAATATTAAAATGATCAGATAAAAATGAAATCAAATATTTAAACAGAATACACACAATAAACTACAAAAATCAAATTCTAATACATATTATTATTTAATAATTTAATTATTATTATTATCATTTGATTTAAGGGAATGGAGGTGTGTCTGAACGCCTGCTTATCTTCAGTCCAGTTCAGTTCAGTTTATTCACAAATACCATTACCAACAAATTCTATAATACAGTGGGGGTACAGAATCAGAATTGGTATAGTGAATGGGTCACCCAAAGAAGCTAAAAAAAAGCTTATAGGTGGGGGCCCATCTTAAGCCATGACAATATATGCAGCACTGAGGCTGTCAGGAAGGGAGTTCCACAGGTGAGGTCCAATGAAAGAGAGACACAATCTCATTGAAACATTGTGTGTTTCTAGACCATAGAGGGCGTGGAGGTTCGTATGGGGAGAGCAGGTCAGACCGGTAAGCGATAACATTATAGACTAAAAATATAGTTTTAAAGTCACTTCTGTGAGAGACATGAAGCCAAGAGGTCTAATGTGGGAAAAACATTTTTGGATTGTTTCAGGATCCTTGCAGCACGGTGTTGGTTAAGCTTTATTTGATTAATTACAGTTTCTGGCAGACCCCCTAGTACCCCAGTGCCATAATCAATTCTGGTGAATGGATCATGTGTAAAGTAGTTATTAAATAAAAACAGGTAAACTTACTATTTTGTAAGACATCATAATATGGAAACACCTAATGCTTATATTTCTATTAGGGTCCAGTACATATTAGGGAAGCTATATAAGCACATGGACCTCAAGTATTTCAAATTATGAATTATTTCCTTCTTACATCCTTTGTAAATGTAAAACCTAACAGTTCGTACATTACTAATGACTCTGTATTGTGTGAAGGGGAGTTCAGGAGAGCGTGACTCCCATAGTTACTGTACTGGGTGACCCCAACCCTAGTAACGCTACTGTCATTTATGTGAATGTAAAATGTTTTTACGGCATTGAACAAACAGCCGGAAATGATGCTAGTTGAGAAAATTGTCAATGTCAATAACAAAAACGAGTAATGACCAAACACAGTCGACAGAAACATAGATAAAGTACAGGAGCTGACTGTAGCAGGATGTAAATGAAAGACTTTTAAAGTGGATGTGGTGAGATCATGATAGACAGTAACTCTGGTGGCCTCTAGGTGGCCATGAAATCTAAAAAAGATACAGCTGCAAAAACAACAAAACATCAGCTTGTCAGAAAGTATAGACAGACATTTTGACTGAGTATGAAGATTCATGCAAGCTGATATTCTGCAAGAGGGTCAACCAATTGTCAATTGAATATGGCTTACGGTCTTGTTGACTATCAAAAGAAATGGAACAACTAGAAATGGAGGTCCTGATAATGTTTGGATGTAAGAAGATGGAAAGCAATGAGGAGATTCATAATCAAAAGGAAACCTGTGGAAATTCTCCTCAGTTTCTGTTCATGTATTTCCATTTCAGTTGTATGGCTTGACCAACATTTAAAAGCTCATACATGAATTCAAATGACTTTTACTCCCCATCAATAGTTGGTAGTCTGCCTAACCACCAATTTGAAATACCAACATTAAATAAGATTAAGATCCCTTGCACAAATTTAGTTTCAATACAATCATAATCAATTATACAAGTGACATAACAAGTTGTGGGACATTTTGTATATTTCTTTATATTCAACTGTTTCTTAATTACCAAAAACCTGAAACACTAATGCCAGTCTGTGCTCTTTTTGTCCAGTCTTCTCAGTTAGTTAGATTGAATGTTGTCTGATGGTGAATTAAATAACTGAACCTAACTAGAATAATCACACAGTAGTTAGAATTTGAATCAATGAATCTGGTGACTTTTTTTTTTTTTAATACAAAAAGTACAAAAAAACACAAATAGATAGTTAATTAGTGTTACACTTGGACATAAAACATCTATAATGACACACATTGAACTATATCACCTCTTCTGATGAAGACCAGCTGATTTATCCATTTAATGTCTCCAGAATATATTCCACAGGAATGCTGTACTTGGTTGCTGTTAGATTGGCTTAATAGGCACTCAGATATCATACAGTCAAGCTGCAGAACAGTTCAATTGGGTTGAGATCCAGTGAATGTGCTGGTTACTCCATTACAGACACCAGCTGACTGCTTCGTCCCTAAATAGTTCTTACAAAGTTAGGAGCTGTGCTTTAGGTCATTGGTTGAAATCAAGCTTTGTCCACAGGGAAGGGGCATCGAGTTGCAAAATGGAATGATAGCCTTCCTGATTTAAGATCCCTTTTGGACACAACTGTCCAAATCGTTATGGCCAGATGACCAGGTCAGAGCATTTCTGAAATGGTAAGGCTTGTGGAGTGCTGGCAACAGCGAGTTAGACACCCTAAACTCATCAATACATGAAGGCAACAAAGGCAATCCCCTTCAGGTCTGGACCGACCAAAAGTCTACTGATGCAAAAGTCACCGAAAATGTGAATTATGGTTACAGGGAAAATGTGTCACTACACAGAGTGCATCTCAACTGCAGATCGATCAGAGTTTCTATGATGAGACAAAAACAGTATCAGATACATGAAATAACTTTTTTTTTATTATTATCATTAGGCAATACAAATAACTACTGAATTGTTAACATTCCCAAAAGAACAAAATGTCTTACCTGTTTATTCTGTTTCTCCCTACAACTATGAATATGGTAGTCCCAATTATAACAATTAGTACCAAAAGAGCAGATACAATTCCACCTATATGTGATGAGGTTTGTGGCCCACATTCAGAGTTGGACTTAAAAGTTCCAGGTTTAATTTCTTGAAGATTCAACGTGTCACATCTACATTAAGGCAAAAAATAATGTACAATACTGTGATCCAGGGTGAAGTTGTACATCTATGCATTTGCACTTATCATATATACATATTTTGAATAAGCAAAAACACTTACTGTGTGTGTGGTTGACAGGATGTAAATCCATCTGAATAGGTTTCACCAGTACAGTTAGAACACACAGTATCTGTAGATTTGGTTCCTGCAAAACACAAACAACATAAACAAATATACTATAACTTACCAGGTTTTTCAAACTTTCATTACATTCGAAAATTAAAATGTTTACTAAATTTAAATGTTTCCTTTCAAACACTTGTATTAAATATTTGTAAAAGCTGCTTTCCTATGTGGGAATGTAGTGTTGTTTTCCGCCTCCTGTCATCACTTGTGCTTTACAACTACTGCAATTAGCAAGTTTGTTGTCTGTTTTACAGATCTAGAAATACCATATTAATATCTGCCGATAATGACAATTTTAAGCTTTTATCGGCCGATACCGATGTCGTGCCGATATCATTGTGCATCCCTACAAAGATTAATCAAGATAACTGCCATCCAGTAGAGATATGATGTCCAACAGGTTTACAAGAAACAGCTCTAGTAAGAGCAGTAACAGAACGAGCAGGTAACAGGCAAAAGCAGCATGTCTTTAAAAAAGTATTTCTTTTTCTTACAATTTATTTATTGGTCAACATCAATGACAATTGGACAAGCCAATAACAATACTTGGGTATGAATGATACAGAATACTGACTTGATGTATAGAGTAACGAATAAATCAACTAGATGCGCCAATTGCAATATTATTGACCAATTTTTAAAAGACTGGCTGCTGATTCCGATCTGGACTGATCTTGAGACCACCCCCCATGCAAATCCAGGTTGTTCCTTCATGGCTTATTCAGGTAAAATTGCATTTGTTGTGTATTTCACACACTAAAACATATAGACAGCATGTTGTGTCTGTACCCCTGTGTGCTCAACATAAACCATTGTGCGCCACTCTGCTGTAAATTTGACCTCCACAGAATCTGATATATGTGACTGAGGTGAAAACCTGCCTATTCCGGTCACCTGGAAATTGATCTGAACATCTCTAATATAAATAAATCAATCCATGTCAATTCAACGTAAATAGATGGCTACAGTGAACTTGAATATGACGGAAACAGTCCTACCATTTTGTCTGATGTATTGACCAGGTTTACAGCTGCTGTGGCTCTGGGCTGCTTTACAACCATCCTTAGTTGGTTCTGTACAGTAGAACCCCTCCAGTGGTTCACAGACAGTGTCTGATGAAGGTCTACATGACTGTTTAACCATCAAACCAAAGCCTGGGTCACAGGTTGTACAGGATAAACAAGCTGGAAGACCATTGGGTTGATCAATGTAGGTGGAGCCGATACAGGGAGCACAGGAAGTACTGGTAAACTCTGTACAATGTTTATAGACATGGTTTCCTGTGGGACAGAAAGTGGATATGTTATTGATTAGTATTTTATCTATTTATAGTAACCCATTTAATAAACAGAGATGATCCTTACCTGGTGCACACATAGGACAACATTCATCATGTATTCTGTATTCAGCTGGACCACATGCAGAGGAGGACTTGATGTTTAGAATTAAATTGATCGGTAGGCAAATCTGCAAATGAAGAAAGACTTATCAATAGTATTTAAAAACGTTTTGCCAACTGTAAAATGAGTGGTTTGTGGTACATTCATAGCTGATGTAGCATTAAATAAATCAGGGCGAACATTTTAAAATAGGTTTACATTGGGGAGTGAGTAACAGCTGAAAATAGAGTCTAATGGTTTTCAAAAGAAATTGGGAAAATGACAAGTAAAGGAAATGTACTTATATTCATGTTTTTTTAGGAACTATTTCTGATCATTTGCCATTTACAGGTCATGCGTACCAGCCAGATGGTTTTACTAAGTTTAAATAAATAAGTTAAACTTACTATCCACATGAATCGTTCCATGGTTCTCCATTCCTCACCAGCTCACTGCAAGAAGATCCACAACAGTGCAGTTTTTATATAGTACAATCCCACCATGTTATATGCTTATGTAACATTACAAATATTATATCCCCATTATAAACCTTCATGCAATAGTAGTGTTACCGAGTGATGCACGATTATGACTATGTACAAATATCTAAGATGTAGTGAGCAAAAATGAATATAATATTTCATAGAACTGACCGAACCAAATGTTACTGACGTCCCGACTGTAAACACAAGTTACAGTTAATACAACAGCTAAACACTAAAGGCATGTAGACTGTCAAATACATGTATGTCATTTTATGCTTCTCTTAAAAAGGTTGGGGAAAAGAAATGCAACTTTTGTGTACATGAGCGGAAGATTTGTCTTGGTAAAAAGAAGCATCTTTGCTGTTTTGGATGCATTTTTATTTCTAATCGCATTAATCACAGAAAAAACGCTGACAATCTACGCTAGTGCAAGGGAGTTGATGGTAAGATGACGTCCTCTTTTTCCCCAGACATGTCCTCTTTTTGGACCTAAACCGGCCGGGATTTCTAAATCACCCAAAATGTCCAGGATTCGGCTTTTGCTTTCAACAATCACCATTTATTGTTTGCATTTTTAGGGTTTTCTCTTTAGGTCCTGCCTGTTCACACACCACCATTGGTCGGTCAAGCATGCAAACATTGGTCAAACTGCATCTCAAAATTGACCCTCGATGGCAACAGCAACAGCCAAGGGACAGAGCAGCATCTTGCTTGTCAACAGTGGCACATAGCTCCAGAACAGCGTAAAAATGCCCAAACGCAAATGTAAATTCACAGACGATTTACAGAGAAAAATCATGTGTTTGTCTTGGTCGGGATCCGTGTGAAGCAGAATGCATGACCTGTAAAGCTGGCACGTACGTGTCAGTATCAAATAAAGGTACTAGCCCAAATAAGCTCCTCAAAACACAAACTTTCATCTAAAAGAGAGAATTCGTCAGGTAAAATAACTGACTATTTTGTGAGACCAGGTAAAACAGAAGATGCTGTTACTGCTGTGGAGGGAGTTTTTACCTTCTACACCACGAAGCATCACAATAGCTACAGATCAATTGACTGCACGTCTGCCCTGTTTCTCTGATTCCGAGACTGCGAACATTTTCAAGCGCTCGTATAAGACTGAAGCAATTATTATCGCTGTGATAGCACCACATTCGGATGACATAGCCCTGAAAGCACTAAAAGACATTCCTTACTGTGGTGTTTCTACTTATGGGAGCAATCCCGGTGCTGTGAAAATATTCCCTCTGCTTATTCAGTATTTTGATTGTAAGAATGGTGACGTGAAGTAAATAAGTTAAAAACGCTCCAAATGAGACAGCTGATAGGATCGTGCAATACATCAAAGAAACACTGGAAAAGAATGGGATGTTTTCTAAACGTATTGCATTTACAGGTGACAACTACAATACAATTTTCTGGGTAATCTTGGGCGATGAAGAAGGAAATAATTATTTTGACTTAAAGAAGTCATAGCAGATGAAGTCTTTAATCTGTGTGGGCTACCCAGCACAAGTCTTGAACAACTGTGTTCATTACAGACAGACACACTAGATGTCAATATTGAGAACATCATCTTAAAAATATATCAATACTTTCACATCTACACGGTGCACACAGAGAATCTAAAGGTGTACTGTAAATGTGTTGATGTTGAATACAGAAGTGTCTTTTCTAACAGCAAGACACAATGGCTGTCATTATTCTCAGGTATTGAGAGGCTGCATGCTACAGATGTTTCCAGCCTTGAACGCATTATTTTTGTCACAGGAAAAAAACCTGCACAAGTATGGACTTGGTAAGAATTGTGACCATTACAGTCCTCAGGTACAGAGTCTGTATAGTTCATGCCTGGTGTATCTGGAGAAATGGATAGCACCCATGGAGGAATTCTCCTCTTTCAAGTGAACGGATCTGAGTGAGACACCTGACTGGAATGACATAGAAGCCTGTATCAAACAGGAGAAAAGCGGGTGCCAATTTATGATGCAAAAATAACTTTTATGCCTAAGTAGATACTTGATTGGTAACCAGGGACTGTTGGGAAAGATTTGATCTTTGGGAACATATACCAGAGAGCATCAGTAGGACTGGCATTATCTTTGACTGAAATAGTGGATTTTTTCACGACAACTGTTTATTTTATTTTAACCTATGGACATGAAAAGAAACAGTGTAATGTAAAAGGTGTCCGGTCTGCTTCACTATAATAGAGGGATGTCCAAGTACAGTTTAAAAAGAAAAGCCAGCGTCCTGCTCACGGGCAATGTTTGTGAAATATAGTTCGAAAAAATTGAGGATTAAAGTATTTTTAACGACTAACACAGCTACAATTATTATCCATGTTGTTCGTAACGTGACTTGTTTTAACTTTAACTGATATAGTTAAGTCTGTCAATGAGGCTATGATGGCAGTGGCTTGGCTGGTAATGGAAGTTACAACTTTGGCTGATCGACTTGACAGAGACCTCATATCGCCAGCCAACAGAAGTGATGGAGGAGTTAGCTGATATTATTACAGACTGACATTTTTAAACGGACCTGGACGAGGTGATGTTTATATATTTAAAAGAGGTGATGGAGAGATTGTCTGACACAAACCAAAGGCTGTGCAACATGTGGGTGGCCACCGTAGACAATATGAAGGTTGTTTGAGGTTGATAGGTCATTGCACAAAAAATCTTTTGAGATTTGCAGAGTTTAAATGTAAATCTTAAAACTTTTAATTTGAAAAACCAAAGGCTGTGCAACATGTGGATGGCCCCCAATATCAAGGTGGTTTGAGGTTGATATGTCATTGCACAAAAAAGCTATTGCGTTTAACAGGATTTTAATGTTTATTAAACATTTGTTACACCATTTCTTTAAAAACGGAGGTAGTGCAACATATGTGGGTGTCCTTTATAAACAATCTGAAAGTGGTTTGGGGCCACGTTGAAAATGTAAATACATTTTGAGATTGCATTTTAAATTTTGTCCACAAGGCTAAATGCTTCCATTGGAAACGGGATTTGATTATTTTCCAGTTGGGGGATTTCACAGTTGCATATCCTTTCTGAAGTCCACCCATTACTGCAAATATATTTGTTGCTTGTCGTTTTGTTATAATGTTAAAGCAGGGGTCCTTATATCAAAGGTCCAATATTGTTGATAGATAATAAAAGGTATCTGCATCGATATGTCTGAATGGCTATTACACTGCGTGAAAGTGTGTTAGAATAATGTACCGACTACCGAAATCTGAGTTATAATGAGTGAGCGGTGCCAATGGCAGCCAATCAGAAGGGACCATAATAACAATGTAAAGCTCATAGAAAAACAGTGAATAATGAAAAATACAGAAAAACGTAAGTATACAAAACAAAGCTGGATAAACAACCGACATTTTAAAGTAAAACTTGATGCTGAATTGTATTGTACTTGAAAATGTGATAAATTCAAGTGAAAAGTAAGATACCTCAGTCCGAGTCGGTCTTATATTCGAGTCTTCAGAACTCAGTAGCGTTCAACCATTCAAATATTGATCTCCTAGTTTCTAAAAAGATGTTGTAAATTGTACAGGTTAACCGCCAAACGAAGTGTTCAAACGTAATCTTCTGGTATCTGGATTGGTTCATCGTGTTTTCCATCTGATCCCGCCCACTAACCAGCCAAAGCCAATCCACCAGCAGAAGAATGGATTCAAATGAAAATGCAATCCCAAATATAATTTAGATTTTCAATACCCCGCTTTTTGGTGGACAAAATGAAAATGAAAACCCAAATAGCATTTGCAATTTCAAAGAAAGACACGGGGACATAAATGGTATTGCAAGCAAGTTTATTTGTATAGCACAATTCATAGAAGCAATTCAATGTGCTTTACAAAGGAAAATAATAATAAAACATTAAAATACATGCATTTTATATTCATAGCAACCTGTTTACTGGCATTAAGTAAAACATTACATGTCAGTATTACCTGTGTATATTTTACATATTTAGCTATTCAAAACCCGAAACATGCAAATGAAAAATGTAAGGGATCAATTGCATTCATTCTCATGCTGTAACGCGGTTTTCAGGACTAAATGACAAACTTAAAAAAGCTATCGGGTATTGCATGTTCATGTTCCACCACTTCCAACCTGTAAACAAGTTAATGCTATGATTGCATTTCCATTATCTACAAACCTGTCAGTCATTTTCTGAAGGCGGGACCATATCGAGCCAAACCGTAAAAGTTACAGTCGTAACAATTCGTCGGTACAATGGCAACACCAGGGCTAGTACGAAGAATGTTAGATTGCGCAGCCGTAGATCATATTGAATGAAATCAATAAAGAAACCACACATTACATAGGACTCTATGAATGAAAATGATTAGCTATGAGTTATATGCGAACTAAACACATTTTCTTTATTTCAGTGATAACACAAATAGTCATTTTACTCTACAGCACTATGTTGTGGGAACACAAAAATAGGATCTTAAACTAAACTAAAATGTATTAAGTGAAGAATCTTGGTTATTTAAAATATCCAGAGTAACTGTGTTTGGGTTACTCAGAATGATATTTCACATATCAAGATTGTGGTGCTAAATTGTTTTGGAGAACCTCTTGCTTAATGTAATTTAAATTACACCTCTGATTGTCAGTTTATAAATTAATTATGCTATCATGCCTATGCTAATATTGTGATCAGACCCCATCCTCTATTTATTTCTATAAACCTGATAGACGCTTCATTACACTGATCCACCAGTTAGTACTTCCTCTCATCTCCTCATCTCATCTACAACCGCTTATCTGGGGTCGGGTCGCGGGGGTAGCGGCTAGCAGGAGACCCCAAACGTCCCTTTCCCTGGCAACATTAGCCAGCTCCGACTGGGGAATCCCGAGGCGTTGCCAGGCCAGTGTGGAGATATAATCTCTCCACCTAGTCCTGGGTCTTCCCTGTGGTCTCCTCCCAGCTGGACGTGCCTGGAACACCTCTCTAGGGAGGCACCCAGGTGGCATTCTTACTAGATGCCCGAACCACCTCAACTGACTCCTTTCTACGCGAAGGAGCAATTTTGGCCGCTTGTACCCGCAATCTTGTTTTTTCGGTCATGACCCAGCCTTCATGACCGTAGGTCAGAGTAGGAACAAAGATTGACCGGTAGATCTAGAGCTTTGCCTTCCGGCTCAGCTCTCTTTTCGTCACAACGGTGCGGTGAAGCGAATGCAACACCGCCCCCGCTGCTCCGATTCTCTGGCCAATCTCACGCTCCATAGTTCCCTCACTCTCGTAAACTCCTTCACTTGTAAGGACTCTCTCCCTACCCGGTTAGTACTTCCAAGCAGGCCATATACAATAATGTAATCATTATTAAGAGTTGTAAACTAAATAATAATTTCGCCATGTCCATGTAATGTTATTCTTGTGATCTTTCATTTCAATTGCCAAGATGTGTTGTTGATTTGTGGAGGAGATAGAGGTTACTGTACAGATGTAGAGAAAGGCATCATGTCTGGAGAAAATAGAGGTTACAGTACACATGTAAAGAGAGACGTTGTGTCTGGAGAAAATAGAGGTTACTGTACAGATGTAGAGAGGCATCATGTCTGGAGAAAATAGAGGTTACTGTACAGATATAAAGAAAGGCATTGTGTCTGGAGAAAATAGAGGTTACTGTACAGATGTACAGAGAGGCATTGTGTCTGGAGAAAATAGAGGTTACTGTACAGATGTACAGAGGCATCATGTCTGGAGAAAATAGAGGTTACTGTACAGATGTAAAGAGAGGCATCATGTCTGGAGAAAATAGAGGTTACTGTACAGATGTACAGAGAGGCATTGTGTCTGGAGAAAATAGAGGTTACTGTACAGATGTACAGAGAGGCATCATGTCTGGAGAAAATAGAGGTTACTGTACAGATGAACAGAGAGGCATCATGTCTGGAGTAAATAGAGGTTACTGTACAGATGTAAAGAGAGGCATCATGTCTGGAGAAAATAGAGGTTACTGTACAGATGTAGAGAGAGGCATCATGTCTGGAGGAACAGCAAGAAGCTCTCCCCCCATTCATGTTTAGGTTCATGATTTTTTCAGGAAACAGAGGAAATGGAAAAACTTGGACTTGGAGTTCATTTCCAGATTAGATGGTCAGGTGGCTCAGTGACTCAGACTTAACTGTACCAGTTTCGATTCCAGGGTGGGCTAAATTGGGAAAGGCAATGATCTATAATCATCTCTCTGTATTAATGGGTCTTATGTCATAATCATCTCTTTGCAATTAATGTGTTATCTGTTACAAACATCACAGTTTAAATAATGTGTTCTCTATCACAGACACTCCAGTTTTGAGAATACATGGACATTCAGATTAATGCATTAGTGGCACAGGCCAATCTATATTTACAGAGCTATAAGGGAGTCGCCTTGTAACTGTTGAGTGAGCAGTCATATCTTAGTCTTATTGGCCATAAGCCATACAAGAGGCCTTTCCTCCTATCGGGGTGCTGTTATGTGACCCTGCTTAAGAAAAACGTATATAAACTCTGCAGACACAGTGTGCGGCCCTTAGTTAGAATGATAGCTAACTAGCGGGAATAGACATATTCTTGATTAGGAAGTTATAATATTTCCAGAGGGGCCTATTCTCTGAGAATTTTTTTGTATTTGTTTTTTTTCAGACATCGATACTCTGTAAGTGTATGGTACGACTAGGTCAACCAACTGTAAAAAATGTGAAAAAGCAAGAACGAGCAATAAGATCAGTGGACCGAAACACTATCGATAAAACATACAGCAGCTGAGTGTGGATGGTTGTCATGGAGACGGTAACATCCTGAAAATGCAGTTGGTTTGGCTTCTCTGTCTGTGGCCAAATAGACACCTTGGCATCTTGATGGGGGGCCCAAGGGGTTGCAATGACATACACACAGAGGGGATGCACATGGGTTTTGCTGAAACATATAAATACCTAGGCTCAAAGCTTTGGAGTTGGGCTTTTGACTTGACACACTTGAGAGTGTGTGGTTAACTGCTCCAGGTTCATGGACTTTGAAATAATGCTTTACCTGTTCAAAGAAATCATTGTCTCTGTACCTTTCCCATTTAGTGATTTCCAAGACAATTTGGCGAGGATGATAGGATAGCTAACTCCATTAATTGATCGTGCCTGACTGGGATCATTAGGGGTCCCTAAGGGGTGGGGGGGTCACCCTGTCAGTGCACAGACCATATACGCCGCACACTGCGACTGTGAGTCGCGTTGGTTATGTATGAGTCGTTTTGTTAAGTGAAAATAAAACCTTTCTCCTCACTCGCACAGTAGAGTGGATTCACAGCGTTGAACTGACAGTTGGAAATGAGGACATGCTGGTCGGGGCAACTGTAACAATTTATTGCATTTGTAAAGTAAATTTCAATATAGTGGAATAACCTATGTGCATGAAAAAGCAAATAGGAAAGAATAAAATATTAGTCTTTCCAGATCCAGCGCCGGCAACATCGTGATAGTACAGATAGTACGAGGATATGGAAAACCGTTTTAACATTTATTTAATATATTTTTGATATCAACAAGTATATTTATTGATATCAATAATTGAATTTTCAATATATATATTTTTTATGTTAAACGGCTTGCATTGCGAGGAGCAATCCCAGTGAGCAATCATCTAAATTAGAATCACCTGTTCACTATTTCGATTTAGTTTAAATAACCACACCTCCCATTACCTCAGTGCAGGTTATTGTTAGTTACGGATTTGCTGATTGGTTCCTACTGTGTGATTATTCTGTGCCTGTCTACCGTGTACCATTTGTTTTTACGAAAAAGGATTAGGGCCATGTTTGATCCTTGCCTGTCCTGTTAGTTATCTCCCTATAGTGACTACCTGCTTAATTGCACCTTGGACTCGGTCTTCGCCTACCGTCAATCTACCGCCCTGACAACCCGTTGCCGAACTTTGCCTGTTTGACTATTTAATACATCTCTGTGATGCTTCCCTGATGGAACCATTAACCATGTGTCAGCCTATTCACAAATATTAAAATTATCTGATAAAAATTCAATAAAATATTTATACAGAATACACAAAATAAACTACAAAAATCTAATTCCAATACATATTATTATATAATAATATACAGTATCATTCGATTCAAGAGAATAGAGGTGTGTCTGACCACCTGCTTGTCTTAAGCCATGACAATATGTGCAGCACTGAGGCTGTCAGAAAGGGAGTTCCACAGGTGAGGTCCAATGAAAGAGAAGGTGTGGTCTCATTGAAACATTGACTAGATTTGTGTTTCTAGAATCTAGACCATAGAGGGCGTGGAGGTTCGTATGGGGAGAGCAGTTCAGACAGGTACCAAGCCATTGATAACATTATAGACTAAAAATATAGTTTTAAAGTCACTTCTGTGAGAGACATGAAGCCAAGAGGTCTAATGTGGAAAAACATTTTTGGATTGTTTCAGGATCCTTGCAGCACGGTGTTGGATAAGCTTTATTTGATTAATCACAGTTTCTGGCAGACCCCTAGTACCCCAGTGCCATAATCAATTCTGGTGAATGGATAAGCTTTTCAGGAGTAGTTGGTAGCTCAGTGGTAGACTGCGTGTTTTGTATGATGTCCTGGGTTTAATCCCCAGCTTCTTCCAGGTCACTGTTGCAAATGATATGATGCAAATGATGGATGAAATAGACCTACCTGGTTTAATAAAGGTTACATTTAAAAAAAAATATCAAGCATCATAGTGTCCAAATAAAAAGATGTACAAAACGCACTTAACCAAATAGGCTACACTAAAATATATTCGTCTGCAATTCATTGATGTGAAGGGGATGAGGACAAACCCCTTGTGGACATGTGTAAAGTAGTTATTAAATAAAAACATGTAAACTATTTCATAAGACAACATAATATGGAAACATCCAATGCTTATATTTCTATTAGGGACCACTACATATTAGGGAAGCTATATAAGCACATGGTGCTCAAGTATTTCAAACTGAGAATTATTTTGTTCTTTTTAAATGTAAAACCTAAATGTACTTACATTACTAATGATTCTTGTAGTACAGGAGGACGTGGAGGGGTTCCATGAGGGAAGTCAGGAGGGCGTGACGCCCTTAGTTACTGCACTGGGTGACCCCAAACCTAGCAACGCCACTGTAATGTATGTGAAGGTAAAATGTTTTTGCAGCATTGAACAAACAGCCGGAAATTATGCTGGTTGAGACAATTGTCAACGTCAACAACAAAATGAGTAATGACAAAACACATAGATAAAATAGAGTGTAGCAGGTTGTAAGGTGATTGTGGTGGGTTCATGAAAGACACAGTGGCTACACTGGCCTCTAGGTGAGGCCAAAGAGCAATAAAATATAAAACATGATACAATAAAAAATAATCTTCTCAGAAAGTATAAACAAAGACCAACATTTTGATGTATGCAGATTCATGTAAGCTGATATACTGCAAGAGGGTCAAACAATTGTCAATTGAATATGATTCAAGGTCTTATTGATAATCAAAATGAATCGAATAACTAGAAACAGACGTTCGAGTGATAATGTTTGGATGTAAGAAGATGGAAAGCAATGAGGAGATTCATAATCAAAAGGAAACCTGTGGAAATTCTCCTTAGTTTCTGTTAATGTATTTTCCATTTCAGTTGTGTGACTTGAATTCAAATGACCTTTACTCTCCATCAATAGTTTGGTAGTCTGCCTAACCACCATTTTGAAATACCAACATTAAATAAGATTAAGATCCCTTGCACACATATTGTTTCAAAACAATCATAATAAAATATACAAGTGACATTTATTTTGTATATTTCTATATTCGACTGTTTCTTAATTACCAAAAACCTGAAACACTAATGCCAGTCTGGGCTTTTTTGTCCAGTCATCTAAGTTAGATTGAATGTAGTCTGATGGTGCAGTAAATAACTGAGCTTATAGAATAATTACACAGTTATAGTTAGAATTTGCATCAATGAATTTGGTTGATTCATTTTTTTATTAAAATACAAAAATACAAAATATAGTTGGTTGTTGTTACACTTGAAATGAAGAAATGCTGTACTTGGCTGCTGTTAGATTGGCTTAATAGGCACTTCTCACAAATCATACAGTCAAGCTGCTCCCAGAACAGTTCAATTGGGTTTAGTAGATCCAGTGAATGTGCTGGACACTCCAATACAGACAGACACCAGCTGACTTCTTTGTCCCTAAATAGTTCTTACATAGTTAAGAGCTGTGCTTTAGGTCATTGTCATGTTGTAGAAGGAAATTGGTTGAAATCAAGCTCTGTCCACAGGGAAGAGGCATGGAGTTGGAAATGATAGCCTTCCTGTTTTAAGATCCCTTTTTGACACAACTGTCCGAATCGGAATTGCCAGGCGACCAGGTCAGAGTATCTCTGAAATAACAAGGCTTGTGGGGTGCTGGCAGTTAGACACCCTAAACTCATCAATACATAGAGGCAACAAAGGCAATCCCCTTCAGGTCTGGACCGACCATCTACTGATGCAAATGTCAAAGAAGATTTGAATCATGGTTACAGGGAAAATCCTTCACAACACAGACTGCACCTCAAGCTGTTGCACATGGAGCTGTCTAGAGCACCGCAGACCGATCAGAGTTTCAATGAAGAGACAAAAGCAGTATCAGATACAAGGCAGGACACTTGATGTTTTCATTCACTGTGTTAGACAATAAAATAAAAATGTCATCCTCTGAGTTAAACAATAAAATAAATGCTGTTTTGTTTACATTTCCAAAAGAACAAAAGGTCTTACCTGTTTTTCCATACAATGACTATGATAATCCCAGTTATCAAAGTTACCACCAAAGCAACAGACAGAATAACACCTATATTTGATGAGGTTTGTGGCCCACATTCAGAGTTGGACCTAAAAGTTCCAAGGTTAATTTCTTGAAGATTCAACGTGTCACATCTACATTAAGGAAAAAAATACATGCATTTGCACTTATCATGTATACATATAAACATATTTTAAAAGAAGAAAAAACACTTACTGTGTGTGTGGTTGACAGGATGTAAATGATCCATCTGAATAAGTTTCACCAGTAGAGTTAGAACAAACAGTATCTGTAGATGGAGTTCCTGCAGAACACAAACAATATATATATATACTTTCATTACTTACATTCTAAATTGAAATGTGGTTTCCTTTTGTACACTTTTATTAAAGATTTTTAAAAGCTGCTTTCCTATGTGGGAATGGAGCTGCCATCCCTCAACAATCTGTTCAAAGCCAGGTCACTGAGGAGGGCAGCAAAGATTAAGGCAGAATCCTCCAAATCAATGAAGGCCAAAACATCCCACCACAAAAACAGCTTCTTCCCCACAGCGAAGAGTCTGAGGAATATGCCTCTAGCACTAGACTGTCCTTACATTTACCACTGATCTTCATCTAACTGTAGTTAGCTTGGACCACCAAAAAAAACATTAAAGGTCCAGAACACCTTTCAAGGAAGTAAATCTCCTTAATGTGAATGCTAAGATTAGTAAAGATAACTGCCCTCTAGTAGGGATGTGAAGTCCAACAGCAGTTACAGAACGAGCTCTAGCAAGAGCAGTTACAGAACGAACTCTAGCAATAGCAATAACAGAACGAACTCTAGTAACTGCAGCATGTCTTTCAATTTCATTTTTCTTGCAATTTATTCATTAGTCAACATAAAAGAGAATTGAACAAGTCAATAACATTACTTGGGTGAACAGAATACTGACTTAAAAAAACATATACAGTGACTAATATATCAACTAGAGATGCGCCAATTGCAATATTCTTGACCGATTCCGATTCCAATTTTTTGAAAGACTGACTGCTAATTCTGATCTTGGCTGATTTTGAATCCACCTCCCACGCCACCCCAGGTTGTTCCGTAATCTGGACCTACAGGTATTGCGAGTAGCAAGACCTACCACACCGACAACATGTTGTGTGTCTGCATTTTCTGTGCCCTTGTGTGCGCAACATGAACCATTGTGCGCCGCTCAGCTGTAAATATGACCAGCACAGAATCTGATATATGAGACTGGTTGGACAGTCACCGGTCAACCTGAAAACCTGCCTATTCCTGTCACCGGGCGATCGATCGTAGCATCTCTAATATCATCCAATATCAACCAATGTCCGTTTAACATAGAAGGATGAACTTGAATATGATGAAAACAGTCCTACCTTTCTCTCTGATGTATTGACCAGGTTTACAGCTGCTGTGTCTCTGGGCTGCTTTACAACCATCCTTAGTTGGTTCTGTACAGTAGAACCCCTCCAGTGGCTCACAGACAGTGTCTGATGAAGGACTACATGGCTGTTTAACCATCAAACCAAAGCCTGGGTCACAGTTTGTACAGGATGTACATGCAATAAGACCATTGGGTCGATCAGTGTAGGTGGAGCCAATACAGGGGGAACAGGAACTACCAATTAACTCTGTACAATGTATATGGACGCAGGTACCTGTGGTATAATAACAAGATATGGCATGGATGGATTAGTATTAGCATTTTCTTTCTTTTATACAATACATTTTTATTATACAGGAAGGGTTCCTACCTGGTGAACACATGGGACAACAGCCATCAATGATTCTGTATTCAGCTGGACCACATGCAGAGGAGGACTTGAAGTTTAGAAGAATGAAAGTGAATGGTAGGCAAATCTGCAAATGAAGAAATGCATTATCAATAATGTTTAAAAATGTTTTGTCAGCTGTACAATGAGTGTTTTTATAGCTGATGTAGCATTGAAAAAAATCAGGATGGAAAATGTAAAATAAGTTTGAGTAACTAACAGCTGCTAGTTGAGTCTAATGGTTTTCTAAATTGTTAAATAAATAAAATAAAAAATAAACTAATTTACACTGATCATTTTCATCATGCCTACCGGCCAGACGGTATGAATCCACATCAATCCTTTCATGGTTCTCCATTCATCACTTCTCACTGCAAAAAGATGCACAACACTGCAGTTTTATACATTCCAATCCCTGTATCTTCAATATTCATGTGGGCCTTCAGAACAACAGTTATTGGATGGAAAATGTTTAGTACAGAACATTATTTAACAGCAGTGTTATTAAGAGTGTTATTCCAAGTAATCTTATATACTCATGTAACTTAGAGAATATACCATTCCCTTTATAAACCTTTATGGACTAGTATTGTTACAAAAAGTGATGCAGGATAATGACATTTTCCAACAAATATCCAATAAAATATCCTTTAATTTTTCCATATTTGAAAAAAGTAAGTACGAAAGATTAAGATATAGTAAGCATGAATGGATTTAAGACTGCAAAGCGCTGACCTAATTTTTTTACAGTGCATACACATGGCTTATATAGAACAGAAAGCCTATTAAACTTGACTGCGGTGAAGTTAGTTTTATATTCAAGATTGGGACTTTCACTGTCAATACCTCATGATCGACACCTTCAAGAAACAAACTAATTACATATTCTGAATCTGCTGTCGAAAGAGAACAAGCAACATAACTTGTTTCTCTATATCGGTTTCATATGTATCGTATTTAGTCGAAAATTACGCAAATGTTTGTTTACTACGGCAAATGTGTGTTTCCTACGGCTTGAGGGTTAAGGCACCATCTTAAAACTGCACCGTATCATAATCGTATCATAATTTTTATGAAAAACGGCAGTAGCTTATAATTTTTTTGTGTTCCAGTGCCACTGTGTGTCTTTCTTGGTCAGCTCATGTAGTGGAGCAGAGATGGAAGCAAAGGCCTTGATAACGCGAGCACAGTAGTGTGCCATGCCAAGCAGACTCCTGACTTCAGTTGGGTCCTCTGGATCGCTAGACTGTTGAATGGCAGCAACTTTTTTGGGGTCAGCTGAGATTCCACTCGCTGAGAAAATGAACCCAAAGAATTCGAGTTTAGCTTTGTTGTCGAGTGTGAGCCCTCTGTCTTTCAGTCTCTGGAACACAGCTCTGAGGCTGTCGTCATGGTATTTCTATGTTCTGCCATACACAATGATGTCATCACTCAGATTTTTCACTCCTGTGAGGCCTTGCAGAGACTGGCAGATCGCATTCTGGAATATCTCCGGCGCTGAAGACATCCAAAAAACACCATGGACGCAGGTGTCCAAACAACACCATGGACGGTGATGTGGCGTTGACATAGAAGGGTAATATCGCGAGACGCGAGCGGGCGGGGGACTGTGAGCACTGATTGAGCATCACAGCAGTGAGTTGTTGAAACTCGTAAAAGATGGATAAAGCAAAAAAAGCTGTCGGGGGCTAAAAATAGAAAAAGAAAGAGGGAAAAGAAGATGGCATGTGGCAAGATGGCAAGGGACGCGACATCAGCTAAATAAGTGGATGGTGAAAGCAAGGGCGAAATAGTCAGTCAGTCACACATTGGGGGGACATAATCTAAAGTAAATTCAATTTAAGCTTTTATTTTCCGTTATAATTCTATTTTTGCCCACGTATATGATCAGGCCGGATTAACCATTATAACATCTAAGGGGCACTGGGCTCTGTGAAACAGGGCTTGCATTTCGGTGCGGGATTGCGGGGATTGCGCATAATTTAAACCATTCTCGCAAGGTTAGTTTTTATAGTGCGAGAAATTCCCGCACAAATATATTTGCTTCATCTCAGACCGAGGTAAAGTTGGTTGGATGTTCGATATTGGATATTTAACGGATAGTCTGAGGCCGAGATCAGGTCCGGTTTTCCCGCAAGCAGCCTCACTAAACCGCGGTGATCGACCGAAAGAAACCTCCGTGTGCTTATAGTTAGGGACCGTCTCTAAAGTACAAGTCTCAACGTTATTAATTCAAACCACTCTCAGATTGTGATATAGAGGACACCCACATTTTGCACAGCTTTGTTTTTATAAGGAAATGGTGTAAGAGACGTTTAATAAACATTGTAAAAATCTATCTTTTTTTGTGAAATCACTTGGAAACCTCAATTTACTTTCGTATTGTCTACAAAGGTCTTTCACATGTTGCACAGAATTTGGTTTTTCAAAATAACACATTTTAAGTTTTTTAAATACATTAAAATACTGGAAATCTCAATAGTTTTTTTTTGTGCAGTGACCTATTAACCTCTGTTATCGTCAATTCCACCCCAGATGTGCACGAACGAGCTGCGAGGCTAAGTTCCACTTATCCGACTGACCTAGATGCGTCCCTAGCAGACGAACTCATTCCGTTCACTCGCTTTGTGTCATGTGACAGTTCCCCTGCTCAGTTGTTGCACATTCTGGAAACGAACGGCCTTAAGACAACTTTATCCGAATGTAAATGTTGCAATCAAATGTTCTTAACACTGCCTGTCTCTAATTGTGAGGATGAGAGGTCTTAAACGAGTAAACAATGTTTCAAGACCCACAATGTCACAGAGAAGACTTACTGCACTTTCTTTGCTGGCCATAGAACATGAAGTTGTTGAAATGTATTTTGATGATGTTGTGCACCAGTTTGCATATTTGAAGTCTTGATAGCATTACATGTTTTGAGTTTACACAATTTAAGTCAAGGAGTCCAGTGTGTAAGGGTCACCTGTTAAGCAAAGGAAAATATATAAAAGTTAATAGACGTGTATAAGCCTAATTTGAAATGTTGTGTAGACTACGAGTTTTTCCCCTACAATGTTGTGTTGTTACCCTTTAAAGCAAAGATAGGCCAATTATGCCTAATAATAAAATGTTTGTGTGTTTATGAGTTCAGTTTTAAAGAGGCCAGTTCTAAGGCCAAATTGTTAAAACAAAATTGTACTGTAATATTCTTTAAGTTTAGGGACATGCTCTTGATGATAGGGACTTTATGAATATATAGTAGTAGGGCATTAACGTGATCGTAAGTTTAGGGACATGCATTGATGATAGGGACTTTGTGATTTTTGCTTTGGGGCGGGGTTTGGGGGCCTTGTTGCCCTGGGCATAAAAAATTGTTAATCCGGCTGTATATATGATGTAGTTAAAACAGCTAAACGTCAACATTTAAGCTGTAAAATTCCATATGCAGTAGCCAATATTAAGAAATATGTTGTCCTTTTACTTTTTTAGTCCCAGGTCGTCCCTGGGTAGTAGGTGTCAGAGCCATAGAGAGAATACTATGGCTCTGGGCTAGGCTACACAACGTCACGTACCACACATGACGCGTCAAACCAGGATGTACCCAAACTAACCAATAGCGAACGTCAGTGGGGGAAATTAACCAATAGCTAACATCAGTGGGCGTAACCTTACAACAATGGGCGTAACCTTGACAATAATGGGCGTAACCTTGACATAATGGGCGTAACCTTGACAACATTAGGCTCTGCAAATATACCTTATTGCAAAATGTGGCCAGGACCCTTGGTTTGAGAAACTCCTACGTCATCGTTGATGCTGTTGGTTTCCCCTACCTTTTGCTCAGCGCTGTCTGACAGTCCCGGTTTCTTTATAGCATTTCTGGAAGTGCTGAATCATCATGGTGCTCGATTTGGACCAATTTCGAACCGATAAAGGCGGTGATCCTGAAGTAATCAGAGAGACGCAAAGGAAACGGTTTAAAGATGTGTCGCTTGTGGATAAACTGGTACACGCAGACACCGAATGGAGGAAATGTAAGTGTGGTTAGCTAGCAAGCTACTTTCTAAGGTTGGTGTTCATTGAATCAGATGGTGGACTGCACATGGCTGTCTACCGCTAACTACCGTGTACCTCAGTCATTAGCTGAACTGAAAAATCCGGCCTTATATTGTAGTCATCCACATTATATTGAATACATTCAAGAGTAATATAACGTATTTACAACTAAATAACTACCTGCCCTAAAATACTGAGTGCTAACTAGTTTGTATTGTGTAGTGGTCTGGGTTAGCTAACAGCTAGCCACCAGTCATACATTAATTCAGCTAAGTAGTTAGCAATCAAATAAATAATTTTAAATATATATGTCATAGATTGTCCGTTCATATTAAATATATATGTTTGTAAGTACCGAACCTGGCTACCATTAATGATGTGGTTTAATATCTGGGAGATCATCACGATGGCTTCGACATCCTATTCCTGCTCAATCTGATGCAATCACCACGCAACTGCACATCCTCTACTCTGTCCAGGATTTCTCTGTGTCACACAGCTGTTTTGTAACATGGATGTAGATGGGACAGTAACCTGTGACGTGTTAATCAGCGTCAAAGCCAGCTTGTAACGTTTTTATATTTCGATGTTACTTCGTTTATTTTCTGACTGTAGTCAGATTGACGTTGACTGGTCTCCACATGATTGAACACTATTTTATTCGTGATGATTGTCATATAATGATGACCTTTTTCATGCCCACCAGGTCGCTTCACGGCTGACAACCTTAACAAGGCAAAGAATTTATGCAGCAAAACTGTTGGAGAGAAAATTAAGGTAGCTACAACCTGTGAAAATGCTTGCCCATCATCAGTCTTTAAAATAAACCACACCTGTTCCTCCGCTAATTCTGATAAGTTGTATGTGTATGTTTTCTTTCTAACGGTTCACCTTTGTGTTGGTCTTTTCTGTATGCAGAAGAAAGAGCCAGCAGGGGATGATGATTCTCTTCCAGAAGATGCCCAGAACTTGGAGGCCTTGACAGCAGACATACTATCGGTAGGTGAAATTGCTCGACTTGTAGTCAACACCGATGCAGTTCGTTCAGTTTGCCTGAACGTTTGCTACTTTACAGAAGGCCCTCTACCTCGGCTCACTTCTCAGCTCCTACTACTCTTAATAGTAACCAGCATTCCGGTATATATTTGTGTATATATATCCCTCTTGTCACTCCTTAGGTAGATACATCTTTTGGTTCACACTCGTTTCAGTTTGCTGATTTCAATGACTGGAATAAGTTGCACAAGACCCTTAATGTGGAACTGACTCTGTGTTAACAACCTTACATACAGTGATCACATTACACTCATAACAATATCTGAACAGTGATCACATTACACTCATAACAATATCTAAACAGTGATCACATTACACTCTTAACGATATCTAAACAGTGATCACATTACACTCATAACAATATCTGAACAGTGATCACATTACACTCATAACAATATCTAAACAGTGATCACATTACACTCATAACAATATCTAAACAGTGATCACATTACACTCATAACAATATCTGAACAGTGATCACATTACACTCATAACGATATCTGAACAGTGATCACATTACACTCATAACAATATCTAAACAGTGATCACATTACACTCATAACAATATCTAAACAGTGATCACATTACACTCATAACAATATCTAAACAGTGATCACATTACACTCATAACAATATCTGAACAGTGATCACATTACACTCATAACGATATCTGAACAGTGATCACATTACACTCATAACAATATCTAAACACTGATCACATTACACTCTTAACGATATCTAAACAGTGATCACATTACACTTTTAACGATATCTAAACAGTGATCACATTACACTCATAACGATATCTGAACAGTGATCATATAGATGTGGTTGTTTTCAGGTTTTCATACTTTCATTGAATGTTGGGGAATGTGGAGTGTGGGAATGGATGTGCTTTTGGACAATTATATAGTCAGTCCTGAACCCAACACAGACCTGTGTGCCAGAGCCAATCAGAGCTACAGAAGGTCAATATGCAAATTGGCCATCATTCACTGACCTGTGTTTGTATGAAGTAGCAAAGTCTTTAGATAATTTCATCCCCTTACTGGGAGTCAAATCTATGCTATTTGATAACTGCATCTGCAGAATCCCTTATAGGCCAGTAATTTATGTTTATTGACTTTATGCCGCTATCTACTCTCTCTAGCCCCTCACGGTCACCCAGATCAAGAAGGTTCGTGTGCTTGTGGAAGAAGCAGTGCAGAAATCCGACAGTGAGAGGATAAAACTGGAGGAGGAGCGTTTTCAGTACCTGCGAGAGATCGGAAACCTTCTGCATCCATCTGTGCCCATCAGTAATGACGAGGTGGGTGTCCAGGAACTGTAATTCCCATCAGTAATAACTTGGTGGATGTCCAGATATTGTAATTCCCATCAGCACACAAGTTCAATGGGAGCCAACACTGCCCCTGGAACAAAATGCTTATTCTGATGTTTCGGTTTGGTTAATTACTTTTGAATTCCACCTTTACTTACTTCTGCAGTTGCATTCAAACTTTTCCAGAGGAATTTCTGGGCGCCAACCATTGTGGGGTCAGCATTTATTTGCCACTCCCAAATCAATAAAACAGTTGTTTGATCTGAAACATTGACCCAAAACTTTCACTTAGTTGGCCTGCATTTTCAAAATGAACCCATTAAATAAAACGTGCCCAAACATTCCTATATTGTCCCACATTGTAAAGTCAACTCTTTATGTCATAGAGTTGTCATCCTTGTTGCAGTTGCTCTCCTGAACACTACCCTAACCTCCCTCTCCTTTCTGTACCGGCCAGGATGCTGATAACAAAGTGGAGCGTACTTGGGGAGACTGCACCGTCCAGAAGAAGTACTCCCACGTTGACCTGGTGGTCATGATCGATGGCTACGACGGAGAGAAAGGAGCCATAGTCGCCGGCAGCCGTGGCTACTTCCTGAAGGCAAGTTCCCAGAATCCCTCTGTGTTATTGACGTTTGGTCACAACGGTTGTAGTTCCGTTTCACCCGGTGTGGATTCTAGGTCTTCAGTCGAATTGTTATGGACTTACAAGGCGATATGTCCGGGCTGGATGAGGAAATTCAGAGATACAGATTAGCTTGGGTGTTCATTCGACAGTCCTTGGTTGTTTTGTCCTTTGTGACCGTTCCCTTTTTTGTCCTTGTTCTAGGGGCCCCTGGTTTTCCTGGAACAGGCCTTGATCAACTATGCTCTGCGGATGCTCCACAGCAAGAAATATGAAATGCTCTACACGCCCTTCTTCATGAGGAAGGAGGTTATGCAGGAAGTGGCCCAGCTCAGCCAGTTTGATGATGAACTCTACAAGGTGTGCTTCGTTTTAATCCTCTTTTCATCCCAATATACACAATCTCTCTTACATGTTGTTGCATTTGTTTGTTCATTCTGATAGGCTAGTAGTAAGTTCCAATTTCTGTTACAGACAACGGTTAATGTTCATTTTTATATTCTGACGTGGGTGTTTTATAATCCTTTTTTCTTACCTGCTTATTTGGTTGCCAGGTGATCGGCAAGAGCAGTGAGAAGTCTGAGGACACGGCCGTGGACGAGAAGTATCTGATCGCCACCTCGGAGCAGCCAATCGCCGCCTTCCTGAGAGACGAGTGGCTAAAGCCAGAGGACCTGCCCATTCGCTACGCCGGCTTCTCCACCTGCTTCAGACAGGAAGTGGGCTCCCATGGCCGGGACACCCGAGGCATCTTCAGGGTGCACCAGTTTGAGAAGGTCAGTGAACAGTCTTTCAATTGTTGTGTCACCAGTGTTGTGCGGTCAGTGCTGAAAAGTCACAGCTCTGTTGGAATACGTTTCATAGGCCTAACTGAAAGTGTTGTTATTATTATTTACTGAATGTCAAGCTCAGCACATTATCCAATACAGTCTGTTGTTTAACTGTGAAATACTAATTGACTCTCTCTCTCTCCCCTCTTAGATTGAGCAGTTTGTGTACGCTTCTCCTCATGACGACAAGTCCTGGGAGATGATGGATGAGATGATTGGGACGGCAGAGGAGTTCTACCAGAATCTAGGGATTCCCTACCGCATCGTTAACATCGTGTCTGGTAGGTTTGTCTCCTTGGACCAGTACCTGCAGAAACGGCACACCTGTTTTTTACCTGGAACAGGAACTAATGGTCACCGATCAAAGTCAACTTGATTTTCATGTCCTTTTTTTATATCAGCTGCAATAAAATTGTAATAACTCTGAATAACACATTATAAAAAAGTTAAACATATTAAAGTTCTTATAAAAAGGCTATAATGACCATATGGGATATTTAATTATTGATAAATACCTCATTTATATTACAAACTGCAAGGATCTTAAAGGTGCCATTACTTGTCAGTTACCAAACAAAGCCAATATTTACATGTGTCTTATTAGCCACCTGTCTAACCAGTCTGTCCTGATTCCCGTCGTCTTTGCTCCTCCCACTCAGGTGCCCTGAATCACGCAGCCAGCAAGAAGCTGGACCTGGAGGCTTGGTTCCCAGGGTCGGCAGCCTTCAGAGAGCTGGTCTCCTGTTCCAACTGCACAGACTACCAGGCACGCCGGCTGCGTATCCGCTATGGACAGACCAAAAAGATGATGGACAAGGTGAGAGACCCACCCCAACCATGCGAAAAATAGCTCTGGATTTTCTTTTCATAATAAAAGTCCCAGTTTAAAACACGTCACCCTTACTGCGTTTGTTAGGCCGACTATGTGCATATGCTCAACGCGACCATGTGTGCCACCACGCGGGTAATGTGTGCCATCCTGGAGAACTACCAGACAGACGAGGGTATCATCATTCCTGAGGTTCTCCGGAACTTCATGCCCCCAGGTAGGCCACAGTGTTATGTGCAGGATCAGTTAGCAACCGCTTACCTTCTGCATGGGGCGTGTCCAGGGTAACCAGAAGTAGCCTTTTGTGATCGCTGAGGGCTAGTTGTGTCAATGTCTGTGTTTGGTTCCCTGTGCGTTTGATTGTATTATTGTAGGCCTCTATAAATTGAGTAGACATCATTAAAATATTTTTCTAAACATATTTCTTAGGCATGACCGAGATTCTGAAGTTCGTGAAGCCTGCCCCTATTGAGGTGGAGATGTCCAAGAAGCAGAAGAAACAGCAGGACGGAGGAAAGAAGAAGAAGCAGGGAGGCAACCAGCTCCAGAATCAAGTGGAGAACATGTCTGTCAACGACTCCTGAGCAGCATCGTCCTCATCTTAAGCCCCTCCCACCACACCTGATAAAGCAGTGCACCATATTCTCACCAGTCCATCAGTATCATAGAGCCCTGGGTTTAATAGTGTACCGCTGTTTGGTGAAGGTCAGCACAACATTTCCAGTTGTTTTCACAGATCATCACTTTAGACTGGATAAAGTACTAACGGAATGATTCATTAGAAGAAGGGAAGGCCGTAAACAAGCCGCTAACTACTTTGGGACAATAGTAGTGTTCTATCTGCTGGGGAGGAAAACTGTCTGCTGCATGCAATTACCGTCACTGACTAGGTCAAGTCTAAAATCTGGAATGCTGTTGTCTTTGGCTTTCTTACTGTGGTATTCAGGTTCAGGTGATGTGAACATTGAAATGGCATCGCTAGTGGGGCGCAGCGAAATGTATAGGCTGCTTATGAAAATAATCTGACTGAATATTACCATTAAGCTACTGTGACACTACCCTAACTTTATTCCAGTTAAGGGTGGGATTGCAGGGGTGGCACATAAGCTGGGCACTTGTCAGTTTTAGTCTTCCTGTGACCTACACCCTGTCCCCAAAAATCAGTAATCGTGTTCCTGCCTGAGGTCATTTGCTTTCACTGCTTGTCTGGGTTAATGTTATATCTGAGAGAATGCATTTCTAATGGAGTCTGAAGGATCAATAAATATTCAGAAATGTTGTGATTTATTTAATTTGTGTTTCTATTAGTTGTTAGTATTCTGATATACAATCCCTCTGTCAAACCATCCCTATACAGTAGTGTCCGAACCAGGTAATATCTTACAGAGCAATAAGGAAGATATTCCTCCTGGTTAGTCATTAACCAAGCTAGACTTTACTCCCGTATCAAGCTCACCACCTGAAGTCTGCAGTGAAACTGGATAATTCATTAAACGGTAAGATCACACATTTAACACTTCTGGATTTGGTTGAAGGCGTCTGACAATCTCCCAGTGGTACTGGGAACAAGTTGACATTCGTTAACAGAAAAGAAAAACATTTCAAATGTATTTTCAGGATTGCGTCCTGACAACATTTGAGGGGTAGTGGAAAGATGACTGATCTCTCTGACGAAGATAATGAGATCTATTTTGCAGTCAAAGTAAGTACGAACAGGTGATTTAAAAATGTGTCACATCAATTAAGCTATGTTTAAATGGATTTTTGCTAATCTAATAGAAATAAGTGACCATGATATTGTTATACAGGGTTGATTTCATACATATTCTTGCCCTCTGATTGGCTCAGGGTTGATTTAATACATATTCTTGCCCTATGATTGGCTCTCTGTAGTTTCTGGGTCGTGTTGAGGTGGTCCGTTCTGAGGGCATTCAGATCCTCGATGAGGCCTTTCAGAGCCTGAAGGTAACAGGTTTTCTCTTTCTAATGATACAGACAGATTAGCGGGTCATTTAAGTGTAATTCGATTTATTTGTATAGATGCACATGTAACCTGTGCAATCAGCAGCATCAGTACCTAACAGGTTTCAGTTAAAGATGCCGTCTGGGACCTACAATATATAAATGTTTGCATAATGTATATGTTTATTTGCTGTTATACGCGCGTTATTCTGTGACATTGCAGGTTTAAACGTGAGTTGTGTTTATGATGTAGGAAACAAATTCACACACACATATACATTTTGCTCAACAGTGCCACTTATACCACCAGTGGCCAATAACTGCAGTATGCATCTTCAGGTTTACCTTAGGGCTAGGAAAGGTCCAATATTCTACATAAACTGTACTAGCCTAAGTGCCTCTTATATTTCATACATTAGATGCCTGAGAAAGAGACAACAGGGAAGCAGCAGAAGAGTAAGGTGTCATTGTTTTTGTCCATGTCTGGAATCGACATCTTGGAGCACAAAACCAAGGTGAGAGCCGTGTGATCCAACTCCAGGACACTTAAAAAGGAACCACGTGTGTGTACACCCAAATATATGCCCCCGTTCACATGTTCATGGGGTTGTATGTCCCATGACTCAACTGGACAAACCCCTCATCATGCCTGCTCTGTCGAGGATCGTCGATTTGTTCCCACTGGATCATTTGATGTTCTCGTTTTTCTCCTGTCGTCTTCTCCAGTTCATGCTGTACACGTGTCCCCTGGCGACCGTGTCCTTCTGTGCGATTCTCTCGACAACACCAAAAGTCTTCGGCTTTGTGGCCAAACACCCAGCCGCGGACATGTACCACTGCTACCTGTTCCAAAGCAAGACATTTGTGAGTAAACAGTAATCATGCACACATGATTCCGGGGTACATTACTACAAACATCAGTGGTTTGAAAGGTTACAGATGTCTGTTGTTATCTTCTTGCTCCTCTACCCAGGCTCACCTGCTCGTCTCCATTATTGGAGATGCGTTTAGGGCCACGAATCGCGAGCAGAGTCTCCGAGGAGGGGGGCGGGATCTGATTGTGGAGGCGCTGAGGCATAAGGTAAGATTAGGTTGGTTTATAACTGATAATAGTTTGTGTAGTCACAGAACGTCAACTGTTAACGGTTATTGGTTTTTGTGCACCTCTGTTTAGAATAAAGTCCTGCAGCGGGAGAACTCCGAGTTGAGAATGAGACTCAGCCCATCAGCTGATGTAAGGGGATCTGCAGTAAACCAATGCATATGTGCACACTGTGTTTTTAGATTTTGGTGACGTTGCATATTGGTAAACAGATCTGCCATGCCAAATCTGTTCTATGTGCTTTTGATCAGGCTACAGACAGGGCCAGCTAGAACCAAAAACTGACACACAATTGACCTCAGAGTTAAGAGAAATTATTGGAGAAACACACTTAAGCATGTACATTCACAAAAGTGAGTACCATCAGTCAAAGCTGCATTTAAACGATGTTAAAATCGCACCCACACAGAAAGTGTTTTATATGCCAAGTTTGTTTTCACAAACAAGGAATTTGTTTTGGCCCACTGGGTTCAGTTTGGATATGGAGTATTAAAATGATTGTTTTCTTTTCAGTAACATTTCACTGCTGGATTGACACATCCCCTCTAATGAGAACAGAAGAACTGAACAAGACTGATGTTTGAAGGGGAATGACCATGGAGAACGTATTATAATGGAACGAGTTTGAGATACTAATATACTCAAATTATAATGGGTATTTCCTCTTTTTTTTGTTGATAGACAGGCATGCTCACATTTGTTGGTACCCCTACCAGAAGACAAATGCACTATTCTCTCTGAAATAACTTGAAACTGACAAATGTTATTGGCATTCACCATTGTTTATTCCATATTTAATAGAAAGACTTGGGATTGTTTTCCTACATAATATTGTAAATAATAAAACAATTCGAAAAGCGTTGGACAAAACTTATGAGACCCTCAACTTAATATTTATTTGCACAACCTTTTGAGGCAATCACTGCCATTAAAAATATTCTGTCGCACTCAATGGGACTTCTGCACGTGTTAACTGGTAGTTTGGCCCACTCTTCCTTAGCAAACTTCTCCAGCTGTCCCAGGTTTGATGGGTGCCTTCTCCAGACGGCAAGTTTCAGCTCTTTCATAGATGTTCAATGGGATTCAGATCTCAGAAGGCCACTACAGAGCAGTCCACTGTTGTCATGCTATCCATTCTTGTGTGCTATTAGCGGTGCGTTTCGAGTCATTGTCCTATTGGAGGACCCATGACCTGTGACTGAGACAGAACTCTGTGACACTGGGCAGTACATTTCGCTCCATATTGTCTTGATAGTGTGGATTTCTTCGTACCCGGCGCAGACACAATGACACCAATTGGCACAGTGATTACTTTTCTTTATTTAAAAAGGCAGAATGACGGATTACAAGATAAAAAATTGATACTAATCAAATAAACGAATTGTTGGGGAAATCAATTTTTTTGTAATCTTTTTCTTTGTAATGTTACCAACACATTCGTCCATGCAATTTTTGAATATCTTTGCAGAATGAGTAATAATAATGTTTGTATTGCTATATACAATAATTTCAATTCAAACTAACTAACATTTTGTTGAAGAAATATCCGTTTTGCTAATTCGTTGAACGCGGCATTTGATTATCTACAATACATTAATTGTAGTCGTTTCCGAGTTTAAGTTCCTGGTAGCACATGAATGCGGCACAGGCGGATACAGTAAATACCACCAAGACGTCACACTCGCCCATTTTAACTACTGTGAGCAGATCAGATCAACACGGAATGGCAATAAGCCTTAAAAGTTGTTTTTTAAACGCCATATAAACTACTGGAACAAGACCCACCTGGCTTTGGTGCACCTTAAGCAGTCCGGAACTGACCGCTTTGTATAGGGTCCAAGTAGGACATCATCGCATATGTACCATCTTTGTATATGGTCAAAGTAGGACATCCTCGCATATTTACCATCTTTGTATAGGGTCCAAGTAGGACATCCTCGCATATTTACCATCTTTGCATTTTATCATCTTTGATAAACGCACTCACAACAACTACGGAGAACAACACCGCCTGGAGAACATGTGGAACTAACCAAGATATTATTTAGAAATATCGGTAAGTCTGATTATTATGTGTAAAAAATATTGTACAAAGTTTACAGTTAGTTAGTCAACGAACTTAACACTGGTTTACTAATAGTAGACAGTGTGGCTAGTGTTAATTTCAGTCGGCTAACATGGCAGCGTATCGCTTCATAGCTATTATACGTTATCTGCTAGCAACATGGCTAGCTTTAGACATTACGATACAACAAACTACCAAGAAAACATCTAATCTCCTCATCTCATCTTCAACCGCTTATCCGGGGTCAAGAAAACATTTAAATTATTATTTAAGTATCTCCTACAAATCTAGACTCGTCGTCGTGGTGGGTTATAAACGCTAATACTTGTTTGTTTGTGAAGGTCTATCAATGCACATACTTCGAAAAGCAACATCACAAATTAAATAAGACAACCTGTTTATGCCAAATTAAAACGTGAAAATGTGTTTGGCACGACTGGAAACGTGACGTTAGTGTCCGTAACTGTCTGCTTATCAGTTTCTGTAGTTCACTTACAATTGTTTGCTGTATTATGTAGGTAGATGGTTGTCTACGTGCATTACCGTTTTCACCGGCGCTTTATCATATGGTGATTAGAGCGACTAGGAGAATGCCAATAATGATGCATGCTAATACTATCTATCAGTAACAGTGACAGTGACTGTAGAAGCTGAGGAATGACTTCTGAAGAAGCATAGATAAAGCTCATAGCGCAATATTCTACATAAATATAAAATTCATTTTGTACATGTACAAAAAATCGACGACTTAACACATCCTTTAATCGATTTGGGTAGAAATCTATGCGAGTCACTATATATTTTTTAATGCAAAGACATTTTGGAGCCAAAAAGCCAAAGTATATTAAAATAAAATGCTTTTGCAAACATCCAGCCTGAACCCGTGTGAGCACACATCAACAAGTTCATGCTAGGAAAAACTCCCAGATTGGTTACACTTGTAGCTGACATGGCTACAGGTTAATACATTGTCACATGGATTGTACAGCAGGATGATGTTTATTCGCAGTCCGTAGACCTCAATCCTATAATGGTATGTTCATTTGCACACATTGACCAACTTAGATGTGTCATTCTTTGAATATTAGTGCTGTTGCAAGCAGCCTGAAAATGAACTGCTAAAGGTCACAGATATCAATTCCCCCCTCTTATCTTTCCTCTGGGATTGAATCTAGAAACGTTTTGGTAACTAATCAGATGCTTTAGCCTTTAGGCCCCTTGTTGACCTGAAGACTTTTGTTGTGTAAATGTGCTGTGGTGCCACCTGGAGGCAAGCTGGGCTTTAGCCTGGTGCTAGAGTGGTGTGTACCTAATAAACTGGCACCATATTATAGTTTTGTACAATTGACTTAAGTTTAGTCAGATTTAGTTTTCTTGTACAATGTAACCAAATCAATTAGCAAAATCAATGTTCTCAATCAATCTTAATATTTTAACATGACAACCTTTGTACCGTGGAATTCATTTTATCAGTGAGCTGCCTACAACCAGCAAAGAAAAGTAGTTTTGACACATTGTTCACAGCCTCGCATGGCATATTGACTTGACTGAATCTGCGTGACACAATGGCAGATGACAAAGGCCAACATCATTGAATCTCTTTTTATCAGTGTAGTCTGGTACAATTGCTAACTGTTGAGTCCAGCCCTCCACAAGTGTCTCATAACCCACGCTTTTTCTGTCGATCTCTTAGGTTTTTCCCTCAAAGATAAAAAGGTCTGGCTTTCCCCTTTAGCCAGTCTTCTCATGGGCACTCATTTGTCCCGGAGCGGAAGTGTCAGCAGCGCTCAGCTCGTTCCCGACACCGGGACGGCAGACCCACGGTACGACGACAACGACTCTCTGGATGGGCTGCACCGGCGTGAGGACATCGCCCAGTTCCCCTATGTGGAATTCACTGGCAAGGACAGTATTACCTGCCCCACGTGCCAGGGCACAGGTCACATCCCCTCAGGTAAGGCTCGGCTGTCTGGGGGAGGGGAACCATCTGACTCACTGGGGGGGCGCTGTCATGTATGGAACAGGGTAGAAGCCTGTTGCCGACAGCCTTCTGTTTGACTGGTTTATCTTCTGTGGTCCTTTAGAGGCGGTCAATGAGCTGGTGGCTCTGATCCCGTACAGTGACCAGAGGCTCCGACCACAAAGAACGTAAGTGGTCCTACTGGAAGATATTTTAGTTTTCTCCCTCACCTAGTTGAACGATTTCTAAACTGTATCCATGACTCTAGCCTATTGCAAACACTCCCAATGAGTTTCCTTAATGGGAATCAGAGCCAAACCGATGACATTCAGACAGTATTAGCTTTTCATTGGGTTTGCCTTTCGAGCAGCATTTGTTGCTGTGTTTAACAGGAAGTGATGTGTTTAACAGGAAGCTCTACGTGGTCCTGTCTGTGGTGCTCTGTCTCCTGGCCTCTTCCCTGGTGGTCTTCTTCCTGTTCCCGCGCCCTGTCCTGGTGGTGGATGATGGAATCCGCTCTGTCACCGTGCAGTTCGATCAGGTCAACACTAAAGTACTCATGAATATGACGGTAAGGTTGTGAACGAGGCACTCTGTGACGTTTGGATTGTCACTTGTTCATTTGGTGATCACTGATGTCTGTGTGTTGCCTTCCTTTTTGGTTTCAGAGCTCCTTGAACTTCACCAACTCCAACTTGTTCACGGTGACGGTGGACAGCCTCAACTGCCAGGTTCTCTACATGAAAACGGTTATCGGTACCAAGCAGCTGGATAATGTCATTACCATACAGCCGCTGAGCCAGAAACAGGTAGGCGGACTGGAGCAGGGCCCGGCTAATCTCCATTGCCAGGACATCTGTATGCATCTCAAAACACTGAAGCTCTGTTTGCTCTAAAGTCCTGCTTCCTTTCTGTAGTCACGAATGAAGGGTGCTTCTAATTGAGGGATATTGAGACACAGAAGTTCTGTGTTATCCTGTAGCGTGGGAAAATGTAGTTTTTAAACACACTTTAAGATATTGTCACTTTTTTTTTTTTTACTACAGGTCAACTTCACAGTCAGTGTTGAGATTGGTGGAAGTGCTTCCTATGTTTAGTAAGTGGCTAGTGTGTCATTACAGACACAACACATCATACATTATAATTATATTATTGTCATAGATTTGTGATTGTGAACAGTTCCTAAACACCCGTTTCACCCTTTAGTGCTTTCTGCACAATGGCAAGCATCAAGGTCCACAATATTGTGGTTTTCATGCAGTAAGTACCGCCTACTTCCTGACTGTATAACATTGCCCCTTCCATTTTCACTGATAACCGTCTTGTCGTAACGCTTTATGCTCCCTCGCAGATGGCTTCTATACAGCTGTATTTCATATGACAATTGTGTTCTTTGATTCACAGGACGTCTGTGAAGACCTCTTACATGGTACGCACGGGCCAGAACACCCTAGAAGCCTACCGCTTCATTGACTGTGCTTCTAACTCCACGGTTCACCAGCTGCCGTGGTGATCCCGACCCTCCCTCCGTCACTGGGGTCTCGACCCGCCGCAGCGGTGAGTGGAAGAGTGCGGTGCTCAGTTGTACGGCTCACAAGAACCAAAGGTACTGCAAGCCAGACCACGAGGAACCATGGAGTCATTCCAAGATAATTTTACTACTAGCTGTTGGGTTTGACATGAGGTTTACTAGACTGGATCGTTAGCACAACAAACACCAGCTCCTCAGTGAATTCTTTTTTTTTTGTATTTGACTGGAGTTCAGGGCGATACTTATTTAAGCCTGCTGAGGACTCAACTAGGCTGGGTTGGACTAGTTATCCTGGGCCTGTGATATGGGTCTGTTGCAATACAACTTTATTTAAGTTAGGACTGTGTAGCCTGCTGTCCTCAACCAACTATTCTGTTATATTGAGGCCATTGTGCAAAATTTTAGGGTGTGCTTGGGGGATTTCTGGGATTCTGGGGAGAGTGTTAAAACGACTAACATTTTATCGCACAAGAATGGAGATTTGCTCCCTGTTATTTATATAGAGGTCTTGACATTAGCTTAGGGTAGGCTTCGAGATGTTGCATTGTTTACTACAGTACATAATCCATAATACAAAATAACTTTGACTTTGTTAAGTATGCTACACATTTCTTAAGATTAAGTGTGGGATCCTGGAGTGTTTCAGGGACTTCTTCAAATTATTTTTTTCATTCACACGACCTGAAAATAAAGTCAGAATGCGAGATGCATGTGGCAAAGAGTTTCAGGCAACTGGAGTTACTTTGTCACAACTTGACCCACTGAGCAGATTCAGGATTAATTTAAGAAGGGTTTGGTTCTCACATGTGGTTATTTATGCAGGTCACAGTAATAAACACTGCCGGATTCATGTCATACTAGGATATATTAAACCCCCCTCGGACTAATGTATTTAATACTTGGAAATGGAACATTGGGCAAATTGTTAATAAGTCCCGTGTGTAATTTATCTGCTGCAATATTTGGATCGTACAAAAGCCAGAGGGAAGCTGCTGGTTTTATTTTATTTCACTCAACAACAATGAAAAACAAACTGTGCGTTTTAACACTTTGGGAAACCTGAACCAGATTGCAGAAAGACCAGATTGTGAAATCGATATATAAGCATCCGTTTGCACAGTGTGATTTCTAAACTTGGACACGCCCCCCTGGAGGGCTGGCTTAAGGAATGTCAATAAAGAGGAGATCTCTGGTGTTAATCAGGTCAGTGTGACCAATGGGAGGTCACGCCACCCCACAGTCTTCCTGTTGTGGTGAGCATCTCCAAAAGGTTGTTTACCCTCCAAAGTACAAGTCCTTCTTGTTGGACCCAAATGTATATTAGCTGAGGTAATGAAATGAACTTCCCCAGTTGTGATGACATTAAATGTGATAAGGTTGTTTATTTTACTGTTTAGATATTTGGAATTTAGTTTAGAACACTTGTAGAATTGAAGGCTAATGGGGATATAACATGAGTGACATAGGGTGCATTTATTTATACTTCTCCATGACGCTTTTTGTACACCAAGTATGTCTGGCCAAAGGACAAACTGATCTTGGACCAGGACTAAATAAAGAGGGTATGAGGGGATTTTAAAAGTGTCTTGAATGCTGAAGCAATATGATAAAGTCATGCCTGTTTTTTAAATGAAATTTTTGAATATTTGTTTTGCAATGCTGATTTGTAAAATGGAAGAATATATTTATGACAATGGTCAATCAATAAAGTAAAAACATTAATATTTTGATTTGATTTCTGGTAGTTGTTTAAGCAAAATACACATGATTTGAATTCTTATGTAAAGTTTAGAAAGCTGACAATATTACATCCAATAATATACTGGGAAATTGATTTGGTACCACAACTTTTTATTTTTCGTATTTGTGCATACAAAGCTTCCTTAAAAAATAGCATATTCCATTACTTCTTAAAAATGTTTCCTCTTGATGTTTATTTCCTAGCTGCATGTGAGAAAAATATATTACTACATATAAAGATCAATAGGAGAACAGACACAATATATTACCGCTGCCATACAAAGTAGACTCCGTGTCTTACATAACCAATACAAAACACTGAGACTAAATACAAAAACACAAAGCTTAAAAATATGAATTATCAAAGCTTAGTAACACACAAGTGCTCTGTCTTTGGTCTGGTACAGTGGTGCCATTGGCAACTGTCAGCTTGTTTCACTTTGTTCAAGTTCACAAGTCAAAACGAGGGACGTTACATTACTATTCAACGACAAGGATTTACCCTCTGTGTTTCCGATGTCCGAATACACTTCTCAATCACATGGCACTGTTTGATAAGGACTGCCATTATCCCCATAGTTATGTTAAGTACACAAAACGCGTCAAACATACTATTTGCGACAACAGTACGGTTTTGTGTTACTCTTGATATGAATCATATACATTGGAGGACGGTGACGTGCGACAAACCGTGTTTCTGTAGTTACTACAATAAAACGTGTCTTTCTAGAGTACGCTTCATAAGAAGGTACAATACGCCGGCAAGACCTAACATTACTTTATAATCTCTGGTACGTACATAATCTTTTTCCCCAATTCGTAGCCTCCACGCACCTAGAAACCCTGAACACATACGCTCTCCCTCGTGCATTTCAGACTTCTCACATCCATCTTTCCTTCACCCGGTAGCGTGCTTTGGTGTAAATCATCATTCTACATTAAATGTGATTCACGATTGTCAGAAAATCGCAGAGCGGAGTGAAAGTTGAGCCAAGTGTCTGGGTGTTACTGGGTTGATAGCTGGTAGGCTAGGTTGATGGGCGAGTTTGATTAGCATGGCCGGGTTCTCCATAAAGGGTGGAGATATGACTTAAGGACCAATGGAATGGTCAGAAAGGTGTGAACTCCGCTGAACTGAGCCACCGCGCCATGTTAAGCGAACTAGCTCACTGATACCGCAATCTGTAACCGACTGTGGCAACAAAGCTTTGGTAACCATAAGGCAAATATCAAGGCATTTTAGACGGCGATATAAACAACGATTACATGTTAATTACAGTTCAAACTGGCAATGGTTCGACGTGGGTTTGGCCGATGCAGGGCTGGCTCCTCTACCTGCGCTGAGGCGCTAACATCACTTTGTTGATGAAGTTGACGATGGCTGAGGCGGGCTGCTCTGGGTCCAGCTCGGCGAAAAGGTGACACACGTTCTCTGCGATGCTGCCGGGCTTCTTTGCCACAAACCCAAACACCCTATAAGCCAAAAAGAAGAGGTTTAGAGGGAGAAATGCTGCCCAGACGGCTGTGTTAACCCTGGTGACTTCTGTGGTAAACTCCTCACAAGGAGAAGTTACCAAGACAGGAAGTTTGAACCCACAGGGAACATTTAAGCCCTGGTATTTTGTGAGTTACTTTAGTTCTGCTACTTGAATTAAGTGAAGTGAAAGCCCTAAAATGCACCTACAGCTGAACAAACTTGTAGAAAACTGATATGGTAAGCTTGGATATTTATGAACGTGTGACTGAAATCGATCAACAGATGTTTACGAGGATGGCGGCCAAGGCACATAAGCAAAATGATGCCATGCAGGTAATCAAACATCATGTTGCAAATGATCAATACACACACACACACACACACACACACACACACATGCTCTGAGCACTTACTTAGATGTTGTGCTGTCTGAATTAGTCCACCTGAAGCAGAAAGGAAGAAAGACAGCAGACTCAGACTCACACGGACAGACAGCTCACAGACAAGTGCAGTCACAGCCTGTAATTGCCAGGGGCATTCCAGTTCCACACATCCAATGCAATATTTAGCATCCAGAATTAGTCATACCAACGCAAACACACACAAACACACACAGCATTCTGGCTAGCACAGGTTTACAGACGGATTAATGAAATATGAGGTTGGTAATGCCGATGTGTTATCTGCTTCACTGCCCAGTCAGTAGATTAGTATAAACACAGAGGCATGACACTGCTGATGATTCAATGACGGCTTGGATTCCAGTGTCTAGCTGTTCTAACTGGATTGTCTCTGGCTCGGTTCTGCTTGTGTTCCCACCTCCTGTCTTTTGGGTCAACACTGCAGAAGGTCACACTGCTGACGGAGTAGTGTCTCCTGAAGAAGACCCTGTAGAGAGACAGAAATATAATTCACAGACCATCTATATCATAACTATGTCCAGTCATTTACAACAATACATCACAGGTCTAGTCGACCCAGTGGGCTCATGGACTAAAATGCAGATGGTTTCAGTTCACTAATATTCTCGGGAACAATTTGTACTGAACTCTCTGTTTCCTCTAAATGTTTCTCAACTGATTCGGCCAGATTCAGTTGGAAGCGACGAGAGACACCTTTTTTGGATGGTGAACTTTCTGTAGTCACCCTAACTCTGTCCAATGTCACTCTGATAAACATTTCAGAATGTAAAAAACAAACTAAACACAGCTCAGCACTTTTTCCAGTTGCTTTTGTCGATGGCTAATGACGATCAACGGACGTGGGACATTTGAACATATCAGTCAGCGGCTGCCTTACCTGCGCTGGCTGTCTGTCAGAGTGATGCCCTGTGAGGACACTTTAAAGTGGACAACTGTGGCCGCCGGTCGGAGGTTCTTGCCCAGCGTGGCTCCGGCTGCCTTGGAGATGGCCTGGGGCCCTGTGAGCGACTCGGTCTCCACAGAGTTCAGGTAGAGCACGTTACAGGCTGAGGACGGAGGGGGCAGGACACTGGTCAGACAACACGACAGATCTATGGGAGTTACTACAGGCTGAGGACGGAGGGGGCAGGACACTGGTCAGACAGACTAACACGACAGATCTATGGGAGTTACTACAGGCTGAGGACAGAAGGGGCAGGACACTGGTCAGTCAGACAGATTTATGGGCTACAGGCTTAAGTTCTACAGAAATCTGAGGGAACATCTCTTTCACCAACGTCTGCAGGAAACATCTGTTTAACCTTTGCAAAGATACATTTTCGAGGGTTTAATTAATAGAGACATTGGGGAAAATATTGAGTAGTGAGATTCTTCTGAAAGAGCAGCAGGTCTTATTGAATTGGCAGAAATGGTTTCCTTGGCTAAGATCACAGGACCACCAAGGATAATGGAATTCAGCCGTTTTGTGATTTAACTTTATTACAACTGAGACTGGGAACTCACCTGCTCCCTGTTTGAGTAGATCAGCAGCAGTGCTCATGTTACTGGCTGCTGACTGGTGCTCCTGCATTTCTCCAATGGGATCTGCAACATGAGGATGTACGGTAAACATGTTAATAGCACAGGCATCTGTACCAACATCTTTACTATGTCTCCACCTGGTGGACGTGGATGGAAATATTTCCACCAGGTTGGCTGACAATGAAACGCTAGCTTACATGCACATCTTGATGAAATTCTAATTTAAGTATATCGAATATAATACATAAAATAGCAAATGAAAATAGGCTGTACTGACACAAGCTATATGCACACATTGTCTTTCAATAACAATAACAAGGACTAGACAGTGATGTGAATGACAGTGGCTAAACTATCCACAGGAAGTACCAGTCCAGGGAAGGTTTGCATTGTCTATAGGTTCTCTGGCAGTTGTCATGGGTGATGGTAAAACAGTTCCTGGAGCCCTTGAACGTGATTCTAGCGAGCCGACC
Source organism: Dallia pectoralis (assembly GCA_029465975.1). NCBI lineage: Eukaryota > Metazoa > Chordata > Actinopteri > Esociformes > Umbridae > Dallia > Dallia pectoralis. Next base: position 29,394,858 of record CM055728.1, on the reverse strand, counting down.
AGCGGCTTGTTGGCGTGTTTGAGCCACAACTGACCTTTCTCCGGGATGTGTAGCGCACAGGGCAGGGAGATGGGGGTGATGGAGTGTTGGTACACCAGCGCAGACAGACTGCCTGTGGAACACATGACCGAAACACACATTTAGACAGAACTCTCTGCCGGGCACACCCATCTAAACTGACAGTTAACTGCTGTTGATGAGCAACTCACCAAAATGGGGCTCAATCTGACACCCCTTGATCTTCACTCCGCGGGGGCCCGTCTCAATCAGGAAGTGTCTCACCAGCTGCTCCAACGGATCGCCCACTGTGGGTGTGTGTGTGTGTGTGAGAGACAATGTTGGGAACATTATAAGCTAGGAGAAATGGAAGTGTGTTTGTGTTAAGGCAGTGTGTAGGCAGTTACGGTGTGGGGGTAAAGGTGTGGGGGTCAAGGTGTGGGGGTTATGGTGGTGTGTGGGGTTATGGTGTGGGGTTATGGTGTGGGGGTTATGGTGTCGGAGGTTATGGTGTGGGGGTTATGGTGTGGGGTTATGGTGTGGGGTTATTGTGTGGGGGTTATTGGTGTGGGGGGGTTATGGTGTGGGGTTAATGGTGTGGGGGGTGTGTGGGGGGGGTTAAGGTGTGGGACAATGGAGTCGTACCTTTACTACTGTGGTTGTTGATGTTGGCAGGTGGGGTCGCCACTTTCAGAGCCAGGCCATACGCCCCCTGGAAGGAGTTGCTGTCCCGGATGAGAAACGCACCTGGTTCTTTCTCCTTCAGGGCAGCTATTGCTACGGGTCAAGAGACAGATATGCTGAAGAGTGGCAGCACACAGCCGATGTTTGGACTAATGAAAGACAACATGATCGATCCACATGGTTATTGTGTTACCTTGGTCCCTGGAGATGCCAGGCTTGTACCAGAAGCGTGAGCTGTCCTGGACAAACTTGACACTGACCTTGGTCGTCGTCTCCCCCTCCGGGAGCAGAGTTTCCTCTGCTTGACCTGCGGGGGGCGATATCTCTCCCACTGTTGGTGAAAAGGTGACATGGTGCTGAGTGGGCGAGGGCCTCAGGTTGCCCACCCCGCTGTTGGGGGACCCAGGCTGGGCTGACGGACGCCGTTTCTCCGGTAGCGGGGGCTGGGGGATGGTGACGGCGCTGTATCCAGAATATGCAGTGTGCGGGACTGACTGGGCACTGCAGCCAGTGGCAGAGGTGGGGAAGGTGGGCGTGGCGTGCCCCTCAGAGGCGGGAGAGTGCCCGCTGGCACTTCTCTCCGTGCCAGGGCAGTGTTGTTGGGGTACAGGGGGATCAGTTCCAAGCATCAGCCTCCGGCCCAATGTGGCGAAGCCGGGAACAGGAGGCTCAGAGAACGGGTAGCTCTCCAGACTGCTGCCGGATGGATGGGGGGAGGACGGGGGTGAGGTGGGGGAGATCCGGGGACCTCTGGGGTCAGCTCTCTGGGTGAACATGTTCCGTTCAGTTTGGCACGGTCTGGGGTCTGATTCTGGGGCCTGGGAACTGATGGCTCCGCAGCAGCTGCCTCCGACAGAACCCTGGTCTCTGGTCCTGTTGGACCAACTTGCCCCGGGGGGGTCTGTGTGGACGTCACAGGGAGGCAGGGGCTGCTGGGAGGTCCGGACGCTGGCGTGTCACACTTCTCCCAGTGCTGTGAGGGGGATGACGCCACGCTGTGGTTCTGGAGCTGACGGGACGGCGAGTTCTGCGCCGGGAAGGTCGAGAGCTGGTCGGGCTGGGTGGGCGGAGGGGTGTGGAGGACGGACATGGACTGTGGAGGGTCAGGGAGGGGCTGCCTGTTGGGTTGAGGAGCCTGAGCTGCGGCGCTGTCGGGTCTGTCCTGGGACCGGCTGGACTCACAGTCACTGTTGACAATATCAGTGGACGGGGGGTCATATTCCTGCCCAGTCAGACTGGTGCTGGAACAGAGGAGACATACAGTAGATGTAGACGCACTCTCATCTATCATCTACACACAGGACGGATACCTGACAGAAAGCAGACAACAGAATACACACCTTCCTTGTGTGCGCAGCGGGCTGCTGGTATGAACCGGTGTGGGTGGCCCGGAGAGGTCAGAGGGCGTGGAACATGGGACGTGTGCATCACGATGCATCCTCTTGAAGGAACCCTGGGAGATGTGATCCCTCCAGCCCACGTTCTCGATCAAACCTCAAAGAAAGAAATGAACGAAAACACTGATTTAGTTTCTGCGACAGCGGCACTACAGATCGACCGGTGATCATTTCAGAAGATCATCATCTTGAAACGCTACCGCTAATAAGATAAGATAATAAGATAGGTGTTCTCGTTTGGCGTCTCACCTGTGCGGCTGTCAGAGGGGTACTGGGGATATGAGTCCGGGTGGTTGGCCAGCCGTGTGATGTGGGTGGAGGGGGGTGGCAGGGGGGAGGTGGACTCTGACTGGTACCCCGAGCCGTAGCTCCGGCTCTCCGAGGGGGAGGGCTGATAGGGGGAGCAGGGACAGCCCTGCCGGGGGGTCTGGTAGCCGCTGCTGCTGCTGCTGTACTTCAGGTCCAGGTGGGAGTGGCCGTGGGAGCGGGACGACTCGGGGTACGCGGGGTGGCCGGACGGCAGCGGGTCAAAGGTGAACGCCGGCAGCTCGTGGCCCTGGGGCCCGTATGAAAACAGTGTGGCCCGCCGGTGCCAATAGTCAGCCTCTCTTTCTCTCTCCCACTGGAGGTCCGTCTCCCTGTCTCTCTCCCACTGCACCTCCCTGCCTCTCCTCAGGCCTGCCGCGGCCTCCCGCTCCCAGTGCACGTCTGGAGGCCCTCTGGGCATCTCCGCCTCCCTGCCTCTCCTCAGCTCCTGCTCTCTGTCCCAGTGGAAGCTCTCCCCTCTCTCCAGACGCACGGCGTGGAAGGCCAAGTCCTCCCTCCTGATGAGGCAGTTCCGGCAGGGGCAGCCAGGGGGCGGCAGGCCGTCCAGGACCAGCATGTCAGGGTAGGGGCCGGTGGGCTTGGGATGGTGCAGAGGGTGGTGGTGGGCGGCATGTGATGGAGGCTGGTGGTACGGGCCACAGTCCTCCCGTCTACACAGCAGGCGGGAGTGGAGGTCAGGGGTCAGGTCCTGGGATGGGTACGGGCAGAGAGAGGCGTGTCGGGAGGGGCCCTCGGAGCAGGAGCGGTGCAGGTAGTGTGAAGGCCCCTGCTGGCGGTCCCAGACCAGGTCGGGCGGGGGCAGTGCCTGGTGTGGGTGGTGGGGGCTGTAGTGCTGGCACAGGTCCATGTGGGAGGGGCCGACAGCAGGGCTAGCTGAAGGAGGCGCCCCCGGGTGACCGTTGCTGCCTGGTGCTCTGTCCAGGCAGTACCCATTGGGCAGGAGGTGGAGTCGGTCGCAGCCGGGTTCGGCACAGCGTTGGGAGCGGTAGCCCAGCCGGCAGGAACAGGAGCGACCCAGTCTCAGGGTGTCCGTGCGCTCAGAGGGAGGCGACGAGTCCCCGTCATCCAGGATGGCGGTCTCCCTCTCCCTGTCCCGGCCGTCCCCCTCAATGCCCCCCAGCATGCGGTCCAGGTCCTCCCTCTCCTGTCGGGTAGGGGGCGGAGGCCCGCGGGGCTCTTCCGGACGTTCTGGGAAACCACAGGAGAGGCCGGAGTGGGTGAGAGATTCTGAGCTGGGGGAGAGCAGCTGTTGCTGACTGGGCCTCTCCTCACTGGAGCCCGCTGGACTTCCATTGGTGGAGGTCAGGGAGCCAGAACCTGGGCCTGAGCGACGCTTCTTTATCTGAGCATACAGACTGCCATCGACCGGACCCCTGGTGTGGGCTATATCTGAAGGAGATAGAGATACAGGCAGAGAGATGGAGATACAGAGAGAGAGAGAGAGAGAGATACAGAGAGAGGGAGAGAGAGAGATACAGAGAGAGGGAGAAATACAGATAGGGAGATACAGATAGAGATAGAGAGTGTTAACTGACTGTACTGGAAACCCAGTTAACTGACTGTACTGGAAACCCAGTGTTAACTGACTGTACTGGAAACCCAGTGTTAACTGACTGTACTAGAAACCCAGTGTTAACTGACTGTACTAGAAACCCAGTGTTAACTGACTGTACTGGAAACCCAGTGTTAACTGACTGTACTGGAAACCCAGTGTTAACTGACTGTACTGGAAACCCAGTGTTAACTGACTGTACTGGAAACCCAGTGTTAACTGACTGTACTGGAAACCCAGTGTTAACTGACTGTACTAGAAACCCAGTGTTAACTGACTGTACTAGAAACCCAGTGTTAACTGACTGTACTGGAAACCCAGTGTTAACTGACTGTACTGGAAACCCAGTGTTAACTGACTGTACTGGAAACCCAGTGTTAACTGACTGTACTGGAAACCCAGTGTTAACTGACTGTACTGGAAACCCAGTGTTAACTGACTGTACTAGAGCCCAGTGTTAACTGACTGTACTAGAGCCCAGTGTTAAATGACTGTACTAGAAACCAAGCCCGGCTCTCAGCTGTACCTTCCAGACTGTCCTGGTATCGCTGGTTGAAGTTCTCGTAGGAGTCCCAACGCACCACGGGGTCAGCTGTGTTGTAGTCCACAGTAACCGCGGGGTCGTTCCTCTGGTACTCCCGGCCTGAGGGCAAGGCGTGTATAATATAACGGTGAAACACATGACCAAGCACAAGCACGCCAAAACAATCTGTGTTGTGTTCACTGACTCTGTCAAACTGGAGACCTACAGTCATGTGTGTGTGTGTGTGTGTGTTTTACATACGGTTGATCACGGATGTGTCTCCCGTTATCCGGCTGTGGGAGTGACAAGATGAGATGTGTAGTTAGAACAAACCTTTGATTTTCTCCGGTCCAGTGGAGAAGACAAACTCCACTGTGGCGTCCGATGGGAAGCGCTCATCTAAGGAATAAAATTGACCACATCAATGGGACTAGTTTAACAAATTTCCTCTCGCAGTGGTTGGTTTGGTTTTATTGGACTAATTACAACCACATCCTGGTCAATCAATCCATGGGCGCTCTTCAGCAGAACCCGCGACTCTTCAGCTGGAAGTAATTTAAAATGTACATGAATGAAAAAAGTACAACAATTATGGAAATGAGGAAACGGGCGTGTTCATTTTGGAATGAAGGAACCACCATTTTAACACTCTGTCTTATGTTCCCAGAGGAGTTCATTTGGACCAATCAGCACCAGACAGTCACTTTCACTCAGAACTTCATAATCAGGCTGAAAGAAATAACTGCTTTATTGTTCCACAAGAACCCGATCAGACCCCCTGGCCCAGGAACATGGCCCCTTCCCTCTTGTCGAGAGGAACATTCCTCTGCCCCCCGTACCTGTACAGGCTTCATCCAGCTCCCCCTTGCCAAACCATAGCTGGGCCCCGTGGATGGTGCAGGTGTGGAACTGCAGTCTGAATACTGTGTCCCTCTCTGTGCCCTGGGCCTGTCTGTGGTAACACTTGACCTGCAGGGGGAGACAGAGAGGTCAGTAGGAACATGATGCTCTACAAGCTGTAATGTCATGGTGGCAAGACTCCCCTTGAGAAACTCTGTAACAGTCGGCTTAAAGGAACAGAACAGCCGGCACACTGAAATGATCCGGCCTTTTTTGACGTCTGACTCAACATGACGTCTGACTCACCATGACGTCTCCCTTCAGGAGGAGAGCTGGCTCAATGGTCACACACAATCTCCGGCCCCCAGAGCCTTGTAGGTCACTGTGAGACAACACACAGTAGATGAAGACATGTTCACCAGATGATCCAGACCTACTAACACTACAGAAGGGGCTTTCCTGTCTGTGGTGTTCACACGTATGCTCGGACACTCATGGACGAAATGGCAGACCAAATATCTGAACATCTTTTTTTATCAACTCAGAAATATATCTGATATAACAAATGGTCAGACGATGAGATCAGTTCTCAGAAACAATCTGAATTGGGCAGCCTGTGCGAACCGAGCCAATGTGATGTATACTCACTATATCCCAGAGGTGTAGACAAGCTGCATGGACTGGTATATCTTCAGGAAGGGAAAGTAACCTGGGCAAAGAGAAAGAGTGTCAGTGTTCAGTGTTCCACAGTGCTATGTGCTGACTGTGTGTTCTGTGTTCCACAGTGTTCCACAGTGTTCCACAGTGCTATGTGCTGACTGTGTGTTCAGTGTTCCACAGTGTTCCACAGTGCTATGTGCTGGCTGTGGGTTCAGTGTTCCACAGTGTTCCACAGTGCTATGTGCTGGCTGTGTGTTCAGTGTTCCACAGTGCTATGTGCTGACTGTGTGTTCTGTGTTCCACAGTGTTCCACAGTGCTATGTGCTGACTGTGTGTTCAGTGTTCCACAGTGTTCCACAGTGCTATGTGCTGACTGTGTGTTCTGTGTTCCACAGTGTTCCACAGTGCTATGTGCTGACTGTGTGTTCTGTGTTCCACAGTGTTCCACAGTGCTATGTGCTGACTGTGTGTTCAGTGTTCCACAGTGTTCCACAGTGCTATGTGCTGACTGTGTTCCACAGTGTTCCACAGTGCTATGTGCTGACTGTGTGTTCTGGGTTCCACAGTGTTCCACAGTGTTCCACAGTGCTATGTGCTGACTGTGTGTTCTGTGTTCCACAGTGTTCCACAGTGCTATGTGCTGACTGTGTGTTCTGTGTTCCACAGTGTTCCACAGTGTTCCACAGTGCTATGTGCTGACTGTGTGTTCTGTTTTCCACAGTGTTCCACAGTGCTATGTGCTGACTGTGTGTTCAGTGTTCCACAGTGCTATGTGCTGACTGTGTGTTCAGTGTTCCACAGTGTTCCACAGTGCTATGTGCTGACTGTGTGTTCAGTGTTCCACAGTGTTCCACAGTGCTATGTGCTGACTGTGTGTTCAGTGTTCCACAGTGTTCCACAGTGCTATGTGCTGACTGTGTTCCACAGTGTTCCACAGTGCTATGTGCTGACTGTGTGTTCTGTGTTCCACAGTGCTATGTGCTGACTGTGTGTTCTGTGTTCCACAGTGTTCCACAGTGTTCCACAGTGCTATGTGCTGACTGTGTGTTCTGTGTTCCACAGTGTTCCACAGTGCTATGTGCTGACTGTGTGTTCTGTGTTCCACAGTGTTCCACAGTGCTATGTGCTGACTGTGTGTTCAGTGTTCCACAGTGTTCCACAGTGCTATGTGCTGACTGTGTGTTCAGTGTTCCACAGTGCTATGTGCTGACTGTGTGTTCTGTGTTCCACAGTGCTATGTGCTGACTGTGTGTTCAGTGTTCCACAGTGTTCCACAGTGCTATGTGCTGACTGTGTGTTCAGTGTTCCACAGTGTTCCACAGTGCTATGTGCTGACTGTGTGTTCAGTGTTCCACAGTGTTCCACAGTGCTATGTGCTGACTGTGTGTTCAGTGTTCCACAGTGTTCCACAGTGCTATGTGCTGGCTGTGTGTGCTGCCTATATTCCCCGTCACACGGTTTCAGATAAACAGGGCCAGTGTGTGGGAGGAGGGACTCTCACTCTGACCATCTGAAAACACTGCCGTCATTCACAGGCAACATGTATAAGAGACAGGCATTCGTAGACACACACACACGCCTGGCCACCGCCTCACATATACACGCACATGCGCGCGCACACGCGCACGCACACACACACACACACACACACACACACACACACACACACACACACACACACACACACCAGACTAAGCTTTGTGGAGTAGGACCCAGAGCAGAGTTATCTGGAGCTGGATGGAACCGTGCATCAGTAAGGGAAACTTGCGCGTGTGTGTATGTGAGTGTGTGAAAGTGTGTGAGCGTGTGTGTGAGTGTGTGTGTGTGTGCCTGTGTGTGTGTGTGTAAGCGTCTGTGAGCGCGAGAGCGAGTGAGCGTGTGTGTGCCTGTGAGTAGTGTGTGTGTGAGCGTCTGTCCCTGTGTGTGTGAGAGGTCTCTGGCACAGCCGCACCTCCTTCACCCTGGAAGTTGGGGAGCGTTGGGATGAGGACCTGGTGGAGAAACAGGGGACTGCTGTTCATCTTGATCGACCCGGATAGAAGCCCACCGAAATAATAGATGTACCTGACAGACAGGGGGGTATTTACCATATATAACACACATGGAGTAGTAGATGTACCTGACAGACAGGGGTGGTATTTACCATATAAAACACACATGGAAAAGCAACAAGCTCAACTGAAGTCAAAAGGAAACATGATGTAATATAAAACACAAGTCAGAGGAAGGAAAGAGGAAAGTTGGCAGAGAGGAAATGAGACTTCAGTAGATTTCACACAGGAATCCAGTTCTGATGTTTTTCCACTCGCAGGCCTTTTGACCAATCACATCAGATCCCTTCAAAAAAGATATTAGTCACAGCTAATCTGATTGGCTAGTTAGTGAAAACAATATAAAAATACGAATGTTAGAAGGCAGCCAGATACTACAGCAACAACTTCCTTTGCAGCACTCATGAAGGGCTTGGTTGCTGTAAAGAAAACATGCCTATCGATGGTCCCTTTACCTGTTCTGGGACGGTTGGAGGGAGGACGAGACCTTATCTTCACAGAACTTCCTCATGGCCAGTGTGCTGAGGGCCTGGTCTGCCCTGCACAAATAAACAGAACCTCAGTCTCACATACGGCACCAGAACTATGTGCAGGTCCGTTGAGAGAAACACACAGACTTCAAATGTGCTGTAGAGCACAGAACCCGTGGAACATGACTGCAGCTCGGCCTGAGCCAAGGAACTGAGTCAAGTTTCCACCACCGCAGAGTTAAGCTGCGCTCGGCATGGAAAGTGAGTGTGGCGGTGTGTCTTTGGATGCTCACCCTGCGGAGATCTTGCTGTAATGCATGTAAGCTGCGATGATCACGCCTGTCTTGCCCTTGTTGCCCTGGAAGTGGAAGATCCAGACAATACAGGAACTGTTTTAGAGTGACTGTTTTAAAATCTGCTGCAAAACCTGTGCACTGACTGCTGCATTTGTTAAGCTGTGAAACGTCACTGCATTTGTGAGACTATTCTGACCACAGGACGTCACAGTGATCTCAGCTGTTCATAGTGAGAAGATACAAAGATGAGAGGCCATAACGTGCTGACTGAAGAGCTTCTGTGAGGGTGAAATGTGCAGGGCATCTGGGTAAACCCAGAAGTCTGGTTTCAAGTGTTTCCTTCACAAGTCCCTAAAACAACAAAACTATCCACAAAAAAGCCAGTCACAAACAAGCCTGAACCCTGACCTTGCAGTGCAGAACCACCACATGCTGGGGGTCAGAGGTCAGCCAGGTCTCCATGGCCTTACACATGGCACAGATCTTGTCCAGGGGAGGGGCGTGGAGGTCAGGCCAACCAAAATCATGGACCTAAATGACACGAAGAAAGACAGAGAGAAAATAAATACTGCCTTTAACACAGACTGTACAGAACAGACCCTTTTTTCCCCACTAAAATTTTTGGACCAATCAAATCAGATTTCTTTACATTCGATTTCATCTGCACTGATCTGATTGGTTAAAAATGCCAATTAGGAAAAACTTTTTATTTTTGGGCTGCTCATCTGAATTGAGACAAAAACAATCCCAGATCCAGATTTTACCGACACAGCATCGTTGAATAACATCAAAAACATTTTACCTTTGGATTCATACGGGTGATGTCATGGCGTCGCTCAGAAAGGTTGAAGAGCTGAAAAGATGAATACGCCGATTGAGCGATGTGTGAACTCAACGACTAGCTAGCTACACACATAAAGCAAACATTGAAACCCATAATGTACAAAGGTGTCTGAGGATTGGGCTGCGTTCCAACATCCATACTAATGTACCACCACTCGTCCCCTTTAAGTGTTAGGCGAGTGTGGATGTTGGAACCCGACCCCAGTTCTGCACAAATACCATGTGCCGTACTCACCAGAAACTTGTCCTGGTGCTTGGACTTGAGCATGGTGGTCACTTCCTTAAGGTTGATGCGATAGCGCTGTTCGTCCAGTAGGGGGGGGAAGAACACGGAGATGATCCTCTCTGTGATGTAGGTCAGGTCAAAGTCGTAGTGACGCTCCATGACTCTCTCCATCACCCGGTCCACGCTGAAACTCCTGACCAGAGAGGGAGGGCACGCCACCGGGGATTTGTGTTCACTGGGACATTATCTCAAGTTCTCTGGTAACTATTTGCGTTTCCTGAGCAAGATTTTTAAATGGTCTTATAGAGAAACGGGGGGTAGGGGGTGGGAGGAGAGGGGTGGGAGGAGAGGGGGGGGGGGTGGGGAGGGGGGTGGGTGGAGAGGGTGGGAGGAGAGGGTGGGAGGAGAGGGGTGGGAGGAGAGGGGTGGGAGGAGAGGGTGGGAGGAGAGGGGTGGGAGGAGAGGGGTGGGAGGAGAGGGGTGGGAGGAGAGGGGTGGGAGGAGAGGGGTGGGAGGAGAGGGTGGGGGGGGTGGGAGGAGAGGGGTGGGTGGAGAGGGTGGGAGGAGAGGGGTGGGAGGAGAGGGGTGGGAGGAGAGGGTGGGGGGTGGGAGGAGAGGGGTGGGTGGAGAGGGTGGGAGGAGAGGGTGGGAGGAGAGGGGTGGGAGGAGAGGGGTGGGAGGAGAGGGTGGGAGGAGAGGGTGGGAGGAGAGGGTGGGAGGAGAGGGTGGGAGGAAAGGGGTGGGAGGAGAGGGGTGGGAGGAGAGGGTGGGAGGAAAGGGGTGGGAGGAGAGGGGTGGGTGGAGAGGGGTGGGAGGAGAGGGTGGGGGGGGTGGGAGGAGAGGGGTGGGTGGAGAGGGTGGGAGGAGAGGGTGGGAGGAGAGGGGTGGAAGGAGAGGGGTGGGAGGAGAGGGTGGGAGGAGAGGGTGGGAGGAGAGGGTGGGAGGAAAGGGGTGGGAGGAGAGGGGTGGGAGGAGAGGGGTGGGAGGAGAGGGGTGGGAGGAGGGGTGGGAGGAGGGGGTGGGAGGAGAGGGGTGGGAGGAGAGGGTGGGAGGAGAGGGTGGGAGGAGAGGGTGGGAGGAGAGGGGTGGGAGGAGAGGGTGGGAGGAGAGGGTGGGAGGAGAGGGGTGGGAGGAGGACATAAAACATGGGAGAGGAAGAATGTAGAGGAGGAAAGGAAGCAGATAGCAGAGAGAGAGAAATACGTGTCCTGTGATCTGTCCTCCTTTATCACATCCCTCAACTACCTCTCTTTCTACTACCGGTACACTTAATTTCCTTTCCTACATAGAGAGACATACAGAGAGAAAGGCAGAAGGAGAGAGAGAGAGAGAGAGAGAGGGAGAGAGAGAGAGAGAGAAAGACATACAGACAGACAGAGAGAAAGAAACACACAGAAGGAGTGAGACAGACATATTGAGAGAAACAGACAGACTGAGGAAAAAACAGAGGGAGAGAGAGAGAACGAAGACAGACATACAGAGTGAGGATGTTACCTGGGCAAGGTGCTCCTCTGTTTGCTGTAAGTCAGGGACTTCGTGGAGCCCTGAAGACATACATCAATTAGCACCATTTCTGACACTGATGGGAAGAACAGCATGCACATTCATTTGTGTTGGAGAAGAGGGAAAACTGCGTCTGGAAAAGCGCTCTTACCAGGTGTTGTATGTGTCTGGAGGGAGCTGTACCTCTCCGCTGCTGTAGGCAACAAGAAGAGGCATCGTAATGCAACAAACAGGCTCCTGACAGGCCCCCGATAAAACCTCCTGTTACCACCTGACTTCTAGTCAACATTCTCGGTCAATAACAAACCGAGCACCAAGGAACAGACATCTGTGCCATTTTCAAACGGCACTGCCGATTTAACGAGGGTTAGAGCTTGGTGCTAAACTGAAGGAATGACAGGGACTATAAAAGAGAGAGAAGACATATGGAGAGAGAAAGAAAGAGAGAGTGGGAGAGAGAGAGAGTGGGAGAGAGAAAGTGGGGGAGAGAGAGAGAGTGGGGGAGATGAGAGTGGGGGAGATGAGAGAGGGGGAGATGAGAGAGGGGGAGAGAGAGTGGGGGAGAGAGAGTGGGGAGATGAGAGAGAAGGGGAACGAAAGAATGTGAGGATGAGGGAGACAGAAAACGAACGGGTGGACATACCAGATCAGCTGGGGAAGCAGGAATGCAAGCTGTGGTCACCTGAAACAGAACAACAGAACACTTATCCAACAACAAGCATAAACAGAGCAAAACCCAAACACAAACAAACAGTGTTTGGAACCCATCCATTCAGTCTGTATTTTCCTGTTTTATTTTCTTCCAGGAAAGAGGGAAGGGAGTGGCCGGGCGGACGAGGAAGGCGGAAGGCTTTGGAGGAAACACGCTCTCTACGACAGACAGGGAGATTCAGACGAGGTGAAAACCCATTTGATCCAAATAAGAGAGTCTGTCATTCAATGAAGACATGATTCACCTGGACCAGGGTGCTTGATACGTACCCCTCGATCGCCCCCCGGGGGCGATCCTTAGATGGGTCCGTCTGAGAGAACTCAGTGTCTCTGAGTCATTTATCTTGCGAATACACTCGTCTTTGGTGTCCCTTGTACAAGAGTTGTATCCCCGGGGGAGTGTGTGCACGCAATCACAAGTCATACAACACGCATTTACAGAACAGACAAAGGGGCAGAAAGTGGAACTGATACCTCTGTGGAAACCCAACATGCACACAAGTACAGATGCACCGGCACGCACACACGCTCGCACACACGCTCCACTGACACAAAGCCCCGCCCCATTCCGTGTGAAGCGGACTGCGGATCTTGACCTCTGACCTTCAGGAAGGGACGTGCGTTAGCAGTGGCTGCTGGCGTGGCAGGTTTGAGAAGCGAACTCGCGGTTACGTAACGGGCGAGCCCACTCTGGGACACATGGGCGTTACCCCTCCCCAACCCTGTCACGGCTGATTGTTTGGCCACCGGAAAGGACAAGGCCTTGTGTGTTTCATTGTGAACAGGGGAAATTACAGAAGCCTTGGACAGGGTGTGTGTGTGTGCCTCTCTGAGAGAGTGTGTGGGCCTTGGTTGTGTTCTCCTCACAACGGCTAAACAGGGTGGAGCCAGAGTGTTGCTTTCTGTGGCTTTCTGAGTGATTACAGCCAAATTAAGAGAAACGCCACTACTTCAAACTGTCAAGTAAAGAAACATATTTTCTTTGTGAATCATAGATGGTATTATCCAGTGATCAAAGAAAGAGTACTTTTGAATGTCATTCAAACCACAAAAATGTCTTTTCAACATGCTTCTGGGTATATCCTCTTTCCACGCTGCAACTTGGGCTTGAAACTGTGCGATCATGGCTAGAAGACCAGGACAAAAACCATGTCTAAAGGATGTCACTGCTGATAACAAGAATCCAGTGTGAATGAACAACATGGAAATCTAACCAGGCAGCCGGCACACAGAGAAAAAACATACTCTCTCTCTCTCTCTCTCTCTCTCTCTTCCAACTGTCCCTTCTCCTTTACCTCAGACACATTCTCTATCCCTGTTCCATGACCAACTGGCATTTTCCCCCTGTTTCTCCAATAATCCCCCCCACCCCTCCACCCCTCTCGCCCCGGCTCAGTCAAACTCCAACTCTCTCCCGTAGCTTTTCCCGCTCACCCGGCTTCCTGCCCTGCAGTCTCAGAGTTGGGCGGTGGGGCCCTGCAGCAGGGGAGCAGAACGCCAGAACAAACACACCAGATTCCATCTCCTGGGCCAACACTTACACACACACACACACACTTACACACACACACACACACGCTTCCTGCGAGTCCCTCTCCTCTACCTCAGTACCCCTCTCACACTCCATATGCCACCCTCCTCTCCTCTACCTCAGTACCCCTATCACCCTCCATATGCCACCCTCCTCTCCTCCTCTCTCCTCTCCTCTACCTCAGTACCCCTCTCTCACTCCATATGCCACCCTCCTCTCCTCCTCTCTCCTCTCCTCTACCTCAGTACCCCTCTCTCACTCCATATGCCACCCTCCTCTCCTCCACTCTCCTCTCCTCTACCTCAGTACCCCTCTCACACTCCGTAGGCCACCCTCCTCTCCTCCTCTCTCCTCTCCTCTACCTCAGTACCCCTCTCACACTCCATATGCCACCCTCCTCTCCTCCTCTCTCCTCTACCTCAGTACCCCTCTCACACTCCATATGCCACCCTCCTCTCCTCTTCTCTCCTCTACCTCAGTACCCCTCTCACACTCCATATGCCACCCTCCTCTCCTCCTCTCTCCTCTACCTCAGTACCCCTCTCACACTCCATATGCCACCCTCCTCTCCTCTTCTCTCCTCTACCTCAGTACCCCTCTCTCACTCCATATGCCACCCTCCTCTCCTCCTCTCTCCTCTACCTCAGTACCCCTATCACCCTCCATATGCCACCCTCCTCTCCTCCTCTCTCCTCTACCTCAGTACCCCTCTCTCACTCCATATGCCACCCTCCTCTCCTCCTCTCTCCTCTCCTCTACCTCAGTACCCCTCTCACACTCTGTAGGCCACCCACCCTACAGGAGAGGCTAACTACAGGAGAGGCTAACTACAGGAGAGGCTAACTACAGGAGAGGCTAACTACAGGAGAGGCTAACTACAGGAGGCTAACTACAGGAGAGGCTAACTACAGGAGAGGCTAACTACAGGAGAGGCTAGCTCTGATCCATTCCACCAAACCCTGATCCATTCCACCAAACCCAGATCCATTCCACCAAACCCAGATCCATTCCACCAAACCCAGATCCATTCCACCAAACCCAGATCCATTCCACCAAACCCTGATCCATTCCACCAAACCCTGATCCATTCAACGGTTCCTGTGAATCTGTAGTCACATCTCACCCAAGTGTTAAGTCAACTCCCCCGATCCAGTCCATTTTGCTCCTTCAATTCTATCGCCGTGCAGAGTTGGATCACTAACAAACTAACATGCGGGTATTACTCTATTTGTTACCATGAGAACTGCCCTTTGCACTGGATTACGTCCTCTCTGTTTTTGCCACATCTCTCCGGTGACCACAGTAGTAACACAGTTCCACACTGAGTCATAGAACCACTCTGACATATCCAAACAGACAGCGCTCTAATAGAGCGGCCATTCAGAACACCCTGTGAATTTCACAAGCAGATTCTGGTCGGTCCAGAAGCATCTGGTTCATCTCAGCTTTAAATGAGCGTAGGAGCAAATCACACGCAGTAATGGCACTAACGCATTCTTCTGACCTCATCCTCACAGTATGCACGTATGTAAATACCAGTATATCTGTCCTGGGTCATGCTGGAACTCATCCAAGACAGTTATATTATATGTTAATTAGGCACTCTGGGGTCCCAGGGTGCGACAGCCAATAGGGAAGAAGGTTAAGGTCAGGTGACATCTTTAATCAGAGGGTCTCTCAGGAAGCTTGGTGATGTCACAGTGTCCACCAGACCTAGATGCCGTCTCCCCAGCAGCTGTCCGTTCTCACAAACTCAGATAGCGGAGGAAATAGCCAAGTGTCGACTTAGGTCAACGGTGCAAATCCCAGAGGAGGGACCTGACTGTGTATGTCCAAGTAAGGTTTCTCTCTTCAAACACATCACCCCCCCCGAAGGCTCCAGTCAATCATCATTATTGAGCCGGTTCGTTGTTCAGAGACGGGCCTAATGCTCCTTAATCAAATCAAGATGGGCCGTGTCTGTGGGTGAATCATGGGAAAAATAGCACATATCGGGGGCCCCGACATCCAAAGACCGGGAAAAAGGACATTAGGGAATTATCTGTTCATCCAACTGGCTTATACTGTTATATTGCTCTTTACTCTCCACCCCACCTAGTCTCCCCCCGCTTTCTCTTCTTCACTCCCCCCATCACGATGTCTCTCACTCCCATCCCTCCTCCCAGCCCTCCCCCTTCTCCGTTTCTCCGGCCAAACAGACGTGGTTTAGTACAGAACAGATAGGACATAGGTCACATGTATTCTTCTAGTGCTGTAATTACTCTCTGGGACAGGGGAGGCAGGGTCAACAGTGACCACAACAGCCCCCATCTCCTCCTCCATGTGAAACCAGTATTCACAGAGCAACACTGGACAAAAATAAACAGTGGTAAATAAACAGAAACAGAGAAAAAACAGATGGGTGAGATTGTAAGAGGTCAACAATGGAAAAGTCCCCTGTGAACCAACCAGACTGAGGCATTTTTGTGCCGTATATAAACGGTTTCCTCCTCCTCCGATCTCTTTCACTGTCACAGCGGCGTTGCTGAACTCTGAGCGGCCACATTCCGTCGGATGACAATGCATATTTTTCTCTCATTCCTGGGGAAATGTCTTCCTATAACATAAATTACCCAGCATCCACGGGGGGACCGGCATTTGTCTCACCGCACGCTCACGTTGACGCGTAGCGGTCAGTTTAATGTGGGTACGAACCCAACATGGTGTGGTCGGGCCCTGGTCGAGCCTCGACGTGGTGAGAAGGAGGGGAAACAGTATTCGGGCGATAGGGAGACTTTTGGGAACGGAACAGGGGCCAATTATGCCGGCTTCTTTCCCCTTCACCGACCAGGGTTGTCTGGCGGAGCTCCAGCCCAGCAGAGCCAGCTGTCACGCTTAAAGTTTTAACGGCGATCAGCGTCACACTGGCTCACCCGCTAGTCTGCCCACAGACAGGACAAACCACACAATCAACCTCTGCAATTACTGTGAATATGTGATGGTGACTCGGAGGCTCTATAGTTATTTGTGACACAGTCCCTCAGTAGCGATTTCTACACATCCTGTCGCTGATTGTAACATAAGCTAATCCAGAGATAATTACTGGGGTTTTATCTCCTTATTTACTCGCTGGCACCTCCCTGGGAATAACACCATTGGCTACCGGGAGCGTTTTCCCGCTATTCTCTCGCCTGAGAGGAAATGGAAGATGAGCAGAGAGGATGCTGGCTCGGGACTGTTTTGATGACGGGGTTAGGAAAACAAGGACATGCTGGCCGTCCCCACTTCCTCCCACAGTTGTGTCTCCTCGCCACTTCCTATCTACAGTACAGAACCAGGTCCCCCACCCCAGACTCCCCAAACTGGCTTCCCGTATAGAGGGCCACCGACGGGCGGGCGGGTTGGCGGGGGTTATTATTCCGTCCAAAATTGCGGAAATGTCTCTTCCGGCCTAATTGGGCAGCTCATCGTGGGCAACATTCCCCAAACTCTTAATACTGGACGACCCTCCTCCTCCCATGTCCCCCGTTGCTCCCAGCGGACCACATTTTCCACTCCGGCTCACAGATAAGGAGAAGATGTTTTCTGCACAGAGTACACGCTGAAATAATACATGGTCATGAGAATAATAAAATAAGGGGGAGACTAGTGTGAGACAAGCAAAGAGCCAGCTGTAGGCTGTTAATGTCAGGGTGGACGACCCTCCACCACAACACAAAGAGTCAACGTGGCGCTCCTCATTCAACTTCCTCGCTCGCTCAGGAAATGCATCATGGGAGGGTTTTCTCTCAGGGATGAAACCAGCGTGACGTAGCGTACTTGATGGCCTGTCACCAGGTTCACAGCGAAACTATATAAGGACATGGGAACACAATAGTTCATAAAAAGCCCATTGAAAGAGGATGTAGAGAGACCGGCTCTGTGACAGACGGAGCGTCGGACGTCAGACACTGTGCCTCCATATCCAGGGAAGGCCTTGAAAAGATCCACCACACTGGTCAACATCTGGTTGTAATGACACTTCCTTAAAGCAAACTAGGTTCAGGCAAAAAGGTCACAACTGGGTTAAGACAGAAAGGTCAACACAAGAAATCCTGGATCGATAACCAAACAAGTCTAATAGAAGAAGGCCTCACCTAGAATCTGTATTAATATCTAGCCCTTAATGTGAATGATTATATGAACTACTTTTCTCTGTCCTGCTGACACTGTAAACTATCAACTACTGAGACCACACACTTTCTGTTTTGTGTTGTCCTTCTCTCTCTCACACTGTCTCTGTCTCTCCCTCTCTCTCTTTCTCACACACTGTCTCCGTCTCTCTTCTGGGTTGTCAATCCCTCTCTCTAATTTAATTAAGATCTTTTTTTTACATGGGAAACCTTTGTTTACATGGTCAAAGCCAGTGGAAAAAGAAACGATAATAAATGACAACGGTGAAAAAAGCCCAAATTTGAAGTAAACATTGATTTTTTTTAAAGCAGATTAAGTGCTTTTAAATGTCAAATAAAGGGCCCATGGAAGTGAGGATGACAAGGGGCAATAAATACATGACTGTGGGTTGCACTCCCTGTGTCGTTACCCTGGTTTTATTTTCCTCATGGCAACGGTTCACAGATGTTAATGCTGTGATTGCACACTGAGGTTTCTTGACTGACAGATGTGGGAGCTTATCAATGTTTCGTTTGTTTTTCAATTCTTTGTGGGTCTGTGTGACCTGAGGGAAATCTGGGCCTCTAATGTGGTCATACATTTGGCAGGAGGTTAGGAAGCACATCTTCCCTCAATGGCACGGCCAATGCTCGCTGAGGATGGAAATACTCGTTCTGTATTTGTCTTCATTTCGGGTCGGTCACAGTGTTCAGGTATCCTGAGGTTAGGCAGCTTTTCTATTTCCTTTGTTTGCATGTCAATTCTCTTCATTGAGTTAAGTAGTTCCCTCCTGTTTATTTGGTAGGAAGTAATTGAGTTTCTGTCCAGGGCGTCTGTGGGATCTGTTGGGGTTGTGAAGCCCCTGTATCAGCTAGGTTTAACAATCTCATCTCTAGGTTCATCTTTCTGTCGATAATGGCTTTGTTACGGAAGGTTTCAGAGTTGCTTTCTTGGCTGCTAATTTTCGTCTGTTTTTTCTCTCTCTATTAGGCCACAATTCAGCTCTTTATCTCATTTTGTAAATTCTTTGTGGGTAAACGGACCCCAGACCTGACAACCATAAAGGCTGACGAGGCTCCATGTCTGGCTGGAGTATGAACAGACAAATTCCAACGGGGACCTCATGTTTTATGGTTTTATCTCGCTGGTATAGAATGGTCTGCTTGCCTTGTGTCTCAGGTCATTCACAGCGTTGTTCAGGTCACCTGATGTTTGCTCCCAGCCAGGTGATCAGTACTTCAGTGTCTAGGTAGAATTCATGTTTGTGGTGTCCAGCATGTGGACCTTTAATTGGCTAATGATTATTTTTGTCTAATCCAATACACATTCAGGTCACAGGCCGAGTCTAGGATGCTTCTGTATCTCTGTCTCTCCCTGTCTCTCTCACACTTAACTCTCCCTAATTCAATGTCCTGAATGTTTAGATAATGTCTCAAAAACTAAGTGACACAAACGAAAAGGAATGAGGTAAACCACTAAAACTCTGTACTCATGCGTTTTTTGGTGACCGTACTAAACGTAAGCGTAGCATCAGTGTTTTTATTGAAATGCGGAACATTTCCAGGGACACGTCAGACTGAGGTTGTACATGTGTACTAGGGGGGGTTCTGTTTGCTCTTCTGTGTCTGGTTTCAATGAACCCCGGACAGCTTCAATACATCTGAGTTCTCCCTAAATGTCCACCTTTCATGGCCGAGCCCCCTGAGCCTTTATCGTTGGCTCCAGAGGTCAGATAACGAGGCCAGCTGACCGCTCCCCCGGACGCCAGCCGGGCCTCTCCCTTCCTGAGCAGGACAGATCCGTATCGCCGCCTTGGCAACAGTCACCGCCAGTCACCAGCCCGACCTCAGCTATGCGTCTATCATCTCCAGACCCAAACAAATCTAGGCCACAAACGACAGACTCTGTCTAAAACACGACGGCGTGGAAATAATATCTCCCTAAAAATAAACAGTCTGTCAAAGAATCCCAGGCAGCCAGTGATGAGCCCCGGGACACCCTGTAGGTTGACAGCTACAGCTGATATTGGCTAACACAAGCTACAGCTGATATTGGCTAACACAAGATACAGCTGATATTGGCTAACACAAGCTACAGCTGATATTGGCTAACACAAGCTACAGCTGATATTGGCTAACACAGGCTACAGCTGATATTGGCTAACACAGGCTACAGCTGATATGGGCTAACACAGGCTACAGCTGATATGGGCTAACACAAGCTACAGCTGATATTGGCTAACACAAGCTACAGCTGATATTGGCTAACACAGGTTACAGCTGATATTGGCTAACACAGGTTACAGCTGATATTGGCTAACACAAACTACAGCTGATATTGGCTAACACAAGCTACAGCTGATATTGGCTAACACAAGCTACAGCTGATATTGGCTAACACAAGCTACAGCTGATATTGGCTAACACAAGCTACACCTGATATTGGCCAACCCAAGCTACAGCTGATATTGGCTAACACAAGCTACAGCTGATATTGGCTAACACAGGCTACAGCTGATATTGGCTAACACAGGCTACAGCTGATATGGGCTAACACAGGCTACAGCTGATATGGGCTAACACAAGCTACAGCTGATATTGGCTAACACAAGCTACAGCTGATATTGGCTAACACAAGCTACACCTGATATTGGCCAACCCAAGCTACAGCTGATATTGGCTAACACAAGCTACAGCTGATATTGGCTAACACAAGCTACAGCTGATATTGGCTAACACAAGCTACACCTGATATTGGCCAACCCAAGCTACAGCTGATATTGGCTAACACAAGCTACAGCTGATATTGGCTAACACAAGCTACAGCTGATATTGGCTAACACAAGCTACTGCTGATATTGGCTAACACAAGCTACAGCTGATATTGGCTAACACAATCGACAGCTGATATTGGCTAACACAAGCTACTGCTGATATTGGCTAACACAAGCTACAGCTGATATTGGCTAACACAATCGACAGCTGATATTGGCTAACACAAGCTACAGCTGATATTGGCTAACACAAGCTACAGCTGATATTGGCCAACCCAAGCTACAGCTGATATTGGCTAACACAAGCTACAGCTGATATTGGCTAACACAATCTACAGCTGATATTGGCCAACCCAAGCTACAGCTGATATTGGCTAACACAAGCTACAGCTGATATTGGCTAACACAAGCTACAGCTGATATTGGCTAACACAAGCTACAGCTGATATTGGCTAACACAAGCTACAGCTGATATTGGCCAACCCAAGCTACAGCTGATATTGGCTAACACAAGCTACAGCTGATATTGGCTAACACAATCTACAGCTGATATTGGCTAACACAAGCTACAGCTGATATTGGCCAACCCAAGCTACAGCTTTGCTACTCCTGAAACTCCCCTGTGTTTTACTTAGCGTTCTTGTCTCAGATGACAGAGACAACAGTGGGAGACACCATCTAGCACACGTCATCACCCATAAGGGAGGACACCCACTTCTGCAGTGTGCCAAGTCCCCCCCGTTCCCCTGGCCGACGCTGGCATTCACCGCCCCATCAATGACCGTCTCACATGAGGCAGCGCTGGGCAGCGTGAGGCTGGGGTGCGGTCAGTCCCTGGTGGGGGATTGGAACAGTGAAGCCTTTAGATGGGTGGAAAGAAACGGCATCCTTCCCAGACATGCTGCAGCTCAGCTCAGAGGTGGCCGGGAAAGGGAGTGTAAAAGAGCTGGGCAACTTACACATGTGTACATGGGCTCATGGAGTCTTACCTTCACTTCGCATTTCTTGTGAGTAGCCGTTTTACACACTGGAGAGAGAGATGGAGGACAACATGAAGGGAACGAGGGAAGGGCAAAGAGAAAAAGGGAATGGTTATTCAGCTTCCGTAATCCAGGTTCTGTTGGTGTATTCAACGTGAAACTGTTAAAGAACATGATCTGTTAACTGATCGGAGAGGGCAAAGAAGAAAGAGATGGCCAGACAGACTGGGGGAGAGATAGAAGAAGAGAGAAAAGGAGGGAGAGGGTGAAGGAGGAATGAAGATGAAGACTCACCTCGGCAGAAGGAACCTATGGAGTCCACATTCTGGCGACACACCCCACACTGACGCTTCTTCTTGAAGTTCTTCTCCTTAAAGACATGGGGCTCCCCTTTCCCTGCCTGCCAAAACACAAACACGATCAGTCAGAAACCCATTAGTCCAGGACCCGTCCACATGTTCAAAAGTTAGTTTAGTGTTTGAGTGACAGCAGCTCCCCCGTTCAGGCGTTGTCAGGTGAGTTATTTCTGCCCGTGACCCTCTGGATGGGTGCTTGCGTAACCACAGGTTATCCAGCACTAAGACAACCAGGATCCCCGTTTTCACAACTTGACTTGGCTTTGAACATGAGACTCTGAGGGGGACGGCCGTAACGTGTTCCAACGCATGGCAGGTGAGAAAATGTCAACATAGTGTATTCCTGAACACACAGCAACACCAGGCATGAGTCATGAACTGATGTGACAAAAGCTTGGAAATATTTGTTGGAAATAGACACTAACAGAGGCACCCACTCAAATAAACGTCCAAGTCCAAAAGTCCAAAGTCCAAGTCCAAACGTACCAACTAATGTAAACCCCCATAAGTGTTCATGCATGGCTGCGTATCCATGTTGGTGTGTGTGTGTGTGTGTGTGCATTACAAAACAATCTATCTATCAACGCACAGCCAGTCTCGTCATCTGTCTGGAAATTCAACAGATCCACGTAATAATGTTTTGTTTAGGCCACTGTGTGCTTTTCCTCTTCATTGAAAAACGGATGTTTGCACACTTTTTCCATTCTCCTCTGCCCCCACGACTGGCCAGTATTTGGACAGCTGACACACGGCTGTGCTTACCATGTTCACAACGCCACAGTGTGGACACCCATGGTGCCCAGGGCCTGGCAGCTTCGCCCTGTCTGTACTCCTGTCTGTCTGTCAGCCAGTCTGTTGGGCAACTTGACTGTCTGTATTCCTGACTGTCTGTATTCCTGACTGTCTGTATTCCTGACTGTCTGTATTCCTGACTGTCTGTATTCCTGACTGTCTGTATTCCTGTCTGTCTGCCTGTCTGTCTGTCGGGGCAACTTGCCGGTCTGCCTGTCTGTTGGAAGACTTGCCGGTCTGTACGGTCCTGCCTGACAGTCTGTACGTTTTTGTTTGCTGTCTGGACATGGACCAGGACAAAAGGTCAAAACGGAGACACTTATTAACTGGACTTACTGTAAAATACTGTGGACAGTTAGAAACAGACCACCCTTGGTTTCCCAACAGCTGTACTGAGGACTCGATTCCCACCTGGCAACCAAATACACAGTCTGACTGTCTCTCTGGTGGATCTGTGTTGAATTTGGAAAAAACGAATGTGCTAAACGTCGCAGACATAAAAAACATTCCTTAATTTTCTTTGTCAGTGACACATCTTGATCATTGGCGAAATGTCTCGACAATAAACAAGCTGCCAGAACAACAGCTGCTAAACTGTCAGTTGATACAATGTCCAAGGTCATTCTCTATGCGGAACATGTGTCATAATATCCTTCTGCATGAGATATTTAGCACAGATTCCATATGAGTAGGTCTTGTTGGAGATCGCCAACTCTCCAAAGAGTCATGCGAGGTAATACAATCAGAGACTGGGGTAAGATACACATGACCGTCTAACGAACCTTCCACAATAACTTGACTTCAACTACATTTTCGTGGTTTCATACTAACTCTCGCGCTTTTACCTCGATCGCTGCAAAGTGTGTCAAGTTTCTAGTCTTTGGTTTCCATCCTTGTCCGTTTCTCTACAGCTGTACATCCCACAACCACAGGGTCTGCTCCATTAAGTGTGTGTCTTAAACGACCATGCATAACATCTTACCTCGACAGACGCCAAAACTTCAGGCTCGGCACAGGTAGAAAAACCAACAAACATGCAGACTGTTACCTGTGGCAACCACTTCTCGCCAGAAATCCCGTTAGGAACACAAACGTAAGTGTGTCTTCACAAACCCGACCATGTGTGGAATCAGCCAGTGTAACAGGACAACTCCCAGAGTGTCCCCCATCTCCTCACCCACACCCCCATCTCCTCACCCACACCCCCATCTCCTCACCCTACCATCTCCCCACCCCCATCTCCTCACCCCATCCCCCAGGCGTCAACAGCCTTACAGCACACAACAGCCTTCTGTTCTCTTATTTTTAGTAATTCGTCTCAGAGAACCAGAAGTTCTAAAGTCAAAGGGACTCTTTTTCATTAAGAAGCCCTCCCTTTCCTTGTCCACCAGAAGCGCCCAGAACATGATCTGGACTGAACGGAGAAGGTGACACATCAGCTTGGATGCTACTCACACATCCATCTCCACTTTACAAACCCACTAGATACTTGGCTGCTTTCTTCCCCTACTTAAATAGCTTGATATTTAATTCACACAATGATCTGCATTGTGTGGGTCTTGGTGCCGGACCCAATGACCCGGCTAAAGCCAGATGGACTGTTCGGGTACTCTCCATTTGGAGGGGGGGCCTCTCATGAGCTCCACTGCCCACACATCTGATGAAGCTATATTTGGACATATATGTCAACTGTAATGATGTTGTGATGTACACGCACATATGCACTGGTGGGGGTTGGGAGAGGATTCAATGCTGGCTGGTACATTTGTTCTGTCAGGAGCACAACACAAAGGTTCTCCGGGCCGACCCGGGTTAGGGTTCATTTAATCACACTCGTTAAGGTATGACAGCCCTTCTGCTCCTGGGAATTATGTGTATTCAGGCCCTGGGAACCCCATAATACAGGCACTGGGAACCCCATAATACAGGCCCTGGGACCCCATAATACAGGCCGTGGGAACCCCATAATACAGGCCCTGGGAACCCCATAATACAGGCCCTGGGAACCCTTCCATTCAGGCCCTGGGAAACCCACAATACAGGCCCTGGGAACCCCACAATACAGGCCCTTGGAACCCCATAATACAGGCCCTGGGAACCCCATAATACAGGCCCTGGGAACCCCATAATACAGGCCCTGGGAACCCTGTGTTAGGGGCCCTGTTCTCTGACCACTGCTGGTGAACGGTAGACTCCAGTGCTCTAATGACTGTGGCAACGTGATGGCATTTGACTGGCCATCCTGCCTCTCTGCCTGCCTCCCTGCCTGCCTCCCTCTCTGCCTGCCTCCCTCCCTCCCGGCTCTAGGCATGGACTGCAGTATCCCAATTCTTTCTTTGAAAGCACGTGTCATGGATGTAGACCTTAAGTGTGTGAGCGTGTTTCTGTGTGTTTCTGAATGTGTCTGTGTGTGTGCGCTGGAGGGGATTGTTCACCAATTGCAATTGAGTGTGTGTGTGAGTGTGTGTATGGGTGTGTAGTCTGTGTTCCCCTTCCTTTAATAGACAGTCTATAAGTCCGGATGTGTATTTTCTCTGTGTGCCCCCCCGCTCCACAGAAGACCAGCCTGTTTTTGAGGGGCGGGCCAGGCAGCAGAAGGAACAGAGACAGCTTGTTCCAGTGGTGAGGTCACCTCAGCGCTGTGACACATTTCCTGTTTTAACCTCGGGTGGTCAGCCACACTGCGGCTGTGTCTGGCCCGGTTAGAACCGGGACCCTAACCATCCCACACCAGCCCATCCCAACACCCCCGCTCAGAGCTGCATATCTCTCAGGGTTCAGAATCGGGTCCCCTCGCTGTAGGTCCAGAAGGCAAAACCCATCCGAAATCAGCACTCAGATGCAATATAAATCCCAGGCCCGTGGCTGGTTCTGGTTCTGCCGTGCATTTGGTCATTGCACTGTTCTCACCGAGAGTCAGAACCACAATACTGGCCACTGATTAACAACATACTCGAACCGAGGCCCCAGAACCGCCGCAGTGGGTCTACGAGCTGTCATCAGCGCCAAAGGAAAGATTGGACAATGTTATCAAGTTGCTTATTTAAGCTCCGTTTCCCTCCATGTTACTATCATTATACATGTTCAGGCTGCCAGGAAGGAACTTCTGACATGGAAGCATGATATTAGAAGAGATTGACTGGACGATACGTCAAAGCACACACCCAAACACACACCCAAACATCCCCTTACACATACACGTGCGCACGCGCATACACACACACACACACACACACACACACACACATAAGCATAAGTATTTTTACACTGGGGAGCCAAAACATTATACCCCTTACAAGTAAAGCACGTTGATCATTTCATAAAATGGCACATGTCAAGATCTGGGTAGATAAGAAGGTAAGTGAACTAGAAGTTCTTGTAGAGAACCCGTTGGAT
This sequence comes from Dallia pectoralis, assembly GCA_029465975.1. Lineage (NCBI taxonomy): Eukaryota > Metazoa > Chordata > Actinopteri > Esociformes > Umbridae > Dallia > Dallia pectoralis. The sequence continues at coordinate 29,368,819 of CM055728.1, read as the reverse complement.
GAGTGAGCAGGAGTAAAGACCTACGGTAAACAACTTGGTAGGGTGATTCCAGTCGACAGTGATGAGTGCTTAACAACAGTGGTGTGAGGAAGGAAAACCTAGCAACAGTGTGTTGACCACCCAAGGCTCAGTGATGCTCAGGGGCACCCAAGGCTCAGTGATGCCCAGGGCCACCTAAGGCTCAGTGATGCCCAGGACCACCCAAGGCTCAGTGATGCCCAGGACCACCCAAGGCTCATTGATGCCCAGGGCCACCCAAGGCTCATTTATGCCCAGGGCCACCCAAGGCTCATTGATGCCCAGGGCCACCCAAGGCTCATTGATGCCCAGGAAAAACAACAGACAGAAGGTCGTGCACGTGCCACCTAACGAAACATTCTTGCAGACCAAGTACATGCCTTCATGGCAATGGTATTTCCTGATGATAGTGACCTCTTAGAAGAATGTGCCCTGCCACACTGCAAGCGTGGTTTAGGAATGGTTTGAGGATCATGATGGAGAGGTGCTGCCCCAAATCGCTCAGATCTAGATCCAATCGCTCATCTGTGGGATGAGTTGGACCAACAAGTCCTCGCAGCTTACAGAACTTAAAGGATCTGCTGCTAACGTCTTGGTGCCAGATACCACAGGACTCCTTCTGGGGTCTAGTAGAGTCTGGGCCGTGGCGAGTCTGCGCTGTTTTGGCAGCATCCAGAGGACCAACAGAACAACAAGTCATAATGCTGTGTCTCACAAGTTCATAAAACCAATGAAAAATGTGGACTCACTCACTTACTTAATCAAGAGGAGAACTTAGCTTTTAACAATTTTCAAACATTGTAAAATAATAGTGCCTATATCAAAACTACTGAAATAACACATATAGAATCATGTAGCAGCTGGAAAAAATATAACTGATCAAAATACATTTTGATTTGTAGACTATTTCATGTAGCCACCCTTTGCCTTGATAAGAGTCATGAACACTATTTGCAGTGTTTGAACCAGCTTCATGAGCTCGTCACCTGGAATGTTTTCTTATTAACCGTTTTGTCCCCCGGTAAAAGCTAACTTGTCTAAATTAATTTCTAAATGTGTTTGTGTGAGTACACAGAAAAACTTAAATTTTGCCTGTACGGTAGTATAACGGCAAGAACAGCTCAAATAAGGCAAGCGAGACGACAGTCCATCATCTTCATCCTCACTTTATGACATGACGGGCAGTGATTCCTAAGAATTTTAAGAACCTTGAAATTGTCTTCAAGTACAGTGGCTAAAAACATGAAGTGCTATATTGAATCTGTCTCTCAGTGGGACCGCCACAGATAGGAAGGCCCAGAGTTCTCTGCTGCAGAGGGTACGTTCAGTTAACAGCTTCAGAAATGGGTAATTAACTGCACCTCAGATTGCAGCCCATATAAATGCATCACAGAGTTCAAGTAACAGACCCAAAACGCACCTAATAACTAGGTGAGCAAGAAGGTGAGCGATGGTGCCGCATCAAATGACCCCAGCTCCACAATCTACCTCATTCCAGTTGAGATGGTTTGGGATGAGTTGGACCTCAAAGTGAAGAAACAGCAGCCAACAAGTGCTCAGCATGTTTGTAACAATAAAGAAATATACTTTAATGAGAAGACGCGTCCAAACGTTTGACTTGTACTGTGTATATATAAATATATATCAATATTTGCCAGGCCATTGTTAGCAACATCCTCTTACTCGTCTGAAACTCCCAATGTCCCAGAACACATGGCCACACGCATAAGGACTCACACACACACACACGGAAGCACGATATTAGAAGAGATTGACTGGACGATACGTCAAAGCGCGCACGCGCGCACACACACACACACACACACACACACACACACACACACACACACACACACACACACACACACACACACACACACACACACACACACACAAACACACACACACACACACACACACACACACACACACACACACACACACACACACACACACACACACACACACACACACACACACACACACACACACACACACACACACACACACACACACACACACACACACACACACACACACACACACACACACACACACACACACACACACACACACACACACACACACACACACACACACACACCACACACACACACACACACACACACACACACACACACACACACACACACACACACACACACACACACACACACACACACACACACACACACACACACACACACACACACACACACACACACACACACACACACACACACACACACACACACACACACACACACACACACACACACACACACACACACACACACACACACACACACACACACACACACACACACACACACACACACACACACACACACACACACACACACACACACACACACACACACACACACACACACACACACACACACAACCACCTGGTTATTAAATGGACAATTGACACACACCGAGCTTTTCATCTAGAGGTATCAACAGACACCTCCACAGAATGCTTTGGTGAAGACTGGGAAGTTCGTATGACGCAGTAATAAAGGCAGAACCCATTGGAGAAAAGATGGGCAGGGCACGCTGTCATATGATCATTACACTTCTTTTTTGTCATTAAAGTCTGAGTTAAATATGCAAGAACAACACAGAATAAGCCCATGGTGAATGACTTCAGAATAATCTATAATGGGGAAAAATATAACAGCTGAGTGTCTAGCTGCCACTGTAGGGTCACCTTGGGATCGTTGGTTCAAATCCCCAAGCTGGAAAGTTGTTTTGAACAAAAGTATGTTGTTGTGCCCTTAAGCAATGCACATAATTGCTCCAGTCAGTCCCTTTGCATAGCAATATCTGCTGCATGACGTAATTGTAAATAAAAGCACAAACATAACACTATTCCAATCAATGGGGAACACTAGTTTGACAGTAAATCGTATTCAGTCGACAGGACTAATAACCAGTAATAAAAGGCAGATGTTTCAACGATTGCCCAACCGTCCAAGAACATGAACAAAACCAAAAACAATTGAATCAAACACCGAAACAACAACAGACACACCTGAGTATTTGCGCCAGATAATACGGACGACTGACGCACTGACGCACGGCGTGCGCGTGTGGTAAATGGGTTACTGTCATATAGGATGCTGGCGTACTCTCTCCATAATCACACCAAATACTATATTCTGATTTGCAGGAACAGTAACTACTAGTAATAACAGAACTACCACGTAAGTTAACCACATTTAAATAATTCTGATCGTATTATTTCTTTTTAATTGTTCTCTTACCTTATTCATTTCTTTTTCTTTTATGCGTAGGTCTCGAGGCATATGTCCAGGTTAGACTTTTTAATTCAAAAAAGTTTTCTTACATGTCCCCAAATGTCCTCAAACCATAGTTTGCGACTAAATGTTATATTGTTTTTTACCTCCTGCTCAGTACATGTGGGTGGAGCCATTCAGAAAGAAGGCGGTTGTGGAATAGTGTTACCTGAATGTCCCTCTGTGATTGGTCAGGAGAGTAACATATATTTCTCCAGGATTGGTCAGGATTCTGAATTAGATTTCTGGGGGCAAAGTAAAATGGTCATAAAATCGCACGTTAACCAGCATACGTTCTGGTAGTGGTCGTTTTGGTGGAATTGTAGATCCGAAATTGTAAATACGATCCAGACACATAGTAGTTATCTGCCTCGTGTTTTTTACTCGCCCTCTCTCAAACACATGTTTTGTGTATCTAGTATAGATGCGAGGTTGACCCTAAAGCCAACACCTTTTTTCTTAACACCCTCAGATGGACAATTGAGGATCTCGAGTATTTCCATACGGCCAATAGCGCAACAGCGACACCGTGTGGGTGAAAGAGAGAAGTGCAGCTGGTGTGTGGAAGTGCGTCAGGGTAGTGGCGCAGCAACTTTATCCAGAGCAGTTTCTGTGAGTTCCAAACCCGATTTGTCGCATTAAAACGTTTCGATTGATAGCATCTACATGTCTCTACCCAGCCAATCATCCGCCAAAATGTAGCCAGTTATTGGCATCACGATGAAGAGGATCATGGTATATCAATAATAAATGGAGATAGTCAGTCAATACATGTAAGACTATTCAAACCGGACACTTATTAATAGATCAATGGTCGAGTAAAGACATGCTCACTGACCCATACCCCAGGTGACTTAATGTGGGTTACAGAACTGCTGCAGTACATAACCAATTAGAATTGGAGTGCAACTCTCACCGGGTTTCCAGAGCAACACATCAAGTCATTCAGTCCAGCCATAAAAACGGCCTAAGTGCACTGGAATTTCCGGCTCATATTATAACGGAGGGACGGGGGACGTTTATTTGTCTGTACTCTGTAGCTTTTCCCCCCAATTTTGGCCTGGTAGAGGAGAACGGGAGATGTGGGAGGGGTTAGAAGTCCAAAGGGAGTTTAAGAAAATACCGGGGTACCTCATCGAGCTCAAGATGCTGGGAGCTGAACTTGGAGAGGGGGTTTAGGACGTGGGGGTGGAGCACGGGAAGGCCGGGATATTGGATTACAGCTGTTGAATTGGCCATCGCACCAATGTTGTTCTCCCATCATCTGATAAACGATGGCGCGTGGACGGACGTGCATTTATTTACAATAAAACATTGAAGAAAAGCAACAGAGTTTGGACATGGAACAGGGGTGGCAATAGGACAAGCATATGTTACAACAAATCAGGCAGAACTGCTTCACACCCTTACAACTTCAACTATGGCACGTCCCGAAAGGCACGTCCCGGAAAAATCTGAGTTTGTGTGAACCTGACTGCATTTTATCAGCGATGTGAACGAAACCTCTAGGAGGGCTTGAGCACGAGTACGCTAAAGGATCTGACACGTGAGTGAATAACGGGAAGCCACCGGGCATCATGGCGGCACAACAGAGGTTTATCCTGGGAGCAGCGGCCAAGAGGAAGTGGGGTGGAGGGGGGAGGGGGACTGTGCTGAGGGATGATTGTGTAAGACAGCTCTAAGCCAAAAGTCGATGAGCTACAGCTGTACAGACGAAGAGCGAGTGAGAAAGCGAAAGATAGACACAAGGAGAAAAAGAGATGAGATAGAAGAGAGAGACGATGAATACATACACACTTGAGCAAACAAGCGAATGCCGAAATGGCCCTCTTTAGGGATTTATAAACACTGGGAGTATTTACAGTTATTTTACGCGGGAGATTGATGAAATGTGGAATCACATTCCACCTCTTTTTTTCATGCCTTCCCTGGTTTCTACTTTCAGTTCCATTTTAAAAAAACTTTCTTTCAAAAGTATGGCCGTCAACATATTTAAAAAAAACGTGTTTGTGAAAAATGGTTGTGGTATGTTGGGGTGGCTGGTTTCAAAAGCAAGGGGTTTGTGTTTCACATACTCCGCCCAAAACGCACAAACATTCCTCAAATAACTGCGCAAAGTTACATAACTGCACAAAGTTACATTAATATTGTTGTTCCAAGCCATTAGATTCAGGTCTGTTCAAAGCTTCCCTCGGTCTAACCCCAGATAACGTGAAGTACTTAGTTTGGTTCTGCATGTCACTTCAAAGGTGCACTTCCCATACTTGTGTCTGTTAGAGTGCTGTGGATCCTACAGCTTATTTTTACCCTCAACCCACCAATGCTCTCTTCATGGGTTTGGGTGTGTAGAATTCCTGTGGAATATGGTTGCTGAACGGCACTGGCAGTTATGGCACCGTTGGTCCTGAAGGAATTGAAACAATTTTGTTGTGACCGTCGACTTGACAAGCAGCCTGTGGTTGCAGAGTAACAGGTGGAGTCAGAGGTAATCTAGGCTAAAACTGACCCAACACCAGATATATGATAGACCCAACACCAGATATATGATAGACTTAACGCCAGATACATGATAGACCCAACACCAGATAAATGATAGACTCAACACCAGAAACATGATAGACCCAACACCAGAAACATGATAGACCCAACACCAGAAACACGATAGACCCAATACCAGAAACACGATAGACCCAACACCAGATACATGATAGATCCAACACCAGAAACATGATAGACCCAACACCAGAAACATGACAGACCCAACACCAGATAAATGATAGACCCAACTCCAGAAACATGATAGACCCAACACCAGAAACATGATAGACCCAACACCAGAAACACGATAGACCCAACACCAGATACATGATAGATCCAACACCAGAAACATGATAGACCCAACACCAGAAACATGATAGACCCAACACCAGAAACATGATAGACCCAACACCAGAAACATGATAGACCCAACACCAGAAACATGATAGACCCAACACCAGAAACATGATAGACCCAACACCAGAAACATGATAGACCCAACACCAGAAACATGATAGACACAACACCAGAAACATGATAGACCCAACACCAGAAACATGATAGACACAACACCAGATACATGATAGACCCAACATCAGAAACATGATAGACCCAACACCAGAAACATGATAGACCCAACACCAGATATATGATAGACTCAACACCAGAAACATGATAGACCCAACACCAGATACATGATAGACCCAACACCAGATACATGATAGACCCAGCACCAGAAACATGATAGACCCAACACCAGATATATGATAGACCCAACACCAGATATATGACAGACCCAACACCAGAAACATGATAGACCCAACACCAGAAACATGATAGACCCAACACCAGAAACATGATAGACCCAACACCAGAAACATGATAGACCCAACACCAGAAACACGATAGACCCAATACCAGAAACACGATAGACCCAACACCAGATACATGATAGATCCAACACCAGAAACATGATAGACCCAACACCAGAAACATGACAGACCCAACACCAGATAAATGATAGACCCAACTCCAGAAACATGATAGACCCAACACCAGAAACATGATAGACCCAACACCAGAAACACGATAGACCCAACACCAGATACATGATAGATCCAACACCAGAAACATGATAGACCCAACACCAGAAACATGATAGACCCAACACCAGAAACATGATAGACCCAACACCAGAAACATGATAGACCCAACACCAGAAACATGATAGACCCAACACCAGAAACATGATAGACCCAACACCAGAAACATGATAGACCCAACACCAGAAACATGATAGACACAACACCAGAAACATGATAGACCCAACACCAGAAACATGATAGAGACAACACCAGATACATGATAGACCCAACACCAGAAACATGATAGACCCAACACCAGAAACATGATAGACCCAACACCAGATATATGATAGACTCAACACCAGAAACATGATAGACCCAACACCAGATACATGATAGACCCAACACCAGATACATGATAGACCCAGCACCAGAAACATGATAGACCCAACACCAGATATATGATAGACCCAACACCAGATATATGACAGACCCAACACCAGAAACATGATAGACCCAACACCAGAAACATGATAGACCCAACACCAGAAACATGATAGACCCAACACCAGAAACATGATAGACCCAACACCAGAAACATGATAGACCCAACACCAGAAACATGATAGACCCAACACCAGAAACATGATAGATCCAACACCAGACAAATGCTAAGAAAAAAACAATTGTGTAAAGTCTTTACATTAACACAACTAACTATAGTGTGTGTGTGTGTGTGTGTAGTGTTTTTACAACAACTAACTAGTGTGTGTAGTATCTTCAAAACAACTAACTATAGCGTACAAACAAAACAGGCAGCTGTCAGTCTGACACGGGGACGACCTCAGCTCAATATAACACTGTTCTCTGGAGATCAAGTTCAAACAGAACAACACATCAAAACGTCAAGATACAATTGCCTGGTACAAACTTTCCCTCTGGCTTTGTTCACCTGTTGTGCATTTGGACGAATTACAAATTGTGTTTCCCTTTTCTCCGGCTAAGTCATTTAACTATTAGCCATTAAGCAGAGTGCCAACAGGATAACATCAGCGCTGGCAACCCACATGCACGATGATCTGTGGCTGAGTGGAGAGCACAACATGGTGACATCACAACCTAGGAACACATGACCAGTGAGGCATTACAACAACTCTGGTGCCAACAGAAAACAAGGCCACGGTGCAAACGGCAACACTGGCACCTCACTAACAAACACTAAACAGCCAGCGTGCCAGATCACGTCTCACATTCACAGCTGCTGCAGAACCGCTCGAGATGTGATAAATTCCCCAGTACAGTACAGAGGACGGTTCAGCTCTCCAGGACAAGGTGTTACAACTTCGATGGATGACATCAGAGGTGAGAACGATCTGTTCTGACAGTAGGCAGTTCCCACACCCACGCTGAAGGGCGGGCAGGATGAGGTGTGGCCTGATGTCATCCAGAGGGCTTGTGGCATCGCCATTGGCACATACAACAACACTAGTGTATCACATAGTCACCAAATACCCACAGGCTTTATTGTGGGGCTGGGGGTCCAACATTAATATATATTTTCTGTTTCTCTTCCAACGAGGCCGCCCGCCTCAGTTCCCCAGTAACCCGACGACACAGCACTGGTGCAAACACCTTAAGTGGCCCACACAGACACTCACCTCAGTTCCCCAGTAACCCAACGACACAGTACTGGTGCAAACACCATAAGTGGCCCACACAGACACTCACCTTAGCCTGTCTCATCCTGCCACTGGAGGACCTCTGTGGACTCCGGCGCTTTAGCGACCCCCTGCCAACGGGCTCCGGCTCCACTTCCTCCCCACACAAATCCGCACTGAGGGCACAACCCATGTAGACATGTGGTCCCTGGTGCTCTCTCCTCACTCCGGCTCTTCCTCTCTCACACACACACACACACACGGTCGTTTCACACTCCACGGCCGGCCACTGTTCTGCTGCGTACTCTGGGGCAGCTGTTTTTGTGCGGACTGACGAGAGGTCCTCCCCCTTTTCCTGGCTCCCATTCAGCCTCACGCACACAGACACTCACGAGGGCCACAGGATAAGTGTTCGCTCCCTCCTCTGTGTGTGTGTGTGTGTGTGTGTGTCGCACAAACACCAGCCTCCACCTCGCTCAGATACTCACGTGTGGACATACAGTGCTTATATGGTCCTTCTCTCCCAGGCACAAATTGTTACCCCATCTCTCCCTCTCTCTACCTCTAACTATTTTCTCTCATGCTATACAATAGCACTCTGTTTCTCAATCCCTCTCTCGCTCTGAAACCCTCTCTGTGTCCTGCAGTGCTCACACATACACAGTCATCTTGCCAGACATTGTCCGTGTTGTTTAGAAATGGTTGCACAAAAACAAACAAGACCCAGGCATGTGCAGTTTGTATATTTGAAACGTCACTGACGTTTTGGCACTGGACCAGTCTCCTCTAACTAGACCACTTACAAACTCACATGATCAGTTGACTACCACTACCAAGAGAGGCAAAGTGGTCAGGAGAGCTCTGGACATCCATCTGTGAACTTATTATCTATGGATCTGTCCGCACCTCAGGTACAGACAAAGTGGACTTAATACGTCTGACACTCTGCTTTGGCCCCGTGATGAGGCCTCTCTGTTCTCCAAGTTCAACAGTGTGAGAGACACATTAGTTGAAATCTTGTTTTGTTTCTTCTCTGGTCTTTTGGAGTGTTGTTTGTTTATCCTGCTCAGAGTGTTTAGGCTGCAACATCTGGACTCACAGCTAGGGGATTGGAGACCGCGTACCCCTTAAAAGGCTAGATTCTTGTCACGCCTCCAAAACACCCTCTCTCTGTCTATCCCACCCTTTCCCCTCTATCCCGGCCCCCTTTTGGCAGACAGGAAACAGCAAACCAGGCTGTGTCTGGTTGTTGTAAATCCCTCCAGAAGACGCTTGCAGGTATATATTATAGCTGGCAGTAGCCTGGCTTCCAGACATTATAGCTAGCAGTAGCCTGGCTTCCAGACATTATAGCTGGCAGTAGCCTGGCTTCCAGACATTATAGCTAGCAGTAGCCTGGCTTCCATACATTATAGCTAGCAGTAGCCTGGCTTCCAGACATTATAGCTAGCAGTAGCCTGGCTTCCAGACATTATAGCTAGCAGTAGCCTGGCTTCCAGACATTATAGCTGGCAGTAGCCTGGCTTCCAGACATTATAGCTAGCAGTAATGGTTGTCACGGCATGCCAGAAAATAATCACTTAAGACAGGATGACACTCAACATCTTTACAAATAAAGACCCTAGCCTGGCTTCATTAAAAGCCTGGCTTCCAGACATTATCTCTGTAGCATGCCAGAAAATAATCACTTAAGACAGGATGACACTCAACATCTTTACAAATAAAGACCCTTCTGGTCAAAAACCTCAAATCTCTGTAGCTACGACCGTACAGTCTTTGGTCGAAGACTGCAGCCGCAGCTGAGTGATTTAAAAAATGTTTCTGTGACTTATTATGATGAGTACAATGGAGAGAACTGAGAGCAGGAGGACAGCTCTCCAGGAAAAAATGTGCTTTAGAAAAGTCACATATTCTTGGAACAAAGGTATGTCTATCTGTAAAGAAAACAGAGAAGAGTGACAACAGCAAAGTCGCCAGAGGAACCAAATATCGGGTGAGAGAGCGTGGGAGAAAAACGACAGAAAGAAAAGAATCTGAGAAAGAACGTTTAGTGTCTTTGGGGATTGGTGAGCAAACAAGAGAAGATGTAAATAAACGTGAAAATGTGGGTTCGTCTGAGATCAGCCACCAGGTCAGCTGATGGAACTACGTATTTGCACAGCCAAGAATATCAACACAAACTGTCAGAAACCGCCTCAGGAGAGCTCACCTTCTGTGGCCACTGGCACACTGAAAAAGGGTTATCTTCTCGATTTTGCGCTGTATAAATGCCAGGTAACTGGTTTACAATAGCTGTAGGGCATTTGCTGGAATCAATCAGTCACATTTATTTCATGAAGATCTTTTTACAACAAAGTTGTCACAAAGTGCTTTTACAAACACCCTGCCTAAAACATCAAACAGAGCACACATCAACAATTTGACACACAGCGGCTAGGAAAAACTCCCTGATGGGTCGAATTTAGGAAAAACCGAGAGAGGAACCAGGCTCTGAGGGATGGTATATTGCCGCTTGGCCAGTATACCATGTCTAAAAGGTAACTCATTAATGAATACATTCTGTCTACGAACAGCTCTTAGCCATGGGACATCATATTAGCCAGATATCACAGGCGCTGATGCATCATTGCTTAAACATACAACTTACCACAATTAGGGGCAATCACCTAATGTCGAGAAAAAAACAGAGGAACATCTGTGAACCTGGTCGAGAACACAGGTACATTTTGCCCCCGCGCCCAATAGGAAATACGGTTTGGGAAACAGAGGACAACTCAAAAGCCACACTTGCACTGTGACAAGAACTTGGTTGGAATGTTAGATCACCAAAACGCTTGATCTACAGTTAGAAATTTTCTGAGAAAAGCTTTTATTTAGAGCAACCAACAAACGTATGAATCGGAAGTTACACCGTTGGCAGTTGGGTTTTACTGACACATTCCTGTCAGATGAAACATTGATGGAGTGGTGTAGACCAGTGTCTGGGGTTAAAAGGAGGGGCAGATAGCAAACAAGAACTTCATACCTACTGTAAAATATGGTGGTAGTTTGTTGATGCTATGAGGCTGTTTGACACTGGTGCAGGGGATCCTGACTTTAACCAAGTACCAAATACCCAGACATTTGAGCCAAAACATCTGTTTTGCTATTTCAAGAGGAAGCAAGACGATGACCCCAATCACACTTTAGAATCCACAAAACTCAGAAAAAATGAGCTGTCTCCAGTCAGCTATTTAATTCCTAAATTTCAGTGTTAGAATATCACATTACATTGTCCCTCTGCATTTTGACTAAAATCCTGGACAATAGGCTACCACTCATCTACAAATACATGGTCAACTGTGTAGCGCTCTTTTCACCTGGGCTGGTCTGGACCAACAATTGCTTGCTTCTTTTATCAGCGCAATAGTTTTCATTTGTGCCAACATAATTGCAAAATGGTTTTCTAATAATCAATCAGCCTTATAAACTTACAAACACAACATGCCATTGGAACACGGGACTGATGATTGCTGATAATGGCCCTCTGTACCTTAATGTAGATATTGTATTACAAATCAGCCTGTTCCAGCTACAATAGTCATTTACAACAGCAAAAGTCAACACTGTATTTGGAACAATTTGATGTTACTTAATTAACACCCCCCCCCCTTTTTTTTCTGAAAACAACATTGTGTTTATCATTTAAGAACACATGTCTTATGGCTTCACGCAAAATACATCCTGGGGGGAGCACCAATATTCACATAAAAACATACAAAGCGGATGACTACACAGACAGACATACTTGGCAGAAACACAAGAGCAAAGAAACAGTGGTGTCCAGAGGTCTGAAGGGGTGTGTGTGTGTGTGTGTTGGCATGTGACAAAACACATGTTAAACATAACATGCTCCGTCACTGCAGTTCCCAACCTGTGTCAGTTACTGTACCACCAACAGAGTTTCTGCTCTGGCCGGAGTACCCCTAAAGAACCCTGTGATGTTCACTTCACTATTTAACCATTTAGTGGTCATGTGAGCTACCCCTGGCTGGGAACCACTGCTCTATGTAAACAAAAACTGCAATGTTACAAACTGAAAAACCTAGTACCGGTATTATACATTATTATTTAAATACTGTGGAATTTGCATCATATAATTGATAGGGAAACAAATTGGGGTAAACATACAAATGAAGGGTATCTCCTCCGCATATTCCAGGTCATCTGTCTCATCCGCAGATTCCAGGTCATCTGTCTCATCCGCCCAGCTGCTATAAGTCCTGACGGGGGTGTAACTTGAAGGACCATTTCCTCCCTTGTCATCAGCACGGATGTCGATTAAAGTTAGGGACTTTTCCTTCTCATTCCGCCGCTTCTTAGCTGCTACGAGGGTGGAGGCAATAAAACATCATAATTAAAGAGCTAATTTGTCTGGGACGTCTCTGGCAACACTGATCAAGACAGTTTCTTTTAATTACTGTATAAATTATTGCCCATTCAATAACCAGAACAAATGTCTAAGGTATCTGTTACTGGAGCACACGCACTTTGTCTGATATAAAACAAAAGCCAGCCCTTTCTTTCCTTTCCAACCTGATTCCAGCCACAGTGCAGTTCAGGTTGGCTTGTAGTGAGTTAGGCGATAGTGTTTGGGTTGTGTTATACATAGTGTTTGGGTTGTGTTATAGTGTTTGGGTTGTGTTATAGTGTTTGGGTTGTGTTATACATAGTGTTTGGGTTGTGTTATAGTGTTTGGGGTGTATTATAGTGTTTGGGTTGTGTTATACATAGTGTTTGGGTTGTGTTATAGTGTTTGGGTTGTGTTATAGTGTTTGGGGTGTATTATAGTGTTTGGGTTGTGTTAAACATAGTGTTTGGGTTGTGTTATACATACTGTTTGGGTTGTGTTATAGTGTTTGGGGTGTATTATAGTGTTTGGGTTGTGTTATACATAGTGTTTGATGGTGAATTCCCTGTAACTGTGATGGAACCTTGACAAGCCTGCAGATTGTCACTTGGTTAACCGTCGCCCTGTTCAAATGCTGTACAGTAACAGATGGCTCTCTAAGATGAGTCAGGACTTGCCAAACCTGTACAAGGATCCTTTTTGATTGGCAATTGGTTAGATTACCCCCCTCCATCAGATGATGACTAACCACTAACCACGTTGGTAAACTGCGCATGCCCAACATTCTGTCAAGGCAGCTTTAAACGGTCGGTTTATATTGACGTTAGGACTCGTTTTCGCAGATAACATTAACTAATATAACTTCCTGTCAACATACTAGCTAACCAGTTATCGTAATCCCAAATATACTCAATTCTTTAAAGACACCGGGTCACGTAGTGTGGTAAGTTTACTCGGTTCATGTTCAGTTCCCACCATCAAGAGTCCGCAAGAATACAACAGCTCCATAAAAAGCAGGTAATGTCGTATTGACCCCTTCAAAAAGTATATAAACGGTTACTTATTTGATATTTATTGCACTCAATGCAACGCGATACATTTGGCGCTGGCTACAATTAGTCCATTGCCGACCTAATCCTCACCTCACGGCGCCATGTCGTTGAACGACTATCTGGATACCGGATGGACAGAGTTTCTAGCTACGTGTCCTTGGACCTAATGCACTGGAATTGTCAATAGAAGTCTGTCGCCACTAGAGGGCAGTGTAGCTCTTGTTTAACTCATGTTCATGAGCTATAGTAACTTTGCTTTTGGCTTAATTTTGAATTCAAAACATTCAATTATAATTATTTTTTTGCCATCAGTCTACACACAATACGCCATAAGAAAAAAGCGAAAAAAACGTTTTTGTTTACCAAGTCATGTATTAGTGCCATAACACAACTAAATGTGGAAGAGTAAAGGGATAAAAAGTCCTTCCCAAAACCATTGTGTTTTCAACCATCCATACCAATGCATAATGTCGATATAATATTTTTTTCAATAATTATTGGACAGTGGTAGCAACATATTTGTGGAAATGTAACTTTCCTGAGCAGAATACACCTATAATTAGTGTCCGCTCAAACTTCCCTTTTTGTATTGTTTGTTGTGCCCTAAATGTTGACGCTACAGTGATAACAACTTTGGCACGTTGCCCTGATAATCTTCAAAGGACGCGGCCAATATGTATAACGGGTTTATAAACGTGTGTGTGTCTGTGTGTGTGCATATATAGTGTGCATGGGTGGCAAGGAGCGTGGACTATTACATGTTCGAAGTTAATGCCAAGGGGACGTCTCAAATCCCCCGTTCATTTCCGTGGTCTGAGCAAGGCCTGGAAACCCTTAGTAACTCTCAAACACTTCAATCAGTGTTTTGACAACCGGGCTCCCGCATGCATTCCACAAAGACTCAATTTCATGTGACTTTGTAAAACAAATCTCCCACTTATTAGTTTTACTTGCTATTTTGAGATGCCGCTATTATCTTGTGCTCGACATCTTATGATGCACTGAAAACGAATGATGCACTGAAAGCGAAATGAAACAGCTGTGTGGTGAAAGAAGAAATCACGAAAGCTCATGTCTCGCTTAAAACAATGCTTCATTGGGTTTTTTCCCCCAAAGTTTATGTATCAAGGATTGTAGGACAATCGTACAGAAAGAAAGAAGAAACATTTAACGATTTTAGTCATCGAAATTAAATGAAACGTCAGTTAGTTTCTTATCTTCATCCACATGGTGCTGATTGGCACTAGTGACCACTGCTCAATGAGAACAGGGAAGAAAATGCTGTCATATGTACTGGAGCTTAGTTGTGTGTGTGCGTGTGTGTGTGTTCCTCTGACTTTTTCTATCATAAATTGAGTCAAATTGACGGCACAAACACGGTAACGATTTACACTGGAAACAATGCTACGTTGTGGATAACATTTTGGTCGTATTTCTTAAGCTTATAAGACTGGGCCATTGTGCGCTGTTAGACTACACCTCTGGTGTGTGACGAAGTGGAAAACCCACCGGACCAAACCCACCGGGCCAAACCCACTGGGACATGCATATGCTTCTTTTTTTCCATTGCCGAGTTCTGGTTCTAGCACAGGCCCATGAACGCTGCCAGGCTTGGCGGGTTGAATTCAGCTTAGAGCTTCCTGCTCTGGTACGCCTTGGTGTGTGTGTGTGTTTGTGTGCTTTTTTGTGTGTGTGTGTGTGTGTGCTGAGAGACGGGACAGGTGGGTGTTTTTCCATATAATACCAGCGTTGCACATCCATGGAACAGGTGGGTAACCTTTCCAAATGATATGGCAGTCAGAATGACAGACATCGAGTCCGTGCTTTTGATGTTTGTTTATTGTCAGTGTGTGTGTGTGTGTGTCCTTGTTCGTTTTGCCTTTGGATTGTACTCTGGGGTCAACGAGAAGCAGCAGCCATCACCAGCCAATTAACCCTCGTGAGAAGCCTTTCAACAGCATGTCATCACGATTACCGTTCACACACACACACACACACACACACACACACACACACACACACACACACACACACACACACACACACACACACACACACACACACACACACACACACACACACACACACACACACACAGACACACACACACAGACACACACACACACACACAGATACCCCGCACAATTGAGTGTTTAATAATGACTTGTCCATAACAATGGGACTAGTTCGAGGACATCCCATCTGGTGATGAGTGCACGGTTCTGTCGATCCATTGTCACACGAGCAGATGTTTCATGTATCCACACACGGTCCTGGCTCCTGGGTCGTCCAGAGAGCTGTGTTGTCTCGATGCCCTTCCCCAATGGCTGCCTGGGATTTATTAGGTCCAACAGGTTCCGTGGGTTTGTATGTTCACACTCCCAACTGCCTCACGTTGACCTCTGCTGGTTTTCACTTCCCAGAGCAACCTGGCCCTGCTCTCCTGGTTTTCACTTCCCAGAGCAACCTGGCCCTGCTCTCTTGGTTGTCACTTCCCAGAGCAACCTGGCCCTGCTCTGCTGGTTGTCACTTCCCAGAGCAACCTGGCCCTGCTCTGCTGGTTGTCACTTCCCAGAGCAACCTGGCCCTGCTCTCCTGGTTTTCACTTCCCAGAGCAACCTGGCCCTGCTCTGCTGGTTGTCACTTCCCGGAGCAACCTGGCCCTGCTCTCCTGGTTTTCACTTCCCAGAGCAACCTGGCCCTGCTCTCCTGGTTGTCACTTCCCAGAGCAACCTGGCCCTGCTCTGCTGGTTGTCACTTCCCAGAGCAACCTGGCCCTGCTCTCCTGGTTTTCACTTCCCAGAGCAACCTGGTACACTCTAGCCATCACATAATCATGGCATCTTCACGTCGCTATAATATCGATCCCTCTGCAACAACAAATGAAGACTTAGCTGTTTGTAACGAAAGCATTTACTAGTAATTAAGGATTTGCATATAAACCGTAACTTCACAGTCAGGATGACGAGATAATCTCACGTGGAGACTGCATCAGATCAGGTTCATTGAAGATTGTTCTGTGGTTATTGGCATTAACTACATTATCTCTGAAAGCAGAAGGAGTGCTAGCTCGTGCTCTATCACACAACCATATGATTCACTCGACCACACACCGCCTGTTTAGAAAGAACCACACCGACCGTACTAGAGTTATTTGTTCTACCAAATTTCGTAACAAGTGCATTCTCCAGTGCTCAGCGAATAACAGCTGGACTCTGTTTAGTGCTACTTTAGATTTGGCCACAGACACAGCTTTTGGGTTTTGTTTAATTGAGAGCGCACAGTACACAGTGTGATTTGTATGACAGTGTTCATGCTTCAGTTCAGAAGATACAATATTGACTGTGACTGAGCGGGTAAGATACGATATTGACTGTGACAGAGTGGGTAAAACCCATTGGGAGCCAGTGAGGACACATCCCCATTGACGCTTCTACTGTACTTAGTTCCCTATGGACTATGATGTATGCTATACGTTAGTGTGTGATGACCACAAACGCCAGGTCTGTCAACAGTGACAAGGCTTTTCAGATTAACTGCATGACTGGCTGAGACGCCTCGTTTTGCAAACATCTGTGCTAACTGTTGTTAATATTGTTTAACTCGTGGTCGATCTGAGACGACTGAGGTGTGTGCAGGGCGTTAGTGAACTACTTCTCAAAGCTCCATATTACACCCGTCTTTATTTCACTCTCTATCTTTTTCTCTCTCACACTCTCTCTTACTCTTGGCAGGCAAAATAGCTTCATGAGGCTTTTATCAGATGCGTGTCTCACAAAAAACGGAGGAATATAAGGTAAAGGACCAGGTGGGAAACAGAGGAATATAAGGTAAAGGACCAGGTATAACAGAGGAATATAAGGTTATTACATTATCTGGGTTTAACGTGGACAACCTCAGAAACTCTCTCGCTACACAATTTGTAATAATTTTCTCCCTTTGCCGTCGGCAAACATGAATAGTCTGACAAAACCTACTAAACATTATTGAGGGCACATCAACCCGACTGGAATGTGAGAGACTTTGTCCTGAACATTACTGACATAAAGCACTGACATCACTGTGTTTACTGATTGTTTTGCCCGGGGGAGTTGGAACATCGCCTGCTGATATTCCCACGGACGCCACACGGGGGGGTAGCATTCTGGATCCCCTGAGAACAGTCGCTTCTCCTTCTCGCTTGTTGTCAGCGGTCCTGTCATCTCCGGTAGTTGATGAGTCACTGCTTTTTTAATTCCTCATAATCTTTCAAAATTCCCCTCAGTCTATGTTGATGGATACACAGCCAGCTCTCTGAAAACACGTCAATATTCGGCCCAGGTTAGCTCGTTCTTTTC
Source organism: Dallia pectoralis (assembly GCA_029465975.1). Classification (NCBI taxonomy): domain Eukaryota; kingdom Metazoa; phylum Chordata; class Actinopteri; order Esociformes; family Umbridae; genus Dallia; species Dallia pectoralis. Next base: position 29,350,436 of record CM055728.1, on the reverse strand, counting down.
ACTGTTTCTGTGCGGCCTGTCTGGACCTTGATGGCAAATGGTTATCTCAGCTGTAATGTCTACAGTCAGAAGATAATGTGGGCCAAATATGGTCCTGCTGTGCCAAACTCAGTAGAGAGCAGATGATGATCTCACCCGCATGGTATCTCCGGCATTTGGCTTGATCATCTGATTATTTGGCAATGCCACAAGAACATCAGCCAGTCTGGTCTGTCATCAGTGGGGAAATGAAGGAAGAGGGAAGAAACGATATACAGCTTATTTGCAACTAACGTTGGATTGACCTCCAAATGTGTCTTGTGTGTGTGTGTGTTTTGATTCCAGAGGGCATATTTTGTATAAATGTAACAAACACAATGTGGTTATAACATCATTGTCCTACGTCTGTTTTTTCTGGTTTTAATATTAAACGTTTGACTAGGTTACCCAGTTAGTAAGTCTGTTGAAATGACACAATGACTATGAACAATAGAGATCCCGATTGCATACAAATTGTGAGATGACTTGACCTGTTGGAGTTTCAACAAACATTCACCATACATAATACATCAGCCTGTATCCTCTAAAACTGAAGTCACAATGTTGTGTCCATTTCACTGCTGGCTACTAAAGGGAGGTCCTGGGAGGAGGTAAGAATGTCTAGTCCTGTTTCATAACGCCAGGGTTAAATGCCTGACCATGGAGTTCCAAGGTCGCTTCTAACTGAGCTGTGAAATAGCAACAAATGTTATGGGCTGAATTCCTTCATGACCAACTGACAGTACACTCTGTCATATCCAAACTGTAATAAAAAATGTTGCTATCTAGAACCTAAAAGGTTTCTTCAGATATGAAATCATGCAGGTAAATGAATTGGACATTGTTTGTTCAATTCTTTTTTATACAGACACATTTGTCTTTCCATACACATTTTAAACAGACATTGCTCTAACACATTTATCACATTGGTGTTTCCATACACATCTTAAACAGACATTGCTCTAACACATTTATCACATTGGTGTTTCCATACACATCTTAAACAGGCATTGCTCTAACACATTTATCACATTTGTGTTTCCTTATGCATCTTGATCAGGAATTGCTGTAACACCTTCATCACATTTCGGTTTACATATACATCGTAAACAGGCATTGCTCTAACACCTTCTCCACCTTTTGCACATCATGTTTATGAAATCATGCAGGTAAATGTTTGTTCTGCGGGTGAGAAAGCTGTTATCTTTTCCGTGTGTTGTCTCCTGTGAGTCAGCCTTATCTGTTGAACATGAGTTATAAAACTCTCATAGGTAATAAGATATCTAACGCACAACTCATCCACCCCTTCAAGCGGCATAACAATAGAACGGCAGAATAAATCAGATAATAATTTATGAGTAAATAAATATAATTCAACAGACGAACGAGAACACTTTCTCACTGTTAGACCCCATATAATGGGCATGTTTGTAGCATTCCTCCTCTGTTCCCCACAGCAACTGAGCTATTTTTCTACTGCTGTGTAGGCGAGAGATATTGCCAGATTCCCAGCAGTATGGGAGAAAGTCCCCTTTTTTGGTAATATCTGACTGAAATGGGAGGTCTTATGCAAACCAGTGCAAAGGGAGGGAAGATTAAAGCGCGGCCTGGAGAGCTCCTGTTTGGTTCCAGATTTAGTGCTTGGATTAGAAAAAATCTCAATGCGAGCATAAAGGCAGATTTATACACAGGCTGCTGGACTTCACCATGACACCTCGGAGCACAAACATGTTTTGTAGGCCTTAATCACAGGACAAAACCGCCATTCAGTAGGAGCTTCTATTTGAGCTGGCCCCCCTGTCTCATTCCCACATGGAAAGAACCTATATAAACATATATGTTTTAATATAGGTTTTGATATATGTTTTTAATATATGTGACATATATAAAATTGGCCGTTTTCCTATATTATATGTACATATATGTGCATATATGCACCTATATGTGCATATATGCACCTATATGTTAGGTGCATATATGCACCTATATGCACCTAACATATATGCACGTATATGCACCTAACATATATGCACCTATATGTTAAATTATTGAAATCCATAGCTACTATGCAACATAAATAAAAGCCCAAAATGTAGAAATGTACATTATTTATTTACTTAAGAACAATCAAATAGAACAAAAACAAGACAAAAAACTGAACATTAAAAAAACGATTTAACTTGTTAATCCTCTCAGCTGCGTGAGCTTCGAATTATAGATGTGCCTATCTGCCCACGGCTGGCTGCCAGCCACTTCTTCAATGTAGACAAACATACTAAGACAGTGTTGAACTTATGTTGCGCTCAACGGTAAATGCGTGAATTGGAAATAAACAGGCTATCTTTATTTTCAGAATCATTTGGAACAACTCAAACGTGCTCACAGATCTTCAGCTGCTGCAGTCGACTAAGTCACTACGTCAAAGACGTATTACACTTAATACACAAACACCAAAACAAATCTGTTACCGTAATACAATGAGTAAGAGCGCAATACTTCAACAGACTTCATCAGGAACCCAAAGAGCTTATAGTACAGCTGCGATTGGAGACATCTTGTATGTACATATAGGTCTTATTTGTGGATATAAAGAAGCAATACAGGAGACCTATATGGCTTGTATCCTTACGAAACAAAAGTATACTTTAAGTTCATTTTTGTGAGTATACTTAAGTTTAAAAAGTATACTATTATTAAGGTACTAAAGTACTTATTTATATACTATTTTTATACTAAGTAGACTAAATTGGCCCACTTTTTAGTTTATTTAGTACACTTTAGAGTACACTTAGTTTATTTTAAGTATACTTTTAAATACTTTAAAGTAACCCGTGTAGTGTACTTTTAGTTTATGAAGTAGACTTCTTAAAGTACTTAAAAATATACTTTTGTATACTTAAAAGTAACCTGTGTAGTGCACTTTCAGTTCATGAAGTACACTTCTTGAAGTACTTAAGTATACATTTGAATACTTTCAAGTGCACTTTCAACTCATGTAAGTACTTCAAGAAGTAAACCTAATAAATGTTAATTTACTATGATTTACTAATAGATTTAAACACATAGTATAACTGTACAAGCCATGTTTGTCAAGTGAACACTTAAAATGTTGATATATACATTGTAGAACTATTTTGAACTCTAAATGTTAAAATAAACATGGTTATTTTATTTACCAATATGCTTCATTTTTGTACATGAAATGCATGCTCACATCTTTTCTGCCTTTACTTGTCTGAAGCATTCATTGGTGCACTTCTTGTGCAAGATCCTCTGGACATCTTGCACTGTTATTTCTTCAAATTTCTCCCTAGCATGCCCTATAAAAAAACACAAGACAACAAGCAAACATGATTAATATATTTAACCTTTTATCGGAATTTGTGAAATTGCGCAATATTAAATTAGGATTCCAAATACACACTTGCGTGAAACATACCAAGGCAGATGAATTGTCGCCCCATTCACTGTTCGTATTGTGTACGTCTTCCTCTTCACTGCTGGGATCAGTTACGTCTTCCTCTTCACTGCTGGGATCGGGTACATTGTCCTCCATGCTGTTGGGATTGTGTATGTCATCATCCTCTTCATTACTGAGATTGGGTATGTCTCCCTCTTTGCTGTTGGGATCAGATACAGAGTATTCTGCATTGGCATTAACTTCCTCTGAAGCCTGAAAAAATGAGAGAGGGTAAGGTACATCGTTTAATTTATACTATAGCCGTTAAATGCAACATCTTATAAACACCCAGCGTGTTACAATTTATAACACACAGCATCAAGAAAAAAAAATTATCAGCAAACTAGTGGCTACATGGCTTATTAGGATAAAGTACATGTTCATTTTTTGTTCCCTGCCTCTAACAAACAAGCTACCTAGCAACCTTGCCTAATTAGTAACTGTAGCTACCAGTTACCTGAAAAACAAAAGATGCAGATAAAAGATAAGTAATTGTTAACAAGGGCTAGTTACGTGTTGTCTTCTTACATGGCTCAGACGTAAATAGCTATCTAGCTAATGTTGATGTGAGCATTAACCATAGCCAAGTAGCTAGTTAGCTGTTATCTCATATAGGCCTAGATAAAGTTAGAATTTAGCTCAAACTCACCTGTTCATTCCATCTGTACTTTGTCCTTTTTGGAATCCTTACACCTGATTCTCGCGTTTAAAGCGTAGTTTATGGCGACTGAAACATGCTGAAATATCTCCGGTTCAACATATGATATTTTGCTCGCGCGCAAGGAACAGGAAGTGACGTCGCTAATCAGCTCCGCCTACATCCGCCTTCTTCTGATGCTTCATTGGACATTTTTCTCAGTTAATGCATGTAAAATATGTTCAAATATATGTTAATGTCCTGTCTGTCCGGGGCTTTCATTCATATCAGACTTATAATGTTCCTCAAAATACATACAGCAAAGGCGGCATTAGTTCATAGACATTTTTATTAATACTCCAATTGATTATTATTAGTATAGTATATGAATATAGGGCTTCAAAATGTTTGGCAGTAATTATGATTTCAGCTTCAGTAACAAAAAATATTTAATGTGCAATGCATTTCATAGACATGAGTATTAGAATATACAAGATGGATCTAAAAAAATTACTTGTAATCTACTTAAAAAATATTTAGACTGTTTTTGCTGTATAATAAAAGAAAACGTACATCTCCAGAAGAAATGTGTAAAAACGTTTTTCGATTTGGTAGTGTACTTAAAAGTTCAAGTAAGTTAACTATTTTCTAAATGTACTTTTTGAAAGTATATCATAAGTAAACTAAAAGTGTACTACCCATTTTGTAGTATACTTATAGTATACTTGAATATACTTTTTTCTAAGCATACTTCTTAAAAGTGGTTTTAATTAGGATTCCTGGTGTGCTGTTCCCTGATCACAAACCAACATTGTTGTCCCATTGAAGAGAACTACAGTCTGTGAAAGGGAATAACTAATCATGATGGCAACCAAAACAAAAGGAGTATGGAGTTTTACTTTCGTAAACATGCTCTCGAGGCAGAGCTGCTGTGATGGTAGAAATGAACAGTATTTTAACTGCTGAGGCTCAATGGAATGGACTGAGGTTACATCCCATACTGTAATGTCATTCAGGTCTACATTTCAAAAGGTTATGGAGGAGGTTAAGGTAAAAGGTTAAGTTGGAGGTTAAGGTTAGAGGTTACGGTAGGGGTTATGGTGGAGGTTAAGGTTAGATGTCAGGTCAGAGGTTTCTAGTAACCCCTCTGTCAGTAACCCCTCTGTCAGTAACCCCTCTGTCAGTAACCCCTCTGTTAGCATCCCCTCTGTTAGTAACCCCTCTGTTATCAATCCGTCTGTTAGTAACCTCTCTGTTAGTAACCCCTCTGTTATCAATCCCTCTGTTAGTAACCCCTCTGTTAGTAACCCCTCTGTTATCAATCCCTCTGTTAGTAACCCCTCTGTCAGTAACCCCTCTGTTAGCATCCCCTCTGCTTAATCTAGGCAGGTATTTTGTGCCTTGCCCCTTTATTTGGCCCCATCCAGAGTCTTAAAATCTTTTCATTCATGTCTCCTGATGTGTCTTTTCATCACTTTGTTCCTTAGTTCTTTGGAAGGCTTCTTTGTGCTCATGGTTGAGCGTTTGCTTTGCAATTCACTGCCCCAGAGGAATTCCTCCCTGTTCTCAGGGACCCCCAGACGATTCACACTTGTCCTGCAGCCCTGAACAGGCTGACAGGTTTAATCCAGGGTGCCGGCTCAGGACTTTATAGAGATATATGGAATGGCTTGGGGTCACTGAGACCAGGTTGGAATTCCTATGGACTACCCAACAAAAGGAATATGTGTGTTAAAGCCCTCTACATGAAGGCTCATGATATTCCAACTTTTAGATTCAACTTCATAGTCATTGAACAGTACAAGTACAGTACAACGAAATGCAGTTTGCATCCAGCCAGAAAGTGCATAAAGAGCTGTGCATTAAATACTATGCAAGGCAATGTGCCAACGTGCCAATGTGTGAGTGAAATGAGATGAAGGACAATGTACGGATGTGCAGTTGACATGTGGAAGTAAATGTGCTGTTACGCAGTTCAATGATGCAACGAACGGCAAATATACAGAGGGCAGTACAAGCAGAGAAAGCAAACAGTATGCATTGTGCAAATGGCAAATAAAATAAAGTAAATAAGTTAGCAGTGTGTGGGAGATAAGATAGCAATGGGAAGTACAAAGAGTATGCAGTATGGAAATGGGAGATACATTTACAATAAATAAGGTAGCAGTGTTTAGGGCGAGGTTAAAGACTGGTTTCAGAGTTCAGCAGGGTAACAGCAGCAACGAGAAACTGTTCCTGAGCCTGCTGGTGCAGGTGTGTAGAGACCTGTATCGCTTGCCTGAAGGCAGGGGTCAAAAGGTTTATGGTTCAGGTGTGAGGGTTCCCTGATAATGCCACAGGCTCTCCGCAGACAGCGCTTGTGCTGGATCTCTTTGATGGCTGGGAGCTGGGCACCACTGATGCGCTGGGTGGTTTTCACCGCTGCTGGGACTTCTGTTCAGCTACAGAGCATCTGTTCTACCAAACTGTGGCACGTTTGGTCAGAACGCTGTCGACCGTGCTGCAAATGTTTACAAGATGTAAACAATTAAAGCCATGGTCAGATATTTTGCCGACACACAATGAAGGGCCAGTCCTTATGTGCAGAGACTGAGTGCTCAACTTAATGTCATGCTGATTCCGCTGACTAGAACATTCTTTAGCTGTAGGGGAGGTACATTATTCCTCATCAGTAGAGTCTAATAAATTGCTGTGTCGTTTCATTAGCATAGCCTACACATTCTGTTAACTGAGAGCCAATGGAGGGGGCGTGTGCAATGGACGTCACTCCTCCCAAAGGGGTTTCCTGGCAACGGAAACAAAGACACTTAGGGCCACTCTGGAGGGTGTGGTTGCTCCCACGGTGGAGAGGTTGGGAACTTCCATAATCGGGGCACAGTGTTCCCTTCTGGGAGAGAGGACACTCGTAGACATTCCGTGAATCAGGAAACAAAAGTCACTCTTTTGACTGTGTTGGCAAATGTTGTGTCTCCAACTAGCAACCGGAACCCGGCGGATGGTGTTGACGAGGACACAAATACGATCATATCAGTACTCGTTCCCTCAAAGATGGAAAGATCATTGGTCGCTCCTTTGGGTCAGAAGTCGTCACTATAGTCATCAATTAACCATTTGAACAACCTGCCCGCTCAATATACTTGCCCAATTAGTTCTTAAAATTGCCCAATGAGTTCTCTTTTAAGGGGTTCTTGGACGAACATATTGGGGTAAGTGTTTCTGATGCTCCAAATGGATGATACACGACCTGACTTTGGACATGTGGACGGGACTAAAGTAATGTTTGACAAGATATCCACACAGTTCAGTTCCGTTTAACATTAAAATCTACATCTGATCAAGTTCTGAAATGACAAATGATTTGTAGAAGTGGTCAAATTCTGGGCTGGTACAGGATTTGAAACACCATAGTAGCATTAACAGCTTTAAGGAAACGATACTTAAAAGGATGACATCTAAATCTGCACTAAACTAGTAGTTTTTATATTTTTTGGGTTTTATCAGTTACATTGTCTAACAATGTACCGATATCACAACTAGTCATTTTACAGCAGCACATTATGAAATGTTTTTATACTCTACCACATTATAGCTTTTGTGAACCCAGAGTGAAGAACGTTGTTGTGAAGAATCAAACAGGGCGTTGGACCGGGTTCTGAGGGAATGTCAGACCTAATCGGGATGTGGCTCTCATGCTACATTTAAACCCAATGCTACAGCATTCACGCTCCCCTCTCCACATTCCTCTGGCTGGATATTCCAGGCGTTCCCTTTATCTCAGTGCCCAGATACAAATGCGTAATTGGGATGGACAGGAACACCTGCATGTTTTGCCCTCACAGCAGTAAACGGAAAAACAGATGGATTTTTTATGGATTTAGTGACCTATGAGGGGTCGAGCGGTTTAAGCTGCTGCCTCCAGAGCACATGTACTGCTGCAGTATGGGTTCAAATCCACAGGATTGCTATTTCATCAAAAACTCTTTCTCACTCTCTCATTGACTGATACACAAAATATAGAGCCTTTGTTCTATCTTTTTTTTATTACACCACTGTATCTCATGGGTTTAAATGCTCTATATGCTTGTTTTCTGCTAGTTCTGGGGTTCATTTTAGGTGTACAAACCTGTTTATGTCATTCAGTTGACATTTGACGGAGTAAGTCTTTTGTTAATGGTGCCAGAGCAATTAGACAAACACAGTGAAGAAAGGTTTTGTATTCCTAAATTGACCCCATGACCTCTGAGTTAACTAAACCTCATGCCAACCTAATGGTGCGTGCTGTGATTCTCTGTTAAACTCAGTCAATAAACACCAACCTACTGCCTCTAAACGTCGTCTAGGTAACATCTGTCGTCTCAAACTGGGGTTTCCTGAAAACAAGATCTCACACAGAACATCCAGGGTGTTACTGGACCGATGTCAAGTCGAGCTAAAGGATGACCACATATCCCCGACCCGGTTCTGCAAAGGTTAGGATGAAATGCCTGGACGTTAAATGAATAGACCAGATTATTGACAGGAATGGAGACCCTGTTCTGTTTATTCTATTGGACAGAGCCCAAGTACGCACACAGTATTCAAATAGTAAAGTGCTGATGAGTATTTTTTTTCAAGGAAAGCACACTGGGCTGCTTCTGTCAGACTGAAGTCATGAACAAATGTTGTAATCATTTACCTTCACTCGTAGCATTTGTGTTAGTTACTCATTCAAAGAATGCCAAGGTTGGACATTTTAGAGTTGACTCTGGCTTAGTATAACCCTATCCAACTTCCTTCGTCTGATTTAAAATGACAAAAAAATACGTTTACCCCTAGATGTGTTTTAACTCCTCACATATTTGCTTAAATAGAGCACACACACACACACTGCGGTTCTCACATCAAATAGGAGGGTGTCTACTTCTGTGCACCAGGATGTTGTATTTTAGTACGGTACCATTTGGCTCTCTGTAACTGGTCGCTGAGTTCTCTGGTTTGAGTCTCCATGGTAACAGACCACGTAGACCAGACAGAGTGACTCATGCAGTGCTGCCAAAACCCTTATTTCGTGCGGTTTGCCCGAAATTTCCGTCTCCCTACCCACTCATCTTTAACGGAAAATTAAATGGAGCGAGAAAAAGACGGCTAGCTGGACAGTGGCCCCTTTTCCAGTTCTTTCTTCTGCCCCCCCCCCCCCCGCGCCTCTACAACTCCCTGAATAGTCTGGACGGAAACCCGGCACGTTCTGGATGCCGGTGGACTGACTCAGAGAGGTCCACGCCCCACAGATGTGTGTGCTAGATGATGACAGTGATTCTGAGACTTAGACTGTCGACACAAAATGGATGATTCATGAATGAAAGTCTCTCACTAAGTGTTTATTATCTGGTGCTTTACACATTTTCTAAAATATGAATAAAAAACACCCTGCCAATTCCATAATTATGCAACGCTATCTATTGGTTTGCTACGTCCAGTGCACAGATTTTGTTCATTCCAATAGACCCTCTCCATGTATAATTTATCGCCGCACCGCAGCATCTGGAATCCCCTCAGAATGTTTCGCGGGTGCAAAATGACCGTATTGTTATTCCGTGTCTTGCCCTCTAATGCAAGGCGGATGCTTCTGGGAGCTTTATGTCTGCGTGAGGCGGACGGCTTCACAAAACCGTGTGAGGACAATCGGAATTCAGGAGCAGATATAAACATCTGGGCAGCTATTCAGAACAGATACAGAACAGATAACACAGCCATTAGTGTTTTAGGGACCATGTTTCACGGTGACTAATGGTTAGCTGTGCCAAATACTCGGCCCTGTTGAGAATCAGTAAGGACGTAATGTGCACTGGCCATTTAAGTTGTCACAGTCAGAGTATACTAACAATAATACAAGGGGCTGGCCGATAGAGGCAAAGATTAGAGTCAGAATGGGGACATAATAAGGACATAGAACAGAAACATGTAGTAAAGACATGGAATGACAAGACAATAGATCCATACAGATAAAAAAGGAAGGCACCATGACCTCACCACAACCATGTCCTTTTTCATTTCAGCCCAGGGCTCTTGTACATATTTGCATGAAACTAATTTGTATCAAATTTGCATGAATGATTTGTTTCCTATGCCTCATGAACCATTGAACAAGGACAGACATTTAATCACCCTAAACCCATCTAAAGCGTGCTTTCATTATAGCACAGTCTCCATATTATTACCGTGTCAACGGTTTATTGCACTAGGAACTGTCCAGTCTGGAGTGTTTCTACCAGGTATAAGTCCAGTCTGGAGTGTTTCTACCAGGTATAAGTCCAGTCTGGAGTGTTTCTACCAGGTATAAGTCCAGTCTGGAGTGTTTCCACCAGGGCTATAAGTCCAGTCTGGAGTGTTTCTATCAGGTATAAGTCCAGTCTGGAGTGTTTCTACCAGGTATAAGTCCAGTCTGGAGTGTTTCTACCAGGTATAAGTCCAGTCTGGAGTGTTTCCACCAGGGCTATAAGTCCAGTCTGGAGTGTTTCTACCAGGTATAAGTCCAGTCTGGAGTGTTTCCACCAGGGCTATAAGTCCAGTCTGGAGTGTTTCTACCAGGTATAAGTCCAGTCTGGAGTGTTTCTACCAGGTATAAGTCCAGTCTGGAGTGTTTCTACCAGGTATAAGTCCAGTCTGGAGTGTTTCTACCAGGTATAAGTCCAGTCTGGAGTGTTTCTACCAGGTATAAGTCCAGTCTGGAGTATAAGTCCAGTCTGGAGTGTTTCTACCAGGTATAAGTCCAGTCTGGAGTGGGTATAAGTCCAGTCTGGAGTGTTTCCACCAGGGCTATAAGTCCAGTCTGGAGTGTTTCTAGCAGGTATAAGTCCAGTCTGGAGTGTACCAGGTATAAGTCCAGTCTGGAGTGTTTCCACCAGGGCTATAAGTCCAGTCTGGAGTGTTTCTTAAACAGGGCTTGGCCCAGAAGACATCTGCACACTCCACATTCACTCTAGCGTTCAGGATCTGAATATGCGGCTCCTGCACCTCCTGTGGCAGAAAGGAAATAGGAAGTCTGCTTGATCGCTGGCATGATAGCTGACAGATCTTGTGATTTAATCCTATGATCTAATGTGATCTTATCCTGTGACTAATCCATACCGCCGCATGGTTCTTCTTGAGGCCAATCTGTTCTTTCTCTTCAGGTTTGCCAATTCAGCCTCCACAATCTGGCACATCTCAGTTTTACTTTCACTCCTATTGACACCCACATTAGGACAATAGATTAGTGGACACAGTACAGATATGATGCCAACATTATAACTGCTATCATGTTTATGGTGTTTAAGTAATCACTTCAAAAGAAAGTCCTCCGCGGGTAATTGGGCATTTTCGCCCTGGATATTAATGTTCTTGTTCTTGATCTTATCAATAAAGACAAAGATATGGAGGAATTCAGTCATTATTTCTTCGCACACGGTGGTTTCTGTTTTGTATTGTTTACTATGTGTTCCCTTTGGTACATCACTCCGTGTTTGTAGATGTAAATGATTTAATTAAATGCACTGTCACACTGCACACATTGTCTGGGAATGGTTTAAGGAACATGATGACAAGTTCAAGGTGTTGTCATGGTCTCCAGATCTCCTACTGAGCAGGTGGGATATTTGCTGGCATGTAGAGGACCAACTGCACATTAGACATAATATCATAACAGCTCTACTGTTTATTGGCATCTAGAGGACCAACTGCACATTAGACATAATATCATAACAGCTCTACTGTTTATTGGTATGTAGAGGACCAACTGCACATTAGATATAATATCATAACAGCCCTACTGTTTATTGGTATGTAGAGGACCAACTGCACATTAGATATAATATCATAACAGCTCTACTGTTTATTGGCATCTAGAGGACCAACTGCACATTAGACATAATATCATAACAGCTCTACTGTTTATTGGCATCTAGAGGACCAACTACACATTAGACATAATATCATAACAGCTCTACTGTTTATTGGCATCTAGAGGACCAACTACACATTAGACATAATATCATAACAGCCCTACTGTTTATTGGCATCTAGAGGACCAACTGCACATTAGATATAATATCATAACAGCCCTACTGTTTATTGGCATCTAGAGGACCAACTGCACATTAGATATAATATCATAACAGCCCTACTGTTTATTGGTATGTAGAGGACCAACTGCACATTAGACATAATATCATAACAGCCCTACTGTTTATTGGTATGTAGAGGACCAACTGCACATTAGATATAATATCATAACAGCCCTACTGTTTATTGGTATGTAGAGGACCAACTGCACATTAGATATAATATCATAACAGCCCTACTGTTTATTGGCATCTAGAGGACCAACTGCACATTAGACATAATATCATAACAGCCCTACTGTTTATTGGCATCTAGAGGACCAACTGCACATTAGATATAATATCATAACAGCCCTACTGTTTATTGGTATGTAGAGGACCAACTGCACATTAGATATAATATCATAACAGCCCTACTGTTTATTGGCATCTAGAGGACCAACTGCACATTAGACATAATATCATAACAGCTCTACTGTTTATTGGCATCTAGAGGACCAACTACACATTAGATATAATATCATAACAGCTCTACTGTTTATTGGTATGTAGAGGACCAACTGCACATTAGATATAATATCATAACAGCCCTACTGTTTATTGGTATGTAGAGGACCAACTGCACATTAGATATAATATCATAACAGCCCTACTGTTTATTGGCATCTAGAGGACCAACTGCACATTAGACATAATATCATAACAGCCTACTGTTTATTTATCTAGAGGACCAACTGCACAGCTCTACTGTTTATTGGCATCTAGAGGACCAACTACACATTAGATATAATATCATAACAGCCCTACTGTTTATTGGCATCTAGAGGACCAACTACACATTAGATATAATATCATAACAGCCCTACTGTTTATTGGCATGTAGAGGACCAACTGCACATTAGATATAATATCATAACAGCCCTACTGTTTATTGGTATGTAGAGGACCAACTGCACATTAGATATAATATCATAACAGCCCTACTGTTTTGGCTAATGAGTGTAAAGTAATAGTTGTTTTTCACCTAAAGTACTGTCAAGTCTAATTTCTATTCGAACAACATTTGAAAATGTAATAAGGTCATACTAACTCAGGGTAAAACTAGAAAGAGATGCCACAAGATGTCCCTGAAATATTGGAAGGGATCATAGAATCTCAGGCAGGGCTCTTTAACTCCTGGTCCCACTGGATTGAAAACATTAGTTTCTTTGCGTTTGTCTTACTGATAATTAGTTCTCCATTAGATGTATACTAGAAGTGTTTAGGTCTTACATGGTGACAGTTGATAAGCCCTGGTCTTAACACATGTTTTTAATGCTCAGTTTTGTTGGTCTTGTAATAACCACCACTGACGCCTTCCTTGACCAATCAAGCCATTGCCTACAGAGCCAGCAGGTTTGTGGACAGGGATATTAACATGGACCTCTACTACATCCAACACCAAGTTTTACAAACCATGGGCCATATTCGTCAATGTTTTCCTAAGTTATTTCTTAAATTTGTTCCTAAGAAAGGTCCTAAGAAAAGTCTTAAATGGCATAATTGTTCGCACCTACGTTCCTATAATGATCAATACCACGTCTTCGTAAATTCAAAGCGCGTGTCAGTTGTTCCTAATTAGCATAGGTAAACGCCCCGGTATTTCCCCTAAAAGGGCGTTAAACTGCAGGGCGGAGTGGAAACTCATCGTAAAAACTGAAGTGGAGAATGCAAAAATGCCGAAACAAAAATGTATGGACAGTAGAGGATCAGACGCCAAAAGAAAAAAAACTTTAGTAGTTCAGAAGTGGAAATACTTCTGCAAGAAGTGAACAGGCAAAAATATGTAATTTTAAGCAGCGTCAGTAGTGGTTGCAAAATCAAATACAAAAAGGATGCATGAGATTTAATCACTTGTTTTGTGAACGCTGTGTCAGGGGAAGGGCGAACCACTGATGACAAAAAGTGTTTTGACATGAAGTTTGAGGCAAAAAAAGTATTGCCAAATACAAACGAGAGATGCTGACCACAGGAGGGGGAAAGGCTTGCACTGTCCTTAGCTGGACCAGCGCATCGGGGACATAATCGGAATGACCGCAATCTCGGGTGTGCCATCTACAGAAAAGTGTTAAATATAAGCAAATATTTGAAATAATTGAATATTATTTATGTTATTCTTCATAATATTTAAATCACTGTACAATTGATGAAAACGCAGAGACTAATGATTTGTCACGAAAATGTCAGCGCGCAAATCTGCGTAAGAGTGCTTTTCACTGTGCGTAGATTCTGTTCTTTCCTAAGAACAAATTCCAGATAAGTAAACATTGGTGAATGTCAGAATCTTTGTGGAAACTGCGTAAGTGGGTTTTAAGAACAAATTTCTTCTTAAGAATGGTTGAAGAATATGGCCCAATGCTTTTAGAGAATTGGAACCACGTCAAATCTATTAACAAGAACTTCAGCGTTGTCAAGGTAACGTGATCATTTCGCAACGCCCAGTCCCATTCCTATTTACAGCATGTTCAGCCATTACAGCGTATGGCACTTAATCACTTACCAGCTGACGTCAGTTTAGTCTATAAGGGTGTAGGGCTTAGGTTTTAGGGCGAATATTGGGATTGGGGGTTAGTCTAGTTTTAACCAGGCACATTGTTTGTTTGCATATGGAACTAAAATTATAAACTCCCATTGTCCCCCAGAGACAGATCTTGGAGCTGGATGGAAGTCCTGAAAGTAGGCTACATTATGTTCACAACTGATTCAAAAATCCTACAGGAGGCCTACCTTCTAAGTGTCTACAGTAGACCTACCTTCTAAGTTCCTACAGTAGGCCTACCTCCTAAGTGCCTACCTCCCAAGTGCCTACAGTAGGCCTACCTTCTAAGTTCTAGTATTGGTGTGTCATGCTGTTATCTTGACATTTAGCACTTGTTCACCACATCATGGCAATGGTGGAAATTTGTAGTGTTCAAAGAAGGAAAAAAAACACATTTTATGACCACAGCCTGATTTCCCATTACATTTTTATTGTACAAATGAAGGTACAATGATCAAATCAGACGAATTCAACTGGACAGGAAGTAAACAAAGATGAAAAGTCCAAAATAGTATCAGATAAACTTATACAACTTTTAGAAATTCTGAACGTGTGCTGTAATCGTGTGTGTATACCTAAATGCGTTAGATAAAAAGCCCCAAACGAAACACTAATGAAATAAATAAAGTGATGAGATGTCTCCTAGTTTTCGTCCTATCCAGCTAAATGTTGTCTTCTGCCTGAAGGCTTCTGATGGATGTTGTACGGTGGAGATCGTGCGATCTTCTCAGTGGTTCCTCTCCTTGGTCTCTGTGCTGGAGGAGACAACCTTCCCGTCCACCAGGGTCTGTGTGACAGTCATCACCTTGGTTTTCACTGTCCGCTGGTCCTCCAGGGCATCCTGGAGCCTAAGTGAGAGAGAGAAACACAGAGAACCATGTTTTTATCACACTCATAGCTCAAACACAGACAACAGGCCTGACCCAAAAACCACATCAACAACCTATCTGTTCCCCCATCTCTCTTAAGTAGACGTAATTGGCAGGTAATATACATGGTTCACCGTCCCTGTCACACCCTCTATCTCTCTTACTCACTTGAAGTCTCCCCCGTCCAGCAGTCTCCGGTTACGGCCCTGTCTCACCCTCTATCTCTCTTATTCACTTGAAGTCTCCCCCGTCCGGCAGTCTCTGGTTACGACCCTGTCTCACCCTCTATCTCTCTTACTCACTTGAAGTCTCCCCCGTCCAGCAGTCTCCGGTACGTAGCGATCTCAGCCTCCAGCTTCATCTTGATGTTCAGCAGGTGCTCGTACTCCTGTGTCTGCTGCTGTATGTTGGTGCGCAGTTTAGTCAGCTCAGCCTCCAGGCCCATGAGGATGTTGTTCAGGGACTCCATCTCCAGGTTGTAGCGCATCTCTGTGTCACGCAGGGTTCCATCCAGAGAGCACTTCTGTTAGAGAGAAAGAGGAAAGAAAAAACACACACAGATTGGAATTGACATTTCAACCAGACCGACAGTATCCGTCATTTTGCATATTGTTGAGGGGACCATCTTACCAAGCTCTTCTGTGAGTCCAGCTCAATTTCCAATGTCTGTAGCTGTCGACGGAGGTCGTTCATCTCTCCCTGTGCGCCTTGCAGGGCTTCTGTGTTCTGTGACACCTCGGACTGTACCTCTGTGATCTGGCAGCCACACAGAGAAGGGAAACAGCTGTCAGTTTAAACCAAACACCATCGTTCTAGCGTTCCCTCCTAACACCGTAAAGTAGTTGTCAATCAGTGTGGAGATGAGTGAAGAAGCCGTTTGGCGTTACCCGTGATTCGTGCCACGCTTTCAGCTCCTCCTGGTTTTTCAGGGCCTCTTTCTCGTACTTGGCACGCACGTCAGCCATGATGGCGGCCAGGTCGTGACCCTTGGGAGCGTCCACGTCCACCTGCACTCCGGACTGGCCGATCATGTTATGCATCTCCCTCACTTCCTGTTGGGGCCGGGAGACAATGAGAGTTCTATTTAACGAGCGGCCTCACCTTTTCAGGACCGTACCCGGCCCGAATCCTGGGGGTTGTTTCGTCAAGTGTAAATACCGGGGTTTACTTTACTGCACAGGTGTGGTCTACTGCTAAGCCATTGTAAAAACACTGGGAAATGATCAATATTGGCTTGGAGATGCGAGACAAAGACGTTAGTGACCATATTGGTTTTGGCGGTTAGGGGATTGGGTCGGGTCACGGTGAGCTTACGTTCTCGTGGTTCTTCTTCAGGAAGATGAGCTCCTCCTTCAGAGCTTCGATCTCGCTCTCGAGGTTCAAGCGGCTCATGTTGGTGTCATCGATGACCTTCCTGAGGCCGACGATGTCAGCTTCCACGGACTGCCGGATGGACAGCTCGGACTCGAACCTGCGAAGCACACGGGAAAAGAACGTCAGTGGAGAGCCAGTGTGAAGAAAGTGAAGGGTGTGAAGAAAAAAGGCTAATTCAACTGTGCAAAGAAAGTGGAGACTGTAAAGATAAAATAGCTATGTCAACTGTCTTCTCACTGTTATCATGTACTGTTATCATGTTAGCGTTAAATTCATGTGTGCAAACAGGGCGTGACGGCGTTTGTCTGTTTGTTCGCTGTTCTGTTGAGCGTTACTTACTTCACCCTGAAGTCGTCAGCAGCCAAGCGAGCGTTGTCTATCTGCAGACACAGCCCGGCGTTATCGGTCGTGGCATCGAACACCTAGCGACGACAAGGTACCAATGAGTTGGAGTCAACACGCTTTTAATGCAATACGTCGCTTCCAGGGCAGTTTCTGTTAATATGTGTCAGAGTGAAAGGTTGGCCGTGGGACCGGGAAGGCAGCTGGCCCGCGGCCAAAGTGTTTACCCTCCACGGCCGAGGTGATAAGAGCTGGGATATGGATGGTTGCAGGTTACAAAGTCCAGGGATATGCCATGCTGTTTTAACCTAAATTTGCTCATTATCACCAGAACACGTTCTGTAGTTCACATTAGTTTCTAACTGGTAAAACGTTGCCGGTAACAATTGGAGTAGTTACTTGTAACTAAGGAATAATAACTACACATTTATTTTGATAATAAATAATGGCTAGTACATTTTATTAAATAAATGTTTTAAAGGCTTGCCATGCTATGAGTTAATATTCTACCAACGGTTAAGCTGTTGGTGCAGTGGATTATGTGGGATAGGGGTAGCTGATTGGCATCAGTTGGAAGGCTGTTGAGACTGTGTGTGTGTGTGGTGCGGGTTGTTGGCATGTGTGTGTGTGTGTGTGTACATAAGTGGGTTTGATGGGGGGATGGTTACTGGGTTGGGTTTCCTGTTGTTCCTGGCTTGAAATGCCTTGTTTTTGTAAAGGATGGGCATTTGAATCAGCAATCCCATGTCAAAAGAAAAATAAACCAGTTGTGTCTAAAACACAGACATAAATAGAGTTGAAATATTGACAGAGCTAACACAGGCCCACATGAGCAGCAAGGCAAACAGCATCCTTTACAACTTTAGCCTTTCATCCTTTACCCTGTATACGAAACAGCAGACTGAACAAATATTTAAAAGGCCCGGGTGGATTGTTTAGTCCTGAGGCCACAGGACACCTGTGATGATGGCGATGCGTTTGCATGCTGTCATCACACTGCCATCACACTGTGACATCTTTTCACGCATTACAATCTTCATATTTTGAATAGCCACTGTGTTTCTTTTTGCATTCGGCATGTCCCGCCAGCAAGGTCCGAATGTCCAGACCACAGTAGCATAACTGGAATGTTCCAGAAACCGTTGGCAGATGTGGCAGAGGCCTGTGAGTCGGTGATCTGGACGACACACAGATGAATAGACTCTTTTAGGATATGATCAGTACTTAACCGGCATGGTCCGGTGACTCACAGGTACACCGGAAGGCATTATCAATCCATATATTTATCACTTATCGTTGGACTGGAACACTGTCAGATAAATGGGAAATACATTTGCCTGGTTTGATGGACAGCTTTTTAATAAGACACACGTAGAACATTCACTGGAAAACTGCCATGCTCCACCCTGAATGTGAACCATGAAATAGAACTCCCTGTCCCATATCCCGCACAACATACAGAGTTCTCTTAGGCAATACTGTCTCTATTTGAGTTTACTGTGAAACCTGCAGGCATGAGCGAGTAACTTCAGATGCTACACCATCTTATTTTGCTTTTTATTCTAACGTCTGTGTCCCAAAGAGCCGACAAAATAAACTGGCCACTTGGGAATGTTTAGAACTGGAGCCAGGTCAAGGGTCAGCTAGCAGAACACTTTGGAATTCTCTCCTTGTTATTACATTTCCTCCCCCACCTTTGTTCTCTGTCTGGAAATGTGACTCTTCTTCACCACCAAGAACGAAGCATAACCTGACCTGAGTCTTTCCTTCCCAGTTTAATAACCTGACGGGAATTTAAAACAGGGTGACTATGTTCCCCTTTTCCCTCCTGAACTGACTCATTTTCCAGGGTGACTCTTGGAGGATGTATGACTTCCTATCAGTACAGTATTACAGTATAACTACTGACTAGATTTATCCAGCATGTTATTTTCTCCTTTCTCATCCTTCATCCCTCTCACCTTCTTCCTCAGGTCATCCAAGATGGCGTTGTAGCGGCTGTAGTCGTTGGTTTCCGGGCCCTTCTTCGCCAAGGCCTCTTTAATCTTCAGCTCCAGCTTGCCATTGGCCTGCTCCAGGTTCCTCACCATCTCCAGGTAGGAGGCCAGGCGGTCGTTGAGGTTCTGCATGGCAAACTTCTCATTTCCCATGATGTCGGCGGTGTCCCCGCTGGCGTTCACCTGGACACTGCTGGACAGGGAGGCCCCGGAGACTCCGGACCCCAAACCCAGTCCTCCCATAGCGTTGCGCACGCCTGCATAGGACACGGAGGAGATGCGTGTGCCCGTGCCGCCGGCCCCGCCATAGCTGCTGGCGGCCCGGTAGACGGGAGTAGAGGTGCGAGTGATGGACTGGCTGTACCCACTGGCAGGTCCCCGGGAACTCATGCGTTGGGAGCTCATAGTTGTTGGAGTGAGAGTTAGAGAGAGAGGCACAGAGAGTTGAGTGTGGGCCGGCTGGAGCACAAATACACAGAGAGCAGGGTTTGAAAGGAAACTGCTACAACTATATAACCCCGCCGGCCCCAAATGTCCCTCCCACTGAACACGCCCCCCTCACACCAAGTTCCCTCCTCTTTTTTTCGACTCTTGTTTCATGTCAGGCTTCGCAACTCAAGTGAGATTTGAGAAATAAATTAAGTGGTGTCATTTTAGTTTGACTTATTTTTTTAAAACTTTTATTACCCTAAAGTTATTTGAGATTTGTTCATAGTTATAAAATCTTAGTTTGAGTAGGAGTTATAGATTGGTAAAACCGTATGCTCAGAATTAGAACCAAGTTTGACCTTAATTTGTTACCTATGTGTATGTCATTATTCATGTTAACCGTTTTCCAGCTTCCCACACGTTGTTTCTCAACAGTCTTCAACCATTTCATCAGAGGTTGTCATGACTACGTCAGCTGTTCCTGAGAGATCGTCCCACCTGTAACCTCATGCAATTTCCAATTTCGTACCAATTGATATCACAAACCACATACATAGTTAATGGAGCAGTACATCACACATACGTCCAGTTCTTAAATCCACAGTATTACCATACATTCTTGAGGAATATAAAGTTTTCATGGGTTGTGTGGAACTCCCTAAAGCCAGAAATCAGAAACCCACAATTTATTATTCCATTGTTTGGCAGAAATTGAAAATGAAAGGTGGTTAAACCTCTCATTATTAGTTCTAGACCTAGAACACATGGTGTGGAAGGCGGAACCGGATATGGACCTGAATGTCCTGCACTTTATAGCATATGACTTTCCAAACAAAAGAACAAATAGCCAGGCCCTGTACAGACATGCAGGAACAATGGACCATAAACAAATCCGAGAGAGACCCCCCGTCATTTTACCCGGGCATTCCTCTCTGAGACATTAGTGGAGTTGTCCTCCCTTCAACCAGTAACACGTTTTACAGACGCCTTCTCAGTTGCTGTTCCGTTCATGGTAAGCTGACACGGCCCGCATTCATTCTGTGGGGAGGAGAATGGAAGAGGTGTGAATGTAAAACCGTTTCTCAGATTTCACACACTCGGTTTGGAAAGGATAAAGGCATGTTAAATCCTCACCTACAGTATGAACAGTATTGTTGTGGCCATGAGCCAATAGTAAAAGTATGTACAAATCCGAAAGTGGCAACTCAAATAATGAACATTGATAATGTTTACAATTTAACTTGTCCCTGACATGCTGGTGTCGCACATTGCAGTATTTCGTCTAAGCATTTCACAGACACACAAGCTTATTGATGTCGAATTTGTTTTCAAATTCTTTGTGAGTCTGATGTGTGCACTTTGTCTTTTTGGTCCTGATTCGGCTTTATGTGTCAATTATAGAATTCATTCACAGGTCATTCAATCTGCTGTATATTCTCAAAACACGCCGCGTATAAACGCATGTGAACTTACGTAGACCAACGTATGTATCCTGTGCCTTACTTTGTCTTTCACTGCCACATTGAAGTGTGAGAAGCCACATCTGTCAAGTTATTATTTGGTTGGGTCAAACTGTGTTGTTTTCCTGGACCTCTGTGGGATCTGTTTTTGTTTAGGAACAGAGACCAGCTGGGCTAGGAGGCTCTTCTCTGGGTTGGTTCTGTTCACGAGGGCTTTGTTCTAGAAGATGCTGAGAGTTTCATTCCTTAAGGTGAATGGGAAATGTAACTACTCTTTTCTGCATTTAGATATTTAGTGGGTTTGTGTCTACTTCTTCTTTGCATGCTCACCAAGATACATGATGTAGCAATTCTCAAGCATGACTAGCCACAGACTAACATGCATGACCTACTAATATATATAAAATAGAATATAGAAATTATAAAATGTATACAATTGTGCAGCGCATACATTTTTATATTTGTTTGTAGTGGGTTAGAAATTGCCAGGTTCCAAGCAGTCCAACCTGCAGTTCTAACAACAGAGCTATTGTGCTATTTTCTGCAGTACAGTGCTTTCTCTGAGCTACAGGGCATTTTTGAGCTACAGTGCTTTTATACAACATTTTCTCCGTGCTGTCAGGGGTGTTTTTGTTTCCTCTCATCCCTGTAGGGGGTACTTCTGTTCGCCCAGAAAATCAGGAAGGACAAGGAGGCCGGAAATTAATGTCAAGGGGGATTCCTGTGAAATTCATAACAGCTAAACACAATTGGAGCCATGACAAAGTCATTGTTATCTTTCAAACACCAAACCCCAGTTTAATTTATTTAGTTCAATACCCTGATTATCTATAGGGGACTCTGAGGATGGTTGTAAACCTTCGGACTAATGAGTGCATTTCTCTACAGAAGTACGTCTTACACATTTCACTGTTGCGGGAAGACCAAGGATTTGCGTTTAAATGGTATTTGACGTCTCTGGGTGGATTCGGCTGTGTCTAAGCTATTCCTATTCAAACGATGTATACTGCACGTTTGTCTGAAGTGGTTTGATATTTTCCTGGTTTTGTAAAACACTGGGGGTATCAGGAATAACGACATACAAAAAAAACAAGCAGGACTGCATTAGGTGGAACATAGAGGGTTATTCTGCACATCAGCAGTCTTTCTCCAGATTGGACCTGGTTTTAAGAAAGTCTAGACTACTGTACGTTATAGGTAAATATTATGCAGTCATTACTAGAACTGACTCCAGGTAATGATGTCTGTTCAATGATATCAATGTAACTATCTACTG
Source organism: Dallia pectoralis (assembly GCA_029465975.1). Lineage (NCBI taxonomy): Eukaryota > Metazoa > Chordata > Actinopteri > Esociformes > Umbridae > Dallia > Dallia pectoralis. The sequence goes on along the minus strand of CM055728.1, from coordinate 29,327,918 downwards.
TTCTTTACTGAACATCATTTTGTTCTACTGCAGTAGTTCTAAAAATTATGTTTTTTAATGGTTTATAAAAAGAACATAAAACATTGTATTTTGTCCAGTTCCTTACTAATCTTGATTTCAATGCTTACACCTATAGAGTCTGCTAAAATCTCCTTCCGTCTTTTCTTTTGCGACCATTAGAGGATGTGTGATCATAAAGTGATGGATGTGCTTGACGATGTCTGAATCGTTTAGACAAGGCAGGATGGACCTATGATTTCATGTAGTCTACGCCAAAGTCCGACCCCCGACCATCTGAATGTTGCGGCATAAATCGAGACTTATCAGACCAGGCAACAATTTAGCTGTTTTATGTCGTCAAAATTTTGTGGGCCTGTGCAAATTGTACCCTCATTTTCCGGTTCTTAGCTGACGGGTGTGGCACCTGGCATGGTCGTCAGCCCATCTGCCCACGTTCAAAGTTAAATTTAATTTCCTCCGCATTCGGGTTGCTGCCACATGATTGGCTGATTAAATATTTGTGTTAACGAGCAGTTGAAAAGGTGTACCTGATGAAGTGGTCGGTGAGTGTATATATAATATGTATATACACATTTAGTCATTTTTGGAGAATAACTGTGAAAAAAACGACATTTATATGAGTGAAATTGTCCAATTACATTGACAATTAGGCGGTCCGACGCCTTCACATTTTCCCGAAAGTCGGAGAGACTGCCTGTAAAAAAACGAGAGCAAAACGAATCCACATAATTATTGTCAGGTAGTTCGTATAAATTAACGAAACTTCAGTTCCGACGAAGTGAGCCATAGTTTCGTAAGGCACGGACCAGTAGACCCAGTAGACTAGACATTTTGATCCGCTAGCTAATGTTAGCATTCCAGGCTCATTGACCTGTAGACCACAGCCTGCCGGGTCTTGTCCGGGTTCTCCAAGGTGCCGCACCCGCTTGGGAAACAATCACACATGAGGGGGATTTGGGTTTGTCAGGTAAACAAATACTTAGGTGACTGCCGTCCTGGTTGGGGATAACTGATCTATGGCCCATCCTGTCTGATCTTGTCTGCGTTCGTCGCTTGTTTTCGCTCGTTAGCGATCTCCCATCTAAACCATCGGTTTTCACAATGCCGGAAAATGTTGTTATTTTAAATTGTTTTCTTTTGAATCTGGGCGCTCTGTACATTGCAGAAGTTAAAGTGAAAGTTGTCATCACAGCAGACAGGCGCCCGTGTGGGCGGTGTAGCTGTACGTTTAAGTCACGTTGTATAGCTACACCGGGTTTTCTTTTTCTGGTCGCGGCATAACGATATTTCCCGATGGTCCAGCAATGAGCACAGCAAACCATGTGTCTGGCACCTGAGGTAAATGGGGTAATGTCAGACAGGGCTGCCTTGTCTTGTCACTGAGCACAGCAAACCCTCTGTCTGGCACCTGAGGTAAATGGGGTAATGTCAGACAGGGCTGCCTTGTCTTTCTCAATCAACTCCACTTCAGCAGGGCGTGTGCTTGTGAGCTCAGTTGTGGTTTTTCGCTGGGGAATGCGTTCACCTCGCTTGTGTGTGTGCCCGCGAGAACATTCTGTTTGGGGCGTAGGAAGTACGGCTTAACGTGATGTGCTTCAGAGCATCTTTGACTCTCCCTCACCTGTAACAAGCTAAGGCCATATTCTGCAGATGTTGGCTAATCTAAATTAGCACACAATAACACAGATTAGAATCGTCGCCCAGATTGAATGGTGTTCTAAGATTTCCTGGTTCCTGAGACTTGGCGGTATGGAAGTACATGACGTTATCTCTGTTCTCAACTGTAAAGCTGTTCATCACAAGTGTTTGAACTTGTTATACATTCCCGGTATCAGTATGACACATGACAGCCTGTGTGACCCTTCATAAACAGGCTGTAAAAAGATTGTATGAGACACCAATGAGCCACAGCATGAACATGTCCTGTGATATTTGGCACCGAGATATTAGCGGCAGATCCTTCAAGTTCTGTTTGTTCAGAGGTGGAGCCACCGTGGATGGGACTTGTTCGTCCGGCACGTCATACGGATTCTCAATCGGATTGAGATATTGGGAATTTGGAGGACTGGGCAACACCTTGAACTCTTCATGATTTTCCTGAAACTATTCACAAAGCATTGTGTGCAGTGTGGCAGGGAGCATTATCCTGGTGAAAGAGGCCACTGTCAACAGGGAACACCATCACCATGAAGGGGTGCGTCTGGTCTGCGTTAATGTTTAGTTTGGTGACAGGTGCCACCCTACTAGCTGACCGGAAGCACCCCACAAGCTGACCGGGAGCACCCCACAAGCTGACTGGGAGCACCCTATAAGCTGACCGGGAGCACCCTACAAGCTGACCGGGAGCACCCTACAAGCTGACCGGGAGCACCCTACAAGCTGACCGGGAGCACCCTTGTTAGGAGATGATAAGAGTTATTTTCCTCACCTCTCAGGGGTCATAATGTTTTAGCTCATACGTGTCAATGAACTTTAAGTATTCAGTTCCTGGTAGTCTGCATTAGAGCGCAGGCATGAAAGGCAGACAGTACAAATGTTGTGTCCTCAATCAGACAGGGGAAGTTTTCTAAATACCAAAACATTATTTAGCAAATATGTAAGTTCTGATTTCAAATACTAAAATTCATATTGTCATATTGTTTTGGCTCACCAGTGTACAGTGTGTTGCTACAGTGGATAACAGCGTCTGACTGAGCCAAACGCTGTGTGAATGTAACACTACAACTGGGAATATATCGTCTCATTGAGAAGTTTCACATTACCAATTAATCACAGCTTTTGTCACAGATTTGGCAAGTGGGTTCACCAATGCACTGAAACCTCGCAGGTTTTGGCTTGCCATCAAGGCCTGCGTCGGTCGTCAGTCTGATGTGTCCGCCGTCCGTGACGGGATGAAAGCTAATCACCAAACATTCAGAGTTGAGACGAGTGTGAGCCTGTAGCCGTGTCCAGGAAGGCTGACACGACGGAGCCAGTAGGCTGTGTTTACTTTTACTTTCCCCGGCCTTATCTGAGATAATGACGACTGTTATAACGAGCTGGGTTATGTGTGCTGTGCTGTGTGAGATTTGACTCACCCATTAAGGGAGAAGCGGGTTTAACGGGATTACAGTTTAACTTGTCTGCGAAGAGTTATTCGTAGCGTCCTCAGAGGGGCTTCTGGACCTGGGTTGGCCTAATGTAGCTATGTCCTTGGCTCAACTTCAGAACAGAGATTTATTTTGAAAGAATGTCTCTCGGTTTTAGGCAGGAACATGACTGAACAGAACTGGTCTGTGTGAGGCTTTTGTTTTTGGTCTCACCAGTCCTGCTGGTGTCCACCCACAATATCAGAGAACACCCACAGAGGGCCTTGTATCTAACGCCAGACACTGGGGAGACTAGCTGACCCAAGGTCAGTCTCTCAATGAGACTCGGCTGTACAGCTCTCTTAACTCTGACGATGTCAACTCACAATGGACTTCTTCTTAAAAACTCCCATTAAACACACAAAGCGCCTCAGATTTCACAGCAACATTTATGTCTAAATGCCTAACAAATATGCGCCTCGAACTCCAAGGGACAAGCTGTGTTCCGTGTTACAGGAAAAGCTGTTACAATTAACAGGTGGCTGTAGACAATTAACAGGTGTGTTCTGTGTTACAGGAGAAGCTGTTACAATTACCAGGTGGCTGTAGACAATTAACAGGTGTGTTCTGTGTTACAGGAGAAGCTGTTACAATTACCAGGTGGCTGTAGACAATTAACAGGTGTGTTCTGTGTTATAGGAGAAGCTGTTACAATTACTAGGTGGCTGTAGACAATTAACAGGTGTTTTCTGTGTTATAGGAGAAGCTGTTACAATTACCAGGTGGCTGTAGACAATTAACAGGTGTGTTCTGTGTTATAGGAGAAGCTGTTACAATTACCAGGTGGCTGTAGACAATTAACAGGTGTGTTCTGTGTTATAGGAGAAGCTGTTACAATTACCAGGTGGCTGTAGACAATTAACAGGTGTGTTCTGTGTTATAGGAGAAGCTGTTACAATTACCAGGTGGCTGTAGACAATTAACAGGTGTGTTCTGTGTTATAGGAGAAGCTGTTACAATTAACAGGTGGCTGTAGACAATTAACAGGTGTGTTCTGTGTTATAGGAGAAGCTGTTACAATTAACAGGTGGCTGTAGACAATTAACAGGTGTGTTCTGTGTTACAGGAGAAGCTGTTACAATTAACAGGTGGCTGTAGACAATTAACAGGTGTGTTCGGTGTTACAGGAGAAGCTGTTACAATTACCAGGTGGCTGTAGACAATTAACAGGTGTGTTCTGTGTTATAGGAGAAGCTGTTACAATTACCAGGTGGCTGTAGACAATTAACAGGTGTGTTCGGTGTTACAGGAGAAGCTGTTACAATTAACAGGTGGCTGTAGACAATTAACAGGTGTGTTCTGTGTTATAGGAGAAGCTGTTACAATTACTAGGTGGCTGTAGACAATTAACAGGTGTGTTCTGTGTTATAGGAGAAGCTGTTACAATTACCAGGTGGCTGTAGACAATTAACAGGTGTGTTCTGTGTTACAATTACCAGGTAGCTGTAGACAATTAACATGTATGTTCTGTGTTATAGGAGAAGCTGTTACAATTACCAGGTGGCTGTAGACAATTAACAGGTGTGTTCGGTGTTACAGGAGAAGCTGTTACAATTAACAGGTGGCTGTAGACAATTAACAGGTGTGTTCTGTGTTATAGGAGAAGCTGTTACAATTACTAGGTGGCTGTAGACAATTAACAGGTGTGTTCTGTGTTATAGGAGAAGCTGTTACAATTACCAGGTGGCTGTAGACAATTAACAGGTGTGTTCTGTGTTATAGGAGAAGCTGTTACAATTACCAGGTGGCTGTAGACAATTAACAGGTGTGTTCTGTGTTATAGGAGAAGCTGTTACAATTAACAGGTGGCTGTAGACAATTAACAGGTGTGTTCTGTGTTATAGGAGAAGCTGTTACAATTAACAGGTGGCTGTAGACAATTAACAGGTGTGTTCTGTGTTATAGGAGAAGCTGTTACAATTACTAGGTGGCTGTAGACAATTAACAGGTGTGTTCTGTGTTATAGGAGAAGCTGTTACAATTACCAGGTGGCTGTAGACAATTAACAGGTGTGTTCTGTGTTACAATTACCAGGTGGCTGTAGACAATTAACATGTATGTTCTGTGTTATAGGAGAAGCTGTTACAATTACCAGGTGGCTGTAGACAATTAACATGTATGTTCTGTGTTATAGGAGAAGCTGTTACAATTACCAGGTGGCTGTAGACAATTAACAGGTGTGTTCTACATTCTCCTCAGGATGACTGGTGCAACACAAACATCACATCACCCGGTCCCACCTGAGTGAGCGTCTGGGTGTGTGCAGGGATAAACACTTGCGAAATGCTGGCTGAATGCATTCGCTTGCAAGCAGACTGTGAAGATGACTTAAATGGACCGCACCTAATGTCTACGTCTGGAGGAATGGAGTGCGGAGGTGTTTGGTCAGGTCAGCTGAGGTCCTGCAGATATGCTCGATATAAGCTCTAGGTGAGTGCAACGTCGCATTCAAAAGACACAACTTCAGACTCGGCTGTTTGGACGTCCTGACAGTAAAAAACAACGAGTGCGCTGGTTAGTTTGAAAGGCATGTTAAAAAAAAAAAATCTTACATTGGAAGTTTAACATATGGAACGATCGTATTGGTAATCATGTTCTGGACGATTGGAACGCTGATTGGCTGACAGCCGTGGTAAATGAGGCCGTATAGCACGGGTATGACATCACAACACTTATTACTGCTCAAATTGTTTTGGTAGCCAGTAACAATTCAGGGAACGGAAAAGGGAATGTGCAAAAGTATAAAATCATTATCTTAGAATTGTAAAAAAGACGATGTAAATTAATAAAGTTATATTGCAAGGTATAGTAGATATTGTGATGATTGGTTTTATGGTGTGTAATAAAGTGATTATTGTATTATAATACTCTACAATACAGAGGGTGCGTCAGAAGCCTTTAGCATCTATTTGGACCAGTTTCATGTCACTAACTGCAATGCATCCTACTGTAGGTAGAACCAATGTCTGTGAAAGTCACCTGACCACAATGCATCCTACTGTAGGTAGAACCAGTGTCTATGAAAGTCACCTAACTGCAATGCATCCTACTGCAGGTAGAACCAATGTCTGTGAAAGTCACCTAACTGCAATGCATCCTACTGTAGATAGAACCAGTGTCTGTGAAAGTCACCTAACCACAATGCATCCTACTGTAGGTAGAACCAATGTCTGTGAAAGTCACCTAACCACAATGCATCCTACTGTAGGTAGAACCAGTGTCTGTGAAAGTCACCTAACCACAATGCATCCTACTGTAGGTAGAACCAGTGTCTGTGAAAGTCACCTAACCACAATGCATCCTACTGTAGGTAGAACCAGTGTCTGTGAAAGTCACCTAACCACAATGCATCCTACTGTAGGTAGAACCAGTGTCTGTGAAAGTCAGGCTGTGGAGAAAGTTTGACTGGATTTATGATGGTTGGGAGATGAGACACGATGGGGTGTGAGACAGTAGGCAATAAAGGTCAAACTGAAAGGTCAAGACCACATGCACATCACGCACGTGCGCACACACAGGCATCTCTCTGTCAGATTCTTTCTTTTCTTGCCACTGTCTTTATTAACACATTAAGTGCCTCTTTTTATCTTCCTCTACGACTCTCCGACGCTCATTCCAAATCTGCGTCTGCATGCCCTTCTTTCCCACCGCACACATTCTTGCTCTCAGCAATTACAGCTTGGGATCCTCCCCCCATCAGACGTTGGAGACGCAGAGGAAAGTTCCAAAATGGTTTTACGGTTTCCCGGGCAACAGAAAACAAGATCCAGGTTTATGTGGAAGCAAGCAGACAAAACGGTCCCAGACGGTACTTGGCAGGTGTTGGTGGAGTTGACACACCATATTTCACAAGCATGTGCTAGAGGCACAGTTGGAGTCCTTCGCTCTAATTTTCTGATAGTTACTACTTGCAGAGAGGCTGGGATTCCAGCGACACAATGGGTTCATTTGAGTGGACGGGCACAGGGAAAAAACACTACGTTCTCAGCCAGATGATAGGGAAGCTATTTTCAGAGAACACATACAGCTTGTTGCAGTAAATTCTCCAAGTGACCACAGTAAGATGTCTTTTAGAGGTTCAGGCGAGGGATCAGACACACACACACACACACACACACACAGGACTTCTGCAGTGCTACTGTCAGCGGTGAGCAGTCTGCTGAATTCTGGGATACCTAAACATCCTGAGATAATACAGGAGTGTCACATCCCAGCCATGTGACCACAAATATGAAGGAAGGCTTCACTACAAGTCTTAATTATGGCTGCACCGCGCCTATTTCTAAAACGACTCATCTTAGAAGCAGATTATTACCCATAACCATCTCAATGACATTATCCCTAAATCTAACTTTAAACTAAGTGACCTTTATTGTGTTAAGGATATTGTAAATTGCGTTGTATTCTGAATTCTCTGGGTGATTTATCTATCGACAAACCAGCCACAGTTGCATTACCCAACAGACAAAATGGCTCCCTGCTCTTTCACCAAGCAATATCCAAAAACAGACGCGTATCTCCCGATCTTAGTCGAATCAATTTATTTGTCTATAAAAGCTTACAACCAAAACGTGGAAGTCATTATGGGTAAGATATTTTTGTTAGGGTCGGACCCACTATTTGCTAACAGAAATGTTCTTAAGCTGTAGCTACGACATACGTATGTACTTAACGAACCCTATAGCTGGGCTCTTTGAAATGGAAAACCCCGTCTAAAATGGGGTGTCCCCAACCCCCTCGCTAACATCTCACACAGTCATAAGCAAAACTGGAAAAAATTACATGTTCCACTACTTTTCTTTTCTCTTTCCACGTCAGGCCACAGTGGCAGTTCATGCGCTCTTGCGGGAATTGGGAAAGCCTTTCCCCCGCCTCTCCCCCTGCCCCCACCGCTCTGAGCGACCACACACACACACACACACACACTCAGAGAACTGTCTCATGTGTTTGCTGAGAGTAGCACTTGGGTATGAAAATCATCTGGGAAGTTCTTCTCCTCGTGACTTGCCATCTAGAAGTCAAAAGGGATAGACAAAAAATGTATCATCTTTTATGATGAATATAGGTTGATTAAGTTCCTACAAAAGTTCCCTAATTACTCCACGGTGCCCAGTTAGGAGGGGTTGTGATGGAAGCAGAAGTCACATTTTGGTTAGACCAGTCAATGGCAGTTTTAGTGCTGAACAACCGTTTTTCCAGCGGCACGTGTCAGATTTGAGAGGAATTGAGGCTTTTACAGCAGAGACACCACATTTCACACTAAAGACTTATCCTTAGAAACGCTTCAGCAATTGTGATGTCATAGATGTATTACCATCTTGTCACAATTCCATCTGGGACCACGCCCCTGGCAGAGGTGTCCCAGCGTCATCTCTCTTCGTCGCCGGTCTTCTAGCTGCCATTGTCCAAAATCCCACTGCACACGAACGCATCCCTGGACTGTCTTGGCCTATTGTGCACACCTGTGCCTCATGTGCTGATTGCCATGTGTGTGTATATAAGCCTCCTCATTACTCTGTGTCCTTGTCCAGTATTGTTTGGTGTTACGCGTGTGTGCGGCATTTTTGACATTAAGAGAACTGTTTAGTTCTGTTACCTTATTTCGTACATTATGTTTAGAGCCTGATGTTACCAGTATCTTTTGTTAATTAAAACTTAGATTTTTCAAACACCACCTCCGCCTTTTGGTTCCTGCTTTTCCACGCCGTGACACATCTTCACTAAACCTCCATAATAACCACATGACTGGCATGTGTGCTTACTTTAATTGTCGGACAATGCTTGGAAAACATAACAAAATGCCCCAGAATCATAAAAAAACAATGTATTTAAAATGACCAAAAAAACACAATTAACCTTCTCAAATAACCGATAATGAGGATATCTAAAACAGTGAAATGAACTTGAATAACATTAAATAACACCAGAGCTTACAGTACCTGTCACGAACTCCACAGGTGTAGTGCAACCAAATGCAAAGCTTAAATCATCGTTCGTGGTTGTTTTTTTATTTATTATTGTTTAAAACCTTCACCAAAACACTAAATGCACCCCACTAAATTCCTGTGTGCAGTGAGGCTCACCACAATTGTGACAGTACCGTTCAAAAGTTGTCACAAATTGTTTGTCCATTAAAATAGCATCAATCAGAAATACAGTGTAGACATTGTAAATGTTGTATAAGGCCATTGTAGCTGAAAACATTGATTTTCAATAGAATATCTAAATAGGAATAAAACTGGCCTATAGATTAGTTATGTGTCTGGAGCATCAGCAATTGTAAGTTTATTTACTGGGCCAGTAACTTGTCAGTCTATTCTTGTTCTGGGAAATGAAGGCTCTTCCATCCGGAAACTGGCTCTTATCAGAACAGAAGTAGAAGGCCCCGGTGCCAAACCAAGAGGACAAATACATAAAATGTCTAGTTTAAAAAACAGACGCCTCACAGGTCAGTAACAGCTTCATTAAATATGCAAAACAACAGTCTCAACATCGTCAGTTATGAGGAATATATGGGATGCTGGCCTTCTAGGCAGAGTTGCAAAGAAAAAGCCACATCTCAGACTGGCTACTAAAAAGTAATGATTAAGATGGGCAAAAGAACACGGACACAAGACGGATGAAGATTGAGAAAAAAAGACTAGGTTAGAGGAAGAAGAGCTATCGCTCCATTTTGCAACGCCATGCCCTGTGGACGACGCTTGATTGGAGACAATGTCCTCATACAACTGAACAAGAGCCCAAAGCACCTGCAAACAATGAAATAACTATTTGGGAAAGAAGCAGTCAGGCTGGTTTTCTGTTTCCTGGATCTGTCACTGGATCTCAACATTTCAGGAATCAGGGGGAGAAATCTATTTATATTACCTCAACAAATGGACAACTAGAATACTAAAGAACTGCAATGGTGTAATTGTTGAAGATATGGATTTCTTTGACGTAGGACACATTTATTATTGAAATTATAAATCTATATTTTCAACTTTGTATGTGAATATATTTCCTAATAATTTTGCAAAATTTTCTGGTTTCATTTTGGTTTGCATAGAAGTGGCTCCAAACTTTTGATTGAAAGTCAATAATAATCTCCCAAGAAATTGCACATGAATGAGTCTGTCAACACTATGAAGCACACTTTATCAATACCTTTTCAAAGATTGTCACTTGAGCTTGAAAATGTAGATGTGATTCTGAAATGTAGATAGGGAAAAATGTTTCTGTGACAATCAGATATTGTCAAAGGGAGAAATATGAATCACATCCACACAATAATGAATAACAAATCTGCTTTTTTATTGTTTTAGACATCTGATTATCTTACATAGCCATAAACTCTTCTTTAGATGCCATGTACTGTAGCTATGTGAAGATTAGTGTCTTTACCAGAAAACCCCCAAATTCTTAGTCTCAGGACAGCTGGGAGTGGCCTCATCTTATGATCAATGGACACACCCTGTGGAAAAAAGCAGAACCCAAAAAGATCTACCCTCCTCACGGCCCCTCACTTCCTCTCTTATTTAATACTCACGTGTTCAATCTTTTTCTCGCTCGCTTTTGTCATCTTTAATCTCTCTCTGTAACTCTCTTTCTATCTGTCTGTTTCTCTTTTTTTCCATCTCTCTCACTGACCCTTTAGCTGTAATGCGGGACTTTGCTCCATATCTGGCCTCCTATTCTAGATTGGAATGTGCCGTGTGTGTACATAAACATGACAGGATAAATGATAAGGTTGGATGAGCGAAGGAAGTCAGCCTGGAACAGATTATGGAACAATGTCAGAGTAACATTGTAAGGAACTCATTACTTCATCACTTCTACTGGTTTCTCTGAGCTGCCATTTCTAACTCTTCCCTTCTTATCCTCGTCTCCTACACGTTTCCTCAATTTGCATTTAAAGAGACGATCAGGACTGGGTGTGTATGTGTTTTGGACCTATATATTAAGAGGACATTTATAAATAAAAATTCAACAGCTTTAAACCAGCATTCAAACAGACCACGGGTACAGTTGCTCGGTCTATGAATTTCAGAGTTGTGTAATTTTTCCAGTGCCTCCGAATTTCGAGAGAAATTAAGTTACATAATTCCCAGATTTAACATTCCCTGTGTGCACTTCACTAAACAATGCTCACTCTGGAGGTTTTTGTTTGGTTTGGTGATTTTTCCTCTGGGGACAAAAACATTGTCTGATGACACTTCCCACATTGCAGTAAATTGTTTTCATTTATCAAAGTCAGGAACAGGAAGTTTCAGACGTCTGTAGTAAATGGAAGAAGCAGCTGGTCTGTCACGAATAAACCCCCTTAGTCACACTTGCCGGAGTGGACGGAGGTTCCTTGAAATGAGGTGTTTTTATATGTGTTTCCACAGCAACCGGTCACTTGTGATTGAATAGGTTGTCAACATTCAATAGACCTACAGTAGATCCCTTTGTAGAACATTATATTATTATTATCTTATTTTATCACTGACAGAAATAAACTGATCGTCCTTCGAGTTGTATATCTACTGTAAATAAATATATGAGTGCCGAAGGTCAATGTCTACGTCTAAATGCTACAGTTTTTTCACACAACCACCAGGTCCCTGCGGTTTTCTTCCAGATCAGTAGAGGGCAGAACAGAGCAAGTGCTGCACAGGTAAAGCTATGATACTGCAGGTAGAAGGACAGGTAAGCATAATGTCTTCATAATGACTCACTGGATCGTTGAGCTCAAATGGTTTTCCTCTTGACGACCTCACGTCGGTTTCCAATATCAAAGCAGGCTTTTTATGTTGGTCACGCCTCTGTCATGTGATCATATCTGGCCAATCCTGGCCTTCCTCAGTGCTCTGGAAATGCAGGATCTTATCAACTACCTTCAAATCTCTCAAAAAATTTACCAACTGGTTCCCACAACAACCATCAGAGTGTGTAAACATTTATGCGAAAAAAACTCCCCTTTTAATGTTTTTCTCCTGTCTTTATCTTGTCTTATTTTAGTTCTGCCTCTCTCTACTTCTCTCTCTTTCTTCTCTCTCTCTCTCTCTCTCTCTCTCTCTCTAACTCTCTCTCTCTACCTCCCTCTGCTTCTCTCTCTCTACCTCTCTCTCTTCCTCTCTCTCTACCTCTCTCTCATCATCTCCCTCTCTCTTCCAGTGAATATGCACCATTTGTCTTATTTTACTCTCAGTCTATCTGTCTTAGTGCTCCCCTGTCACTCCCCCTGACCCCTGCGTCTCTCTCATTCCTTTCCTGAGACTATCCAGGAGGCCTGCTTTGTCAGATAGACCAGTTGATCCCAACCTTTCCCCTCCTTGATAACACAGATTCACTCCCAAAAGCTTATGAGGTGTCCATTTCAGATTTCTGAACACTAAACACACACCAGCTATTTAGTTGCTGTTAGTTGATGTCTATGTACCAACAGGCTTGGAGTAGAACAACCTGCATACAGAATACGGCCTGGTATTGATATAGAACCCTCCATCCTGAAACTCAAGTGTAGTTTAGCCTGGGGACAGTGCTTATCAGTCTGTCAGATCTTTATGAAAGCGTTGCACTCTGAAAGCCAAAGGTACTTGAAGATAATCTTTATCTGAGGGTAGATTTGGCTCATTGTTTTCAGGTTTGGGTGTGGTGCATCAACACGTTGACCAGGAACAGAGGCTCACATCAATAATTTAACTGACAACAAAAGGCGCCCCGAGGTGCATGAAGCCATGTGAGCCGATGGCTGTTCTGTTAACCCGTCATTAACCGGCACACTGACATGATACGTGAGAATAAAACAACACTGACATGATACGTGAGAATAAAACAACACTGACATGACACGTGAGAATAAAACAACACTGACATGATACGTGAGAATAAAACAACACTGACATTGTGTCATAAACCCGCAGTTCTGCACACAAACAAACTGTTCAGCCAAAACCTTTTATGCCTAATATGTTGATGGTCCTCTGCTTGATGTCCAAACAGTACCAACCCACCAACGCATGGACTCTACAAGACCCCTGAAGGTGTCCTGTGGTACCTGGCACCAAGACATTATCAGCAGATCCCTGAAGGTGTCCTGTGGTATCTGGCACCAAGACATTAGCAGCAGATCCCTGAAGGAGTCCTGTGGTATCTGGCACCAAGACATTAGCAGCAGATCCTTTAAGTCCTGCAAGTTGTAAAATGGAGCCGTCGTGGATCTGACTTGTTAGTCCGGCACATTCTACAGATGCTCAATCGGATTGAGATCTGGGTAATTTGAAGGCCAGGGCCACACCTTTATCCCGTTTCTCAAACTATTTTCAAACAATACGTGCAGTGTGGCAGAACACAATAACCTGCTGAAACTTGGTTAGGTCACAATAACTTTCCACTGTCATCAGGAAATACCATCGCCATGAAGTGGTGTACCTAGTCTGCGAAATTGTTTAGGTAGGTGGCAGGTGTCAAATTGACATCCATATTAATGCACGGACCCAAGGTTTCTCAGCGGAACATTGCCCAGAGCACCGCACTCCTTCCACCAGTCTGTCATTTTCCCACAGTGCATCTTGGTGCCAGCACTTCCTCAGGTAAACAGCACATACTGCCAGCACTTCCTCAGGTAAACAGCACAAACTGCCAGCACTTCCTCAGGTAAACAGCACAAACGGCCAGCACTTCCTCAGGTAAACAGCACATACTGCCAGCACTTCCTCAGGTAAACAGCACAAACTGCCAGCACTTCCTCAGGTAAACAGCACAAACGGCCAGCACTTCCTCAGGTAAACAGCACATACTGCCAGCACTTCCTCAGGTAAACAGCACTTACTGCCAGCACTTCCTCAGGTAAACAGCACATACTGCCAGCACTTCCTCAGGTAAACAGCACTTACTGCCAGCACTTCCTCAGGTACACAGCACATACTACCAGCACTTCCTCAGGTACACAGCACATACTGCCAGCACTTCCTCAGGTAAACAGCACAAACGGCCAGCACTTCCAAAGGTACACAGCACATACTGCCAGCACTTCCTAAACAGCACATACATACACGACGGCCAATGTGATAAAGAAAACAGGACTCAACAGACCAGGTAACCTTCTTCTTCTGACTTTTGGGTGCCCATTGTAGACACTTTCTATGGTGGGAATCTTGGTCACTCTGACCAGTGTGTGGCTACGTAATTCCATTTGCTGTGTGAGATGACACATTCCTCCTGTAATCATAAGGACATTTTTCAGTAACCAGTAGACGTTCTGTCGGTTCGGACCAGAAAGGATGGCCTTGGTTGCCTTGATGAGCTTTGTGTGCCCAACACTCTGTTTCCGGGTTTGTCCATTTCAGAGATGCTTTGAAAGCCAACACATTGACAACAAGAACTGATAGTTTGCTTACTATTAAATCTACCCCAGACCTTGACACATGCCTTTTGTTAGCAGATATGTTATATTATTCGCTTCACGTGTGAGTTGTCCAAGTGGTCCATCAGTGTTAAGAATATTTATTGATTATTGGTTTTGAATTTCTATAAACTTGTTGTTAAATGAAAAGACTATACACACCAGGTCTCGTTTGGTTCGTTTATTTAAAAAGCTCTAACAATACAAAACTTATAACCATTTGTTAGTAGCATCCACAATGCACTACCAGTACTTCAGAATAAAAGTCGTTATGTATACAGTACATCTGCTCTCACCTGCTCTCCCTAACAATCAGTACATTTTCTATACTTACCTGAAGGACAGGTTGTGCATGGTTATGGGTTTACATGCTAAGTGTCCTCGTTGGGTTTCACCTGTTAAGAATAAGAAAGGGTGACAAACTTAGAACAGATAGGGAAGCAGAACATTCTTCAGATACTCTGGTTTGGGTAACAAAAAGTCTTGGCGTGTGGACAGAATCAGGTTTGGGCAGCATCAACACCCCTTTTCACACCAATGTGATTTCCCAGTCTCACATCAATATCTGACATTTGTCCAGAGGGAGGTAAACTTCTATAGGTGGAGTGAAACATATTAAATGCATTTCTTTTTTTACTAGGTTGACTGAGAACACATTCCCATTCACAACCACCTTGGGAATAGTTAGGGAGGATAGCAGGGATGATTATCAGGGATGATAGTCATGGATGATAGTCATGGATGATATTCATGGATGATATTCATGGATGATAGTCATGGATGATAGTCATGGATGATAGTCATGAATGATAGTCAAGGATGATAGTCATGGATGATAGTCATGGATGATAGACAGGGACGATAGGTGGTCCCAATGGTATGAGGTAACTATTAGACACTGATACTGTTAAAATTTGTGCGATGGGATCTTTGGTGATCACAGAAAGTCAAGACACTTGTTTAATGTCCCGCCCTAAAGACGGCACTCCATACATGTCAATGTCCCCGTCACTGCCGTGGGGCATTGGGATTTTCACATATAACATCACTGCCTGCAGGGTCTGGTCTCTTAGGACTGAACCTGGTTAGGTCCGAGCCAAGCCAGCGCCGGTATGTGATGTGCTAAAATAAACAAGGAAAGTTTAGGTTCAGGTAGCCACAAATCCACAGACTCGTTTACTGTTACAGTTCAAAAGCCTTATTCCAACTGACTAGTTTTCGTCTCATATTAGGTCGTTTTCTTATCCGGACAGACGTCTTAAACAACCGTCCATCTGGTGTGATCTCTCTGCTCACACATGCTAAACTCCCCCAGTAACCCTAACAACAGGGCAGGTCTCTTCATAATCCTCCCCAAATGCCTGACCAAATATGTGGTCAGAGGAAGACCAACAGTCAGTACGCTGAGTGAATAACGACAGATAACAAACAGGCACTCAACATTTTGGGATTTTTCTTTTACGATTGAAATGGGAAAAGCTTTCTAGCGTCCTGCAGGCTTAAACTGTCCCTTTCCCAAAGCACATTTAACCCAAGGTCAAAGGTTATGTCGAACGCTAGGGCGAGTGGAATTCTGCTTTTTGTTTTGGTGAGAGACAGATAGAGAGAGATTGTGGCATGTGGACGGAGGAGGTGTGGAATTGAACACCTCTCTTTTTCCTCCTGAAAACCTATTAATCTTAAACTGTGTCTCATCCACATAAATGCCCTCCCTCACCCCAGACAACCCCCCTCCCCTCCCCCGCTCAGGCTGCCCGTTTCAGTGCATTCCTTTCCCCTGGCATCATACCTGCAAACAGTTTCACACAGCTCCAAAAATCGCCAGTCCTCCCTGGAAAAAGAGCTTGGTGTTAGTGAACTCCTGGACCATTCAGTTCTGACCCACAGCAGGGAAACTCGTGTTGGCAACATGAGCAACGGGGGGGAAAAGTTCTGCCTAGATCCATTGCTGTGTGTGCTGACTTTCTTCTCCAGCTTCTTCTTAGTTTTAAGAAAAACCTTAGTTTGTGACTCTGGACAGTTTCTAGGCATCCATACGGCACTTAGCACGTCTGCACCTCTGTGACAGGGAGTAGTCCCAAAGCACTGTCCGCTCACGATGAAAGAACTCCTCATGAGTCATTCGTGGTGGGCTAAGAAAATCCAGAATGGGCCAGAATCTGGTAGCCTTTGGGTTATGAGTCACACCGTTGACTTTTCCTTCCGTTTTGCTAAGCTATTGTGTATTATTTTTACTTCTGGCTCATGGCTATGTGAGGAACCGAGCACACTACCAGGTACATCACAAGAAGGGGAGGATGATATTTGAGACCACGAGTCACCAGGATGTCCTCACCACAGACACAAAAGTTTGATGGCAAATGTGGCCATATCTCTTTGTTGCTAGGCATTGATAGGTCACTTTTTTATACTCTTTTGTTATTACTTGTAAAATGAGAGACATCATCAAATGCCGATTCCCATGTCAGAAATAGAGCAAGAGAAAACTGAGACATCTCCTGGGAATCCAGTGACTAGCAACCCAAAACATTCTGATCTGATCGACAACCCACAGCTAAAAAACATTTTCCAATTCCAAAAGAGCTGTTCTACAACGACTCTGAACTAGAAGTCCTTCACAATTTCCCATCTGAAGTTTATCAACTTTGAACACAGATTCCTTCCTTTTGTTTTCTGTTCTGGCCTGTGAATAGGAAATGCAAACTCCCCACCCAAACTCATATCAAACGCTACACCCCACCCCTCACACACTCCCAAGGAAGCACGAAAAAAAAATGGATTTCAATGCACTCCAAGTATAAACAACACAATTCCATTGTGGGCAATCATTTGAAACAGCAGCCAGTAAGTTTGCATCCCAGATGATTTGTAGCATGTGAGAAGTAAGGCTCAGTCATTTTGTCCGGTGTACTAACCAAACCTAATTAGACCACTGTGCTCTAAGGCCCTTCATCTACACCCACACATCAGGCCGCTGTAATGTAAATACGGCATACAGGCTATTCTGCATGCTTTTGTACTTGCGTAAACACACAGACACACCCCAAACACACATAAAGGAGCGGGCATTGTCTGACACAATCACACGCTACCAACATACAACACGAGAGACCACCACGTAGACCATACACACTAATGGAGATGAAATCATCATAACACGCCTAGTACACACAACCAGGACCACACACACGCCGTCACGCTTCGACGGAAAATAAATCTCCTGCAGGCAAACCCTGTGAGCTGGTAATAGCTCTGCAACGTGCTTCTACACATGAGTATATTAATAATGAGTTATTATGAGATCAGACATGACAAGGCCTTGCAACTTAGGTACTAAACGTCTAACTAAAAGCTCTACTTTGACAGTAATTAATGACAATCGTCTTGTTTGCAAGTAAATTCAGGTCCTTCCTTTTGTAGTACACCTGCGGTGTTAAAGCACAGTATGATGACGATTACAGGCACATAACTCAATGTACAATACAGACTGTAATTCATGAATAAAATAATAATGTGTTTGTATTGCAACAAGATTCCACACATAACAGCATATTAATCACACGTGGGTTTATGTCAAACATGACCAAAAAAACAACGGATGATGGGGAGAGAATGTGTTTACTAAGTGGGTTGAATTCACACCCATGCTGTAGCAGTATATGTGCACAGCACACGAGACAAACGCTCAGGCCATGCAACGTGTTTCATTTCAAAATGACTTCTTATGAGATATAATGTGTAGAATGTCTGTAAGTATTAGGATAAACTGTAAAGCAGACTGCGTGGTACAAATCTCTGTGGGACGTAAAGCAACCCAGGTAACTCAGGTAACACATATAACAGAGAATGCAACATGTTTGTGTTATCTTAGATGTACGTGTTGCCTTTTGGAAACCTCCAATTCAGTGGCGCCGCGCCCACAGGAAGAGACCTATATAATCATCACAACCTGCAAATTCTTCCCCCGGGTGTGGCCGATTGTCAGGGACTTAAGGTCAGTGTGTTGTTTCAGACTGGGTGCATTTGGTGGACAGTGAACCCATAAAGCCCTTGATCGAAATCTCACCTAAAGAGACAGATTCAAACGGATAAGTCACCTCCTGTTTCTTTATATTGAGGCGGAAATCAAAACATTCTCTGCACTCTGTTTTAATATCTTTCATCTAGTTTGCTTTCCTTCGCTCAAAGGCCACTTTGCCTCACAGCTGTCGTCCTCCACCAGAACTAAGACCAATCCAGACATAAACAACAGGTAGAAATGAGCAGACGCTGTGAGCTAACCTACCAGGACCAGATAACCTCTATGAGTCATTATCTCTAGTGTGTGTCATTATCTCTAGTGTGAGTCATTATCTCTAGTGTGTGACCTTATCTCTAGTATGTGTCATTATCTCTAGTGTGTGACATTATCTCTAGTATGAGTCATTATCTCTAGTGTGAGTCATTATCTCTAGTATGTGTCATTATCTCTAGTGTGTGTCATTATCTCTAGTATGTGTCATTATCTCTAGTGTGTGTCATTATCTCTAGTGTGTGTCATTATCTCTAGTGTCATTATCTCTAGTGTCATTATCTCTAGTGTGTGTCATTATCTCTAGTGTGTGACACTATCTATAGTGTGTGTCATTATCTCTAGTGTGTGTCATTATCTCTAGTGTGTGGCATTATCTCTAGTATGTGTCATTATCTCTAGTGTGTGTCATTATCTCTAGTATGTGGCATTATCTCTAGTATGTGTCATTATCTCTAGTGTGTGGCATTATCTCTAGTATGTAACATTATCTCTAGTGTGTGGCATTATCTCTAGTATGTGGCATTATCTCTAGTATGTGGCATTATCTCTAGTATGTGGCATTATCTCTAGTGTGTGTCATTAACTCTAGTGTGTGTCATTATCTCTAGTGTGTGTCATTATCTCTAGTGTGTGTCATTATCTCTAGTGTGTGTCATTATATCTAGTGTGTGTCATTATCTCTAGTGTGAGTCATTATCTCTAGTGTGTGTCATTATCTCTAGTGTGTGACATTATCTCCAGTGTGAGTCATTATCTCTAGTATGTGGCATTATGTGTCATTATCTCTAGTGTGTGTCATTATCTCTAGTGTGTGACATTACCTCTAGTGTGTGACATTATCTCTAGTATGTGTCATTATCACTAGTGTGTGACATTATCTCTAGTATGAGTCATTATCTCTAGTGTGTGTCATTATCTCTAGTGTGTGTCATTATCTCTAGTATGAGTCATTATCTCTAGTATGTGTCATTATCTCTAGTGTGTGTCATTATCTCTAGTGTGAGTCATTATCTCTAGTGTGAGTCATTATCTCTAGTGTGTGTCATTATCTCTAGTGTGTGTCATTATCTCTAGTATGTGGCATTATCTCTAGTATGTGTCATTATCTCTAGTATGTGTCATTATCTCTAGTGTGTGGCATTTTCTCTAGTATGTGTCATTATCTTTAGTGTGTGGCATTATCTCTAGTATGTGTCATTATCTCTAGTGTGTGTCATTATCTCTAGTATGTGTCATTATCTCTAGTGTGTGTCATTATCTCTAGTGTGTGACATTACCTCTAGTGTGTGACATTATCTCTAGTATGTGTCATTATCACTAGTGTGTGACATTATCTCTAGTATGAGTCATTATCTCTAGTGTGTGGCATTATCTCTAGTATGTGTCATTATCTCTAGTGTGTGTCATTATCTCTAGTGTGTGTCATTATCTCTAGTGTGAGTCATTATCTCTAGTGTGAGTCATTATCTCTAGTGTGTGTCATTATCTCTAGTATGTGTCATTATCTCTAGTATGTGGCATTATCTCTAGTATGTGTCATTATCTCTAGTATGTGTCATTATCTCTAGTGTGTGGCATTATCTCAAGTATGTGTCATTATCTCTAGTGTGTGGCATTATCTCTAGTATGTGTCATTATCTCTAGTGTGTGTCATTATCTCTAGTGTGTGTCATTATCTCAAGTGTGTGTCATTATCTCTAGTGTGTGTCATTATCTCTAGTGTGTGTCATTATCTCTAGTGTGAGTCATTATCTCTAGTGTGTGTCATTATCTCTAGTGTGTGGCATTATCTCTAGTATGTATCATTATCTCTAGTGTGTGGCATTATCTCTAGTATGTGGCATTATCTCTAGTATGTGTCATTATCTCTAGTATGTGGCATTATCTCTAGTATGTGTCATTATCTCTAGTGTGTGTCATTATCTCTAGTGTGTGACATTATCTCTAGTATGTGTCATTATCTCTAGTATGTGACATTATCTCTAGTGTGTGACATTATCTCTAGTGTGTGTCATTATCTCTAGTATGTGTCATCTCTAGTATGTGTCATCTCTAGTATGTGTCCCATGTGACTAGAGTAATGACAACTGACAACAGCAAAGGCTAATCTTATGAATGAACACGCTGACATGCGCATATCTGTCACGATCACTGCTCAGAGGAACGGCAGGTGAGGAATGGCTAGCCCGTAAACTACCGTGCGTCCTTTTACAGTCCAAATTATCTAGCAGCACAACTGTCCGGAAACCTACACACGCCTGTAGACACCTAAACACACCTGTAGACACCTAGACACGCCTGTAGACACCTAGACACGCCTGTAGACACCTAGACACGCCTGTAGACACCTAGACACTAAACCTCAGAAATGTCAATGTGGCACAATCAAATTAAGTGGAGGGATACTCTCAGGAACAGAAATGGTATTTTATGAGGTAAGAGACAGTTAATTGAGGATTAGAATTTTCCACTGGATTTTTACCACACAAGCTTAAAATACTTTTTGCCGAAGCTGAAGCCAAAGTCATCCATGTTGCTTATATTTTTCATGCGGTTTCCCAGTGGCTCACTGTTCTCTGGAAGTCAAAGTCAACATGTGGAACGGAGTTCCTTTATTATCCTGGGCGCTCTACTGAGAATTGTGTTTCTGTTTTGTTTTTTCTCCACATTTCGGCTTTCTTGTGAATTGATGAATGAGGAGGAGAGAGTGTTGCGAAAATAGCTGTGAGCCAGATTTAAACCCATGCTGCAGCAGTACATGTGCAGCCAGAAAATGGCTTGGACAACTGGAACACCCTAGGCCACACATTTCCATATTCAACCATATCTCTTTTTATCTCCAATTCGGCATAATTTGACCACAGTATGTCAGGCCAACAGTTTATAGGTAAAACCTGATGTGACACCCGCTACCGCCACAAGTCAAGTCTCTGTCACTCCTGCTACAACCACCACACACCAGCCAGTCTGCACTCGTTCCCAATCACCTGAGTACTAGCACCTGGGATCTCTTACCACCAGTATATGTAGTCCCTGTTTTCTCTGTGCCAGTTGTGAGGTATTGTTTGTTTGCACATCATTACTGAGTTTGTAGATGTCACACTGTAGTTGCTTTCCTGGTTTGATCCTCATTCGCCTGTTCCCGTTTAAGTCTGTTGCCTGTACTGTATCCTGGTGTTTGGATTTATTGGTTCTGATCTCTGCCTGTTATACAACTACTCTGCTGGATATCAGACTTGAATAAATGAGGCGCTCTGTGCTTGAATCCCAAACTGTTTCATAGAGCTTCGTTTCTACTGATCTGACGTAAATGTCTTCAAAATGACAAAGAAGTGTTATGCTAATTGTTTTGGGAAAATCCCTGTATTTGAAAATACATTAAAATACATTATAAAGGGCTTAAATTACATTGAGTCAGCTTTGTGTATGATTCTTTAATCACAAATGTCTTGAGGGCTTAGCTAGAAGTGTGAAATGAACGCTTCCTCATTCAAAAATAACCCAGTCAGAAATGAGCTAGTGGGTTTTGCAGGTCTGGGCACCACTGAGAGAATCTGTGGTCTAAACTACTCTGTTGTTTTAGCGTTGGCATGTTGTAGTGCACATACTCATTCCGAATATCCTTCCATTTTAATGATGTCAAGGAAAATGAAAATGAAACACGTAACTAATACATAGTATTGATGTCTGATTTTTTATTTTATGGATATAATTTTATGGAATAAAACGTAATTTAACTTCAACAAAAACCCTTCAGCTGTGATTAAACGAACTGCAGAAGTTTTTGAAGCACAACTCGGGTGCTTCCTCTTCCTTGAAAGCTACAACGGCAATTTATTTGTTCTTTGCATTGTTAGAACGGATGTGTTTCTACTGCTGGAAAAGCATTCCAAAAACTGGCACAGCAAGATACACTGTGTTCACATCTGTTGGTGAACTACAGGGTTGGAATTAGTTTAGATTCAAAGTCTGTTCAAGTCCTGTGGTATGTCGCCACAAGTGATTGCACACGATACGGTTATTCTTATCCCGGTGTCCATGGCAACAACCCTTAACGCTGCATGACAACTGTATCTGGCAAAGTCATCAGGGGTAGCTGTGGTAACCCCGTTACCATAACAACATGGGGCGTGGCAGCAAAAGCTCGGACAAGAAAAGCATGGAGGGAGAACTGTGAACGTTTCATAAAAGTGACAGGATTTATTTCCTTGAAGAACGGCATGAACGCTGGCCAAACAGATCCTGCGAATAAAGAGCCTCTGTTTTCAGTGAACAGGAAATGCTCCTGAATATGGTGAGAAAGAGAGAAAATGTTCCAGGAGTTAGAAACCCTTTGTGGGCAGTATATGGGCTGAGGGCCACAGTGTTCAGAAGGATCAGGCTTTTCCATCTAAACAGAGGTTATTTATTTCCTTGCCATTTTTCTCTAAACCATCAGAAACGACATCTTAATTGGACCCTCCTGTTGTGGCAAGAGTCTTTCTGCACAGAAAACTTTTTTCTTACATTTACTTTTCATTCTTTTGTCCGGGGTCTTCGGTCGGGGTCTTCAGACGGGGTCTTTAGACAGGACTGTATTGTCTCTGGACCCCCCCCCCCACCAATCTTCAGTCCCACAGTTAATGTGACGGGTGACACCTTAAGACTGATGCAAACCTGGCTTGACAACTATTAGCTGTTCTACCGGGTTGTGCTGCTGACCACTGACCACCTGGTTGTCATCATCTAAAGTCCACCTGGTTGTCATCATCTAAAGTCCACCTGGCTGTCATCATCTAAAGTCCACCTGGTTGTCATCATCTAAAGTCCACCTGGTTGTCATCATCTAAAGTCCACCTGGTTGTCATCATCTAAAGTCCACCTAGTTGTCATCATCTAAAATCCACCTGGTTGTCATTGTCTAAAGTCCACCTCGTTGTCATCATCTAAAGTCCACCTCGTTGTCATCATCTAAAGTCCACCTGGTTGTCATCATCTAAAATCCACCTGGTTGTCATTGTCTAAAGTCCACCTGGTTATCATTGTCTAAAGTCCACCTAGTTGTCATTGTCTAAAGTCCACCTGGTTATCATTGTCTAAAGTCCACCTCGTTGTCATCATCTAAAGTCCACCTGGTTGTCATCATCTAAAATCCACCTGGTTGTCATTGTCTAAAGTCCACCTGGTTGTCATTGTCTAAAGTCCACCTAGTTGTCATTGTCTAAAGTCCACCTGGTACCCAGCGCAGGCAGATGAGGACTGGCCACCGCTTAGATTGGGATTTTCAGTATATAATTTGACTAAGCATACAAGGAGTTTCACTTGAACTTTAACCTCCTTGGCTAGACAAAAGGAGCGCTAGTAGGAACATTGCGCGCATCTTGGCAGTAGAGAGAGAATGTGGCAGATTTCCTCAAAAAAGTGATTTATTTTGTCACAGAGCAGAGAACCAAATACGTTTGATTTGGAATTGATCAAATCACAATGAATTTCATTGATTTTAACTAGTGGATAAAGGCAGATGGATTTAGTTATGGTTGTTAGATTAAGGCCCGGGGTCAGAGACTGACTGGTATATCAGTCATTCACTATCCATACCAGTCAGTCTCTGACTGACTGGTATGGATAGTGAATGACTATCCATACCAGTCAGTCATTCACTATCCATACCAGTCAGTCACAGACTGACTGGTATGGATAGTGAATGACTGATATAATTATTGACTGACTTGTGTGGATAGTGAATGACTGGTATGGATAGTGACTGACTGGTATGGATACTGACTGACTGGTATAGATAGTGAATGACTGGTATGGATTATGACTGACTGGTATAAATAAAAGCCTGACTGGTATGGATTATGACTGACTGGTATAAATAAAAGCCTGACTGGTATGGATTATGACTGACTGGTATGGATAGTGACTGACTGGTATGGATTATGACTGACTGGTATGGATAGTGGCTGACTGGTATGGATACTGACTGACTGGCATTGTGAAGCTATGATGATACTAAAATAAAACCTCATTCAGGCAGACATAAAATAGATTCTCCAAAAAGCCATTACTAAAAAATGTGAACTTCAAAGTAAGTTATGCATACCTAGCATAGCGAATGATATCATGAGTTTTTGCATTTGTCGGTTGGCAATTTGTTTAGTAATCTTTGCAATCACATTAGCACTATACCGAAACACTGCTAACAAAACTGCTCTTGTTGTTGAACACTACAACTTAAAGCCCAGCAACGAGTTTCTTATGATATTTTTACATAACTAATGAAAAGTATTTTCTCTCTTTGTTTTAATAAAATACATCTGATCCAGTTTTATATTGGAATCAAACCAAAGACTTACATTGTGTTGTATCAAAAATGTTCAGATTTTATGAGAGTCCAAGACCTCTGAATAAACGAGTTGTGTTTTCATTCGACCAGTTAGGGAGTTGTTCAGACCTGGGACACCAGATGAGATCAGTAAATTATGAATACGGACAGAAACCCACTCTGGACATCATATGGAAAACCCGGGTTGAGCCCATACTATCAAAACCAGGGTTGAGCCCATACTATCAAAACCTGGGTTTAGCCCATACTATCAAAACCCGGGTTGAGCCCATACTATCAAAACCCGGGTTGAGCCCATACTATCAAAACCAGGGTTTAGCCCATACTATCAAAACCTGGGTTTAGCCCATACTATCAAAACCTGGGTTTAGCCCATACTATCAAAACCCGGGTTGAGCCCATACTATCAAAACCCGGGTTTAGCCCATACTATCAAAACCTGGGTTTAGCCCATACTATCAAAACCCGGGTTGAGCCCATACTATCAAAACCCGGGTTGAGCCCATACTATCAAAACCCGTGTTGAGCCCATACTATCAAAACCCGGGTTGAGCCCATACTATCAAAACCCGGGTTGAGCCCATACTATCAAAACCCGGGTTGAGCCCATACTATCAAAACCCGGGTTGAGCCCATACTATCAAAACCTGGGTTTAGCCCATACTATCAAAACCAGGGTTTAGCCCATACTATCAAAACCCGGGTTGAGCCCATACTATCAAAACCCGGGTTGAGCCCATACTATCAAAACCCGGGTTGAGCCCATACTATCAAAACCAGGGTTTAGCCCATACTATCAAAACCAGGGTTTAGCCCATACTATCAAAACCTGGGTTTAGCCCATACTATCAAAACCCGGGTTGAGCCCATACTATCAAAACCCGGGTTTAGCCCATACTATCAAAACCCGGGTTTAGCCCATACTATCAAAACCCGGGTTTAGCCCATACTATCAAAACCAGGGTTTAGCCCATACTATCAAAACCTGGGTTTAGCCCATACTATCAAAACCAGGGTTTAGCCCATACTATCAAAACCAGGGTTTAGCCCATACTATCAAAACCAGGGTTTAGCCCATACTATCAAAACCAGGGTTTAGCCCATACTATCAAAACCCGGGTTGAGCCCATACTATCAAAACCCGGGTTTAGCACATACTATCAAAACCAGGGTTTAGCCCATACTATCAAAACCTGGGTTTAGCCCATACTATAAAAACCCGGGTTTAGCCATACTATCAAGACCCGGGTTTAGCACATACTATCAAAACCCGGGTTTAGCCCATACTATCAAAACCCGGGTTTAGCCCATACTATCAAAACCCGGGTTTAGCCCATACTATCAAAACCCGGGTTTAGCCCATACTATCAAAACCTGGGTTTAGCCCATACTATCAAAACCTGAGTTTAGCCCATACTATCAAAACCTGAGTTTAGCCCATACTATCAAAACCTGAGTTTAGCCCATACTATCAAAACCCGGGTTTAGCCCATACTATCAAAACCCGTTCTTCCTAAACATAATATTGACACCAATCTGTGACTGTGGTGAACATTTAGTGATCAGGTGATCTGGGCTGACATTTAAATCGGGCGCATCCTACTCCAAACATAAAAACACCTTTTGTAAAAACATGACTACTCAAGCAGTCCTAAACAAATCAAGATCCTGCCGCAAAAGTAAAGAATCACAAGTGAACAAAGGAGGATTGTTAATCTGGGTGGTAATGATGATTAAATCTCCACTCCCTTTTTTCAGTAGAATAAAAGCACTTGTGACTTGAGAGGGGTTACAAACGTTCCACAACACACCCTATTTTGCGTCCTTCTGTGTGTTTTCATGTGTGTGTGTGTGTGTGTGTGTGTGCTGGTCGGGTCAAAGGTTGTGAGAGACAGTATATCCAATTACCATTTAAACAGAGTTGACTGCAAACCCACCTGAAACTACTGGCAATGCAATCATCTCTGTGTAAACATTGATGAATTGTCCCACTCCACATATCTCCTCAGAAACTATTAATGAAACAATCATTTCGTGTATACTACCACAGCGGAGAACAGAGGTTCCTCACACTGTACAAATAGACAATCTTATGAAGCGGAAGCAACCTGTGACTTAACATTTTACTGACCTCGCTGAGGCAACTTATCTCCGATGATATAGTCTTCACCAAACTCTGAGCTGGTGTCAATAGGTCAACTGTTTAGATAGCACAAGGACCAGAACTTCTTCGCTGGCTCCCCAGCTAAACTGAAATGATGGTGAACGCCCATTTGAACGCAACATTTGTTGTTAGGTGAGTATTTGTAACATCACACTTGAACATTACAACAGCTGGAATTCACAGTAGGATATCGTTAAACCTCGTGGGAGCACTACAGTTACACAACTCACCCACTTGGATAGATTGTAAGGGAGTGAGAGAGTCACACTTGATGTATTTCTCAAGGTTTCCATGACAACAACAACGGCAGGACTGAGGTTTTTGGTCATGACTCATGCGACTGGAAAGGAAAGGTGAAAAAGGAAACCCATGCCAAAGCTGTGTGTACTTGGGTCCCAACCGAAAATCCTTACCACAGAGAATCACACCCAATGGGAACTTATCTATAAACCGAAGCTAAGATTCAGCTAATTGCATTTTTGTTGGACAGTATTGGAAGCAAGCCGTAACAGAGAAAGTGACATGGTTTAAGAGGGTACCAAACAATAAATCACAGTATTGTCTGTATAAAAATAAATGTTAACTTGGGGTACATCTATGCATAGGTTATTAATGTATATTGTAAAGAATAGGGAACCAGAACCAATCCATGAGGCACACCCTTTAACACACGCTGCTTATGCACCTTGTGGCAAATAATGAGAGTTTGGAAATAAGTCACATTGCACAAAGCACAAAGGGCAACTGTGGAAGCACTGACTTCCTAACTAATAACATTTAATTTGATCTTAATAAAAGATAAAAAAGACAAGATACAGTATGTGCAATTAACTCAACAGCCTACTGAAACAATAAACAATAATCTAAATGATTAGGACTTGTGACTGACTTGTTTTTATTCAAACTAACCATGTACCTCCGACCATGTACCTCTGACCATGTACCTCTGAGTTAGTCATTTAGTCAGTTTAAAAACAATCAACTGATTGTTTATTGGATGAGCAAGTAACAGCATTTAAAGGCTTGTTTTTGAGACTGAAATATAACAACACAAGTTATTAAATGCTCATGAAAGAAGTCAACAAAAGGGACTTTGTCTTTGAAAATGCATTTCACCACTGAAATATTTTGTAATTTTTCAAATTTGTTTGGGAAATTCCCAAACCGGATTTCTGAACTGCCTGGATATTTGGGATATCATAGCAGGTTTATGCAACTCTAACCCTTGGTTTGTGTAACATGTTGCGAGGCTCAGAGGAATTCTCCTAAGGCATGATAGAAACTACAGCAATATGCCCCTTTGGGTGGAAGACAGAAACATCTAGCTGGTCGGTGCAGTTTCCCCCTCGTTCCCATGAATAAAAACAATGGGTGATAAAGAACAGGATGGAACAGAAACAACCGAGATTTAACTGAAAGTGTGAAACACATATGGGCCTCATTAAATGAGAAATGCGTGTGTCATTCCATATCAGGACGAAACACTTCACTGCTCCAGGCTCAATGCGATCCGAGTGTGCTATGGTGTCCTGTTTTACGCCTTCAGAACAGTATCTGTTGGGCCAGTATCCAAGCCAGACAAAAGGGATGCCGAGTGAGCATTCCTCCATACACTGACGAGCTCTTTAAAACCCCTTAGTCGTATAACACACTTGACTACACTTCATGTAAATCCATGGGGCGTGACACTTTGAATGAGCTGAGGGAGAGCTGGGAAAAAAGTAGAAGTGAGATCATATGAGGTCGATAATGTTTGCAACGTTCCGTATTCATTTTAGCGTGAGGCCAGCAGATGAATACAAAATCATATTTTGTCGACTTATAGGTATATAAGTGCATAAAACCTTTAAGTTACATGATTGTAAAATGTAACCCTCATGAACACACAGGCAAAATCAATGACACCTAAGCAAACCACATAGACATATGACAGAATATGTTAACTAGGGAGCAGGCTGGCACTGTCACAAGGCCTTGATAGATCTGTTTCACTACAAAGCAGTCCTGTCGAGGACGCGCTGTTATCATATTTCACCCGAGGCTTTCACATTCCAGTGGGGAGTCTCGTGTCTGAGACCTTAAACAAACAACAACAGAAAGATGCAGACCCGTAACTTCCAGACAAAGCCGACGAGCAACTTTTGTTTTGTTCCCTAAAGGTTCTGAAACACAGGTAATAATTTAGTCGGCTGTCGTTAGAAACGAAAAGTGTTTTGTTACACTGCACCAGTCCACCCCTTCACACTGGGGCCTGTCCAATGAGAGACGACCCTTGGCCCCTCCCACCGGGGAGGCTCTTAAAACTAGTGCTGGAACTTTTCCTCTGCCTGTCCACTCTGGGTCTACCCTGCGCTCCACACAAGCCCTATCACCGTTCAGTCTCCTGCGCTCAGCAACCACTCAACTGCAGCCATGTCACTCAGGAAAACTACCAGCTACACCGTCAAGTCCTCCTCTGGTGGAGCGGCACCCCGCAGCTTCAGCAGCATGTCCTACTCCGGACCCAGCCAGGTGGCCTCCCGTCAGAGCTACAGCGTCCGGAGCTCCTACGGTGGGGCCAACAGGGGCATGGGAGGTGGGTATGGAGCGGGCAGTGGAGGCGGCAGCTACATCACCAGCTCCTCCGCCTACGGTGGTGGAATGGGTCTGGGCATGAGCATGGGTGGAGGTGGAGGCGTCCACACCCCTGTCACCGCCGTCCAGGTGAACAAGAGCCTGCTGGCCCCCCTTAACCTGGAGATCGACCCCAACATCCAGATCGTACGCAACCATGAGAAGGAGCAGATCAAAGGCCTCAACAACCGCTTTGCCTCCTTCATTGACAAGGTCAGTCGCAGTAACTTTTATTTGTGTGTGTGTGTGTGTGTGTGTGTGTATCTGACTCTCTGTACATATCAAGATATCCGAGAATGCCCTTTGCCTCGAGCATTCGGATGAAAAGGGGAAACGCACAGCAGTGTGTCATTCATTTATTTTTATCAGCAGTTACGGTGTTGCAGTGGTTGGTTGTGAAATGTGGAACCGTAGAGAAAGTCCATTAAATATCTAGTGTGACCAGTACTGCCACATGACATATGATATCCGTTAAAGAGTTCTAGGCTGAAAGCAAACACAAAAAATGTGCAAAGGGTCAGTTTTCCTGTCTGTACTCTCAATAACTCTCATCCGAGACGTTTTCGGTAATTGTGCTTTCATTGTGATGAATTACAGACGGGCATTTGGACGGTGTGGGGGAGGAGAAGTTTGTACTGAAGGGTGTGTCTGTCTTTGGTTAGAGCCTAGGTCACACTGATCTGGTTTACCTTAGGAACGGCTGCTCTGCCTCAGAGAAGGGGCGTGGCCAGGCTGGTTCGCTGGCTACTCTAAATAAGGTCATGCACCTGGAACCCAGACAGGGCCATTTTGTAAAACCCCATCATTACTGAAAATCATTGCACTGTCCTCATTCCCAAAAAGTATTGGGACATTGGAGCATAACCGATTGATAGGTTGGCCCATACGGGAAGGGGGAGGCCGACGTCACAGTGGAGTCAAACATCTGGGGTTAACATTTACACATGATAGCAATGGTTGATACGGCTTTAATCAATCCCTGTGGGTGTTTTCTAAAAGGCTTTCCATGTTGCCTCTGCGTCCTACTGCAGAGCCTGTTCCTGTGTGGGTTAATATTTAAAAAGCCGGGTTTCGTGTTCTACCAACACCGGCGGGTTGGTTACAAAACCAGGAACAAACGAATCCCAAAGAGGATTTTGGCGACTCTTCAAAGAAAAAATATATCAGCGCTCCTTCCGTATCTTGTCTGACAATTTCCGATCTGCTTGGATGTGAGACATAGGAGCAATGTCCACTGACAACCACCTATTTGTAGTATCTCCATGCCAACAGTGAGACAACATGCCCCCCCATCCCGTGACACTATCCTGTACTCCGTTATTTCCTTAATTGTTCAGCGGGTGCCACGCCCAGCTTTGTCCAGCTCTTTGTCCAGCTCCTCTCCATTCTCTCAGAGTAGGGTGGTCGCCCCACCTCCACACCTCGCCTTTGAAACAGGAAAACAGGGAGGCCTAAATAACATCACAAGCAACTCTTTCCACCTCCCCCCTCTGCCTCCTGGAAGGACGCACGTCATAGCTTCCTCTGAAAAATAGCCAGCACAGTCCGTCCTAAATAATGGGCCTGCTGTCCCAGAAAGACGACTTAGTGAAGAAAGAAGTACAAAACTGAAACATCCTGCTTGAGAAATACACTAAGAAGATGACAGGAGGATATTCATTCAAGCTAAAACGTCAGTGCCCGAAATCCATCTAATAAATCCTCTCCACACACACAGGTGCGCTTCCTGGAGCAGCAGAACAAGATGCTGGAGACCAAGTGGAACCTCCTGCAGGGCCAGACCACCACCCGCTCCAACATCGACGCCATGTTTGAGGCCTACATCTCCAACCTGCGCAGACAGCTGGACAGCCTTGGTAACGACAAGATGAGGCTGGAGGCTGATCTGCACAACATGCAGGGCCTGGTCGAGGACTTCAAGAACAAGTGAGTTTGCTATTTCACTCATTGCCTTCATTGAGAAGAGGCCATTGGCCACGTCTTCAGAGAATAGCAGCACGATGCAGGGCACATTTGAAGTGGTTCGGGAAAAGCACATGAAAGCATACATAGGAAAGGGTTTTTATTAATTTAATCAGTAACAATGGGCCTGCTAGTGTGAGGTAATTTGAGAAGTATCAATGGGCAACAACACCCCCGGCACTCCATTGTCTTCACATGACTGGAAGTTACCCAATTGAGTCGGCACGTCCTGAAAGTCTTATTCTGTTTAATTTGACCGAGTTGGACGGCGCTCAGCTCCGGCTCACGTAGATCATCGCATCATGGCAACAGAACACAAATCGTGGCCGCCTTTTCCGACAGTCTTGACAAATTGTGAGAACATTAGTTGTCTGTGTCCTCGGGGCTGAAACAACAGGCAATGGAACATTTTACAAGTCTGGCCATGAGTCAAGAGAACAGTGTAACGATTTGCTGTGGACGTGTCACTCCTGCCCCCTAGTGTAAAAACTGTGTATTACAACACAGTAACAATACTGTACACTGTCGATACGACTAATAGAAAATATTTAAATATTTGTGATAAAATTAATGTTTAGCCACATTACAGACCCTCGTTAACGTTATTCTCCGTTCTCTCATCAGGTATGAAGATGAGATCAACAAGCGTACTGAGTGTGAAAACGACTTTGTGCTCATCAAGAAGGTTAGCGACTTAACTGTTTTTCCCCATTAGTTATTCTGGCTTTATTTTACAAATCTATTAAGTTACTAATATTCAATGTCTCTCTCAGGATGTGGACGAGGCCTACATGAACAAGGTTGAGCTAGAGGCTAAGCTGGAGAGCATGACCGATGAAATCAACTTCCTGAGGCAGATCCACGACGAGGTACTGTACTGAGCTCATCAGCTAGCAACTTCCTGTTTATTTAACTCCATAACCGTTGAGTTCCAATACCCCAGGGCATATTAACCATTCATAGCATATCAGACTGCTTCTTTCTGACTGCATCTCTCTTTACAACAAAATGCTAGGTTATTTACATCGTACTCCTCATACAATTGGTCAATTAAATCATTATTCGTGAAAAACATAATATCTACTTTTTTGAAGAAAAATGTCCTATGACTGTGATGGTTGCCTCACGGCCTATCCTAAAATTAATTCGTACATTTTAATTCCCTCTGTGAAAGAGTGCCTTATAAATGACTCAAATTTAAATGCAGTGGATTACAATCAGATGTGTTGTTGGCTGTTCCAACATCTGCTCTGATTTATTTGTTTGTACGTCGTTCATCTCCTGGCTCATGGTTTTATTTTTATATACACTGGAATGGATCGGCGGTAAGCCTACATCTGTTTGGCACCTAAACTCTAGAGTCAAACTGCTGGTATCCATCTGTGTGGGTCTCTGAGGCTTGGCTGGGTTCAGAGAGTTTTCTCTGCTTTGGGCCCAAGTTTTTAATGGTCTCTTTCTCTCCCTTTTTCTCTCTTTCTCTCCCTTCTCCTCTCACTCTCTTTCACTCTGATTCACCAGGAGCTGCGTGAGCTGCAGTGCCAGATTAAGGACACCTCAGTGGTGGTGGAGATGGACAACAGCCGTAACCTGGACATGGACTCCATCGTGGCTGAAGTCCGCGCCCAGTATGAGGACATCGCCAACCGCAGTCGGGCTGAAGCCGAGACGTGGTACAAGAGCAAGGTAACGCGTTAGCACCCACAATATGTTAGCACCCACAATATGTTAGCACCCACAATATGTTAGCACCCACAATATGTTAGCACCCACAATATGTTAGCACCCACAATATGTTAGCACCCACAATATGTTAGCACCCACAATATGTTAGCACCCACAATATGTTAGCACCCACAATATGTTAGCAACCACAACATGTTAGCACCCACAATATGTTAGCACTCAAAATATGTTAGCACCCACAATAATTTAGCACCCACAATAAGTTAGCACCCACAATATGTTAGCACTCAAAATATGTTAGCAACCACAACATGTTAGCACCCACAATATGTTAGCACTCAAAATATGTTAGCACCCACAATATGTTAGCACCCACAATATGTTAGCAACCACAACATGTTAGCACCCACAATATGTTAGCACTCAAAATATGTTAGCACCCACAATAATTTAGCACCCACAATAAGTTAGCACCCACAATATGTTAGCACTCAAAATATGTCTAGCCCTTTTCCTTTGGGTCTGTAAATTATTCTCATGGATGCTAACAACCTTTCTGTGCAATGTGCAATCTGGTTCAAATTAAAGTCAGCCATTTTATTCCACGCTGATCATGCATCAGTAACAAAGCATCTGGTTTTCGTTACTGTCTGATTTTTAGTATGAGGAGATGCAGACATCTGCTACCAGATATGGGGACGACCTGAGATCCACCAAGACAGAGATCGCTGACCTGAACCGCATGATCCAGAGACTGCAGTCCGAGATCGACTCCGTCAAAGGACAGGTAATACTCTCAAGACTCTAGTGTTAGCTGAGACTGTTCTGGTATTTGCCTGTCGGTATCCAGTGGTGAATATGACTAACAATGGCCATTAGGTCAATAGTCTTCTCTGGAGATTGCAACTTGTCAAAATTGGAGCAGATATCTCACACCAATATATCTTTAAAGATAACCATGTGTAAAAACATACCCTAGTGGTTAGTTCAGGATTTTATTTATAGAATTTGGTCATTTAGTTTACTGCAAGAACGGGTTAATGGCATGTAGACCCGCACAGTGTTGACTTAATATGTTATTTTCCCCAGGGCGTTACTTTACATATGAGCACAAATAGTAATTTGCTGTGCCTTTGTCTTATTAGCATGCTAACCTGTAATGTGCTGTGTCTTGGTCTTGTTAGCATGCTTACCTGTAATGTGCTGTGTCTTTGTCTTTTTAGCATGCTAACCTGTAATGTGCTTGGTCTTGTTAGCATGCTAACCTGTAATGTGCTGTGTCTTGGTCTTGTTAGCATGCTTACCTGTAATGTGCTGTGTCTTGGTCTTTTTAGCATGCTAACCTGTATTGTGCTTGGTCTTGTTAGGGTGCTAACCTGTAATGTGCTTGGTCTTGTTAGCGTGCTAACCTGTAATGTGCTGTGTCTTTGTCTTGTTAGCGTGCTAACCTGGAGAACCAGATTGCGGAGGCAGAGGAGCGTGGTGAAATGGCTGTGAAAGATGCTAAGGCCCGTATCAAGGATCTGGAGGATGCCCTGCAGAGGGCCAAGCAGGACATGGCGCGCCAGATCAGAGAGTACCAGGACCTGATGAATGTCAAGCTAGCCCTGGACATTGAGATCGCCACCTACAGGAAGCTTCTGGAAGGAGAGGAGGACAGGTGAGCCTTTTTGATATCCACAGCAATGGGAAACTTCAATAAAAGTAAAAGTTATTTATATAACATGAGTAAAAAGCATTTTGAAATATAATAATGTAGTTTTTATTATGTTATTAACATTTTTCAATCGTCTTCTTTTCGTCACTAGACTAGCAAGCGGTATCCAGTCCATCAATATCTCCAAACAGAGCTGTAAGTATTGGCGTCGCCACTAACATTGCTTATGGTGCGTTAAAAAATTTGTGCGGTTAGCGTTCAGCCAACCCCTATTCACCAGTAGCCAATCTCTCTGTGTCACCTACAGCTAGCTACAACTCCTACCCCTCTGAGAGCGTTAACAGCAGCTACAGCAGCGGCTACTCCAGCGGATTCTCCGGCGGATACGGTGGCGGATACGGTGGCAAGACGAGCTACAGCACCGGCAGCGGCAGTGGTTACGGAGGCGGCAGCGGTTACGGAGGCGGCAGCAACGTCACAACCCTGAACAAGAAGAGTGTCGTCATCAAGATGATCGAGACCAAGGACGGCAAAGTGGTCTCCGAGTCCTCTGAAGTGGTTGAGGACTGAGCTGGTCTAAAGTCACCGTGTCTACTTTCTCGCTCCGCATTCCACTACAGTGTATTAATTCAAGTCATAGGCAAAGCAATGCTACGTTAGCACAAATAGAAATGAGGCTCTTGAAGCAATAAAACATTTGTGTTCCTACCAAAGATTTGAAATGGACCAAAGAATATTTTTCTTGTTCACTGTGTGCCTTAACCCGATTCTAATTACGTACTAAAACAAAACGACTGCAGTTTGGCCATCGATAAGTAAATAAGCAGAAGGGGCAAGTTGCAACTAGTGGAACGTTCCCTCCTCGCCCTGGTAACCAATAGGAGGGCCATTCTCTTTACAGTTTTGTTGCATAAAATGGACGACTGTGTTCAAAGTGTTGTTTAGAGGGAATAATGAAATTAATGAATGTAACAGTGCAGCACGAGAGTTTCCTGTCTTTAATGTCTGCTAGGCTAGATAGTTGTGCATGTCTTACCTGTTGTTCTCTGTTGTTCTCACAAGAAGATGCCCATTTTGCCCAAGGTGTTTTCACTAGCAACAAATTAAATGTGTTTAATGAAAACTGCATCTGCGTTTCCTGTGTTAATTTTGCATGCTCAAATTCTTGCTAATGTCATTAGGATATAAAAAACGATTAATCAATGCCAGTTTCAAAACTACGAGGTAACAAGGATGTCTGTTCCACACAGCAAACACTTTCACCCACAAGTGGGGTATGGAAGTCATGTTTAGTTAAAAAGTAAAAAGTAATGTTTAGTAACTGTGACATCTGTCCATATGTCTTGAATGATCAGGTCGAAGGGACCAGTCACAGACATCCCTACCTGAAATAACACATTTCTGGGAGGTGTTTTCACGCACGCGCACACAACATTTTATTATGACACAACAATCTGTCAGCTGTGAATAAATAGCGTCTTTTAGCAGCACGAATAGGGAACAATCATTTGGGATATTGTATGTAATCATCAGGGAGCAACTTTTTAAAAAATTTAGCATTGGGATGTCTGCAGTCAATCTGACACTTACCCACACGATTTTACTTTATTTGTTTAGTGTTATTAGTTTGGTGGGTAATGGTTGATATTGAGTCAAAAAAGTGTTCATGTTGATGCTCTAGATATTTTCTACTGGCTGTCAGTAACTCACCCTTATCTTAATGCTTATCTTAACATTATCCATCAACATAAATCTTATTTAAAACCTAACCCAAACTTTAGCAAGGAGTTACTTATCAACAGATAATTTGATATAAGTGTGGCGATCATAGCCTAGTGCTATTTATTTAACATACAGATGCATTCTGGGACTTTTTGGATTGTTTTATGTGTTTAAACATCTGTTGAACTTTGGAACTAAATTATATGGTCCGATGAGACAAAAATATAGCTTTGTGGCCAAAAAAGTCAGTCAGATTTTGCAAGGAGCATTTGTCAGACACTAATGCATTTCAATCCACTGTCCTTTTTTTTAAGAAATACCTACCAACATTTATTTTCAATTTAAGGTAATACGACCCCTGCTGAATGGTTTGGGGCATGACTGATAAATAAACACCTCACTGTACTTTTCCAAACTCAGCGTCAGTGTAAATAAAAAAAAATGTGTTTCACTTTGTCTACTGAAGGGAAAAATGTGTTTCCCCCGTCGTACCTTACACCTCTATTAGTCAGCAATATGACTAAATATATAGAAATTGGACCAAAATTCAAACTCATTAATAAACAAAGAAAAAAAAATCTAAAAAGTATTTTGAAGTAAAAACAATGTCTAGCTAAATTCAGATTGTATAACCTATAGATGGGATAAAATAAGATGGATGAAGGTCAATGCACACTTATTAGTGAAAACATTATGACTGTTATGACTTAATGTCTAATATGCTGCTGGTTCTCTGCATACCACCAGAACAGTACCAACCCGCCTAGCCAAGGACTCTATAAGACCCCTGAAGGTGTCCTGTGGTATCTGGCATTAAGACATTAGCAGCAGATCCTACATGTCCTGTCAGTTGCGAGGTGGAGGCGCTGTGGATTGGACTTGTTGGTCCGGCACATCCCACATATTCCTCAAACCACATATTCCTCAAACCACATATTCATCAAACCACATATTCATCAAACCACATATTCCTCAAACCACATATTCCTCAAACCACATATTCCTCAAACCATTCCCCAACAATGTGTGCATTGTGGCAGGGCTTATTATTCGGCCAGAAGGGGTCACTGACATCAAGGAACACCATTGCGTAAAGGGGTGTATCTGGTCTGCAACAATGTTTAGGGAAGGAAGTTGCTGCAACACACTGCCTAACTGTGCTAATCAGGAGCCTATAGTCCAGTGATGGACAGAAACCTAGCCTATTGTTTGGTGATAGGGCTGAAACTAGCAGATTTCTACACACCAGCAATACCAGTACAGACTTCTACACTCTAGTAAATACCAATACAGACACCACAAGACAGTTACTTACAGCTGATCTGACAATGCAGGTTTAGCCAACAAGGAAATGGAGCACACTGTAATGTAAATGTAAATGTCAACCTGTTTAATACATTTTAAAAGCTAACTACTTATAGCGTAGCAGCCCAGCCTTTACTTCATAATTCATAAAAGTATTTGACCAAAAAGTAGATGATCATATTATTAATTTTTATTTACAGTTAGGGTGAAGAGATGCTAGAACCTCCCAGAAGACAACCATGTCTGTTTCATCTCATCATCAATCAGGCTTTCATAGTAGAGTGGCTAGACAGAAGCCGGAAGGACTAAAGAGAGCAGAAAGAAAACAATTCTATTGAGTGGTGAAAAAAATGTCAAGTCAAATATCTCATCAACTGACTAATACCATCTCATCAACTGACTAATACCATCTCATCAACTGACTAATACCATCTCATCAACTGACTAATACCATCTCATCAACTGACTAATACCATCTCATCAACTGACTAATACCATCTCATCAACTGACTAATACCATCTCATCAACTGACTAATACCATCTCATCAACTGACTAATACCATCTCATCAACTGACTAATACCATCTCATCAACTGACTAATACCATCTCATCAACTGACTAATACCATCTCATCAACTGACTAATACCATCTCATCAACTGACTAATACCATCTCATCAACTGACTAATACCATCTCATCAACTGACTAATACCATCTCATCAACTGACTAATACCATCTCATCAACTGACTAATACCATCTCATCAACTGACTAATACCATCTCATCAACTGACTAATACCATCTCATCAACTGACTAATACCATCTCATCAACTGACTAATACCATCTCATCAACTGACTAATACCATCTCATCAACTGACTAATACCATCTCATCAACTGACTAATACCATCTCATCAACTGACTAATACCATCTCATCAACTGACTAATACCATCTCATCAACTGACTAATACCATCTCATCAACTGACTAATACCATCTCATCAACTGACTAATACCATCTCATCAACTGACTAATACCATCTCATCAACTGACTAATACCATCTCATCAACTGACTAATACCATCTCATCAACTGACTAATACCATCCCTACAGTGCAGCATAAGAGCGGGCACACCATGCTATGGGGATGCTTCTCAGAGGCAGGAACAGAGAGACTGGTCAGGATTGAGGGCAGGCTGAATGGAGCGAAAAAACAAAGAGGCCTTTGATGAAAACCTGATCCAGAATGCACAGAACCTCTGACTAGGCGATTCATCTTTCAGCATGACAGCGATCCAAAGCGCAGAGCCAAGACAACAAGTGGCTTTGAGGCAAGTCCTTGAATGTCCTTGAGTGACCGAACCAATGCACACACTTGAATGCCATTGAATGTCTATGAAAGAAATGGAGAAATTTCCCTAAATTCAGGTGTTCAAACCTGGTAATGGCATTCCAAAGACTGAAAGTGTCGATTGTTGCCTAAGTACTTGTGCTTGCTTGCTAATGGCTTTGAATACCTATGTAATGTGTTTTTGATTTGGCAATATGGAATGTTTTGGGGAAATTAATAATGAATGAACTATATAAAACAATATAATGTGGAGATCGTGAGGAGGATTGAATACCGAATCCTATTCAAACTCAGGTAAAGAGTCTTTGCATACCATCCCTGTATATTGTCTGCAATCAGTAGTACCTCTACACCACAAACGATTCTAAGTATGTGTAAATGTACCTGGCAAAGGCAAGTCTGATTCTAATTTATGTTTTGATCTATTTTCCTGGCTCTCTGACAGGGGCATTCCAGGTGTAGGTTTGCCAGACTGGGAACGAAGCCACAGATTTTTCCAGGGCCAGGTTCCCAGCCCTGAATGATTCCTTAGCAAAGTGTAATACCAACAGATCAGCTCTCACTCACACACTGCTTCATTGAGTTGATCGTGATCACAGAATATCCGAGGGGGGCATTCAGGTTTCGGGGTGAGTTTCCTGTGCCACCTTTTGGACAGGCGCCTGCTCTGGATATTTCTACGTTATCAACATGAGATATGGCGGAAAACTTCCCTAAGCACACTGAGTATTATTTTAATAGGCAGACAATCCCTAAACAAGGCCAAAGCCAGACGTCAATTTCAGGGCAAAACCAAGGCCTGAGGGGACCGTATCTATACTGATTCTCTTCTTATTGCACTAATAGCAGCTAAGAAATATTAATTTTGAAATACGACTGCCTCAGGTACATTTGCACCACTATCATGGATTCTGCCCACTTTTCTTTCACAACCTGTAAAGAGAGTTCTGTAAATAATAGATATCCTCTATTCCATTGTAAAGCCAGTAGAGGGAACACTATAATCGATGTGGTCCACTGTGGTGGAAGACATACCAGTTGTGCTCAGCAGGAGGCAGCGTTGAGTCACGATCGTTTCATTCCGGCTCATCGCGGCTGCTCATCCAGCACTCATATGGGCACGCCCTTCTCCTGACTGGCTGCCCAACACCCAGTTTCAGAATGAGTGTGCAGCACATTTGAGTGACTGTAGTCAGCGGTATAATACTGAATGAAAAACACATGCAGTGGCCTTCCTAATGCACTTTGAGATGCTACCTCACAGAAGCAGCTGCAAATTCAGTTTAAGCCATGCTTTTAGCAGTGAGGCCTTATGATACGCACTACCTAAACACAAACTGTAGCATTTGTTAATCCACAAATGGGCCAGCAGGTGGAACGGTTATAACACACAATGCATACGACACTCAAGCTTGCATTTCTAGGATGTTCAAAACGACAGTAATATGTGTCCCGGACAAACATTCATTGCCAATTCATTTTCATTGGTTAATTCTCAATATGTGTATCATCTGTTTAAATGCATTCATACAGATGCAGACATGTAGATCTACAATACCAAACACATACAAAATGAGAGACTCATGTCAAGTCAAACACACGGTACATTCTGCTTGAAGCTGAACGGGAAGGTTTGTCAAACTCCAGTCCGTGTGCCACACCCACGGTTCCTCTAGGTGAATGGTTATGACAGGTACAGATAGGCATTTTACGGCTCAGGCACTTAATGATTCATAGCCTGGCACCTGTAGGTAGGTTTTCTACAATTGTCTGGCACTGCCCGTTAAGGGAATCTCCATTTTGGAGTAGCCAGTTGTCTTCTTTATTGTCTGCAGATCTCTCAGGCCACCTCTGGGAGATGTCCCACTCAGCTCACTGCGTACAACCTTGGTTGTTATTTGTTGCCCAACGCTTTTGCAGGGAGAGTTGGTTTTGTGAGCAGACGTGGTTGTGGTTTTACAAATCAAATGACAAGTTCCTGTCTAATGTGACACACTCAACACACATCACAAAAACAGAAAGAATACCGGATTCCAAGATGTGTCATGGTAGTAGAGAATAGCGGCAGATCATATTGATCACTGAACATTTTCTGTCTGTCTGTTTTATGCTTTTTATGAACATTCAATGCATCTTAGTACACCACGTTCCAAATTATTATGCCAATTATATTTTCCTTTATAGTCGATGCAAATGACAGTCAGTTTAATTTTCTAGTCACCAAACGTTAGGGTATAAGTCGAATTTCATTCATTGAACGAAACCACCAAATCAAAACAGTATTTTTTTCAAATCAAAACAGTGTCAATTTTTTTATGCACAACAGAGTTTCTAAACATGTTATAGGTTGTAAAGAACTGAAAATGTTCAATTGTTAAATTTGCAGCATTAGGAGGTCACATTTACTGTAATCAAAAGCTATTTCAATCAAACACAACTTAACAGGGCAAGTGACATGTTAACATAGGACCCCTTCATTTATATCACTTTCACAATTCTTGCATCCATTGAACTTGTGAGTTTATGGAGAGTTTCTGCTTGAATTTCTTTGCAGGATGTCAGAATAGCCTCTCAGAGCTGCTGTTTTGATGCAACTGCCTCCCACCCTCATAGATCCTCCTGCTTGAGGATGCTCCTAAGGTTCTCCTAAGGTTCTCAAACATAGGGTTGAGGTCAAGAGAGGATGGAGGCCACACCATGATACACTTTTGTTGCCAGCGGTTCAGACATTAATGGCTGTGTGTTGAGTTATTAATGGCTGTGTGTTGAGTTATTAATGGCTGTGTGTTGAGTTATTAATGGCTGTGTGTTGAGTTATTTTGAGGGGACAGCAAATGTACACTGTTATACAAGCTGCACACTCACTACTTTACATTGTAGCAAAGTGGCATTAGCTCAGTGTTGTCACAAGAAAACATATAATCAAATATTTACAAAAATGCGAGGGCTGTACTTACTTTTGTGACAGACTGTATATGGATTTTTCTTTTTTTTTGCTATTATTATTGTTGCTTTATATCTTGTTAAAGTATTAATGTGTAGATGTTGCGTGCCATGTCATGATAATTACGGCGTTCAGAATGCTGCTGGGGGATTCAGTGGAAC
Source organism: Dallia pectoralis (assembly GCA_029465975.1). NCBI lineage: Eukaryota > Metazoa > Chordata > Actinopteri > Esociformes > Umbridae > Dallia > Dallia pectoralis. Next base: position 29,285,208 of record CM055728.1, on the reverse strand, counting down.
TTAAAATATCTGATGAATTCTCATTATTTCTACGAAAAAAATTAATCTGTTTGTCACTGCGGAGATTAGAAATTGTTCATAAAGAGGAGTACAATGGGTTCTGGGCATCTGCCTCCGGAGACAGGGAATGATTGAGAATACCCTGTAGGAACATTCATCATGTTCTTGTCACGTCTGTATATCACGTCTCATCACGGCCCCTCCCAGATGTCTCCCTCCAGGCAACTCAGCGTTTTAAAGGAATGTTACAACTACAACATCTCAGTCATTGGCAACTGCCCTCCTGTTGTCGCACTGAGCACTGAGCGTTCAACCGAACACTGTGCAGCTCCATCCAAATGCATTCCATGGGTGGTTGCAGCATCAGCCAATCAGGAACCGGCAGCGCTACATGGAAAAGTGTCGAACATTCTGCTTGGATCGTTCCAGATTTTAAGTGAACGATCCATTGACATTACTTTTTGGTTAATTCTGTTTTTCAGTCAATTAAAATTCTCCATTATTATAGTTTTTTTTACAGTCCGTGAAATTACAATTTCAACAGAAGTTCAAGGTCAAATTACCCATCCTGCTCCACTTTTATCCACTTGTATTCCTTTTCTGTCTCCTTCTGTTTCTAATATTTCAAAATAAAGAACCCCCCTACCCTCACGCATACAAATGAATACCCTCTTTTGGTCTGTATGATCAATCAATAGGCCTATGTGTTTACTAGCACGGAAACCCCAAATCATGGAATGTGTGTATCAAAGGTTGATTACTGGATTGTTCTGGCTGTCAGGTTAACACATACATATTCAAAAAAAAAACAGAAAGGGTCCCATACAACGAACACATGGAATATTGCCATGGTAAATCTGCGGCACAGTGCAGGTCGAAACAAGGCACAACCACCACACACATCTCTCCGCAGGGCTCTGTGATGGGCGTGGCCACGTGTCAGGGCCTGCCCGTCCTCGAGGGATACTTGATCAAACTGGAGGCGGCGTCGGCCAATCAATGCAGAGGGTTTATCAATGAGGGAGTATTTACAATAGATAGCCAAAGTTGACACTAAGTCATGAATCTGTCAGCTGCTCCAACTGCCACATCATAGGACAACAAACTCAGCTGGTAGCTACAGGACAGAGGACCACATGTTGAAACGCTAAAGCATACATGGCGTTCAAATAGAGTGTGCTATTTCTGGTTCTGGTCGGATAATACTGAACATGGTATATTGTACTATATTGTAGGTAACAGCTCGACTTGAAAAAATACACTAGCAGTAAAATACACTAGCAATAAAATACACTACAAACAAAATACAATTAGGCTAATAAGTGGAAGTCTGCATGTGCATGTGGGGGGGGGGGTTATCACACATCTTAATGCGTGTATTTATCGGAACCAGAATATTTTAATTTAAAGGGAGGGTTCATCTCCTAAAACAAAAACAGCGGCATCGTTGTTATATACAGTTGGTTTTGTTATTTTCTCAGATCTAATTCTGTGTGTTTTCTTTCTATCTCTGTTCGGTTCCTCTCTGTAGTTTCTACTGACGCTCCTCGCCCTGCAGCTTTAAACCCTGCTAATTTCAGGCCTGCACAACCTGTGTGCAAATCCCTGCCTCCATCAGCATGTGGAGCTGTCAATCTGCTGTCATCATAACCGAGTTCACGCAGACTGAGGCTACCCTACAGGCCTGTGACATTTCAACCTTGAAAATACTGCCAATCTGGCTCTTTTCATTTGTATTAAAAAATGTTTATTCACTGTTTATTCACTACCCGTTGTTTAGTTCTTAATTATGCCGAGTATCTGTTCAGGTGTATCTCCAATGCACTATACATACAGGTATATCATTGCATGTATGACACGTGCCTTGTATAATATTACATATTACAGATATTGCTGTGGTTTAATTTACACTCTCATGCCAGACAAAAGGCAATGCATTTGTTGTTTAGGCTTGATAGATGATTAAACAGACTAGCAGATGACTCAAGGGAAGGCATAGATAGTGTGTCCACTGGTACACAGTGGGCTAAGAGGCTGTGGATTTGCCCCTTGATCTTACAACAACCCCAGGGGCTTCATTTTGGTTCTAACAAATATTCTGTCTTAGAACGGGCCCCTATTTTTCTGTTGCAACTCAAATTCCCTCCTTGCATTTGCAACGTCAAATCTCTGGAGTAAAGCAATCATTTATAAATACTTCCTTGACTCCTTGAAATAATCTATAAAAAAACGATGTCCAAATCATGTTACAGCATTCTGAATGGCTTGTTTTGACAGGTTCCTTTAAATAAATGCATAGTGCAAATGCATCTCATTCATTATCTCCTTTTGTTAAAGATTGTGAAAATGATTTGTCTCTTTGCCAGAGGTGTCAAAAAGTTCAAATAAGTCACAAGTCATGCCAAGTCAAAAATCATGAATATTGTAAATTGAGTAAACTTGTCACGTAACTTGAGGCCTCATATGCTATTCACTGTTTTTTATTCAACTCTGTAATCTATCATCCATTTTGTAAACATTACGTTACAGAAAATGAAATGTATGTTTGAAGGACCCAATGAACAGCTTTCCAAAGAGTTTTATAATCAGAAACCACTTGGTGTAGTGCAGGAGAAAGCCAAATACAGAGTCGATAACACGTTCTGGGTCTTTATTTGAAAATAACAACAAACACTGAACAGAAAACATACATTGAGATAAATAATAATGTGCATACCAAGCGACTTACTAATTAAAGATAACAGCAATGTGGAATAACATAACACTCACCACTAATGAAACGTGACATACAAATTATGAGAAGCACCAAGTAGACCAAACTAGCAACTAAAATATCCAACCACCTCTGGTGTGCACAATAAAAACAAACCCAACCGTAACTAACGAGTGCAAAACCCTCGGAGTGGGGACTTAGTGTCCATCATTCGTGACAGAACCTCCCTTCAAGGTCCTGACCCCCGGACAGGCCAAGCAAAAAGATTGAGCAGTGGGAACGCAAGGGAGGCGGCCCGGGCCAAGGAGTCCAGCCCCTTACGGGCTCAGGCAAAGGCCAGACCTCTACAGGTCGGGGACCAAACCTTTGCAAGCTCAGGTCCAAGGGAAAGCGCTGGCTGCTGCTTCTGGCAAGTATACTGCTCAGGGGTGTAGCAAAACTGTAGCATGCGAGTCCACCCACCCTCAGGCTCCACTGGCTTTTGTTCTTAAGGCTCCTTATACTGTCACGAACCACTCGGTGTAGAGCAGGAAAAAGCCAAAGTCGCAGTCGATATCACATTCTGCGTATTTATTTGAAAATACAAACACGAATGGAAAACATTCTCTGAGAGAAATAAAAATGCCCATTACCCCGCGATTTGCTAATTAAACATAACCGCGATGTGGAATAACAAAACCTAGTGTACGCCACTCATGACATTTGTATCATTAGCCATATATCCAAGCTAGCTAGATTAAGGCCTAGTCATTTGCCATCCATGTTCGTATTAATTTTAAAACAAGTGAAAGTGAATTAGAATGTCTTATTTTGTAGGCTGGAGTTTTCAATATTGTCAAATGTCGCAACTTGGATGGATCGATCCATTTAACACTTGAGTTTGTAATAAAAATAGAACAGTATTTTTTCAAGACCAAGCATGGATTCTGCATGGATTTGGCTCTAGCGGATTCTGGGGGACTGGAATTCCTAGACGTTCTAGTGTTAAAGCCAAGATGACAGTGCAATTTATGTTCATTCATGCATCGAGCGCTCTCTAACATACACATGAGACTCCATGAATGTGTGTGTGTGTGTGTGTATGGAATGTGAGTTATAGAGATTGACACTAAGTGTGTGATTCTTTGGAAAGTGTGTGATTGAATAAGCGAGGAGATTTATGGGCATCAATAAGCAGGGGTTTAGAAGACCCTACAGTGCAGATCTGAGGTCAGGGCATATACAGTGTGCTCATGAGTGTTCATACCGAGGGCAGGGCATATACAGTGTGCAGATCTGAGGTCAGGGCATATACAGTGTGCATACTGAGGTCAGGGCATATACAGTGTGCAGATCTGAGGTCAGGGCATATATAGTGTGCTCATGAGTGTTCATACCGAGGGCAGGGCATATACAGTGTGCAGATCTGAGGTCAGGGCATATACAGTGTGCATACTGAGGTCAGGGCATATACAGTGTGCAGATCTGAGGTCAGGTCATATATAGTGTGCATACTGAGAGCAGGGCATATAGAGTGGGCATACTGAGGGCAGGGCATATACAGTGTGCATACTGAGGGCAGGGCATATACAGTGTGAATACTGAGGTCAGGGTATATACAGTGTGCATACTGAGGGCAGGGCATATACAGTGTGCATACTGAGGGCAGGGCATATACAGTGTGCATACTGAGGGCAGGGCATATACAGTGTGAATACTGAGGTCAGGGTATATACAGTGTGAATACTGAGGTCAGGGTATATACAGTGTGAATACTGAGGTCAGGGTATATACAGTGTGAATACTGAGGTCAGGGTATATACAGTGTGCAGATCTGAGGTCAGGTCATATACAGTGTGCATACTGAGAGCAGGGCATATACAGTGTGCATACTGAGGGCAGGGCATATACAGTGTGCATACTGAGGGCAGGGCATATACAGTGTGAATACTGAGGTCAGGGTATATACAGTGTGAATACTGAGGTCAGGGTATATACAGTGTGCAGATCTGAGGTCAGGGCATATACAGTGTGCAGATCTGAGGTCAGGGCATATACAGTGTGCATACTGAGGTCAGGGCATATACAGTGTGAATACTGAGGTCAGGGTATATACAGTGTGCATACTGAGGTCAGGGCATATACAGTGTGCAGATCTGAGGTCAGGGCATATATCTATATTACAAATTCTCCATGGGTATTCAAACATTTGAGCACGACTGTACGTTGTCACCACTACAGACTTTCTCTCTTGGTTGTCATGCAACCAAACACTGTATGTCGGCATTAACTGCCATTTAATTGAGGTACATGATGAAGCAAGGTAGAATGCCCCGGAAGGCAGAAATAGAGAGCCACTCACATCTGCTCCACATAGATTCTGCCAGACACTTGGACCTCCACCATAACGACACTCTCCCGGTCCTGTATCAACAGCTCATTCCTGAGCCGGGTAGTTCTGGGTTCCGGAACCAGGACGTGAACAGACACCCAACGACGGGTTTCAGTTAATGGTTCAGTATCATGTCATGATTTGCTGTGTTCTTCCCTTCTTTTTAATACCACTTTTCAGTTTGTGAATGCAAGCTGCCATACCAGCCTAATCTGTCACACAATGGAGATGAATTTCAGACAGTTAAGAACTTAATTTGTCCTTAAAGTGTAGCTAAATGCCTGTCACATTTTGTCTCTTCAAGGACTTCACACTCTTTGAGGTGTGGCCTGGCCCAAAGGCATTTGTGATTTTGAATTACGGTGTTGGCAATTATTCACAGGATAGAGTCTGATCCAAGGTCTGTTTGCCAGCGAAAGGGGTGTGGAGAGGAAGGTGAGAGTGTCTTAGGATTGTTCCGAGCTGAAGGAAAACATGACAGGTGAAAGGGAATAGAAAAACTGGAACCGTACAAACACTTTTCCATACTGAGATATGGTTACACATGATAGTTGGCAAAAGCTTGAAGGGTTGCTCCTCTGTCCAATAAATCAAATTGTTACCGCAGTTTTTCAGTCACTGGGTAGGCTGGGCCAGATCCATAAAACAAATGTTCCATGTAATCAACATTTGACCTTACATTTGACCTTACTGTAGTTTTTAAATGCAATGCAATTTTTTTGGCTTCAATTGTCAATCAACCAAATGTATTTTGTTAAGCCCTTTTTTACATCAGTGTTGTCACAAAGTACTTTCACAAAATGTCTTGTATGAAACCTCAAACAGCAAGCAACAGAGTTGATGCACAGTGGCTATAGTGGCTATTTGTCATTTGGGCTTGGTAGCTCTGAGGCCTGGTTGTCCTCTAACTAAACACCGATGAGTTCTTCAGGACAGTGTAATATAGAGAGTCACCTGGCCGGCATCCTATTGAGGAGAGATTTCACAATACCAAAGTCAATACAAAACACCCAGAAACAAGTACGAACGAAATATGGCTGCACCAGACCAATCATAGACCAGAGAATCACCATGTTAAATTAAATATGGCTGAACCACAGACCAGAGAATCACCATGTTAAACTAAATATGGCTGAACCACAGACCAGAGAATCACCATGTTAAACTAAATATGGCTGAACCACAGACCAGAGAATCACCATGTTAAACTAAATATGGCTGAACCACAGACCAGAGAATCACCATGTTAAACTAAATATGGCTGAACCACAGACCAGAGAATCACCATGTTAAACTAAATATGGCTGAACCACAGACCAGAGAATCACCATGTTAAACTAAATATGGCTGAACCACAGACCAGAGAATCACCATGTTAAACTAAATATGGCGGCACCACAGACCAGAGAATCACCATGTTAAACTAAATATGGCTGAACCACAGACCAGAGAATCACCATGTTAAACTAAATATGGCTGAACCACAGACCAGAGAATCACCATGTTAAACTAAATATGGCTGAACCACAGACCAGCCACAGACCAGACCAGTGAATCACCATGTTAAACTAAATATGGCTGAACCACAGACCAGTGAATCACCATGTTAAACTAAATATGGCTGAACCACAGACCAGTGAATCACCATGTTAAACTAAATATGGCTGAACCACAGACCAGAGAATCACCATGTTAAACTAAATATGGCGCACCACAGCACCACAGACCAGAATCACCAGACCAGACCAGTGAATCACCATGTTAAACATGTTAAATATGGCTGAACCACAGACCAGAGAATCACCATGTTAAACTAAATATGGCGGCACCACAGACCAGCCACAGACCAGACCAGTGAATCACCATGTTAAACTAAATATGGCTGAACCACAGACCAGTGAATCACCATGTTAAACTAAATATGGCTGAACCACAGACCAGTGAATCACCATGTTAAACTAAATATGGCTGAACCACAGACCAGAGAATCACCATGTTAAACTAAATATGGCGGCACCACAGACCAGCCACAGACCAGACCAGTGAATCACCATGTTAAACTAAATATGGCTGAACCACAGACCAGTGAATCACCATGTTAAACTAAATATGGCTGCACCACAGACCAGAGAATCACCATGTTAAACTAAATATGGCTGAACCACAGACCAGAGAATCACCATGTTAAACTAAATATGGCTGAACCACAGACCAGAGAATCACCATGTTAAACTAAATATGGCTGAACCACAGACCAGAGAATCACCATGTTAAACTAAATATGGCGGCACCACAGACCAGAGAATTATCATGTGGTGGTTTCTGCCTTCATTCATTGCAGACTTCAGGAAGTCCTTGCAAACAAAGTGTTGATCATCACTGATTGTAGTATATCTAGTTTATCTGTCCAAATACTTTTGGCACCCTCAAAAGCATGGAATATGAAGTATAGTATTTAACTGCTCTGCATAATATTGTTGCACTGCTCTTTTGCACTTACTGGTTCGATGCAAACTGATTTTGAGAAAAAGAATGTTTAAAATTCCCCTAAACTGACAGTCACACTAACTCAGTAGTCGTTGTATAATTTCAAAAGTGAAATATGTTGTCCAAACACTCATTGGACTGTGTCATTCTCAGTTTATCTGACTGGATTTGGTGTCAAAATGTGTTCACATAAGACAGTAATGTGAAGACCAGGGAATCCTGAGCCAAAGTCCAGTTAGAATATAAAGCAAACCAGTGAATAGTGAATTTCCACCTGTGACTTACTAAAGGCTACTACAATCACCCTGCTCACTCACTCATCTTGAATGGAGCTTGTTTCGGCATGAACATTAATAACAGTGCCAACCGTAGTCATTGGGTGGGATATCCAATGCTATTGGCTAATCTCCACGGGTGACTGGTTTGGAGTCATCATTAGGAACGATGAGTCATTGTACTGGGAGCTGAAATGGTTTTAATTTTACACGCTTTGACGAGAAGGCAAATTTGTTTAACTTTTTTGCTTCTATCAATCACGCCAAATATATTTCAGAGCTGACCAGGTTGATCAGATTTTCACAACGTATCCACGTTGACATGAATTTAACAGCGCCGACAGTAAAGCTAAAATTGGATCAAGTCGGACCCACAACTCAGAAGCGGCGAAGCGTCTGTACTTAAAAACGGAGCGACAGTCTCACACCCCCCCAAACCCCTTTTAATGAATAAACGAGAGTGGTGTGTTTTTTAAATGAACGAAGACAAAGAGAAGGGAGAAAGTGACAGGTGGTAGGGCCAGTAGGGTTTCTGGATGGGTATGCAAGCAGGAGGGGTTAAAACATGAAGCTAGGAGGGCGGTGGCCAGAACTGTCTGCCCTCAGGTGCAGAGACAAACTTTCTATCCACAAAAACTGAAGCCTCACTACAGCACCCAGTAGCTGGTGGGAAAATGCCTTATATAACCAGTAGGTACCTGCCGTCATACGCCCTTACAGGGAATGCACAGGTCAGAGTAAGATAAAGCTGGATTTTTCCATCTGGTTTAAATAAAGTACAGTGTGTAGTGGTGGTGGTGTGGGTGAGGTGGGGGGTGTTCCCTGCAGGATTTCTGCATATGACAAGGGTTAGGAAATGATGCATTGTGGGTGACTGTTATGGGTGCGCGCCGACTCAGAGCTGGCCAGGTTTGAACGCAATGTTGGACGGGGGAAAGAGACGAAAGCCAATTATAAAATTATATTATAAAACAAATGCAAACTGCAAGACGTGAGGTTGTGGCGAAATCTTCAAAAGCAGTGTTAACGAGTTCTGATTCCCGCGGTGTCTCCAGTGTGAGTCATTTCTGAAAGGGTGTTTGGTAACCACCGTTTGGTAACTACATTTTTGTGGTTAGATATAATATTAACAGGTTCATAGTTGACTAAGGAAACTCTCATTTACAGATAATTACAGAGAACGGTGATAGGGAGTGGCAGGGTGCTACCAGGTCCCATTGCACACCAGATCTGGTCCTGGGCCAGCCAACCACACCAAGCTCTGTCTGATACGTGCAGACTGTACGGTGGGGGAGTGGGTGTGGTCCCTCAGCACAGCAAAGTTCTTCGAAGGACGTTCTTTGCATCGAATCGATGTATCACCAAGAGAGAGAGAGAGAGAGAGAGAGAGTGAGAGAGAGAGAGAGCTTTGTGTTACAAACACACTCTCTTCTCGGGTCATCCACTCAGTTTTTGACAGATCCGAATCATTCTCGCTCGTCTTTGAGATGTCTCCGTATAACACTTTTAACACCAAACACACCCAGAGTTAGGTAACAATACATTTCGGTGAGAAAGTGAAGTGGTTTGCAGGGTGTGGTTCACAGCGGTTACATCTGGTCGAGAGCGGCTGACTAACTGTGTGAGTTCCACAGCCACACGTCCACTTATGATACTATTGAGTTGTGATTGATTTGCCTTCAGAAATAATGCAGCTTCCTCATTCAGTGCCTTAGGTGCAAGTTACACAAACAACATTTGGATTCTACCAGACCGGCACATCATAGATGCATTCTGAGTAACACGTCCCCTGAACTGAGGAGAAAGTCCAGAAAGGAGCAAACCTCCTGGGCAGTACTTGACTCAGTATGACACGTATTTATCACCGTGGTCTCATTGACAAGCCAGTTATAAAAAGGTAATACACACGCAAAAATCATCCTGCGCATGTAGTATTAAAGCACAAGGTAATAAGTTGCTGTAATGAATCTGAAATGAAAAACGCCCAGCCATCCACAGGTAAAAGATCCACAGATATGAGACATAAAGCTGCCTCTTAAGTGGCAGACATGATGAAACAAGCAGAAGCGGTTGTAACTTTACACCCAAAAACAGATGCCTGTAGAAAAGACACAGACATCTAGTGCTGCCTGCCAAATAAATGGAGGGATAGATGAACTCATGCAGGACGCAGAAGACAAATGAATAACTAACTATATTTGTGAGATTTTAATGAGAAATACAGAGAATAGGCGAATGCATCAAGGCACTCCTGTGACAGCTGGCAAGTTTGAACAGGTGAACTCTCCTCTAGCAATCCTGTCAGGTAACATTACAGGACTACTGGCCCAGGGGGTCAACAAGTTGGTCCCATTTAAGGGCCAGGGCGAAATATATAAATATATATATATATATATATATATATTGCAATAGCGGTTAACAGTGTACTAAAACAAAATAGACAACTATAACAATTTCCAAAAATTGCTCAAATCTTCCAACAGGACAATGACCCAAGGCAAAGCTCTATAGTATGCAAGAACTATTTAGGGAAGAAGCATTGAGCATGTATAATATCTATAATAAAGTGACCAGCACATTCATTGGATCTCAATCCTGTTGAGCTGTTCTGGGAGCAGTTTGACCGTATGGTATGTAAGAAGTGCCCATCAAGCCAATCCAACTTGTGGGAGGTGCTTCAGGAAATGAAATCGCTTCTGATTACCTCAACGTATTGACAACCATAATGACAAAGGTTTGCAAGGTTGTAATTCTAGAAAATAGTAGATTCTTTGATGAAAGCAAGACTGTAATCTTCGTCATGAAAGTGCCGACCAAAAGACGAAGAAGACGGTTAAATTGCTCCATGAAAGACTTTTGTTTGATTGCTTGATTTTAAAACAAGCCAACTCAACGCAAAATGACCTACCAGAAGTTTACTTAAATGTTGAACTCACTAAAGTGCAATGATTCAGTTAGAGTGTAGCAAAAAAAGGTCCACATTTTCTGCAGTCCATATTTTGCCAGAGACTAACTTGGCTCACATGACTACTCTAGCTTTTCTCGAGGGTTTCTCTGGGTTCACGAGTCTTAACATACCTCAGCCTGTACCAACAGGCAAGTTAAAACGTCAGATTCTGTTACAAGCCGATCCTCAGCTATCACACATGAAGACAGCTAATCAGAGGTTTTTGATGATTATACTCAATCATTCAAATTGAACAAACTAAGCAATGTTACACTGATCTACTACAAAGCATCTTTTCACCAATGCAGCTGAAGTCAACGGCCGAGTCATTTTCATCCACAAATTGCAAGATGCTGCTGACCTTTCTGAGAGCGTCACTTTTTAATTTGTTGCCAATTCTTAGTGCTTCCGAGTTGATTTTATACACATTAAAGTTGCTAACATGTTGGCCATTCTAAAACCTGGCCAAACTCTCAAATCATACCAACCATACACACAGACAGTAGCTATGTATAAGCTGTGGTGTATAGGAGGTGGTGTACAGGAGGTGGTGTACAGGAGGTGGTGTACAGGAGGTGGTGTATAAGCTGTGGTGTATAGGAGGTGGTGTACATGAGGTGGTGTACAGGAGGTGGTGTATAAGCTGTGGTGTATAGGAGGTGGTGTAGCGGAGGTGGTGTACAGGAGGTGGTGTACAGGAGGTGGTGTACAGGAGGTGGTGTATAAGCTGTGGTGTACAGGAGGTGGTGTATAAGCTGTGGTGTATTGGAGGTGGTGTACAGGAGGTGGTGTACAGGAGGTGGTGTAGCGGAGGTGGTGTACAGGAGTTGGTGTATAAGCTGTGGTGTATAGGAGGTGGTGTACAGGAGGTGGTGTACAGGAGGTGGTGTACAGGAGGTGGTGTACAGGAGGTGGTGTATAAGCTGTGGTGTACAGGAGGTGGTGTATAAGCTGTGGTGTATTGGAGGTGGTGTACAGGAGGTGGTGTACAGGAGGTGGTGTACAGGAGGTGGTGTACAGGAGGTGGTGTATAAGCTGTGGTGTATAGGAGGTGGTGTACAGGAGGTGGCGTACAGGAGGTGGCGTACAGGAGGTGGTGTACAGGAGGTGGCGTACAGGAGGTGGTGTACAGGAGGTGGTGTACAGGAGGTGGTGTACAGGAGGTGGTGTATAAGCTGTGGTGTACAGGAGGTGGTGTACAGGAGGTGGTGTACAGGACGTGCATTGGCACCAAAGCAGACTGTAAATCAAGTGTTTTTACAGCAGCCTGGGCTCCTTTGATCTAGTACATTAAATAAAATGTTAACTTCGTATTTGCACGGTGACCTCAATGCAGTAGGAGTGGTGTTGCAAAATGTTGCATGCATTCAAAGTGTTTTTACTGCATGCTATTTGCTTCAATCGCACTCAGCCTTGTCTAGGTCAAGCCTAGGATGTCATGTAATCCTGGAATCGCTGAAAATGTGATGCCGACCGTTTAAAAAGACATGGCAAAATGACATTTACTATATCATATTCGTGTTGGGCGAACAGCACATCACCATGTTTGGGAGAAAATTCTTCTTCACAAGCCTTGTGATGCAGTGCTGGGTGTGGTCCATCTTGAAGTTCAGCCTGCGGACATTTGAGGCGTACTAAAGAGAGGAGGCTGTCTCCACCTGTGTCTTAGTCTGAACAAGTACTAGGTGATTATTTTACTACAGTGCCTGGTGAAAGTCCACACACCCCTTGCATTCCTGGCATTTCGCATCTGTACGTTACACAACCTACAAACTGAGTTTAAAATCGATATAACATTTGCAAAAGTAAAAACTCAACAAAAGCGAAGATGCGTTCAAAGAATAATGACCCCAGAGTTTTTATCTTCCACTCAGGAACACTCGAAAGCTCTTAAAAAGCTATTCTGGCCACTGTTGTCAGCCACTACGCCCTCGCTAAACCTGACTGCATTTAAAGCTGCACGCGTGTACCACCTTCCCTAATGATCGTACTGAACTTAACATAGCGTCGTACAATAACAGAAGGAATGTGCGTCGATTCTACATGCAAAAGTTGATTTAAGCTTGTGCATTGCATGGACAGACATTCTGACTTTCTGGCTTTAAAAAGTGTGTCCCACTGACACAGATTTGTCTAATGGCTGTACTTCTTCAATATTGCTTTTGACGCTGACCAACCTGGATTTGATACAAAATCACAAGAACTTCCATCAACGATTGATATGATGACATGTCTGCAGATATTTTCTTGTTCAGAATGTCAGTGAAACATTTATACTGTAGTATCTTAGGGTTTATAACATTTATCACATTAGGTGTAGATGTTGTTAATGGGGTATGCCATTATTTAGGTTTCAGAGAAATATTAAAATATTTTTTTTCTGACAATAGGCTAATTAAAATATATTTTCTTTTCTTTATACTTTATTTTATGTGTGCGTTCAATTGAGCAGTTAAATCTGTTATATTTTTTATTCAATTTCTTTGTAAAATCGAAATGTGTGCCAGAAAAGAACAGTTGTCCAAACATTTATAAGTAAATAATAATTTCTGCATGCCTTCCAAAACCAAGTATTTTGTTCTCGGACCACAGGCCAGAGTGGCTAGGTTCATAAACAGGATCCAACATGAAGGCCTTTTCCATTGCCGCCCAAACTACTAGGCCAACGTTTCTCAACTGGTGGGTTGCAACCCAAATTTTGGTCACCAGTATTTTTTTAAAGGGTCTCAAACAAGCAAGCCATGCAGCCGGACATAGCTATTTCACATGACATAATGTGAGTGTGACTTGTTATCTATGATTGATGACAAATCATGACAATGTGTCCACTGAAGGCGATGCCAAAGGCGAGGCCAAGGTGCTGTCACATTGCTAACTTTACACAAACACATATGTGAAATTGTTTTGCATTGCAATCATTGTCTTAATTCAATTTGCTTAATCTGCATGGTAACAAAAACTGTTCTGGGTTTTTTAGTCTGTGGAAAAGTAAATTTATTGTTGAGAAGAATTTTGTGTATTTCACTAGCAATTATACAATACTTAGATTTTTTATGACAATTAACTAAATGGAGTTAAGCCTATTATTACATTGTTTTATTTACATTTATTCTTAAAAAGCCCATTGAGACCTGTCTAATAAGTCACTAAAAATCTATAAAATATAACAATATGTGCAGTAAAATCGCCCCAAAAAATGTGTTTTTCTTAGCAAAACAAGGTTGACAACAGCTGCACTAAGAGACCTTGCCACACCCATTCATTCTATAGGTTAGTTAAAGACCTGTGACAAGCTATCACCTTAACACTTGCCGGTTTCTTTCAACAGGAAAAGATGAGCCAATTAAGTTGCAGTAGGCAGGTAAACTGTGCCAAAAGCAAATTTGTCCTTGCATTGTGCAAAATCTCCTCAGAGCACCAACGGCTATTATATCCGTTGCTATGCTAGCTTTCCGTGTGCTGTTTTTCTCACCGGATGAGATCACTTTAACGATGTTTATAGCCATAACACTGAGTTTGCACTGTTGTCAACCCACATGGTAACTATAGCAGCACAGGGCCTGCAATCATAGATATGAAGATATTCTTCTTCTGTGGTTTTCTTTCCACATCTTCCCTTAATCTGTGCTCTTCGTCACAAATTGAAGCCGATGTAAGCGCTTTCTCGAAATATCAAGCTTTCCCGATCCAAGTTGAAGATTCACTCCAGATCAACACTACATTCGCTGAACACAAATATATAAAACAGGCTAAAAAGAAGGCAGACCCGAGTTGGTGCTGCAACGCCACCTACAGAGCACGTAGTGTCACATCATGTCGGTATATGTCTTATGTGCTAGAAAACACCCTGAATGTAGTGCTGTGGTGATTAAACATCCATTCTGGATTTGTGTCTCTGCAATAAAAGAAAAGGAAAAACATTTGTTGGAGAGTCAGGCATCCAATAATCTTATGAAACATTTCACTACGTGTTAACACATGACGATTCTGCTCTTGCAGTAATTTTCCTGTGTGACCCCCTCCCCCCGCAAACAGAACTTTGTTGTTTGCTGTTTCAGTGAGACTTCTAACTATAAAATTATATATTCTGTTTCCTCTGGTTTCTGGTCTTGCTGCAGATAACTGTACTACAACTGTAAATACATCCATAATTTTCCATGACTCGGAGGACTGGAGAAAACAAGGGGCTTGATTGAACAACATCATTACAAACGTTTTCCTGCATTTAGAAGTATTTTGCTGCAGCAGAAAACACGATGTCCAGTCCAGCCTCAACAAGCAACGGGAACAGAGTTGTGTTTGTGTTTCCAGACAGTCGTAGTCTCTGTCTCTGCAGGGATGAATGAAATGATATCCTCTCCGGATAAGCTGATAAGGTGTGGTTTCTACATAATATATAACAGCCAACTCTTCCAGCACCACACACTCTCAATGTAAATATTTACTGACACTTCTGTTGAGTAGGTACCTGCAGGTTGGAATGTGTCGCTTGCATGGTGTATCTCATGCAGAAAACTGTTTCAGAACGTGAGACTTCAATCTACTAGTAGGGTATACTATAGTAAAGAGTCTTTGCAGGTCTTATTCTCTAGGATCTACTAGACTGCCCCCCCGGATGAAACTTTAATAAAACAATTTAGTATAGACTCATATCAAAAGTAGGCACTGTGTGACAATGTAAACCAGTATTGCCTTCTTCCCCTCTACCCCCGGGGTCCCCTGTGCCATTCCTCTGTACTCACACCAGGGTGTGTCTGGGCAGGTTCAGTTTACAGGGGCTGGCCACGATCCCGGTCCAACGAGCTGGATCGCTAAACCATCAGGTGAGAACCAGAGGCAGACCAAAGTGTGGGAGGAGCAGTGAGGCAGACCCCGCCCCCACACACCCCTCACAGGGGTATATATACGGCTGCCGTATCTGGTGCAGACTCACTCAAGAGGGACCTTACATTCCTCTTAGTGAGCTCAACTGCTCCACCAATCCTGTCTGCCTCTGTCTCTTTCTCCCTTTGTTTAACCCCCGTCAGTGGATCAGAACAGCTGCAGCCATCAGCATGACTTACAGGAGTAGCAGTAGCATGAGCGGAGGCGGTGGTTACGGAGGCGGCGGCGGCGGCGGTAAGAGGAACTTCTCCAGCTTCTCGTTGTCCGCAGCATCAGGCAGCCGTTTGAGCAGCGCGCCCGCTAGACGTAGCGGAGCAGGAGGCAGCTTCGGCATGGGCGGAGGAGGAGGAGGCTCAGGTTTCAGCTACATGAGCAGCGGCGGCGGCGGTGGCGGTGGAGGCTTCGGAGGTGGCAGCGGCATGGGTGGTGGCGGAGGAGGCTATGGAGGAGGCAGCGGCGGCGGCGGCGGCTTCGGCATGGGTGGTGGCGGAGTAGGCTATGGCATGGGTGGTGGCGGCGGCGAGGAGGCTTCGCCCCGATCACATCTGTCACAGTCAATCAAAGCCTGCTAGCCCCTCTCAACCTGGAGATTGACCCCAACATCTCGACGGTCCGAACACAGGAGAAAGACCAGATCAAAGGCCTCAACAACCGTTTCGCGACCTTCATCGACAAGGTCAGTACTCTATCCTTTTAAAGGGTTTCACTTGTACGAGGATGTCAGGCATGTGATTGAAGCATCCGCTTTAATGTAAATGTACTGATTGTTGCAATTAAGATGCACAGGTACAGCATCTACGCTGTTAAAGGACAACGTGCAAAACCAATTGACAATACCTACGATTCTGTTTGATTGTTCTTGCAGCAAACTGCACACCTGAGTAGCTGCAAGGTTCTTTATCTTGTGTGCAACTGTCAGATCATTAAATATTTCACAGTCAGCGATCCCGTTGCAACCCGGACATCCTGACAATATAGGAACCTGTTTGCACTCGCCGTGAAAGCAAATACACAGAGATCTATAGTGGCTGTATCCTCTACCTGAATGTCAGTTGCGTGTCATGTTCTCAGGCGCTCAGAGTCTCAACGTGCAGCCTGTTGCATTAAAACTGAAAGCACATAGGTGCTCCCCGCTTGACTAGTTTCCTTTGACAGAAATTGCCCCGGCTTTGTGAGTTAGGAAATCCTACCCCGGTTGGATCTAATGACCATACTCTGGAACGAGGAATGGGATCAGGTTATAGAACCCATTGCTAAAGAGGGACTTTCTCGTTTCTAATAAAATCTGATGGGTCACTTGACATTTCGTTTTTTGACACTCAATCAACTGCTTTTATTTTGTATCAGTCAAATTTTTGTTAAAAAGGCTTTATTAGCTGTGCATGTAATAATCAAACTCTTATTCTGTCGCTGTTTCCTGTCCAAATTATACTTGTTTTTGACGTGAACAGGACAGCGGACCCCCTTGGGCTGGTAATTTTCAGATCTCATAGAATCATGTCTAATAATTCAAGTTCGTGGAAGAAGACATGTTCCTTCATGATCCATTCCACCTGAGGCTAAGGTGCGGCCATAGGGTGCAGCCATAAGGTGCGGCCACACAGCTATTTCTGCTGCCGCCTCAAATGAGAGGGTGTGGCAGGTTTAGACATCTCCCTCCCTCCCTCCTCAGGGATTTGCAGCCTCTCCCATGTACCTTGTCCAACAAGGAACTTTCTGTAACCGTGAACCATAGTTGAAACTTTATTCCTACCTGGTTATTCCAACATGCACTCACTTGAACAGAGCACTCGCATAGAACAGTGAGACGTAATGTGGATTGATCCTATCATTTCCACATTTGCCTGTTTGTGCTTGTCAGTCCTGTTATGCCGTGTTAAGTGAGTGTAGTACTTGGCGGATTTGCATGAGAAACACCAAATAGAGAAACATACAATTCTGAAGTTCAACCACTAAATAATGAGAATGTTGCCAGTGAGATGTGACCGAGGGAACGCACGCGGTAATTTACCTCACAGCATGCAACGGTCGCCTCTCAAAATGGGCACACTCAATGTGATGGAAGCAGCCCTGCATAGCGGTTTCTGGCAAAGACACCACATCTGATTGGAACTCCATTTCCCTCCGTGCACAGGTGCGCTTCCTGGAGCAGCAGAACAAGATGCTGGAGACCAAGTGGAGTCTCCTGCAGGACCAGACAGCCACCCGCTCCAACATCGATGCCATGTTTGAGGCCTACATCGCCAACCTGCGCAGACAGCACGATGGCCTGTGCAACGAGAAGAGCAAACTGGAGGGAGAGCTGAAGAACATGCAGAACATGGTGGAGGACTTCAAGAACAAGTGAGTTTGAAACAGTAACAATTGCTTTTACGGTTTAGTAGTTTAGCAGCTTTTTGGGGCGGAATTTCCGATAATTTTGACCGTTTGGAATTGGTTTCTGCAGATACGAAGATGAAATCAACAAGCGTGCTGCAGTGGAGAACGAGTTTGTCCTCCTCAAGAAGGATGTTGATGGTGCCTACATGAACAAGGTTGAGCTGGAGGCTCGTGTCGACTCCATCCAGGATGAGATCAACTTCTTCAGGGCAATCTTCGAAGCGGTGGGGGAACATGTCCAAACAGCAAATATGCTTTACCCTTGAAGTTCTGTGATGTAAACAAAACCTCCTCCAGTGTGCCTCTCCTGACCTCGTGTTCTCGTATTTTTTCTCCGTAGGAACTCAATGAGCTGCAGGGGCAGGTCAAGGACACCTCAGTGGTGGTGGAGATGGACAACAGCCGTAACCTGGACAT
Source organism: Dallia pectoralis (assembly GCA_029465975.1). Classification (NCBI taxonomy): domain Eukaryota; kingdom Metazoa; phylum Chordata; class Actinopteri; order Esociformes; family Umbridae; genus Dallia; species Dallia pectoralis. The sequence continues at coordinate 29,266,735 of CM055728.1, read as the reverse complement.
GGACGCCATTGTGGCTGAAGTCCGCGCCCAGTATGAGGAAATCGCCAACCGCAGCAGAGCGGAGGCTGAGTCGTGGTACAAGCAGAAGGTAAAAGCACACCGCAGGAAATTTCTAGGGATTTTTGAACAAATGACATCGAGCCAAAAATAATATACAAGCTTTAAAAAGACTAATGATTTTGTCAACCCTGTTCTCCTTACAGTTTGAGGAGATGAAGTCCTCTGCAGGACAACACGGTGACGACCTGCGCAACACCAAGTCTGAGATCGCCGAGCTGAACCGCATGATCAGCCGTCTCCAAAACGAGATCGAAAACGTCAAAACACAGGTAGGTCCCATATGCTGGCAAACAACCACATAATGAAAGTTCTGGCACAAGAATTTGATCATGTTAGAAGAAAATCCAAATGCCTTTCCTGACTTTGCTCTTTTCTCTTTCCCCGGTAGCGTGGTAACCTGGAAAACCAGATCGCAGAGGCTGAAGAGCGCGGGGAGTTGGCGGTGAAGGACGCCAAGCTCCGCATCAAGGATCTGGAGGATGCCCTACAGAAAGCCAAGCAGGACATGGCCCGGCAGGTGCGCGAGTACCAGGAGTTGATGAACGTCAAGCTGGCCCTGGACATTGAGATCGCCACCTACAGGAAGCTTCTGGAAGGAGAGGAGGACAGGTGAGCAAAGTATAAAATTAGACAGCGAAAGCAAACCAGGTAAAACAAAGAAATATAAACAATAATGGAAAGCCTTCTTCATGCCGGAAGCTGTTTTCCAAAGGCATGTCCTCAGTTAGCTTGCTGACTAATCGAAATATCTTCACACAGGATTACCTCTGGAGGCGGAACTGCAACCATCCACATACAGTCCTCCAGTAGCGGCGGCGGCGGTGGCGGCGGTAAGATTTAATGCGACCGATGCATTTCCAATCAGTCGGTTCGGTTATCAGCATCATGAGTGTGGGTACTGAGTGTGGGTACTGAGTGTGGGTACTGACCGTGGCGCTTCCATGTTTCTTAGGCTCCGGCGGCGGATATGGCATGGGCGGAGGCGGTGGCGGCGGATATGGCATAGGCGGAGGCGGTGGCGGCGGATATGGCATGGGCGGAGGCGGAGGCAGTGGCGGTGGATTCGGCTACGGCGGCAGCATGAAAAGCGGTGGCGGTGGCGGCGGCGGATTCAGCATGAGCAGCAGCGGCGGTGGCGGTGGAATCTCCATGTCCCGCACCTCCACAGTCTCAAGCAGCAGACGCTACTAAACACCGACCCTCGACTCGTCATGTCTCCACTCGTCTCCATACGACCTCGTTCCCCTCCCGTCTTCCCACTATCCTCTGACAACCAAACATGTTACGGTTCTGCTGTCACACATCAGATGCTCTCGATCCTGATGTTCCGTGTTCTTTTTCTCTGTTCCCCCTTGAACGTCCTGCGCCTCAAATGTTCAGTGCACCCGAATATGGAGGCCCAAAGAGGTGATTTTATTTCATTTGCTGACACCATTGCAATGCCGGGACAGTGTATCCTTATAGGGGGACACTAGTTCTCCAATGCACCCATTATCCCACCACAACATCTGAAAGGAGCTGTTATGTTGTTCACTCACTGTTGAGACAGCATACAACCACAGAGTATAGTTTTACCACCCTCCCTTCCTGCCCAGACCCTTTGCTCTTAGGTAAACTCTATAATCAACTCTTAACTCTCCCTTTTCAAACAATAATGGGTTCTCCACTGAGATTTGCAAACAGCATTTTCTTCCTTTTTATTTTCTTTGAATTTTGACCAAAAAAGGATGACTAGAATACCTGGATTTATTGAATGTAATTGACCTTGTACCATCAAAACATCCTGAATAAATCTAAGTTCTATGAAATACTTGCAATGTCTCTTTCACTTCAATTGCATAAATCGACAGCTTTATTTGCTAGAAAATGGCTGCAGGTTATCTACATTGTGTGGTTTTAAAATGTTTTTCTCTCAATGAAAGACTTGTTATTTAACATATTAGGTAGTCACTAAAAACAGTTTTGAACTATATTATCTTTACTGACATTTCACTCACAGCCATTTTAAATTGAAACTGGCAATGCATTTAATCAAAAATACATTCAAATAAATGGGAACTATATACTGTACATATCTGAGGAACAGAATATGTGTATCCATGTCAATACTACATTAGCTATAAGTCAAACTCATTCATCATTATATTTTTGTTGTCTGATCATCAGATCATAACCAAGTCACTATTTTGGCATGGCAGTTAATTCGCCTAACATTATCAAATTGTCATTACGTCCACAATCATTACCACACCAAAATGCAGTGGTCCTGAATATTTAAAAAAAGCAACATTTGGGGGTATGAATGTAAAATATATTACATTAAATAACTAAATGCATTGTTATTGGGTATGGGAAAAGATATTACCACAGCCAGTAAAAGCCCATGTTAATAGATTAAGGATTTCAAATAATATTTTCTTATGTGTCTAATTTAACTGGCCAAATAAAATTGAATAAAGTATGCATGAAACATGGCAGAAGCGCTGGTAATGACTGTATAGAAGATGTCACAAAAAATACAATTCTGTTGTTCGTGATGGTCAACAAAATTGTCACAGTCAATACTAGTAGGTGGTTTCTGCTCTATGTATTTTACATAACAAATGTTGCTTTCAAGAAACAAAACAAAAACACTTTTTTGCCTTTTGCAACAAAAGAAAAAGTTACCTTAAAACCTTAAAACTCCCAACACTGTCAAATTCCTTCTTGGCAGTTATAAACCACTGGCATGTAAACACAAGTACTTAATCCCAATGACTCAACATCTTGGGAGTTGACTTGAAGGATTACCTTTCAAACCACAAAATAGCCCAAGGGAAGTGCACGTATGTTTCTAAAACAACATGAAAGGATCTTTTGTAAACAGGGACTATATAGAGCAGAACGTGAGCCAGGAGGAACTGAGCTCACGTCTTCGGTCATGCCAAACAGACTGATAAAAAGCATATTCTTCTTGTCACTATCACTCAGCGGCAGACATTACCTGCGCTAAAAGTGAACGCTAAATCACAAGCACAACAAGTTAACAGATTGTTGCAGACGCACAGAAACACAATTCCACAAAACAACGAAGACAGCTAAACTCAATTATAGCCTTATGTAAAATGACAACTTGCCACCTACATGACACCTGGCAAATTGACTTTGAACAAGGAGGAGGTGAACTACACCCTGCGAATTGCTTTGACATGTTAACCAGTAACTGTAAATCATATGATTAGAGTCCTAAAAAAAATACCTCTCATCATCCTACAAAACAGATGAGAAACCTGGACAATGCTTCATTGTAATGACATGTTTGTCTCAAATCCAATGCAAGGTAACAAGAATTAGCATTTTCAAGCTTTGCGTATAAATATACCCTCCTAAAGTAATCAGCTAACCAAAACAGTGGACAGCAGCAGTTATTTCGACACGTCCAAGCATATGACCCCAAATCTAAAGGTTGCTACATCAAATCGCAGATTTGGCAACGGTGGAAACGGTTGTGCAAAGCAGATGCCTCTAGTTACGAGCCGCAAGCTAATTATGGCAGCTACTTAAACGTATGCCATTCTGAGATGTTGGGGTACTTGCAAAATTCAAATCTCAATTATTCACCCATGTGTGCGTTCTGAAATATGTCCCCAATGCCATAGACCTCACAGTCCTGGTGTGAATGGGAAGAACCACACAAGTCATTTAGCTATATTGAAAACAGCCTTTATTAATCTGAACTCAACATCAAATAAATGTTTCTTATCATGAAAACAAATATTCATTAACACGTTCATTTTTTTTGTGAAGTGTTTTGGATGATTCATAGAAGTCAAACACGATAGTATAACAACACATTTTAGAATGGCTTGTATATCCTTTCATTTTATTGACACACAAGATTGGATCTCACCTCTTTATTACAAAATACAAATTGTGCTGACAACATGACAGTAACAGAGCAGAAACAAAACTTAGGAATTCAATAATTCACAAACACAATTACCTTGGCTTATTCTGCCCTCTTTTGGGAATAGAAGCAGCTGAGTATTGAATTGAACAGGCGCCATCTACAGGACAATATGTGAATACTCTTATTCAGAATCTGTTGTCTGGCAACATACATAAAATGTCAGCATTTTAATAAAGTAAAAATACTTTATTTCAGAATATGCATAGTGAGGTAGTGAGTTCATTAATGTGATTGATTTTAGGCTTCACTCAGTCAAGATAAAACAGCGTGCATACGTACAATAAATTGTTTCAAATTTGATAAACACAAGCCAAGTCTGTGTTCAATAAACACATCACTGTGTTAGCATTGATAACAGCACTATTGAATGAAATGTTCAGTTTGTCATATCATCAATACACATTTGTCATATCACACATACACCTACCCAAAAAAAGGATTTGCTAAACATTTCGATATACAAAAGCCTTAAATCCAATGGGTCTTAAATCCAGTTTGTGAAATGTTACACCTAAAGATATTTTTATAACGTGTTGCTCTGTCATTTAGCTCACATGCTAACCTCCATGGCTCTATGTCGATACTGACCGCTACACAGCAGTGGCAGCTGGGTTGCTGGGGTCAAAAGTCATAATCTCCATGTGAATCAGACCTGTACGTGAAACACAGAACAGTAGAAGTTTACCTTGTTAATCACTCCATAGAGAAATTTAAGATATTAAACTCTGACAGACCATTCAATCGGTCATCTATATGTATGATGCACTCACTCTCCTACACCGACCATATGATCAGTCATCTATATATATGATGCACTCACTCTCCTACACCGACCATATGATCAGTCATCTATATGTATGATGCACTCACTCTCCCACATCGACCATATGATCAGTCATCTATATATATGATGCACTCACTCTCCCACATCGACCATATGATCAGTCATCTATATGTATGATGCACTCACTCTCCTACACCGACCATATGATCGGTCATCTATATGTATGATGCACTCACTCTCCCACATCGACCATATGATCGGTCATCTATATGTATGATGCACTCACTCTCCCACATCGACCATATGATCAGTCATCTATATGTATGATGCACTCACTCTCCCACATCGACCATATGATCAGTCATCTATATGTATGATGCACTCACTCTCCCACATCGACCATATGATCGGTCATCTATATATATGATGCACTCACTCTCCTACACCGACCATATGATTGGTCATCTATATGTATGATGCACTCACTCTCCTACACCGACCATATGATCAGTCATCTATATGTATGATGGACTCACTCTCCCACATCGACCATATGATCAGTGATCTATATGTATGATGCACTCACTCACCCACATCGACCATTCAATCGGTCATCTATATATATGATGCACTCACTCTCCTACACCGACCATATGATCGGTCATCTATATGTATGATGCACTCACTCTCCCACATCGACCATATGATCAGTCATCTATATGTATGATGCACTCACTCTCCTACACCGACCATATGATCAGTCATCTATATGTATGATGCACTCACTCTCCCACATCGACCATATGATCAGTCATCTATATGTATGATGCACTCACTCTCCTACACCGACCATATGATCAGTCATCTATATGTATGATGCACTCACTCTCCCACATCGACCATATGATCAGTCATCTATATGTATGATGCACTCACTCTCCCACATCGACCATATGATCAGTCATCTATATGTATGATGCACTCACTCTCCCACATCGACCATATGATCAGTCATCTATATGTATGATGCACTCACTCTCCCACACATATGATCAGTCATCTATATGTATGATGCACTCACTCTCCCACATCGACCATATGATCAGTCATCTATATGTATGATGCACTCACTCTCCCACATCGACAGTCATCTATATGTATGATGATCGACCGGTCATCTATATATATGATGCACTCACTCTCCCACATCGACCATATGATCAGTCATCTATATATATGATGCACTCACTCTCCCACATCGACCATATGATCAGTCATCTATATGTATGATGCACTCACTCTCCCACATCGACCATATGATCAGTCATCTATATATATGATGCACTCACTCTCCCACACCGACCATATGATCAGTCATCTATATGTATGATGCACTCACTCTCCTCTCCATATGATCACATCTATATATGATGACCATATGATGCACTCACTCTCCACACCGACCATATGATCAGTCATCTATATGTATGATGCACTCACTCTCCCACATCGACCATATGATCAGTCATCTATATGTATGATGCACTCACTCTCCCACATCGACCATATGATCAGTCATCTATATGTATGATGCACTCACTCTCCCACATCGACCATATGATCAGTCATCTATATGTATGATGCACTCACTCTCCCACACCGACCATATGATCGGTCATCTATATATATGATGCACTCACTCTCCCACATCGACCATATGATCAGTCATCTATATGTATGATGCACTCACTCTCCTACACCGACCATATGATCGGTCATCTATATATATGATGCACTCACTCTCCCACATCGACCATATGATCAGTCATCTATATGTATGATGCACTCACTCACCCACATCGACCATATGATCAGTCATCTATATATATGATGCACTCACTCTCCCACATCGACCATATGATCAGTCATCTATATGTATGATGCACTCACTCTCCCACATCGACCATATGATCAGTCATCTATATGTATGATGCACTCACTCTCCCACATCGACCATATGATCAGTCATCTATATGTATGATGCACTCACTCTCCCACATCGACCATATGATCAGTCATCTATATGTATGATGCACTCACTCTCCCACACCGACCATATGATCAGTCATCTATATGTATGATGCACTCACTCTCCCACATCGACCATATGATCAGTCATCTATATGTATGATGCACTCACTCTCCCACATCGACCATATGATCAGTCATCTATATGTATGATGCACTCACTCTCCCACATCGACCATATGATCAGTCATCTATATGTATGATGCACTCACTCTCCCACATCGACCATATGATCAGTCATCTATATGTATGATGCACTCACTCTCCCACATCGACCATATGATCAGTCATCTATATATATGATGCACTCACTCTCCCACATCGACCATATGATCAGTCATCTATATGTATGATGCACTCACTCTCCCACATCGACCATATGATCAGTCATCTATATGTATGATGCACTCACTCCCACATCGACCATATGATCAGTCATCCACATCGTCATCCACTCTCCCACATATATGATCATCATCTATATGTATGATGCACTCACTCTCCCACATCGACCATATGATCAGTCATCTATATGTATGATGCACTCACTCTCCCACATCGACCATATGATCAGTCATCTATATGTATGATGCACTCACTCTCCCACATCGACCATATGATCAGTCATCTATATGTATGATGCACTCACTCTCCCACATCGACCATATGATCGGTCATCTATATATATGATGCACTCACTCTCCCACATCGACCATATGATCGGTCATCTATATATATGATGCACTCACTCTCCCACATCGACCATATGATCGGTCATCTATATATATGATGCACTCACTCTCCCACATCGACCATATGATCAGTCATCTATATATGATGTACTCACTCTCCCACATCGACCATATGATCGGTCATCTATATATATGATGCACTCACTCTCCCACATCGACCATATGATCGGTCATCTATATATATGATGCACTCACTCTCCCACATCGACCATATGATCGGTCATCTATATATATGATGCACTCATTCTCCCACATCGACCATATGATCAGTCATCTATATATGATGTACTCACTCTCCCACATCGACCATATGATCGGTCATCTATATATATGATGCACTCACTCTCCCACATCGTCCATATGATTGGTCATCTATATATATGATGCACTCACTTTTCCACTCTCCCACATCGAGCTCCTTGCTTTCGAAGGAGTCGTCGTATGGAGGTGAGTCGGGTTCAGATTCTGGGTCGTGGTATTCAGAGAAGTACGGGTGTGTGAGGGCCTCTTTGGCTGTTGTCCTGGTCTCTGGGTCCAGCAGAAGCATCTTCTCAAGCAGATCCAACGCTGAATAGAGAAACACACAGAAAGAAACAGAGAGAGAGATGGAGAGAGAGGGAAAGAGAGACAAAAGAGGGAAAGAGGGAGAACATTTGATGAAGAGAGAGAGAACATAAAGTTACATCAGACAAAGAAAATAATTGAGTCAACCCCGTTCCAAGACAGTCCTCGATAGAACGTGGAATGAAAATCACAGACAGACTGAGATATTCATAACCTAGGAAGTACCACGTACTATTAATCCAATAATGTACTATAATCCCAGCCAGTTACTATAATCGCAACCATGTACTACAATCCCAACATTGTACGAGGATACCAATAATGTACTATAATCCTAGCCATGTACTATTATTGCAACCATGTACTACAATCCCAAAATGGTACTATGATACCAAAATGTACTATAGTCCCAGCCATGTACTACAATCCCAATATTGTACTATAATACCAACAATGTACTACAATCCCAACAGTGTACTATAATACCAGCATTGTACTATACAATGTTACAAACTCACCTTTTGCATCCAAGGTGGGAAAAACTAACTTAAAATTTTTCTTCCTCTGGATGGGGAGATTCTGCACATAAGTGCGAGCCTGCAAGACAAACACTTCAATCAGGACGTGAAAACATTACCCTGAGAGGAACCTTTCACTACGGCGTCACACTGATTTTCAGGGTCCCTTGTCAAATCGACAAACAGCCTAAAAGTTATGAAGGACGAACCTTCCCCTGTTTCCCCTGCCGACATTGTTGTGTGTCCGGGGAACTCATGCTGTCTGAATCAATCACACTCATCTTTAAAGCCCTTTATACGTCTGCAGCTGTCATAAAACTGTGATAGGGTCTAGTTTAGAGCTAGGCTCTGAGGGGTGGCCAGTCCACTTCTGGCTGTGCCGGGTAAACTTTTAATAGTAATTGTAATGAATAAATGCATGTGTTTATGTCCAGAGTCTTAATCTAAGTCAGACACATGACCATTTGGACAGGGACACTCGGGGTGGTCAGGGGTCAGCGGATTGGCAGCAGGAACCGTCCGGTATCGTCAGCTACAACCGCACTTGCGATTGCAACACTAAGCTACAGTGAACAGTTGCCCGCTGGAGTGTTTCCCTTAAGCCTGAGAGGACGGTTCGCCTACATCTTTACTCTGCATCTTCTGAACCAGGTTGGGCGGTGGCGTTCCAGTCACAGTGAGGATCTTATTCAGCTGGTCAATACCTGAACGGGTTGGTTAAGTAGAAGCTAGGGGAAGCACTTAGTGGAAACCACAGCAAGATATTTATTCATCTTATTAAACCGTGTTCTTGCTGAATTATTTACATTGCACCGTGTGTTTGCATTGCATCTGTCAGTTGCTGTGTTCAAACTGAATAAAATGTAGACTGTTGTGACCCGTGAGCTACAGAACGTCAGATATCTAAAACACACACGGATCCACAGATGCAAATTCTACTAGCCTGCTGGCCACAGTTAACTACTTTTCAGACCAGACTAGTAGTTGTAGGAAGTGTCCAAGTAGCACACATATTGTGAAAGGTTGTCGTTTAAAGGATCCTGACAAGTAATATGATCTGTGTATTAATATGTCCGACCTACCTATATACATACATATATAAATATATATATATAAACTGGATATTTTTGTGTTAATGAAATAAGCGCGAGATGTACAGTGAAGGTGATGGAGGTAGTGTCATAAGATACTGTCGTTGCCGGGAAACAGAACCCGACCCGTGATCATCTCAGCCAGAATGCAACCTGCCGACCACAGGTCCACTAAGGAAGAGACATAAACACACATGAAATACTGCAACAACTCAAACCACAGGTCCACTAAGGAAGAGACATAAACACACATGAAATACTGAAACAACTCAAACCACAGGTCCACTAAGGAAGAGACATAAACACACATGAAATAGTGAAACTACTAAAAAAGTCAATATAATCGATAATCGTTTGACAATGAATAACAGAGTAATCAATGCGTGCGTGTGATCGATCACCTGATTGGCTGTAGTGCATCCAGTTAAAGATGATCTCTGGTGACCTGTACCAGCGTGTCACCACATAGCCCGTCATCTCACTCTCCGCGTGTCTGGCCAGACCAAAGTCTAGGATCTAAAGACCAAAGACAGAGGAAGTGTGAAGAACAAGTGAGGTAAATATTCAAAGAGGACCTAACACTGTACATTATCCCGTAATTCAAATAGTACAGTGTCGTCTTCGGATACCAACTTAAAGTGCATAGTTTCTCTTAAAATCGGAGAAAAAAAAACAATGTTGACAAATGAACTATTGAATAATTGGATGCAACTTGTCCAATAATTCTTATTTACCTTTAATTCACAGTTCTCGTTTACAGCAATGTTGCCAGGCTTAAGGTCCTGGGAAAAGACCCAAGTTAGAAGTTGAAAGATCTTGTCATTCAAATACGGTTAAATTTTAAATGGAATGTAAATGGAAGGAATGTAATACAAACCCGATGGATGATCCCAGCTGAATGGATGTACTATGGGACAGAAACATAGATATACTTAGGAAAATGAGAGATCAGAAAACTTTATTCCCCTCACGAGTTGAACTGCTAATTGACACTGAAGGACAATATGACTGGTGCCCTTCATAAAGATGAACAAAAAGCCTGTATGCCGTAAATAACACGGATACACTCAGAGAAACAGATTTTCGTCATTAGGTAATGTTTAAGTTCCTGTGGGCCTGAGGCTGGGTTCTGGATTGTGGCGTATATGCCCTGGCCTGCAGCATTAGTGTCCAACACCCCAGGAGATGGAGGGCGCAGAGGTCACCAAGGTCGCCCCAATCTTGAGAGCAGTTTGATTCTGACTTCCCCCTGCTCCACTCCTCTGGTACCCAAAATAACACGCCCCTCTAGAGCTGTGTGGGTTTGTATTGTGGCCCTGTGTATCTCCTGGTTATCTGGTACACTAAATAAAACGCCCTCTAGGGCTGTGTGGGTTTGTATTGTGGCCCTGTGTTTCTGATGGTTATCTGGTACACTAAATAACACGCCCCTCTAGGGCTGTGTGGGTTTGTATTGTGTCCCTGTGTATCTGATGGTTATCTGGTACACTAAATAAAACGCCCCTCTAGGGCTGTGTGGGTTTGTATTGTGGCCCTGTGTATCTCCTGGTTATCTGGTACACTAAATAAAACGCCCCTCTAGGGATGTGAGGGTTTGTATTGTGGCCCTGTGTATCTCCTGGTTATCTGGTACACTAAATAAAACGCCCCTCTAGGGATGTGAGGGTTTGTATTGTGGCCCTGTGTTTCTGATGGTTATCTGGTACACTAAATAAAACGCCCCTCTAGGGATGTGAGGGTTTGTATTGTGGCCCTGTGTTTCTGATGGTTATCTGGTACACTAAATAAAACGCCCTCTAGGGCTGTGTGGGTTTGTATTGTGGCACAGTGTATCTGATGGTTATCTGGTACACTAAATAAAACGCCCCTCTAGGGCTGTGTGGGTTTGTATTGTGGCCCTGTGTATCTGATGGTTATCTGGTACACTAAATAAAACGCCCTCTAGGGCTGTGTGGGTTTGTATTGTGGCCCTGTGTTTCTGATGGTTATCTGGTACACTAAATAAAACGCCCTCTAGGGCTGTGTGGGTTTGTATTGTGGCCCTGTGTATCTGATGGTTATCTGGTACACTAAATAAAACGCCCCTCTAGGGCTGTGAGGGTTTGTATTGTGGCCCTGTGTATCTCCTGGTTATCTGGTACACTAAATAAAACGCCCTCTAGGGCTGTGAGGGTTTGTATTGTGGCCCTGTGTATCTCCTGGTTATCTGGTACACTAAATAAAACGCCCTCTAGGGCTGTGAGGGTTTGTATTGTGGCCCTGTGTATCTCCTGGTTATCTGGTACACTAAATAAAACGCCCTCTAGAGCTGTGAGGGTTTGTATTGTGGCCCTGTGTATCTGATGGTTATCTGGTACACTAAATAAAACGCCCTCTAGGGCTGTGTGGGTTTGTATTGTGTCCCTGTGTATCTCCTGGTTATCTGGTACACTAAATAAAACGCCCTCTAGAGCTGTGAGGGTTTGTATTGTGGCCCTGTGTCTCTCCTGGTTATCTGGTACACTAAATAAAACGCCCCTCTAGGGCTGTGTGGGTTTGTATTATGGCCCTGTGTCTCTCCTGGTTATCTGGTACACTAAATAAAACGCCCCTCTAGGGATGTGAGGGTTTGTATTGTGGCCCTGTGTTTCTGATGGTTATCTGGTACACTAAATAAAACGCCCTCTAGAGCTGTGAGGGTTTGTATTGTGGCCCTGTGTTTCTGATGGTTATCTGGTACACTAAATAAAACGCCCCTCTAGGGCTGTGTGGGTTTGTATTGTGGCCCTGTGTTTCTGATGGTTATCTGGTACACTAAATAAAACGCCCCTCTAGGGCTGTGTGGGTTTGTATTGTGGCCCTGTGTTTCTGATGGTTATCTGGTACACTAAATAAAACGCCCCTCTAGGGCTGTGTGGGTTTGTATTGTGGCCCTGTGTTTCTGATGGTTATCTGGTACACTAAATAAAACGCCCCTCTAGGGCTGTGTGGGTTTGTATTGTGGCCCTGTGTTTATGATGGTTATCTGGTACACTAAATAAAACGCCCCTCTAGGGCTGTGTGGGTTTGTATTGTGGCCCTGTGTTTCTGATGGTTATCTGGTACACTAAATAAAACGCCCCTCTAGGGCTGTGAGGGTTTGTATTGTGGCCCTGTGTTTCTGATGGTTATCTGGTACACTAAATAAAACGCCCCTCTAGGGCTGTGTGGGTTTGTATTGTGGCCCTGTGTTTCTGATGGTTATCTGGTACACTAAATAAAACGCCCCTCTAGGGCTGTGAGGGTTTGTATTGTGGCCCTGTGTTTCTGATGGTTATCTGGTACACTAAATAAAACGCCCTCTAGGGCTGTGAGGGTTTGTATTGTGGGCCTGTGTATCTGATGGTTATCTGGTACACTAAATAAAACGCCCTCTAGGGCTGTGAGGGTTTGTATTGTGGCCCTGTGTATCTCCTGGTTATCTGGTACACTAAATAAAACGCCCTCTAGGGCTGTGTGGGTTTGTATTGTGGCCCTGTGTTTCTGATGGTTATCTGGTACACTAAATAAAACGCCCCTCTAGGGCTGTGAGGGTTTGTATTGTGGCCCTGTGTATCTGATGGTTATCTGGCACAACAACTGTGGGCAACGTGGGCATAACAGCAGTGGTCAACAAATAACCTTGAGTCCGCGTAGCAACTGGTAGAACAGGTAGGTAACGACACGATCAGTGAGTTTCCTTTTCTTCATTATGTGTCCGAGGTCCTTGGCCACGAAAGGCATTACCAGATAACTGGAAGAGAGAAAAGAGAGAAACATTTTGTCATACACAACGTGTCGCTGAAAAAACATGCGGGCAATGATTGAAATCCACACCAACTAGTTTCCTCCTACAAACGTATTATAACAAGGTTTGTCGACAGGTTAGTTCTTATATTGTGTCTCCTGCGTTTCTAGCGGACCTATATGACATTCTAACACACACACACACACACGCACACACACACACACACACACACAGTCCTATGTAATGTGGCAAAGTGAGTAAAGCTTGGGATTGTGGGTTCGATTCCCAAATTTTTTCAACAATAGTCTGCTAACAATAAGTTACTGAAATGTAAAATTCCAAGGCACAAACAAATAAGCCTGTCTGAACAGGCTGGTGAAAACGGCAAAAAATTCTGCTCAGCTCAACACTCACAACGTCTGGAATTTCTCCAGAGCGGAATCGGGTGTGAAGACATTCAGGAGGCAGATCACCTTCAGGAAAACCGCAAGGAAGGAGACAAATGAGAGGGTTTACTCCCACAACAAGTGACAACATGTCAGACCCAAGTCATCACCTCTAAGACCATGTCAAAATGCCTGGGGAAGCAAACATGTTTCCAGTGAAAAGTGTTGAGGGGAAAACACTAATGCCATGTGGGCCACTAATAAATAAACACGCAGCGAATAGGCAAAACAATATGAAATGGTAGCTCAGTTAAAAGATATTCCCCCACACTTGATTGGACTGCAGATTGGACCGAGGCATTTGCAGCTGTGTTAATGAGTGACAGGAATATGTGTCCAGAAATGTGCATATCAGGTAAGGACTCTATAAGGACTTACGTTTTCATTCTGGATGTGGCGTAGGAGTCGTAGTTCTCGGTAAGCCCGTTTTGCATGGATTAGGGACTGGAAGGGACGATATAGCTTCTTTATAGCAACTTTTTCTTTGGTATGCAGGTCAATAGCTGAACTAATAAGGTCAAAAGTCAGAGCAAATCTGTGTTAAATGCAATAAACGTAGACCAGGAGAAACACAAAATAGTTTACGTATACAATATTCTTTGTAATTCATTAGAGATAAAGATAAAAAAGCAGATCATATTTCATTACATTCAAATAAAGCACAAATGTTTGCACAATTAACAAAAAGTTAACGGTAAACTTTGTGGTGTGACCCAACTTACAATCCTACTCCAACTGGTTGCTTTACAATTGTACAGAACTTGGAACTATTATTATTTATGAATGTTAAAGGTTAAACTTATTATCAACATGTGTTAATAGGATGTTTGCGGGCTCCAGGTTGCAACCTGCAACCCAACATGTATAGTGCAACATTCCTGTCTTATCTGGAAACCTGCTGCGACTTGCTTATTTGCAGGTAATGCAATTTTGTCACTGTTTAGCAATGTTCCGACTTTCGTTATTCCAGAAAAACAATGTTAAACCACAACAAATAAAGTAGATTTGACGCATTTTTAAAGAAATCGCCTGATAATAACTGTCTTTACGACTCACCACACGGTACCGTAAGCGCCCGAGCCAACAGCTTTCAGCTCGGCATATTGCTCAGGAACATCCCATATGGTTTTCTGGATCTCCAGTCTGTAAAAACCTTTCTCCACGGGCGACTCCATTGCGATACAACGTGTGCTTTTAGTTTAAACTAGTTAGTACCAAATATACAGAGATGTGTGATATCCTTGAGTTTCAATATGACAGGTAAGCACAGGTAAGGTACTGCCAGTCTGCCAGCAGCACGACGTAACTCACGCATGATCATGAAGAACAACACCTTCAAAGTAAAGGTCCGTTGTTCAGATTATTCATTTCATTTACGGATAATTGAATTACATGGACTCATATGTACCATTTTCTTGTAAATATTATACACCAGTTAAATTCAAATTCTTTAAAAAATATATTTTGGCTTTGTCATCATGGGGTTTTGGTTTAGATTGACTAAGCCTAATACTCTGAATACGTTGCGAACGCTATTAGACTTGTCTATAAAGAGACTCTTATGACTTATTTGACCAATGAAATCAGCCCCCTTTCCTGCAAACAAGTTTCTGCTGCCAGGAGAACAGTAACATCTGTAATCGCGCCTTGCCTAAATTCCTGCACTGCAGTGTACATAAAGGCTCTGACTCTGTACACAAGAAATAAATACTCCCCCACCATACCAAGTAGACTTGCATAAAAACAGCATTCAGGTATCATTTGCATGTTTACCTATATGCAAACTATTTGGTTGCATTCAAATGACAAGTGCATATTTGTCAGGAAAACCGTTTACTTGAGTGTGTAACGTCACATCTATAGGAGAGGGCAGTGAGTAATGTGGTTTAAACTGAGTGGTTTGTAACTCACTGAGATGGCAAACGACTGGTTATAACAAGCAAGGTTTGTTAGTGGTCTTGTAATATATGTATATTATTAGGCAAAAGATGTCTTTCTAAGAAATGTTCATCCCCATCGGATCTGAGCGAACAAATAAAGATGTGCCTGAACCAAGTCTGTAAACTCTCATTGCCACTAATGAAGCTGGACTATCTAAAAACTGCACTCGTTATAATGATCATTCACACGTCTCTGCACAATATATATTTGATTATATGATTATTTCAGAAATACTTCATCCCATTTCCTATTCGTTTAACCTTTAGGTTTTAGAGTAAAATAATGTCACAATCCTGGTCATATTAGTGACACTGACACATGAGTTTGTGTTTTATACTGTTAATTGTATGACCTGCTAAATGACGGATATCAACAAGGAAAACAATATTTCCTTTTGTCCAGTAAGTAATAAAAACGTGCCTGGAGCTATTTGGCCCTTTAACGTGTAACCACTGCAAATAGCCTATAGTCCTTAATAATAGGTCACAAGAAACATTTTGGGGGAAACTAATCACTGTTTTTGTTTTTCATGAATGTCAGTGGTGTTGATTTATCACATAGAGGTCGATTTGCTTGCTGCACCATTCCAAAGGCTGCCAAATCCCTCTTACTTTAATTCAGTCCAGTCACATGCAAGGAAAAGGCTTGAGATTGTGCGTGAAACTGATATGAAGAGAGCTTTTTGTTCCTTACAAAATCAATGTCAGGAATGTGAATCGTTGGTGTGGCCGAACAAAAATCATGAGTCATAATGAGTTTTAAGCGGTTGGATGGTTAGATTATTGGCTACTCCATGACACGCAGTCGTCACCTTTTTATACCCCACTAATCAGTTTGGAGTAGTGGTTAGTACGCTCGGCTGCTGGTCCGGAGTATGCTTGTTCGATTCCGCCCACCAGATGCCACAATATGTCTTTGTAAATAGTTTTGGAGCTTTTATTTTCTGAATTCTATTTTTGCCCATGTGTAGGATGAAGTTAAAACAGCTAAACTTCAACATTTTAGCTGTAAAATGCCACATGCAGTAGCTAATATTAAGAAATAGGTTGTGCTTATACTTTTTTAGTCCCAGTCCGTCCCTGGGTAGTAGGTATCAGCTGGCTTGTCAAAAGTCCCATTCATTAAAGCTGTATAGTATTGCAATCAAAGTTCGCACTAATTTTACAATTGGAAATTCTAGTGAAATGCACTTAATCGTTACCTAAGGGATTATGTTCGCCAAATACTGAATATTTACCATCCATGTGCCAAATGTCTGTCTCATTCCGCGCTCACGAGAGTACAACGGTGTAGGGGAAAACATGACATGGATTTCAGGAGATATAACTTTCGGTAATGTATAGTGTAAGGCAAGTCAAATGGATTTGGGAAATGGACCGGCCGGGATTTAATATTTTTTCAGTGCTGAAAAGAAAGACGTTATTTACTAGCAGTCACATAAATATTGCCTGCATAATCATACAGTATGATCAAATATTGCGGGGGGGGGAATTGTCCTTCTTTGAATATTGGCGGGGACGTGTCCCCCATTGGATTACGCCTATGATTGTGACCCCATTTAAATCAAATTTTCATTGGTCAAGTCACAGTTTTAACCCCATTGAAATCATATTTTCATTAGTCAGCAGTTGGATAGAGGCGTGGACGCGCACACACACATTGGCCCTAATGCTTTCTGCTGTGCGGTCTGTCAACAAGGTCTAAATAACATCACTGTAATTTGACAGACTATACAGGCCGGCACTCATGAGACCTCTCTACATTATTCATTTGAGGTCTACGAAAATGGATGAAAGCTGAATAGATCAAGATGAAGCTGTGTTGCTGACTGGGACCAGATATTGGCCCTGGCTAATCTAAAACACAGGGACAATTTATCTTCTAAAGGCCTCCGCGACGGGCCATTTTCCCCATGTCAGTTATTTGTCAGATATGGCCAATTACGCACAACCAAAAACATGTACCTGACACTTTTTGCGCCGGTCTTTATGTATGGCCGACAAAATGTCAAACATGGAGCTGCTGATTAATATTTGATGAGTTGGAGAACGAACAGGGACGGATCTGAATCCTTATGGGTCCTTTGTATTTTTATTCTGCAAATTATATCCTGGGGCCAATAAAATAAATATGTAAATCCCACAATCCACCACCAGAGGGTGCTCATATCGTACAAGCTTACACCCCAGTTACATGAGAGGGTGCACTGATGCTGACAACAAACAGCCTCTTGTGTATTAATTAACACCTGAACCGTAAACTCGTCTTATCGTAGCTGATATTGAAGTATGCCTGTGTGCTGGTGAGAATTAACCATAATGGAGAATCATTCATTTTCACAATGGATATTGGCTATTAGGAATGTGATAGATACATTATTTAAAAATATACATTAATCATTATGGTATTTTAAAACATATTTTTTTACATGCATTTTAGTTGCTTGGTGGAAGCATAAATCGATGTGAATGATTTTTTGGGCAATATAGTGTGTAGTACTATTAGTTAAGGTGACAAACATCATTGTGGCATTGCCAGTCAGCGTGCGCCCCAGTTCCTCTGAACTCCTCGTGGGTTTAGCAGAGCCGCTACTAGTCAGCTGTGGAAGTACCCACGCATAAACGGGCGATGTGCTGAACGCAACAACGAATGGAAGAAGCCGAGTGAAATTAACGCTAAACTAAATGAAAAAGTCCCAACGTTTGCATTTGGATAGGAAGCAGATAACGGTCCTCCCTCTGATCACTGCCACTTCATAACAACCGGGAAGATCAAGTCGAGGACTAATTGTGTCGCATCGCTTCACCGTAAGGTAAGAACACCGTTACATTTAGCGTATTTAATGAAATAATTAGTGTTAATGATGTCCAGACTATCTGATAAACATAGAGGACCGAATGGTTCTGCTGATAGTGGACGGATGCAACAGAATCACAGTATACACAGAATGGTTCTGCTGATAGTGGACGGATGCAACAGAATCACAGTATACACAGAATGGTTCTGCTGATAGTGGACGGATGCAACAGAATCACAGTATACACAGAATGGTTCTGCTGATAGTGGACGGATGCAACAGAATCACAGTATACACAGAATGGTTCTGCTGATAGTGGACGGATGCAACAGAATCACAGATATACACAGATTGTACACTTGGTAAAGCAAGATTGAGGCAACATTTAGTCTTGCAAAAAACTTTAGTTTACATTTTTAACACTAAACCATATGCACAGTTGGAACGTATGAATAAAATCCGAAATGTTTATATTGGTTCGCTTGGTGGAGATGGTCTTAAAGCTCCTTATGGTCCACTTACGGTCGGTGTTTAAGTTGTTTAAACAGTGCGGGACCTAAAGGGTTTTCGTGCTGTCTAATACATTTAGGCTTTGCAGCAACTTAATTATTTACACAACATTTTTTACACTTTACTGATGGTTATGTGCACTACTGCATTTGTTTGTCTATTTCTGAAGGATAGGATAGCCATGTTTAGGTCCAAAAGTGAATTGTTGATGGACCACTTGGGTCCATGCTGACATCTTTTGCAGTACAAGCCATTCTCCTGTATCCCACACACTGCAGATATTGATGACAGACACTTAGGCTGCATTTACAGTCAGGTCAATTCAGTTTTCCACGGTTTGGTCCTATGAGCTATCACGTCAGGTCTGATACGCCATTTATCAGATCTGTCTGGTCAAGAGACACATTTGAGGTTAAAACGGGACAGATCTGCCTCTGTTTTGGTGCAGGGGGGGGGCGGTTGTTTCTCTTTGAAAGTGAGTTGCCTACTTGCCATTATTAAAATTTGATAATATATTTTCTTTTGAGTGTTTATGGACACGGTTTTAATGATGACTACAGTGGATGTGTGTTTAAACTGCCACTCCCTCACTCTTCCTACTGGATGAGATCCGCCTGTGGAATTCAAACATTCCTGCAGTGGCCAGTGTTTAGAAAGGATCAGATGCTGTGTTTTCAGCTGTGGTCAGACTAGGAGAGGTCTTATCAAAAATACACAAATAACCTGTTTTCACCTAGCAAACCAGATGGAAGAAGTGTCTTCAATCTGTCCCACCCTAGTCAATATTCCTATTGTAGATAATCCACAAAATCAATGAACGAAGCAAGAAGGATTTATCATTGATCTCTTCTGATCATGTGTAATGTCTAATAATGTGTGTTGTCTGATCCAGGTGTATGTTCTGATCCAGGTGTGTTGTCTGATCCAGGTGTATGGTCTGATCCAGGTGTATGGTCTGATCCAGGTGTATGGTCTGATCCAGGTGTATGTTCTGATCCAGGTGTATGGTCTGATCCAGGTGTATGTTCTGATCCAGGTGTGTTGTCTGATCCAGGTATAATGTCTAATAATGTGTGTTGTCTGATCAGGTGTATGGTCTGATCCAGGTGTATTGTCTGATCCAGGTATAATGTCTAATAATGTGTGTTGTCTGATCAGGTGTATGGTCTGATCCAGGTGTATGGTCTGATCCAGGTGTATGTTCTGATCCAGGTGTATTGTCTGATCCAGGTATAATGTCTAATAATGTGTGTTGTCTGATCAGGTGTATGGTCTGATCCAGGTGTATGTTCTGATCCAGGTGTGTTGTCTGATCCAGGTATAATGTCTAATAATGTGTGTTGTCTGATCAGGTGTATGGTCTGATCCAGGTGTATTGTCGGATCCAGGTATAATGTCTAATAATGTGTGTTGTCTGATCAGGTGTATGGTCTGATCCAGGTGTATTGTCTGATCCAGGTGTAATGTCTAATAATGTGTGTTGTCTGATCAGGTGTATGGTCTGATCCAGGTGTATGGTCTGATCCAGGTGTATTGTCTGATCCAGGTATAATGTCTAATAATGTGGGTTGTCTGATCAGGTGTATGGTCTGATCCAGGTGTATTGTCTGATCCAGGTGTAATGTCTAATAATGTGTGTTGTCTGATCAGGTGTATGGTCTGATCCAGGTGTATTGTCTGATCCAGGTATAATGTCTAATAATGTGTGTTGTCTGATCAGGTGTATGGTCTGATCCAGGTGTATTGTCTGATCCAGGTGTAATGTCTAATAATGTGTGTTGTCTGATCCAGGTGTATGTTCTGATCCAGGTGTGTTGTCTGATCCAGGTGTATGTTCTGATCCAGGTGTGTTGTCTGATCAGGTGTGTTGTCTGATCCAGGTGTATGGTCTGATCCAGGTGTGTTGTCTGATCCAGGTGTGTTGTCTGATCAGGTGTGTTGTCTGATCCAGGTGTATGGTCTGATCCAGGTGTATGGTCCGATCCAGGTGTATGGTCTGATCCAGGTATAATGTCTAATAATGTGTGTTGTCTGATCCAGGTGTGTTGTCTGATCCAGGTGTGTCAGGTGTATCATGGGGCAGATTTACCGTCCTTTACCCCGGTCTAGTGACATCATGAGGATAACTTTGTATTATAATGAACATAATCATGAGATTTGAACTCTCTCACTTGTTTTGCTGTTCAAATCCATGGACATTCTTGAATAGTGGGACATAGTGTGGCCATCTGCTAGTCCAAGTGCTTCAGCCATGAGCACAATATCACATTACCGTCAGAACACTGCAGTGGTGTGGGGGATGTGATTGGTTGGCACCCCCCGCCCCTCAATGGTGTGGGGGATGTGATTGGTTGGCACACTCCCCCTGTCAATGGTGTGGGGGATGTGATTGGTTGGCACACTCCCCCTGTCAATGGTGTGGGGGATGTGATTGGTTGGCACACTCCCGCTGTCAATGGTGTGGGGGATGTGATTGGTTGGCACCCCCCCCCTCTCTCAATGGTGTGGGGGATGTGATTGGTTGGCACCCCCCTCTCTCTCAATGGTGTGGGGGATGTGATTGGTTGGCACCCCCCCCCCCTCTCAATGGTGTGGGGGATGTAATTGGTTGGCACACTCTCCCTCCCAGTGGTGTGTTTTGCTGTAATTTCTGGTGAAAGGCTTTTTGTACGAGCTGTTTCCGACAAGAAAATATTTGCTTTTGCCAAACAACACCGCCGTCTATATGGTTGAATATTCCGGGCTCACTTTGCTAGCTGGTCAAGAGGTGGGGCGGGGGTAGCTCAAGCACTTGAAGTGCAGTTTATTTTAACCTTTGCACTGTCTGGCTCTTTGGCCAAAAGGCTCACATTTTGCAAGTGACTGGAATAAAAATATGAAATACTGCAGGTCCAATCGGCAGACAGAATTAAATATGAAATACTGCAGGTCCAATAGGCAGACAGAATTAAATATGAAATACTGCAGGTCCAATAGGCAGACAGAATTAAATATGAAATACTGCAGGTCCAATAGGCAGACAGAATGAGATATAAAATACTGCAGGTCCAATAGGCAGACAGAATGAGATATAAAATACTGCAGGTCCAATAGGCAGACAGAATGGAATATGAAATACTGCAGGTCCAATAGGCAGACAGAATTAAATATAAAATACTGCAGGTCCAATAGGCAGACAGAATGAGATATAAAATACTACAGGTCCAATAGACAGCTAGAATGGAATATGAAATACTGCAGGTCCAATAGGCAGACAGAATGAGATATAAAATACTGCTAGTCCAATAGGCAGACAGAATGGAATATAAAATACTGCAGGTCCAATAGGCAGACAGAATTAAAAATAAAATACTGCAGGTCCAATAGGCAGACAGAATGAGATATAAAATACTACAGGTCCAATAGACAGCTAGAATGGAATATGAAATACTGCAGGTCCAATAGGCAGACAGAATGAGATATAAAATACTGCTAGTCCAATAGGCAGACAGAATGAGATATAAAATACTGCTAGTCCAATAGGCAGACAGAATGAGATATAAAATACTGCAGGTCCAATAGGCAGATAGAATGAAACTGTGGTTTCTGTTTGGATTTTTGATAAAGCTTTGTACAATTAGCACATATGACAGCTTCACTTCTGAAGATTTTAATAAGGGCCCTTTTTATTATGCGTGCCAGTTTTCCCACAATTCATAGAAAAATTTATTCTGGGAGTTTTATGATCTTTTAACTGTTGACGGACAACCCTTTGTCCCATCTCCATGAGAGCAAGATAAAAGCAATAAATTAATTGGCCCTTAATAAACAGACAGCTCGCCACTGTAAATGTTACCTAGAGTGACAAACGACTATACTCAGAAAACCAGAGAGCTAGGGGTTCCCATGGAACATCAGTGTTTATGGAATTTGAGGATTGTGTGTCTGGCCAGCTGGCCTTGATACTCCTCTTTTGGGCGCCCTCAGACCAGGGGTGGGAACCTGTATGCAAGGCCCAGTAACACCTGCTATAGAACTGGATAGTTGGAAGTCAAAAGCACCGTCTAAGGTTATTGATACTTGTGAGGGGTACTTAATGACCACATTTAGGAATCATTGACCCGAATGGTCAGAGACTTATGTTCACAATTGGAAAAAGGTGAATCAACAGTCATGTCAAGGAAATTGTATCATATCTGAGAGCATTTCAAAATGGCACTTTGTTTCCTCTTCTCCATCAATTGGATTGTAAGGAGGTGTTTTGGTTCCACCACCCCATCAATTGGATTGTAAGGAGGTGTTTTGGTTCCCCTACCCGATCAGTTGGATTGTAAGGAGGTGTTTTGGTTCCACCACCCGATCAGTTGGATTGTAAGGAGGTGTTTTGGTTCCACCACTCGATCAGTTGGATTGTAAGGAGGTGTTTTGGTTCCACCACTCCGTCCATTGGAACATATGGAGGTATTTTGGTTCCACCACTCCGTCCATTGGAACATAAGGAGGTATTTTGGTTCCACCACTCCGTCCATTGGAACATAAGGAGGTATTTTGGTTCCACCACTCCGTCCATTGGAACATAAGGAGGTATTTTGGTTCCACCACTCCGTCCATTGGAACATAAGGAGGTATTTTGGTTCCACCACTCCGTCCATTGGAACATAAGGGGGTATTTTGTAGGGATGCACCGAATATTCGGCCACCGAAAATTTTCGGCCGAAAATGGCCCAAAAGGGCATTTTCGGTTTTCGGCCGAAACACTTTTATCACCGAAACAATACGGCCGAAATATGTTGTGATCTATTCGGATCCTCTGCACTTCATCGCGACTGTACTTGATCCGCGTTATAAAGACCATTACTTGGATGCAGAAATAAAGCAGCGCGCACGAGAAATGATCCAGGCGGCGATGGATGCGGAGAACCCGCGTGGAGACGGAACAATAGCGCACGGAGCAGTAGGGCACGGAGCAGCCTGCGCACGGAGATCAGAGCGCACAAAAAAAGACTTGTCTCTGCACTAGATGAGGGGCATGCACCCTCGTTGTCTGATATGTTCAGTGATATCCTGCAAGAAAATGCCTCACATGGTTTAGGGGGGACGGACGCTGGGGACATGTCCCCAACAACATTTTAACATGACTAAATTGTCCCCACTAATATTTTAGCGAACTCCGTTATGAGTTTGTGAAGCGATTTGGGTCAATTCCGACCGCAGAGCCAGGGGGACGGTACTAGAAACGCCGTAATTTGATTGGCTAAAAAACCTAGGGGAGGGGAGTTATCTGACACGCTATAAGTACACAGGAGAGTGACTGAAGACAACAGTAAAGTTACCAGTGCTTTCTGTTAATACATACCCCATATGTTAGAATCTTACAGTCACAATAAACAGTGGAAATGTTTCCTGTGTATATTTTGCTGATGTAATGTGGCCTATTTGGGATATCCCATTAGTAGGGGCGGAGTAGTGGCACCACCAGGGTCGCTACAATATATTGAATCTGACAAACAGCATTACCATCTAAAAGCAACAGGCTATTGTCTCAACTAAACGCAAAAATAATCACATTATTCTCAGTAAAAGTTCACTTGTCGGATGAGGGGGGAGAGATGTCCCCACCGAAGCTGAGACCAAACCTACGCCCTTGGTGCCTCATATCCATAAATGCAATGGTATTAATAATTGGCATAATTTATTTCGGTGTTTCGGTTTTCGGTTTTCGGTCTTGGTTTCCTCTTTTTCGGTTTTCGGTTTCGGCCAAGAATTTTCATTTCGGTGCATCCCTAGTATTTTGGTTCCACCACTCCGTCCATTGGAACATATGGAGGTATTTTGGTTCCACCACTCCGTCCATTGGAACATAAGGAGGTATTTTGGTTCCACCACTCCGTCCATTGGAACATAAGGAGGTATTTTGGTTCCACCACTCCGTCCATTGGAACATAAGGAGGTATTTTGGTTCCACCACTCCGTCCATTGGAACATAAGGAGGTATTTTGGTTCCACCACTCCGTCCATTGGAACATGAGGAGGTATTTTGGTTCCACCACTCCGTCCATTGGAACATAAGGAGGTATTTTGGTTCCACCACTCCGTCCATTGGAACATAAGGAGGTATTTTGGTTCCACCACTCCGTCCATTGGAACATAAGGAGGTATTTTGGTTCCACCACTCCGTCCATTGGAACATAAGGAGGTATTTTGGTTCCACCACTCCGTCCATTGGAACATAAGGAGGTATTTTGGTTCCACCACTCCGTCCATTGGAACATAAGGAGGTATTTTGGTTCCACCACTCCGTCCATTGGAACATAAGGAGGTATTTTGGTTCCACCACTCTGTCCATTGGAACATAAGGAGGTATTTTGGTTCCACCACTCCGTCCATTGGAACATAAGGAGGTATTTTGGTTCCACCACTCCGTCCATTGGAACATGAGGAGGTATTCAGGTTGCCCATCCCATCAGTCACTCTAGTAGCAGCTGTTCTGGCCTCATGGTACATTCTTGTGCTTTGGGGGTGTGGTGGTGCACAATCAACTCAACCTTTGCCTGTGAGGTCTACAAGTGGGCACTAACCAGAGTGGAGATGGACGCCCCTCTGGTCCTAAATCTCAGAACGTCACTCAAAAATACTATATATATTAAAATAATTATTGACAGTTTTGCTGTTAAACAGATGCAATGTGACAGTACATCCTGTTGTTCACTGATAATGTATCTTCTTGTGAAGCATCATCTCTCTCTATTGCGTGTCCGTCTGAGACTATCCATCACGGTCGTTTAGGAGACGTCTATGTAAGGGGTGTTGCCATTTACGAATGCGTGTCTGTTGTTAAATAAACGGTTTTATTTAAAAGCCATGACAGCATGGCTTTGTTGGAAGTCTCAGTATGGAAGTTGAATTGTGCTGCAGGCAACAGCGTATTCTCAGCTGAGGCTGGCCTCGTTAAATATATGGCTTCCTATTAACATGTTCTTTTCATTAAAGGTAATGAGCTTCTGCGTTAGGCTTATCGAGAACTTGTCTTTCCACCTCCGGAGTAATCAAGGGACGTTCATTACCCTCTGGGGTATGGAGATGATTTAGGGTTAAAGGGTTAAACCATGTCTAGAGACCAAGGGCCTGGTTCTTTGTTGGTCTTTTTTTGGCCTATTAGAAAAAGGTGATTTCGGGAGAAGGAACAAGGAAAGACACACACAAAGAAAAACAGTTCAGCTTTCTGTGGTGGGATAGGTTGAGAAAACATTCACATAACTTAATGTGCACTGTTTCACCCCGTCTTGGTGTCATCATGTTATTCTGGAGGCATTTAAAGTTGGAATCAGGAGGAAAAAAAAATAACAAATTGCTCACTCGTGTTCCTGTAAAAAGCTGACAGGTGGGGCATGCAAATAATAACCATTAACCCATAGAGAGAACTGTCCAGGATACACAGCCTATAGTTCGGTTAATGTGTGAGAACTATAAGACAATTGTTTGTATATCTGTTGTGCACACAGAAAATAAGACCTTTTTGTAAAAACAAGATGTCTTGGGTTCTTGTGGAGTCGAATGTTTTCAAAATATTTTTTGGAATAGTCATTTCCCTCTCTGCTCTGTAGACAAGGAGCGTGATAAGGGGCACGTGTTTTGGGTACAAGCAGGGAGCCCTACCAAGAGTGGGTTGCACTGCTTCCTGTTTGCGGAATCCTGTAGAGATTCTCAATTATAGACCTCGAAACTAATTCCACTTCTTCTTTTTTTCCAACCTCAAATCACGTTCTTACTGGTTTGTCTACGTTCATGTCAACGTTTGAGAAGGTGAGATAAACTTTTTTAACCTTGATTGAGAAGTCTTAGAGTGTACTGAACTTTCCCTAGTGGAAGAGCAGCTCCGTCTGGTCAATGTTGAGCTAGAGGGGATTGTGCAAACATCCAAGCCAGACCACAAAGAAATCTGTCAGCATCTGGGTGTGAAATACGAGGAAGCACAAAAACTGTTGAATTCTTTTCTATAGCATTAATAGTTAATGTCAATTCATAATGACCACACGTCACGACTTTTGAAATGTGAAGCAATAAACCAAAATGTTTAGCTTGTGAACGTTTTCGAGTCAACGGAAAATGCCATCCTCTATGACATGTATATTCCTGAAAGTTGCAGTTGCTATATTTTGTTATCAACAGGGAGGGTTCAAATCCTAAACGCTGATGTCAATTAGGCCGGGTATGACATCACATCATGTTTCACTGCTCTAATTGTGTTGGTAACTAGGTAGTAATAGCAGTTGCTACTGGGTTTGTGGTATAGGGCAATGTACCATGGCTAAGGGCTGTGTCCAGGCTCGTCTTTAGGCCCCCTCTGCATGAACACATGCTAGTGAGCCCAGCTGAGCTATACACGCTACTTCAATCACAGTTGCTAGCATTCCCTCACTAAAAGACGTGCCTAAACAACCTTGTAGTCTGGATGAACACTTGTCATTGCTGGAAATTGCTGTGTCTGCATTATAGTGTCAAGTTCCAATGAGGTTCAAAAGAGATCGGACAGTGGCAAGTGTTTTGTTTTGGCTTTGTGTTCCACCACTTTGTAATATATATTGAACAAGTATTATTAGGTCAAAGTTCAGACTGACTGCTTTTATTGGAGGGTATTTATGTCCATATCAGATTAACCTTTTCACATTACAGCTCTGTTTATGATCAGTGTGTATTTATTTCCCCATATTCTTCACTCATGGCACTCCAAAATAATGTCATTTATTAAAAATTTATATCGGGCTTAAAGCTATCAGAAAAAACAGTCTAAACTAACCACAAATCGAACAGATTATTTAAGTCACAGGGCCGGTAAAATTCACTTGGTTTGTAAAATCGTTTGGGCCGGTAAAGTCACTGGGCTGGTAGTCATTGTGTGGTCGGGATATGGGACCAGAACTACACATTTGTTTACCCATCGTAATATTTTCCAGATACAAAAACTGATGAAAATTCTCTGTCTGCACTTTATTCTTACATGTCTCCAAGTGCTGGACAACTACAGAGCCAAATACAATGAAACTAACAACCAACCTCCAGACATCTCGTCCCTCTGCCAGTCGTATTAATGGATATCAGGTTCTAATGCACGGGGTTTATTGCCAAGTCAGCTAAGTTTCTCACAATTTCTGTTTCTCATCTTTGTTCTCGGTGTAGGGGATTTAGAGAGGGTCTGGTGGTTAGATCCAACATTAAGGATTGCTTTTGTCCCCTTTATCTCAGATGGTGAGATTTATCTGGTCATTTTTCTTTACCATCTCTTTCTACATCCCGTATCAATCTGACTGAAACACAATGACAGCTTCTTTGTTGTTCTCACCAATGCGGTGACCTATAGGAAAGAACACAATGCTGGCCTCCCAATCTTAATGCTCAGGCCCTCAAACTGGTCTGTGGCTGTTTGTCTGGCTGACCAAAAACAGACTTTTTTTGTGATGTGCACATAAAAAACGAAAACAAAACAAACGCACATTTTTAATGCAATTTCTTTGAAGTAAAGCTTTTGTGTGTTTTGAACAATGTTGACCGGAAGGTCGATGGATGGACAAAGGCTGGTAATTGGCTTTACAAACATTCCCTGTGATTCGATGGGTATTAAAAATGTCCTCGTACGCAGATATCCGCAATGTTTTCCCTGGTCTGTTTAACAGTGCTGTGTATTCGGGCAGACCAGAGCCATTACACTAGGAGCCGGAGAGGATGGAATGTCACAAAATAATCCTACTTAAATGAAACGGAGATAAGATTTAGATATTAATTTAACTATAGGACACCATGAGCACATGAATTCATTAGCATTATTTCAACATTTACCATGTGTCATTAAATCGAGTTTTGTATAATTTTTGTATAGTTTTCGTATATAGGCCTAATGGTTGTATTTGTACTACATATTTCAGTACAGTTAATTTGGCTAAATGGAGTATATATATTTTTGATTGTTCGGCAACATGTCTCTATTGTTTTCTTTAAGTGTTTAAGTGTTTCCTGTCAAACATCCATGTATATGGGAGACTGAGACGGCTCAATGAGACTGACTGCTCACTGTTCTGGGTTCGATTAAATGGGAATATTTATAATTGCTGTCTTCTAAACCACATAATTATAGAATGCTGGACAAAACGGTTCCAGTATGTTTGTTTCTATAGTCAGCAGAGTGGGAATAATTCGATGTGATGTTTTGACCAACCAAATGCAACCAAATCTGAAGTAGATCTGCAGCCAATCAGCTCTCTGTTCGTATTTCTGGTACAGTGAATTTGTGTACTTTAGGTGATGTTTTGCATGCATTTACTGGTAATTTGGCCCCTGAGTAGTATTTGTATTGCATCTGTCTGGTGTATTTTTGGGATGTGTTTACACTACGTTTACTCAGTATCAGGCTACCTCTACCATCTATTCTAAACATGGACTTGGCACACTCGTCCGGATGTTACATCGTGGGGGAGATGCACAGCAGGAGGGTAAAGCAACGAATAAGGAGATCATGTGTTTTTTATTAGACTGCTGGGTCTACGTCTAATGAAATATGTTTCCCTTAAAAGCAACAGTAGAGCACGGCGGACCACACAGCCTACGTCAGGGGCGAGGTGACCCAAACACAACAAACACATCCTCCAGATCAGTCTGATGCGTTGAGCTTCTCTCTGTCTCTGCTCAGTCACAGCCTGGCTGGTTGATTTTCCATTTACAACTTGGCATTGATACAACTCTCTCTCTCCTCTCTCTCCCTCTCTCTCGTACTAGCCCCCCTCTCCCTCCTCTCCCCCTCTCTCTTCAACCTCTCTCTCTCTCTCTTCCCCCCTCTCTCTCTGGGGATCCAGCTAAATAACGATCTTTCGTCCTCTGAAACGTTGTGTTGTTTGTGCAGATGTGTTGTGGGACGAGTTTTGAATTGTTTGCAGCAACTTAAATGAATGATTTGAAGATGTATTTTTATACACGGGACGGCAACAATCTATGTGTACTGTGTTTGTATGTCTGCTTATGTGTTGTTTACTTACACAATTGCAGCTGCTTAGAATTGGACTAACCACAAACTACCAATTTAGCTTTAAGATTACTGCATTTGAAGCTTTTATTGTTTCTAGCAGGAACAATCATTATAGAGGCCCAGTACCACAGTGCTATTTCTCATGTATGGTGTTGTCTATTTGCTCTGGGGAATATGGACTAGAAGTTCAGAGATATGATCCAAGGCCGTAATAAAACACCCTGTAATCGTGTCTGCTCTGCTACCCAGTATCCTGCAATTTAATTAAGCCCTAAAGAGTTAAGTTGTTAAACCATTTGCATAACTGCTGCGAGAATCTCCGCTATGAATGGAATTAACATGTTTCTGGTAATAACCGTATCTGTTGTTACAGATACTGTCGTCCTGTAGTTTAAGGACCCTGTAAATGTTTAGAATTGGGAAAGTGTGCGTGCTGAGTTCATTCCCTGGTTCCCTAAGATCAGTAAGTATTGCTGTGAGTCACCTAGTTGAGCCAAAGGTAAACTTGGCCGACCAGGAAGTGGAGCAACACATGGCTCAGTTACATTCTGTCTCTGTGGTGAAGAGTCAAGTGGAGAAAGAGGAACATTCTGTACCAAGCAGCAGAGATCCTTATTAAACAGTGTTTAATAATGTGCTGATTTAGAGATTAGCTGGGGATTGGGGGGTTCCAGGCTAAATCCCACACATAATGTTGTGCTGAGTTACAGATGACCGGGGGGTTCCAGGCTAAATCCCACACATAATGTTGTGCTGAGTTAGAGATGAACTGGGGATTGGGGGGTTCCAGGCTAAATGTTTGGGTTTTAGTGTTAGAGCACAAAACATGATTAAAAATAATAATTAATTAATTATAATATTTTTTCTTTTTCGTTTTTATTCTTATTTTTAGGGGTGCTGACAAGAAATGTATTTGTGCTTGAACAAGTTTAATTTTAGATTTTCCGTTTCACCTCGGACATTGGCATCATTCATTGAAGTTGTAGATATGCATATGACTAATGTGCTTTTGTCCAAGATCCCCTTTATGCTGTCTGCGGCTGGGTGAGTGAGTTATTACACAATTACAGGTCATTACTACTACACACGATAAACAAAAAAATGACCGCTTTCATTACCTGGTGCCACTGCAGCGTTTTTTAAACCTGCAGTTATTCATCATCAATCGGGAAGTAGTGAGCTCATACTTAACCAACATGATGTTGACGTTGTCGAGTTCCGCCACCTGACGTCGTCGAGATCTGCCACCAGAATTTTAAGGTATTCAATTGGGCATTGCTTAGTCCTGTCACATGACGTCGACTATTCCAGTCACATGACGTTGACTAGTTCAATCGCATGGCGTCGCTTATTCCTGCCACATTAGGAAATGTTATATGTACAACTGGATATCGGGTTGAGACTCACAAGAACGTAGTCATGAACTCAAATAAAAGGGGAACGCCAAGGATGAAGAAGGGTCACATTTGGAATTGTCAAACAATCGCTAGCTAACAAGAACCAACAAGAACTTCCTATTTGGGCTGCCTCTGTGGGCGAGAATACAGGATGTACATTTACAAGCAATTAAATTATGCTGATAGCCACCTAATAACTTCCCTAGTAAAGCTGTAGTGTCATACAAACATAAAGTAGTTAACACTCTTTATCATTGCTAACAGTAAATAATGCCACAGTAGGCCTACTCTGTACATGACTTTTGTTCCAGTTGAAACCAAGTACAAATATTAAACCACTTCATGTTGGTTCTAGCGTACGTACTTAAAACAACATTTACTACACAGACTATTTAGTTATAAACAGTGTGTTTATGGTAAATAGTCAGCAATATGGCATCATACAGCCTATTCAGCAATCTAGCCAAGTGTTTTGGGTTCCCAAATAATACACTGCAGATCATTTTGTACAGGTAACGGGGACAGATTACACATAGAAAATAAGATTCACACAGACTAGAGTGGTTTAGAAATCTGTTGTGAATATTTGATTTCAACCAAATCACACGCTGGTGCACTCAAATGGAAAAAGTTGGTAGCACCAGTCGGGGGAAAAAACTCTTGAACCTGGAGAGTTGGATTGGTGGTTGTTGCTGAACCAACCAGGACCACCTGACCTGAGGCTGATAGTACTCATTTCACACATGACCACAGATTTACATTGACTTTGAACTTTACCCAGAGCCTGATTGCTTGAAGCTGACTGGCATTCATGGTGCCCATTGGACAAGCGTGGCTGTGCAGGCCGAACTTCAACAGCACAAACCTGATTGGCCGTAGTCCATGCACTGCATGCAGATGCTGTGGCCCCAGAATGCTTTGTGGCCACACAGTAGCCTCAGACAGTCCTTCTGTTGTACAACAGTCTGCTAACCAGGAGGGCTGGCAGAGTGTTTGCACAGATGAGCCCTGCTGCTTGGCTCTCCCCTTGCATATTGTTTTAATATGTCTCCGCTCTAGGGTGTGTAATGGTAGTTTGGGAGAGATAGAGATGGTGAATCGGTTTTATTCAGCCTCTCCCTGCTGTTTTGAGATGCAGCTCTCTTCCCGTCCACTTTTCTCCTGTCATTTGTTTTAAACACTTGTATGCAAACACACACTCGCTCACTTAGGGTTTCCCAATCTGCTCTTGTCATGACAAAATGGCTTCTGTATCTTCTCATCTCACTGTGACATGTCCCATGGTCAAGTCCATCTGTCACCTCGCCTCTTTCTCTCTTTTCCTCTCTCCCGCTTTGTTTCTTCTTTTTCCGAGCTGCACAGTTTGACCCTGGTTGCCCTTGACCAATCCACCCCAAAAGGCTAAACCAATCAATTTGGTTCTCAGAGTCAAATGTCAGATGTCTTGGTCACCGATTTCAACAACTATTCTCATGCATGAATACAGCAGCTAAAGCTAATGATCAGCTTTTTATTTTGGTAGGATTTAGATTTTTCTAAGTTTGGGGAACATTTTAGAAGTGGTTCAAATAATTTGTTTGGAGCCTGCATCTCTTTGAACAGTATGATGAGATCTGTTTGTTTCGATTCTGAGAGAACCCACAAAGCCCAGACAAGAGTCAATCCCTCTGGGTGGGGTCAGGGCTGTGCTTAAAGGGAACTATCTGGCTTTGTGATTGTGAGAATCAGTCAAAATCCTTGCATGTCTTCAGCCACCATGTCTTGACCATAAGGGGCCATTTCACCCCATCAAGGTGAGGGTATTCCCATAAGGCTGTTCCCTGTGGCCATTTCACCCCATCAAGGTATTGGTATTCCCATAAGGCTGTTCCCGCGGCCATTTCACCCCATCAAGGTGATGCTATTTCCATAAGGCTGTTCCTTGTGGCCATTTCACCGCATCAAGCTGAGGGTATTCCCATAATGCTGTTCCATTCAGGAACAATACTAATGGGTTGCCATTGCCAATAGAGATCTGTGT
Source organism: Dallia pectoralis (assembly GCA_029465975.1). Taxonomy (NCBI): domain Eukaryota; kingdom Metazoa; phylum Chordata; class Actinopteri; order Esociformes; family Umbridae; genus Dallia; species Dallia pectoralis. The sequence goes on along the minus strand of CM055728.1, from coordinate 29,233,080 downwards.
GGATTAGCACAGCGTCCTGGCTGGGAGGGATTAGGGCAAAGAACGAGTCTGCGCACTGTTGCCAATTAATCTCCGTCAGCAGTCGCAGAATCCTCATTAATGAAGCATTCGCTCTGGGCTGCTACAGAGTTTGGGGGATTCATCAGAGGCAGTGGCAGCTCAGATCTCCCTCTATTGTGGTCGGATGGCTGTGGACAAACTCCCCGTCAACTTCCCTCTCTGCTAATAAGTCCAGACACTGGCATGGCCGCAGGGCTTTCCCTGGAATGCCAGGTCGTACGGCTCACGGGAAGCAGAATGAACACAGGCTTCTGTCCGTTTCGTTTTGGCGTTCCTCCAACGTAGTTTGACACTGGGTCAACGCTTATTGTTAGTGTTCACATTCAGACTCTAGGAACCAAGAACCAGGAAACTTGTGCTGCTTCTCAGAAGTGCCACCCTCTTGGTTGACAAGGCAATCCAGAAATGGTAGCATCTTGCTGAGGAAATGCTGGCTTAGTGCAGGTGTTGCATTTGGGGCAGGACTGTCTACTGTGGCACAAGTCACAGAATATGTTAATGGTTACGGGAGGAATGTGTCACAACACACAGTGCATCACACCCAGCTGTGAATGTGGCTGCGTAGCTGCAAACCAGTCAGAGTGCCCATGATGACCCCTGACCAATGTTTAAAACACCTACAATGAGCGCCCGAGCGTGGAACTCGAAGTGAAAGAATTAGAAGGTTTCCTGGCCCGATGATTCTTGTTATCATCACTATCATCGTTTACATCACTTGAACGTCAGTGTGGGTTTGTGCCGTTTAGCTGGGGAAGTCCGGGCACCAGAATGCACTGTGGGAAAAAGACAAGCCAGTGGAGTTAGATGCTCTGGGCATAATTTGTCCTGTCTGATGCGTTGTGCCACCTACCTAACATTGTTGCAGACAATGGTACACACCTTCATGGAAATGGTATTCCCTGAGTGGCCTCTTTCAGTAGGATACGGATCCCTGCCACACTGCACTCATTGTTTGGTTTAACTTACAGGATGTCTAGGATCTGCTGCTAATATCTTTGTGCCAGATCGCGCAGGACACTATTACCTCCTCTCTGTTTTGCCGGCATGCAGTGGACCAACAGAATATTAGCGCAGGGTTTGTTTGAGGTGCGTAGGAAGAACAAAGCCAGACGAACGACCGACAGCTGTTGACGTGTTTTTTTTAATACACAAAAGCAAGCACTAATTAATAGGCACTCACACTGACAGTAAGATAGAAAAGATGGCATGAAGCACATCTATCAATGTAGCACTAGTAGTACATAACACGCATGTGACAATTCCACACAAAGAGACGACCAAAGACAGGAAACATGTATACACCTAATGAGGGGATGTACACCAAGTGTGTGTAATGATGAGATAAGACAATATACACTTGCTAATGAGAGGATGGACACCAGGTGTGTGTAATGATGAGACAAGTCAATATACACCTACTAATGGGGGGATGGACACCAGGTGTGTGTAATGATGAGACAAGTCAATATACACCTACTAATGGGGGGATGGACACCAGGTGTGTGTAATGATGAGACAAGTCAATATACACCTACTAATGGGGGGATGGACACCAGGTGTGTGTAATGATGAGACAAGTCAATATACACCTACTAATGGGGGATGGACACCAGGTGTGTGTAATGATGAGACAAGTCAATATACACCTACTAATGGGGGGATGGACACCAGGTGTGTGTAATGATGAGACAAGTCAATATACACCTACTAATGGGGGGATGGACACCAGTTCCCATTTCGATATCTGAAAAGGCAGACTGCTGATATAACTGTTGATATTAAAAGGGCTATACCTGAAGTTGAAGTTTGTCCAAAAACACAGTGACATCACCATGTCTCAGATTAGCAATCACAGTGTAAATCAAAACTCTGGTTGGTTCGTATGTGTGACGGGTAGGTGAGGAATGCACTGATCTCTCTGATTAAACAGGCCAGGCTTGGTAATCACTGTTATTTCATCTTTTAAGCCAATAACTTGTTTGGGACTTTGCGACCAGGGCGCAATTTCCTGAAAGAAAGAGAGCACCTTAAAACGTAATGTGATTCCACAAGTATTAGTTATGGAGCCGTTGACGGTGATTTGGTGGGCCCACAACAGTAACTGGTGGGAACCTCTGGTGTGTGGGGTGGGGGGTAGTGGTGTGGAAGAGGTATGTACCTAACCAACAGTCTTGTTTCGGTCGACGGAGGAACACTTTAATGCTCTGTTTATCTTCCCCCTATCTGGGCACGGCCAAAACGTGAAGCATTCCCAAAGCCTCAGGGCTTTGCTTTGATGTTCCCCTTTCACACTATGCAGGTTTTTTATCGCTGACTGAACCCGGATGGACTTGACTCGCTGCATTCATGGTTAATAAGTTAAACCCACTGTGAATCTGGCTGAACCCAAGCCAGCCATGCTTCAACCCTCTGTGAATCTGGCTGAACCCAAGCCAGCCCTGCTTAAACCCTCTGTGAATCTGGCTGAACCCAAGCCAGCCCTGCTTAAACCCTCCGTGAATCTGGCTGAACCCAAGCCAGCCCTGCTTAAACCGTCTATGAATCTGGCTGATCCCAAGCCAGCCCTGCTTCAACCCTCCGTGAATCTGGCTGTAACCATTGGAGCTCGTCCACTCCCTCTTACAGGCCTACTGAATAATGAATGCTGTCCCCAGGTGTCGCTCCTGTTAGCAGTCGCTCTCAGGCCTTTATGCTCCCGACCCCCATGCTATGACCCCTCTCTCCTTTTTTCTCCTCCTATCCTATTTTCTCCTTCTCACCCTTGTACCTGCGTCACTCTTTCTCTTCTCTTTTTCTCTTAAATCATCAGTAAGATTACCTCAATTAAAGACGCAGCAGGGTTCTCTAAGCAATTAGCCATGTGGTGTTGAGTGTGTGGATTTGGCCCTCATAAACAAAGGCTCTCTAATGCTCTGTGGTGCGACTCGTTCACCATTATTCTGTGCTAATAGCATCATGGGAAGTCTGGTTAGGACCCAATAGAGTCGTACAATATCTTGTCAACATTCTTCAGCAAATACTTGCTTTGTGTCATACATCCACACAGAAGCAGTCGATGTGTAGGAGATGTGCTGGGCAAAGTCATGGGTTTTCGTAAACATCTCTCACCGTCTCCTTCTGCCAGTTCAATCACAGATTTCGGCGCCCGGTCGTCCTCTGGTCACAATCAAGCGCTTTTTTGCTTTCAGCACAGCAAGCGCTGAGCATCAATCATGAATGATTTTCTGTCAGGGTCTGGATAAAGGGGATGTATTTGTGTGTCTGTGTCAGGCCTGCACCTCCTCAAACGGAGACAGAGCGCACTCTATTAACCATGTGACAATCGAGGAACTCCCACTCCTAGAGACCTGCTCCTATTCTCTTCCAGTCGCAATGTTCCTTGGAAAACAAAGACTTTTCTCGGGAGTTGCCATTATCTTTTAAATGAAGCTGTCCGTCACCCAGCACATGAACAGTCTCCCCCACCTGCCTAGGTTCAGAATAGACCTCGAATCCTCATTCTGGGGGGACTGGGTCTATTTTGGTATGGAGTTTCTTCGGGAGATGCACTCGTAAAAGCTCCGGTGGTATATTTCTGATATCAAAACGATCTTGAATTTTTCACAACTGCTTTCTGTCGTATTTTACTCAACAGCATTATTGGATAGTAGTCACCATGCTGTGATGGGTTGTTGTTCTGTCATGTGTGTGACGACAGTATGAATTAAACTCTGTGCTCGGTGGATTGTCAGTATTAATTAAACTCTGTGCTTGGTGGATTGTCAGTATTAATTAAACTCTGTGCTTGGTGGATTGAGAGTATTAATTGAACTCTGTGCTTGGTGGATTGAGAGTATTAATTGAACTCTGTGCTTGGTGGGTTGACATCAGAATATTTGATTATGAATCATTTCTCAGTTACACAATCAGTTTAGATGCTGGTGTTTAGTTTGAACAATGTACCTTCTGTACCTTGTTTGTTGTGTGTACTTATTCTGTAACTGTATGTTGTCCTGCACATTCTATTCGCCTTATCATGGCCAGGTCGCCGTTGAAAATGAGAATTTGTTCTCAATTGGCCTACCTGGTTAAATAAAACACCTGGTACATTCCATTGTCATTATGCAGAGCAAAGCATCCATCAAACTGATTGTTTAGTGTTCCCATTTTGGTCAAAAATAGAAAGTGATTTTGGAATGCTTCTTATGAGACATACTATTCAGGGAGATTACTTCTGCATGATGCCCTTGGCAACCGATTAAACACATTTATGATAGAAGTAACATACGTTGCGTACACTTGCCCTGGACAATCAGGAGATAATCTGGCCTCTCTTCTCTTTTGGCTGAGCTACAGACCACAGTGAAGGCTGAAGATATTTGGCTGTAGATCCGAAGGAATCGGGTATCTGTCTTGCTTCTCTAGAGCAAGCGATTCAAACAGAAAATGTAATTGCACTGCAATACGGCGTTCTCGGTCGGCAGCCACTGTTGTGTGTCTGGTGTTGCACATTTAAATATCAGTGAAACAACAGATGGTGTCCTGGGCCCGTGAGACGCTAAATGATTCAGCTGTAAGATGTTGTGAGGTTCGGCAGAGAGGACCGATGTGAACATCTGTAGTGCATTTATTTGCTGCCAACAAGCTGCCCACATGCTGCCCACATGCGTACAACTCAAAGGCTGCAGACTACCACACCTATATTTAGTTTGCCTGACCAAAGTGCCTGTGTGTTTGTTAATGCAGATGGACAGAATAGACATACTGTATGTGACTCTTCTGGTCCCACAAGAGCCCCTCTATGGGACCGCTAGACGTGACGCAAGATTGGTCTGCACAGAAGGACACACCCCTCCTCACTCAGAAGGACCAATCCCGTCTCACCTCAGTTGATGATAGGAAAGAAATGCAGGCATAAGTAAACAAGTAACTGGAAAGTAAACATTCAATAGATTAGAAAATACATTTATGGAAAAGCCTTAATGTTTCTAGGATTTCGTCTGCTCTCTTTTACCAACGGGAAGAAAGAAAATGTATACTAACGCATTCAACTAATTACCATTAAAAAATCTTCAATCGTCAAAATGTTTTACTTGTAGATCTATATATATATATATATATATATATATATTATATGTACAGTACATATGTGGTTTAACAGTTCTACACAAATATATATACATACAGTATATGTGGTTTACCAGTTCTACATGTATATATACACTACACGCACAATCATGATCAGAACACCACATCAGTTATTGAGGCTTCACTTGAAGCGTCTTCATGTTACATTCCCTGATGGTGGTGTGCTCCTCCACGCTGCTCCAGGCCAGACCTCGGGAGAATCCCTCCCCGCCAAGCATTCAGAAAATGCCTGACATTCTGATAGGCGCCTGTGAAAACCAGTCAGTGAGAAAGAGGAGAGAGAGAAGAGACTGGTGCATCTGTGGTTTTTTGGGCTTGCATACATTACCACAGATTGCAGCCTTTAGCACGGCGTCTCTCTCCTGTAGCTTAGTTGATAGGGTCAAGCGCTAACAGCTAATGCTGCCTTTAGTTCCTCACTTGTTCCTTAATGAATGAAAAACGTTCATCGTTGTTTTCGTTCCATCTGTGGATTCGGTGAATACACGGCGTCTGGAGAAACAAGTGGCTTTCGCTCGCAGCGCACATCAGAAATCATTACTGGAGGTGTAGCATCTTTTGTTTTAACTCACTATTGTCTCGTCACGTCGGAGCGGAACAATTAAATCCAGCGCAGGGGGACGTTCCTTACTACAACCTCCTCTTCCTTAACGTTAATACCCAGCACCCTAACCGTTCATTACTTTGTCAGGGAGGATTCATGCTGGTACAGTTATTCAAATGCACTGGAGTTGACGCTCAACTTGAGCTGTCTTTTCACCAAACCACAGGACGTCGCCAAGACGACCAAGAATAACAAAAGACCTCTCCCCGGGGCCTATTCAGCGATATGAAAGAGAGGCTGTTTCGTGTGATGGAGATGTGATAATGCCTGCAGTGGGTGGTAATGTATGCAGCCAGAGGCACAAACACGTGAATGATCCTCCAGTCACCCCGATTCCTCAGCCTCTTCTGATGGCAGCACAAAGGCGGTCATTATAAATATCGCGTTGACCTGACCAAGCACCACGTTCTCATTAAATGGCAAAGTTCTGTTGAACTGAAATGGAAATGCTTGTCGCGGTCAAACCGTTTGTCAACTATGTACAAAAACAGGGTGCGAGTGAGTTGGACCGAAAGAATGTCAGTGTACCAGAAACGAGAGATTTGACATAAAAAAACATCATATTTGTTTTGTCGTTCTCCTTTGTCCACATGATTCCTCAGCTTCATTCCTAGATGAACTCTCTCTGAGTGGCGTCTGTAATTTCATGGGAGCATTTGTCCTGTCTCTATTTGTCCTGTCTCTATTTGTCCTGTCTCTATTTGTCCTGTCTCTATTTGTCCTGTCTCTATGGCCGTAGGCAGTTAGTAGGATCTGACCACCAGCCACATAAATGCGAGTCTTCTTCCCGTAATTTTTTCAAATGGACCGTTTTTACTGTAATTGATCCAATCGCAATGCTCTGAATACTTTTGTTTTTACACATGTCTAAATATAAGTATACTGCCAAACATGGCCACCCTTCCAGAAACCCCTCTGAAGACATTCAGACCTTCATCCATCACCGTTTTACTCTACAGATGCTGCCGCTCTCTCTTCACTTTCCTCCTCTCACTTTTTCTTTTGTTTTCCTCTTTCCCATAATGATCTTTCCCTTTCGCTCTCAATTTCTTTTTCCTCCTCGCTTTTCCTCTTTATCAGTTTCTTTCTCCCTCTCATTTTGCTCATTCTTTACTAAATGAAATCTTCCGAAAGGGTAGTCAATATTTGCTTGAACATTAAGTTATATCACAAATCGTCCCTCTTTGATGAATGCGTTTCCATGCCGATGCCGGCCCACAGCAAACATTTAGTTTCATGGTTTCTTCAGGGATCGATCGCATGACGTTTAGGTAGATGTCACTCTGCTGGATGGAGTCCGCAGTCGTTCTGCTAGACCTTGGATCTCTCCGACAGACACGTCGTCTGACTTAATGGAGGGTCCAGCTGTAAGTCAGTCTGTGTAAAACACTTTTTTGTCTCAAACAAGGAAGTGGCATTATTCTTCACCCAGTCCGAAAAGCCACTTGGTCGGAGGCAACTGAAAGGGACACTATTCCCACCAACGGCCGCACACTGGCTTCCTTTACAACACAGGGGACATTTAGAAAGAGGGAAAAAGAGACCCTCTTGTGTTTGTGAGAGCAGTTTGCTACAGACCTAAAGGAGTGGGCGGAAATGGCTGAGTGCCCAATGTGTGTGCGTGCCTCGTCCTTTGAAAATATTGGCTCATCCACATTGATCTTTGTCTGCAACAACATTTTCTATCCCGCGCTGAACTGTAGAAAACCACCTGTGACTGGCCCAGTGCTATTGCCCTCAGAAAAGGGCCTTGACGCGACTCACGAGCACGTCCAGATACGCGGTATTGCGTGACATTTAAGTTGCGTCCGCCGGAAAATCTATGTAAGATTAACGGCACCGCGGGGGGAATACTGCCTTGACCTTGCAGCCATGAAACAATTATCTACTGTGGCTGCAAGTGCTCACTGAGTCCTGCCATAACTCAAGCAGACGCTATCGTACCGATTGGCCTTGTTTCAGAGAGGGAGATGCCAGGAGCTGCCGGAAAATGTCAGGCCGTGGAGCCTGAGGCCCTTGCCTGAGACGCGGCCGAAGAATTGCGCCCCTGTCTCCTTTTTTCTTCGTTTCGTCGCTGACCTCACTTTTCTTTATGAGGTCTTAGCGTTCTGTGCCCTGTCACGGACCATTAAGGAAAAAACGTTGAACACGCACAGCGGCCAGCGATAAAAACGGACTCTCGAATTCAGTGTCTCTGAAGGAGTCTCTGTTCAGTGGGTCTGGCTGTAGTGCAGAGGGGCCCTGGGATTGTAGAGCTCAGGCCAGTCCCCCGGTGCTGCTGACAGCCTAATAGTCCACCCGGAGTTATTTATAGGTTTCTTGACCTGCATCAGAGCAGAGCCACACATTCCACACACGCATCCAGGGCCTCTGGAGCTTGTTGCTTCTGCGCGCGCCTGCCAATTCCTGTGTAATTAATGTTTTATCATTACAATTTCTACACTGTAGTTGTAGGATTCGGAATAACACGGCCGTGGAACGTTCTGGGGTGTTGGCAGAGACTTTTCCAGAAGTACATAGATTGATGATAGTAGTGTTACTAGATGTACTTTGTCGTTGTTGTGGCTTTTCGGCAAAACGGCGTAACTGTTTTTGTTGCGGCCTGGGGTTGGGCCTGGAGAATGTCAAGTATTTCTTTTAAAAGTCTGCTTTTTATTTTGTTAGAAAATAACATTGGTGTGTCGTTCTCCCAATCCAATACTAGTCGGCTGCCACTTAGGAAGTTCCCACGACGATCTGATCCCTCTGCACTATAAATGTCAGAGGTGGGATGTGGGCCAGAGAGCAGACCAGTGACACGGCTGTGTTCTCTATTGTTCCCTCCTCAGGGCAGCTGTGGATGACAGACCACTGGTGCCCCAGTTCACAGGGAACACACAGGAACACAACTATTATGTATCACATGCCGTGGATAACTGTAATGTCTCTGTAAAGCATTGTGCCCCCCCCTGTGAAACTCTGTCTGTCGAAGAACCCCCGTCCTGGACATTGGTGTGTCTCGATGAAACGTGTCCTAGCGTCGTGTGTATTTTCTATGCATTGCTTTAGCCTCTTGGTGATTTATTTCTTCCCTGTCCTGGGGCAGTTGGCCTCAGGGTCAGTGGCCAAGCCGTGACAGACCTTTTATCTGTCCATGAATAAGTGAAGAGAGGTCTGGAAACACTTAGTGTGCCCAAGCTCTCTACCGGGGCGCACCTGCTCTGGGACCGCTAGTTAGGGCAACACCACCTCCCCCCCTCCAGTCTCCTATCCACCTCCACTCACGTCACTGACTACAGCCTGACACCAGGACTTCTGCACTCAGTCATTCCTGACCTCTCGCTGGGTGGAGGGTGAGGACGAGTCATTTAATTATTGAAGGGGTTTCAGCTGTGTGGGCCCCCACTGTCCTTCTGGCCAATATGTCCCCTGAGGTACAGACGGACCCGATCAAGCGTGTCAGTTTAAATGTGCATTGTGTCGGCAGGTTCCCGGCCAGTGGTATGTTTCCCATAACCATATTGTCTTGGTTTTTTTCTCCACAGATTATGTCAACAGGAATGTGTTATGCTATCAGGTGATTGTGAAGAGGCGGGCGTGTCGTGGGTTAGCATCATCCACAAATGGTTAAGCATCTATATACTTCTTAGATACATGTACAAGATGATGTTTGTGTGCTCAATTTGGGGTTTTCATAGAAAGCTCGTTGTCAAGTTTCTTTTGCAATTCTTCGTCTTGTTTTTGCAGAATATTTGCCATGCCACTTGGGATGTGTCTGATCTCAGCCTCGCTGCTCCTCCTGACGGCCATCTTGAACTCCCTCGCCATCCGCTCTTATCCCAGCTTCTCCAGAAATGACACGTCCTTTGAGCACATGGTCCTACACCAGGACCGGTCAGTCGGCACGGTGTACGTGGGTGCCAGGGACCGCCTCTTCCAGCTGGACGGGCTGGACGCCCTGCGTCTGGAGCAGGAGGACCAGACCGGCCCAGTGATTGACAGCAGGGATTGTCTCCCCCCGGTCACCAAGGGCAACTGCCCCCATGCCCGGCTCACAGCCAATCACAACATGCTGCTTCTGGTGGACCCCTCGGCCATGCAGCTGATCACCTGCGGCAACGTGCACCAAGGCACCTGTCAGAAACGCAGCCTGAAGTCCGTGAAGAAGGTGTTGTTCTCCACGGACCGGCCGGTGGACACCCAGTACGTGGCGGCCAACGACCCGGACGTGTCCACCGTGGGCCTGGTGGTGGGTCCCCGTGGCGATGGGAGGACCGTTCTCTACGTTGCCCGCGGCTACACGAGCAGCCACCCGCCCATCTCCACGCGCCTCCTGGCCGGCGACCTCGCGTTCTCTTACGAGGAGACGGCCAAGCTCGCCGTGGCGGGGAGGCTCTCGGAGTACGACCACCACTTTGTAGCGGCCTTCGCGCGCCGCGAGCACGTCTACTTTCTCTTCTATCGCCGTGACATCAAGCGCGTGTCCCGGGAGTACCGTACGTACATAGCCCGCGTGTGCCTGGAAGATACCTCGTACTATTCCTACGTGGAGGTTCCTCTGGTGTGTCACTCGTCCTCCGACTCCTCCCCGGTGAGGAACTACAACCTCTTGCAGGCGGCCCAGGTGGGCAAGCAGGGCAGCAGGGAGGTGGAGGCCCTGCTGGGCGTCTTCTCCACCCGGGTCAGCTCATCCAACGGCCCATCGGAGGACTCTGCTCTGTGCGTTTACCCCCTGGACGAGCTGGACCGGCGCATCGACTCCACGCGAGACCTGTGTTACACGCATGACGGCAGGGTGGAGGGAGGTGGAGGAGAAATCCCAGTGGCCTACATCGAGTATGAGGTCAAGTCCAGCTGTGCCAACTTACCCACGGTGAGGTGGTTCAGACTAGCTAAAGACACAGGCACTGATCAGATACCCACAGTGAGGTGGTTCAGACTAGCTAAAGGCACAGACACTGATCAGATACCCACGGTGAGGTGGTTCAGACTAGCTAAAGGCACAGACACTGATCAGATACTCACAGTAAGGTGTTTCAGACTAGCTAAAGGCACAGACACTGATCAGATACCCACAATGAGGTGGTTCAGACTAGCTAAAGACACAGACACTGATCAGATACCCACAGTGAGGTGGTTCAGACTAGCAAATGGCACAGACACTGATCAGATACCCACAGTAAGGTGGTTCAGACTAGCTGAAGGCACAGACACCGATCAGATACCCACAGTGAGGTGGTTCAGACTAGCAAATGGCACAGACACTGATCAGATACCCACAGTGAGGTGGTTCAGACTAGCTAAAGGCACAGACACTGATCAGATACCCACAGTGAGGTGGTTCAGACTAGCTAAAGGCACAGACACTGATCAGATACCCACAGTGAGGTGGTTCAGACTAGCTAAAGACACAGACACTGATCAGATACCCACAGTGAGGTGGTTCAGACTAGCTAAAGGCACAGACACTGATCAGATACCCACAGTGAGGTGGTTCAGACTAGCTAAAGGCACAGACACTGATCAGATACCCACAGTGAGGTGGTTCAGACTAGCTAAAGGCACAGACACTGATCAGATACCCACAGTGAGGTGGTTCAGACTAGCTAATGGCACAGGCACTTTTCATGTTGGTCCTCCATTTCATCAGAATCAACCCGCTTTCAGCTGATCTCCACCACGTATTTCCCCCTTTACCCCAAACGTCAGAGTACCACCGATGGGATGTCCTTGTAATCCACTTAAATCCTACTCATTCTCTGCCTGCTTTAATGGCTTAGTGGCTTCCGAGGTCAGGAAGAGCAGTAGCTCCGGCGTTGGACCAGAGCAGACGTAGAGGGAGGAAGGCGAGGGAGGAGGGTGAGGGAGGAGGGCGAGGGAGGAAGACGAGGGAGGAAGGCGAGGGAGGAGGGCGAGGGAGGAATACGAGGGAGGAAGACGAGGGAGGAGGGCGAGGGAGGAGGGCGAGGGAGGAGGGCGAGGGAGGAGGGCGAGGGAGGAGGGCGAGGGAGGAAGACGAGGGAGGAGGGCGAGGGAGGAAGACGAGGGAGGAGGGCGAGGGAGGAATACGAGGGAGGAAGACGAGGGAGGAGGGCGAGGGAGGAGGGCGAGGGAGGAGGGCGAGGGAGGAGGGCGAGGGAGGAGGGCGAGGGAGGAGGGCGAGGGAGGAGGGCGAGGGAGGAGGGCGAGGGAGGAGGGGAGGGAGGAGGGCGAGGGAGGAAGGCGAGGGAGGAGGGTGAGGGAGGAGGGCGAGGGAGGAGGGCGAGGGAGGAGGGCGAGGGAGGAAGGCGAAGGAGGAGGGCGAGGGAGGAAGACGAGGGAGGAGGGCGAGGGAGGAAGACGAGGGAGGAAGACGAGGGAGGAGGGCGAGGGAGGAGGGCGAGGGAGGAAGACGAGGGAGGAAGACGAGGGAGGAGGGCGAGGGTGGAGGGCGAGGGAGGAGGGCGAAGGAGGAGGGCGAAGGAGGAGGGCGAGGGAGGAAGACGAGGGAGGAGGGCGAGGGAGGAGGGCGAGGGAGGAGGGCGAGGGAGGAAGGCGAGGGAGGAAGACGAGGGAGGAGGGCGAAAGAGGAGGGTGAGGGAGGAGGGTGAGGGAGGAGGGCGAAAGAGGAGGGCGAGGGAGGAGGGCGAGGGAGGAAGACGAGGGAGGAGGGTGAGGGAGGAAGACGAGGGAGGAGGGTGAGGGAGGAGGGTGAGGGAGGAGGGCGAGGGAGGAGGGCGAGGGAGGAAGACGAGGGAGGAGGGCGAAGGAGGAGGGCGAGGGAGGAAGACGAGGGAGGAGGGCGAGGGAGGAGGGCGAGGGAGGAAGACGAGGGAGGAGGGCGAGGGAGGAAGACGAGGGAGGAGGGCGAAAGAGGAGGGTGAGGGAGGAGGGCAAGTGATTCATGGAGAGCTTTAATGAGCCCGTGTCAAACAGCCAAGAGATCCCTGATGCCTGGGAGGGAAGCAGCCTCACAGTCCAGCTTTTTAATGGGATTGTTTGGATCGATAGCAAATAAACAGTGCCAACCTGGCTATGGGGCTGCTGAATGGAGGTTGACGTGGAGGACAGCTTTTTGATATCTAACGAGACCGACAGACTGATTGGAAATGAACGTTAACTTGGTTGGCGATACGATGTAAAGAAAACAAGCCCTGGAACAAAAGTCATCCCAATTCACTTGAGTTAAGGCATAAGTCACATTACCAGAGATTTCTGTGTTGTGCAAAAGCATGAGAACAAATTGACAGTCTTAGACTTACACTTCCCATTAAATCCACTATGTCATATGTCTTATGAGAGCTAATAGGATTGGTCAGACTGTGAGTTAATGATGTGAACAACTTGCGTATAAAACATTACTGTGTGGTGTAAATAATGTTAAACCAGATTAAATGACCAACCAGGTGCTTGTGATGTTAATGTGAATGAAACATTTCCTGAAAAAGAGTTGCTTGTTCCTCATGTTCCAGAACACTCTCAATGCATATCCCTGTGGGTCTGACCACACCCCCAGTCCAATGGCCAGCAGGGTGCCCGTAGAAGCTGAGGCAGTATTGAAGAGCACGGCAGCGCGTCTCACTGCTGTGGCTGTCAGCGTGAGGGTGGGGCATTCGATTGTCTTTTTAGGAGACTCCAAAGGGAATTTGCATAAGGTATGCCGAATTTGTTGTGGGAACTTATCTATGTATGATCAGGACAGCACACACGTTTTCACTCAGACGGAGCTGGACATGGTTTTGTGAAGTCTGTGAACAGGGCAAGTGGGAGATCCTCAACCGCCTTCTAAATTCAAACCAAACAGAACCCATAGCTTTGTGCTTCCTCATCTAAAGTCCAACACACGCAGCTCACTGTAGCAACCCATTATAAAGGGATTATCTCATTGCAGCTCACATTCCATGACCAGACGCAGAGATTCGCAGACACAATCTTCAACGAGACATAAACAGACAGACAGACTCCCAGATGGACAGACAGTTTTCCAATTAGACCCCCAGACAGACTCTAAAACAGACTGATAGACAGGCAGACAGTCTTCCATACAGACAGATCATCAGACAGACTCCCAGATAGAGACAGACAGACTCATAGATAGGCCTGCAGGCAAACAGGCAGGCAGACAGACTTCCATACAGACAGACTCTCAGAGAGACAGACAGACTCATAGACAGGCCTGCAGGCAAACAGGCAGGCAGACAGACTTCCATACAGACAGACTCTCAGAGAGACAGACAGACTCATAGACAGGCCTGCAGGCAAACAGGCAGGCAGACAGACTTCCATACAGACAGACTCTCAGAGAGACAGACAGACTCATAGACAGGCCTGCAGGCAAACAGGCAGGCAGACAGACTTCCATACAGACAGACTCTCAGAGAGACAGACAGACTCATAGACAGGCCTGCAGGCAAACAGGCAGGCAGACAGACTTCCATACAGACAGACTCTCAGAGAGACAGACAGACTCATAGACAGGCCTGCAGGCAAACAGGCAGGCAGACAGACTTCCATACAGACAGACTCTCAGAGAGACAGACAGACTCATAGACAGGCCTGCAGGCAAACAGACAGGTGTGACATGCAGGCTTCTAAGTTGCTGATTTGATTGAGATGCCGGAGCTGACGGACATGAGTCTTGACATGCCATTTCAGTCTTGGCTTAGTGATCACTGCACATGTTGATAGTAGCTGACAACAAATCTATGTTAATCCCATTTAGGTAACCTGAGAGTTTGATGGTTTATGAATCACTTAGCCAAAGGTGTCTAGATATCCACCAGACTCCATTTGCCAACAATTAAATTAACTGTTCTCTACACAACGCGATCCTACAGACAGTACTTTAATTTGCTCTTATTGTTGCCTCATGCTTTTGTTGCTCGTTTCACTTGTGTTTTTAACACCTACTGTCCATGTTAAAATGTATTATTATCTAAAACCTGTGCAGGGTTTCAGTAGCATTGTTTATTCAGTAACTATTAGCTTCTGGCAGGTGTTCCTTGGTTCTGGGGGTAGGGTGGATCGCTACTCCTCCACGCTCATCCAGTCCAACTCACCCATCCTCAGCGACCTCCTCCTGGACGAGACGGAGAGGAACATTTACATCATGACCAGCACAAAGGTCTGTATGAGTGAACACACGCACCAACACAAGGCAAAGAAACGCAACACAGAACACACAACAAAACACAACGCACCAACACAAGGCAAAGAAACGCAACACAGAACACACAACAAAACACAACGCACCAACACAAGGCAAAGAAACGCAACACAGAACACACAACAAAACACAACGCACCAACACAAGGCAAAGAAACGCAACACAGAACACACAACAAAACACAACGCACCAACACAAGGCAAAGAAACGCAACACAGAACACACAACAAAACACAACGCACAAAACACAAGGCAACAAAACAGAAGGCAACAAAACACAACGCACAAAAACACAAAGCAACAAAACTCAACGCACCAAACCACAACACAAAACACAACACACAACAAAACACAACGCTCAATAACACAGGGCAACAAATCCCAACCAAAACTTCCTGTGGAATCTAGTACATTCAAATTTGGGGTTTATTCAAATCTTTTTCTTTGGGGTCAGGAGCCTGCTGGTTTTCTCTCCTGTCTGATTAGTTTTACCCAGCTAAATCAGCCCCTGGTTGGAGGAAAAAGTCAAGCAAAATGCAGTTGAACTTGCTTCAAGGACTTGATTTGAATGTGAAGGCTGTAAGTGCGTCAGCTTATGCATGAATGCAGTTTGCAACACATTTCTGCAGTTTTCTGTCTGGCCGGGCAAAAGACACATCATTTAGAGGGAAGAGCAGCTAATATAATGTGCTCAATTGTGGTTCTTATTGGTTTACTTTGGCTTAAATATTATTTGTTTGCTTATTGAGTTTTACTGACTTTGCTAGTTAATGACAACACTGACACCGACATTCCATTACATTATATATTACCAATATTTACCAAATTGTTGCCTTTTTTAGCAATTCTTTTGTACCAAAAGAATTGTTTGCGAAACACTTACTAGCCAGAGTTTAAAGTCGTTAGCCTAGTTTGACTTTTGAAACTGTCTGTAGACTGTTGATAACCGTGGCAACAGTGCAACTGTAAATATGTTGTAGTTTTCATGGTGGATGGTCAAACAAACCAGAATCAGAATCAGAAAAGTGTTTAATCGCCATTGAATGTGTGAACATACAAGGAATTTACTGTGGCAGGAAGGTGCTTACATAAAACATATGAATATAACAATATAAATTATACTAAGGGGCTGAGGGGGTAGAGGGATAGTAATGTACAAAATGCTAAACAGGATACCGAAAACCAACAGTGCAATAGAGCAAGTATTGTAGTGCAAATCAGGCAATGTGCAAAAAGGAATGGGTCAGAGTTCAAGGCTTATGTGCAATGGGTCATAGTTCAAGGCTTGTGTGCACCCCTGGCCTTATTGAGGAGGCCAGTAGCATATGAAAAGAAACTGTTCTTATGTTGTGTGGTTTTGGTCCTGATGAAACAACAACAAACAAGCTGTGTACAATAGTTGCTTGTAATAGTTACCTGTAATAATTACATGTAACTGTTGTACACAGTGAAAACTACACGTTGTATAAGATGGACCACAGCTCAAGTCTGTAGGAATACACAACCATTTCCCAGAACCTTTTTACCAAAACAGAGACAGTTTCTCATGCGCATAAAATGCACATTTTAGTCGCCACAAAAGATCAATGTCTGTGGGTGACCTTTCAGGTGGAGAAGCGACCGGTGGCAGAGTGCGGAGTTCACCTGGATTGTGAGAGCTGCCTGTCTGCACGAGATCCTTACTGTGGCTGGTGCATTCTGGGAGGCAGGTCAGCAATGGACTCTTCTACTGCGCAGATAGGGACATTTAATGAGAGCTTGTAAATGTCCACGTGAACTTACTGTTACCTTTCCCATTTCCCCTTTTTCCACTTGTTCCCCCTCATGACCCTGCAATCTGCCCTCCTGCCTTGGTTGGCAGGTGTGGTTGGCGTTCACAGTGCCGTCTGGGTGATCTGCCGGGCCAGTGGCTGTGGAGTTTTGACCAGCGGCAGCAGCAGTGTCTTACCATCCAGTCCCTGAGCCTGTACAACATCAGTTATGGAGAGAAGACTGATGTAAGACCTGAGAGGATTGAACAGTTGGCTTTTAAGCCTAAAATAAAAATGCCCTTTTAAAACCTGCCCGCCCATTTAACCCTCCCTTTTCTGTCTCACACAGATTGCTGTGTCAGTGAAGGGCTTGCCCAGTCTAGTGGAAGGCGGAGCCTATAGCTGCTTCTTTCAGGATGTGGAAAGTCCTGCCACTGTCACAGACTCCGGTGTGACCTGCTCTACCCCAGATGCCAGCAGACTCCCAGCCATTGGCCAAGAAGAAGGTGTGTGACACTGATCTGGGACCAGTTGGACTCCAAACCCAAATAACTTGTCTCCTTCTCAATGATCACCAGTTGGTCATAATTCCAAGAAGAAACCATTGAGTTCAGGTCGTAGGGGGGAGAAGTTGTAGGTCCTAGTATTTCTATTAAAAACATTCAACTATTCATAAAATAACTCAAAAGTTTGTCATTTAAATTCACAATATTCCTCATTTAAAAGTGTAGTAGAGAATTAGGAAAGTCAGTGTGGCCAACCCAGAATGAGTTATAGAGCTTACTTTGATAAACGAAAGCTACAATTGGTAATGTGATTTTGGTGGTTGAGTGAATAAGAAAAAAGCATTTGAATTAACCTTGTTCTCTCTCGTCCTCAGACTCAGTCTCAGTCCTTTTGACCCTTCGTTTCCTCAACGTAACCCTGGCCGCCCAGGAGTTCACCTTCTTCGACTGTGGTCTGGTCCAGCAGCTATCTGGACGCATCCCGTGAGTTTAAAGGCTGTGAGTCGTTCCGTCATCACGACTGTGTGTGTTTCTCCCCGTTAACCGCTCGTTGTCTCTGTCTTCAGATGCAGAGGCTGTGTCAGCAGTACCTGGGGGTGTAACTGGTGTGTTCATCAACACGCGTGCACCCATAAAGCCGTGTGTGATCAGGGGGTCACGATTTTCAACAAACACGTATGTCTCCCCGGCTGCTTGTCAGTTGTGTAGTTACATGGATGTCTGCTTGTGCACACTGTATGGAAGTAGGTCTGCTAACCTACATGTTTCTGATTCATTTCAATAGTGTCTGTTTTGTCTAGTCTATCGTCTCGCTTTTGAGCGTGTGTCATACGTTTTATGGTACCTTAAATTTTTTATGCATTTACTTTCATTCACTCATGTGAAAAAGTAAGTTCACTTAATGGAAAGATTTTTTTCCCAAAAACGTATTTAGACATATGAATGTGTAATCTTCACTTGAACACTTTTGACAGATAAAGGTTGTATCGTTTAATAAATTTAACAGATTTTTATGCAATTATCAAAAACTGATTTTTGCCATAATCAGACAGCCCTGGTTTGGGAGCCGGGGTCTGACTTGGTCGTTCCACAACCCTCCACTTGTTTTTGATCCAATCTGTTGCAGATATGTCTGTGTGCTTTGGGTCATTGTCCTTTTGCAGGATCCATGTTTGGCTCATCCTCTGCTTTATGACAGATGGCCACGCATTTCCCTCATTCCCTCGTGAATTATTCAGGGGATGAACTTACTTTTTCACAAGAGCGTATATTCCTTGCCTATCCTTTTGTTTACCCTCATCTCTCACCCCCCACCCGCCCCCCTGCCTGTTATCATCTCAAGTTCAAACCGGCAACACCCACACCTCCAGCAGACAAACCCTCTGACACCGTAACTCCAAAGCTCCCGGCTGCTCCAACAGTCCCACCCACAGAGGCATCTGTTAGGACCTCCCCAGTCCCAGCAGGCACAGCTGTGGGCCTGGCCACCACGCCCTACCCAACCCCCATGGAGCCCTCCACCACACCCACAAATACCCTGGCCACGCAGGGTACCACAGCACCAGCGGAAGTGACGACCGGTCTGCGTGTTGTGGCAGCGCCCACTCCTGGAGACGGAGACCAGAGCATCCCTGGGAATACTGTTGGAGCTGAGGTGTCGGAGCCACCCACAATCCCTGGAGTGGTGCTGCTATCCAGGCCTGGGTCTCCCAACACCATGTCTCCTGTCAGCACTACCCAGATGACGGACACTGAGCTGACCGTGGATGAGGCCCTCACCTCCGCTGACTCCACCACCTCTAGTGGTGTCCCTCTGTTTGGGGACCCCCCCTCCACATCAGACAGGGTCGACATCCCCCTGGTCCCCTCACCTTCATGGAATGGGGAATGGGCGGAGGCGGAGACGGAGGCGGAGCTAGGCCGTCCAACATCCTCTGCCATGGTGCTCTCTGGAGACTACCCAAACCAGCCGTCCACGTTCTTCACGCCCACGCCGGACCCAGACGCTGAGTTTTCACCAGACTACCAATCTGATGCCGCTGAATTGGACCAGCCGGTGAGTGGGGTCTTTGATCCGCGCTGGCCGGCTAGCCGATGCCTTGAGTACAACCCAACACATGCACAGAACCTGATCTTCATTCCACCTTGTGTTTCATTTGCGCAAACATGTCACAACCGTCTATCAGCCGTATAACAGTTGTATGTGTTGAATGTCGTGGTGGTTGTCGACCATACAAAATAACTGTCTGTTTTGTGGTCCAGCGTTTATGTTTTATGTTATTTGCACAACTTCTAAAGCAGCCTTCTGCGGTGGGATTTGCTGAATTGTCCTAACGTTTAGTCTGATTTAAAAGTGTGACTATTATTTAAACAATGATATTATTTAAGCAATAATCACTAGAGAGCCAAGGTACGGGCCGAAGTAAGTAAAGCTGTGGATGCCAGAATTCACCATCTATTATAAGAACATAATCGTTATAACCATGTGTTTTTCTATTTATGTTTTCAATGGAGTAAGGCATGCTTAGATCTGTGGTTCCGATGATGTTAATCAGAATCAGGTTTAATTTAAGTCTATTTAGGCACACATTAATTTATTTCTGACAACTATCCGCAGCATTTAGAACACACATTTTAAGACAAACACAAACAGTGCAAACAGAGCGAAACACACAACACGAACAGTCAAGAGGCCCTGCCTAGTTGTGACTATAAAATGACCATAAAACAAACACAACAACCCTTTAATGGTTGAAATTGACGAGACCCCACCTTGAGGTGTTGTAGTGTTACGTATGGTGACCTTTGCCCTCTTTGTATACGTTCTGTAATGTATGGCGTGTAATCTGAGTAGGACTGCCCCTGTGTGGAGAAGGTCCAGGGTTCCTCTCTCCTTCCAGTGAACACCGAACTGAAAATCACTCTGGTGGGACGCCACCTTGACCTCTTCCAGGTACGTGAGAAACGCTTGCGAAAACAATCCAAAATGACTGGTTTACTCACATTGTGTGGTTTGTAGAACGTGGCCTAACATCTATTGTGTGTTTGTGTGTGTGTGTGTGTGTGTGTGTGTGTGCCAGGATGAGGATCTGGACTATGCGTGTGTCCTGACTATCGAGGGGCAGTCGTTGGTGGTGGATGCAGATGTGGAGCCAAATGGTGCCCTGCCTTCGCTCTTCTTCATCACCTGCCAACTACACCAGGTGACTGTCCAGTTGCGTGCCGTAATGCTACTGCCCGGTTCCGTTCAGCAGTGGCGTTCACGTAGCTCAGACGCTTCTATGTGTTTGTTGTTTTTCTGATGCCTATAAAGTGTGACTGTGGCCTCTGCTGAAACTGCTCTATTATGTGGTGCTGTTGCAGTATTCCTACTCAGCCGCTGTGGAGGAGTACGATGCCATGATCAATGTGAAGAGGAAGAACATCTTTCTGATTGACAGCGCTGATGATTTCCACGGTTGGTCGCAGAGGAAAACCACTAACACTGTTTCTGGAAGTGTATCTCTTCTGAAACTTTGTTAGTTAGCAGTAGTTTTGGTTCCACTTACAGCATATTTCAATTGTTTTCCAGGAACCTTTTTCTTTTGTCCAGGGCAGATCTGGTTCATGTTGTTCGGCGTTGTTAACTCATGTGATCCTCTCTTCTCCAGTGACGTTGTTCAACTGCTCCGTGGGTCGCTCAGACTGCAGCCGCTGTCGTACGGCCGACCAGAAGTACGGTTGTGTTTGGTGTGGGGGCCCCGAGCCCGGGTGTACCCACCATGACTCCTGCACCAGCGACATCAAGCAGTCCTGCCCGGCGCCCGTCATTCACTTCGTGAGTCTCGGCAAATCACATCTTTGCTCACGCCTTGGGACCACAGGGCTCACTGGTCCATTTGGTTGTGATTCTGTTGCAGATTGAACCGTCCTCCGGTCCAGTGGAAGGCGGGACAATGGTGACCATCTCCGGCTCAAATCTGGGTCAGAAAGCTGAAGAAATCCAGGACTCGGTCACTGTGGCGGGCGTGCCCTGTGTCGTAATCAACAGCAGATATGAGATCTCCTCCAGGATTGTGTGTGAAACCACAGCCAGCGGAGGAGAGAAAAGTGGACAGGCCTCAGTCGAGGTGAAGGGAGGAGAGCGTGGGCTCTCAGGTCAAAGGTTCAGCTTCCAGGTGACATGCAGACTGTTATACTACTAGAACATTGCCCTAATTGAGGGGAAATCGCTTCCCGTCTGATGAGGTCTGTTCATGTGTCTTGCTTGTGCGCTCACTTCTTTTTCTCCTCAGGACCCAGTTCTGTCGGGCGTCGCTCCGCAGAAAGGGCCAATGGCTGGAGGCTCAGCGTTGACCATAAAGGGCCAGAACCTGAGAACCGGACAACCCGGGGAGGTCAGCGTGCAGATTGGTGGCGTCACGTGCCTGATGTGAGTGTGCCGGTAACAATCACAGTTGTCTTGAAGCACGGCTGCGTTTGAGATCATCCATATATCTGATCCTCATCTGCTCTCACCTGTGGTCAACGTGTCATCACCTCATCACCACTGGCTGTGGCAGTTGTTGTGATTTGTGATTTACCTTATCATCCCTCCAGCTCGTCTGAGGTCACGGAGGATCAGATCGTGTGTGTCACCGGTATGAGCAACAGGACCGGAGAGCAGGGAGTCACGGTGCGATTTGGTAGAGCAGAGCGCCACCTTGTGGGCGCCTTCTACCATTACACCTCAAACCCTAACGTAACCACGGCCGCGCCCTCCAAAAGCTTCCTCAGGTGGGACGTCGCTCTCAAGTCAGTTGGATCGGAGATATGAGAGGAAATACACGTTACTTCAGTTTCCCCCTCTGTGTGTCTAGTGGGGGCAGAATCATCCAGGTGTCAGGACAGAACCTGGACGTGGTGCAGCAGCCCAGAATCCGAGTGACCCTAAGTCCTCTGGAGTACCTTTCTCCGAGGACAAGGAGGACGACGCCGAGAAAAGGCGACGGCGACGAGCACATCCCACGCGGGAGGAAGCCGCGTATGGTGCCTGAGCCAGACTGTCCGGAGGACAAGCTCTGTGTGGTCAAACAGGTACCCTGAAGTGAACATTGTGTCCTCCAGTGTGCAGTTCATGGGCCGGTACTACATTCTTTGGTCGTGTAGGACGATGGCACTTATTAATTTCAAATGGCAAATATTCTTAGTGTTTTTATTTTCCCGCTTGTCCTCCTCATCCTTTATTGTTCCAGTTTGAGGCAGTTTGTGCAGTTAGCAGCTCCTCCCTGATCCTTTGCCCAACACCTGCCGTGGGTGTGGAAGCCCGTCACGCCCGAGTCAAAGTGGACTTCCTGATGGATAACCTGCAATTTGACTTCAGCTCCGTGGGCGGTGGGGCGTTTAGCTACGAGCCCAACCCAATCTTGTTCCCGCTAAACCAGAACGACCCCAGCAAACCCTACCACCACAAACCCGGCAGCGTCATCTCTGTGGAGGTCTGTGCTATTTAAATGTACTATTCTTCCAGCGGTTTCTTCCAGAAGCTGTGAATGTTCTCTGTTTCCTGTCCAGATGTACTGTATTTTTGGAAAATCATTGATGTGCTGATCTAGGGGGAGAATCTGGATTTGGCCATCTTTAAGGAGGAGGTTGTGGCTCAGATCGGAGAGGGGGTGTGCTCTGTGAAGACCTTGACCAAAAACAACCTCTACTGTGAGCCTCCATCCCAGCCGCCCTCAGCGATGGCCAGCTGGAAACAGGAGGGCATCGGTTCTCTTCCTGAGTTCACTGTACGTCCTTATTCCTTGTGTCAGGTCACCGCTATTTAGATAAGATATCAGAGGGCTCGAGTCTGTTGTCAATCTATTTTCGGGATATTCTCAAATGCATTGGAAACATTGATGGAAATAAAAGGATTGTTCGGTTGTCGGAATGATCATTTTAAATCCCTTTAACGTTATTTACTTCTTCTGCTGTAAATAACTAACCAAAAATCCTTGCTGTCCCAGCAGGTCCAGATGGGAAACCTGAACTTCTCCCTAGGCCGAGTGCAGTATGATAGCCAGGCCCAGTCCACCTTCCCGCTGGAGGCCCAGGTGGGTGTGGGTGTGGGGGCCTCCATCGTGGCCCTCATTGTCCTCATCATAGTGCTCATCTACAGGTGGGTGTCACACCCAGTGACTTTCCTTCACCGAGTGGCAACGTTTCATCTGATCGACAACATGCTTGAATGCGGCCGGTGAGCTTTAATTCCTTCTGTGTGTTTCTCCGTCAGGAGGAAGAGCAAGCAGGCCATGAGGGACTACAAGAAGGTCCAGATCCAGCTGGAGAATCTAGAGACCAGTGTCAGGGACCGTTGCAAGAAGGAGTTCACAGGTTTGAGACACTTAACCCGTACTTTATGCTACAGCTGCACAAAACTGATGTGGGCGCAGGGATTTTATATTTCGAGGTGTACATGCTTTTGTTCTCACTCTCTGTGTGGTCTATTTCCGTCCCCTGCTCTCTTGAGCAGACTTGATGACTGAGATGATGGACTGCTCCAGTGACCTGGTTGGTTCTGGCATCCCCTTTCTGGACTACAAGGCGTATGCAGAGCGCATTTTCTTCCCTGGCCACCGGGAGTCGCCACTTAGGCGAGACTTGGACGTGCCAGAGTGTCGTCGACAGACGGTTGAGCAGGGGCTAGTTCAGCTGTCCAACCTCCTCAACAGCAAGCTATTCCTAACCAAGGTTACTATTCTTCACCACGCATACCATAACACGCTCTGAACAAGTACACTCACCAGGGTCTGAACTAGAGCTACCTCCCAATGTCATTCAATCTAGAAACCAACAGTTTCAGTTATAATGCTATAATGCTACAATGATATAATGATAGAAAGATATAATGCCATAATGGAATAACGAAATAATGTTATAATGCTACAATGCTAAAATGCCATAAACATATAATGTTATAATGCTACAATGATATAATTTTATAATGCTAAAATGCTACAATGCTATAATCATATAATGCTATAATGCTCAATGATATAATGCTATAATGCTATAATGATATAATGTTACAATGCTATAATGCTACAATGCTATAACGATATTATGTTATAATGCTATAATGCTACAACGATATAATGTTATAATGCTATAATGCATGCACGTTGTCCGTCTCCGGCACTGTGCTGTTGGTTTGAGACCTGTGTTCCCTCCATTCCCAGTTCATTCACACCCTGGAGGTACAGCGGACCTTCTCTCCACGGGACCGGGCCTACGTGGCCTCCCTACTCACAGTGGCCCTGCACGGGAAGTTGGAGTACTTCACAGACATCCTGAAGACTCTACTCAACAACCTGGTGGTTCAGTACGTGGCCAAGAACCCCAAGCTCATGCTCAGAAGGTGAGGTGGGGCGGAGGTCCAGATCCAGATCAGCTCTCAGCAGTCTAGAACTATTGCAGTCATCTAACGGTGTCAGGTGGATACAGGAGGTTTTCATATCAGTGTCGGCACTTTCAGAATTAACCATGAATGTTTTTCCTGTCTCAGAACGGAATCAGTGGTGGAGAAGCTTCTGACCAATTGGATGTCGGTTTGTCTGTTCACCTTCTTGAGGGTGAGTATTTCACTGACATCACTGATATCGTAGGCCTATACCTCGTGTTATTTAGAACCCTCTGCACACGTTACTCTAAACCTTATCTTAACCCCTAACTCAAATGTGTGTTATATAGAACCCTCGGCACACCGTTACTCTAAACCTTATCTTAACCCCTAACTCAAATGTGTATTACGTTTCCACCTTGTTTGGGGCGATGTCTCAGTTGGCACATCTGAAGCATGTTGAGTTACCCGTCTCTTATGTACCTCGTTATAAAGGACACGGCAGGAGAGTCCTTCTACACGCTGTTCCGAGCCATCAAACACCAGGTGGACAAGGGCCCGGTGGACGCTGTGACCGGGAAGGCCAAGTACACACTAAACGACAGCAGGCTGCTACGGGAGGATGTCGAGTACAAGACTCTGGTGAGAACACCGGCCAAACCACATGGGGTTCCTCCACCACCGATCCACATTCAAATGTCTCTGTTGGGTCGACGGCAAGCAGTTGTTTGACACGGTGAAGCATTGTTTCTTAGTCAGAAAGTGGTGATGATGTAGTACTGTGATCGTTTCTTATTTAGAGTACGGTGATGTAGTACTGTGATCGTTTCTTATTTAGAGTGTGGTGATGTAGTACTGTGATAGTTTCTTATTTAGAGTGTGGTGATGCAGTACTGTGATCGTTTCTTATTTAGAGTGTGGTGATGCAGTACTGTGATAGTTTCTTAGTCAGAGTGCGGTGATGTAGTACTGTGATAGTTTCTTAGTCAGAGTGCGGTGATGTAGTACTGTGATAGTTTCTTAGTCAGAGTGCGGTGATGTAGTACTGTGATAGTTTCTTAGTCAGAGTGCGGTGATGTAGTACTGTGATAGTTTCTTAGTCAGAGTGCGGTGATGTAGTACTGTGATAGTTTCTTATTTAGAGTGTGGTGATGTACTGTGATTAAGCCGAATCAACCTTCCAGACCCTGAATGTCCTGCTGCCAGCGACGGGCAACGGCAGTGTGCCCCAGACGGCTCCTGCCAAGGTGCTGGACTGTGACACCATAACCCAAGTGAAGGAGAAGGTCCTGGAGCAAGCATGGAAGGGCATGTCGTTCTCCCAAAGGCCCCACACAGACTCTCTCCATCTGGGTGAGACAGCTCTCCACTGCTCACTGTTTCAATCTGAATGTGACATTGTCTGACAGGCCAGTCAGAAGTGAAGCCACCAAGCATTCTATAAACTAGACACACCTTAGAAGTGACAAAGCCACAAGGCAGTCCTTTCTTGGGAATCCCAGTTCTAATACACACTTTTGCCAGCTAATCTTTCGTACCGTGTCAACACTTGTGATCAGAGTGGCGAGCGGGCGTGGCAGGTCACCTGATCCTGTCTGACGAGGACCTGACGTCGGTGATGCAGGGCTCCTGGAAACGCCTCAACACTCTGCAGCACTACAAGGTCAGACCCAGAAGGCCCGCCCACTATCTACTGCTCTCATCCCTCTTAACCAATAGTTTTTTTTAAATCTTATTTATTTTACCTTTCTCATTTACAACGGCGACCTGGCCAAGATAAGGCGAGAAATGTGCAAGACGACATACAACATACAGTTACAGTACACATAAAACACGAGTGCAAAGATTACAAATTTAGACACGAGTGCAAAGATTACAAATTTAGACACAATAAGACACAAAAGGCAATGCTGGTTCAGTAAAACAGGATGAGGTATATATGGTTCTGTTGAGCAGTATAAATAAGGCACTAAGCGGATACATTTTAAAATATAAAAATACAGTGAGTATCATTCAACTGGATATTTAAAGAATAAAGTGAGTCTAGCAGGTAAGTCGTTTGCATGGTTTGTATGCCTGCGAATATGGGAAAGAGCATTTGAGCAATATCTGAGGAAATAACAGTAATACAAAAGAAAAAAAAAATACCAAAAAATGGAGGAAAGACAAATGTTGACGAACGATTGCTTAGCTCGTAACTTACGGAATCGTAGGAGGAGCAAAACAAGGACAAACGAGGACTATATACAGGGACAGAGACAAAACACGTCTGCACAGTTACGCCATCTTGGATTTATTGCTGCTTTGCTGTTGCCACTATATGATTCTCCCAATGGCTTGCAGGTTCCGGACGGGGCCACTGTGGCACTGGTTGCCCGAACTTCCAAACACATCCACAATGACAGCCATGACTACTTCCCTGGAGAAAGTGAGTCTTAACAAATCTATGACATCTCCTGAGGTCAGCGCGTCAATACCTCAGATTTACCACATGTCAGAAACGCGCACGCCAGCGTTCCCCTCGAGGCGAGGTCTGAGGAGCGCTGATTTAGACTGCAGGTCAGATATGGCCTCCGGAGGGCGCTGTCTGACCGCATATTTCCTGCTGTCTCACCAGAGACGCCCATGTTGGACGACGGGGACGAGGGAGGCGTGAAGCTCTGGCACCTGGTGAAAGCCAACGAGGAGACAGACCTGCCCAAACACCGGCGTGGCAGTCTGAGAGACAGGGAGAGAGCCAAAGCCATCCCGGAGATTTACCTCACACGCCTACTCTCCATGAAGGTACCAGAATGCAACAGGGCACGGCCTGGCGTTCACAGCGCCGGTAACGTTTGCATGTGTGTTGTGACGTTACGCCTTCTCTCTATCTCTTTCCCAGGGGACACTGCAGAAGTTTGTGGACGACTTGTTCACAGTTATCCTGAGCACGAACCAGCCAGTTCCTATGGCTGTCAAGTATTTCTTTGACCTGTTGGATGAGCAGGCAATGCTGCAGAACATCACAGACCCGGAGACCATTCACATCTGGAAGACTAACAGGTAACATCAAATAACATGCAAATAAAAATTCAAGTGCAGTACCAAATAAATGGACAGTAACAGTAACCAACAGATATTACTTATCCATTTACCCCCTCAGCCCCTTAGTATAACTTATATTCTTCTATTCTTATGTTTTATGTAAGCACTTTCTTTCCAAAGTAAATTCCTTGTCTGTTCACACATTGATGGCGATTAAACACTTTTCTGATTCTGGAGTTATCCTTGACCATACTGGGATCACTCTGAGCAGATATAGTTGGCTCATGGCTGTTGGTTTGTTTTCCCACTAGCTTGCCACTGAGGTTCTGGATCAACATTCTGAAGAACCCCCAGTTCATCTTTGACGTCCCGGCGTCGGACCACGTGGATGCTGTGCTGTCGGTCATAGCCCAGACCTTCATGGACTCCTGCACAATCGCAGAGCACAAACTGGGCAGGGTGAGCCAGACGCACGGAGAACATGCTGAATCGACGAGCCCACAGCTGGACAGAACGTCTGGCAGATATAAGGGCAGGAGATGCTGAAAGTGGGGGAACGAATTCGAAGAGAATTAACAAGATAATAAAGAAACAACAAGAGCATGCTGACATTTTTTATTTCTTATAATATTATTTTTTAATTTCCAGGGGTGAGGCTCATGTTTTATTCTGAGACAGCGGTAGACGAGAGAGGAGAAGCCGTTTGCCAGATTGAAAATAATGCTGCATCAGTATATTTGTTCTGGATGTTTGTTCTGGACCAGTGAACCACCTGGACCTTGTAATGCTGATTCTTAACTCTCATAGAACCGTCTACCGTTTTGACTATAAATGTTATTTCCTCCTCCAGGACTCTCCTATTAACAAGCTGCTGTATGCCAGAGATATCCCCCGCTACAAGCAGATGGTAGAGAGGTAAGAATGCATGAAACATACTGGCAAGACAGGCTGCTAGGTCAGGGAGGTGCACAATACATCTATTTACAGTGTATTATATGTTTGGATTTCATTATGATATATGCTCACCACCCATGCATGTTTTATGTTTTCTCTTGCCCTCCTGTAGCACCGGCTTGGCAACAAGTACAGCTCTGAGTGTGTGTTCAGGATGTTGGCAGATAAAGGTCATCCTCGTTCTCTTTCCTCTTTCAGATACTACGCTGACATCAGGCAGACCATTTCTGCAAGTGACCAGGAAATGAATTCTGCCCTGGCCGAACTGTCTCGAGTATGTTAAGATCTTACAACACCTCGGGTTAGGGTTGGGTTGTGGGTTGGGGTGTGGGTTAGGGTGTGGGTTAGGGTTGTGGGATAGGGTGTGGGTTAGGGTTGGGGTGTGGGTTAGGGTTGGAGTGTGGGTTAGGGTTGGGTTGTGGGTTATGGTTGTGGGTTAAGGTGTGGGTTAGGGTTAGGGTTGGAGTGTGGGTTAGGGTTGTGGGTTAGGGTGTGGGTTAGGGTTAGAGTGTGGTTTAGGGTTGGAGTTTGGGTTAGGGTTGTGGGTTAGGGTGTGGGTTAGGGTTGGAGTGTGGGTTAGGGTTGGGTTGTGGGTTAGGGTTGAGTGTGGGTTAGGGTGTGGGTTGGGGTTAGAGTAAAGTCTTGTGCTCTGTGCCTCTTTAGTTGAGCCTTTGTCTAGTGTGCGTAATAGCAATTTGAATCAGCCTAAATTGATTTGTAAACGTTTCATTCCCTCCTTTCCAGAATTATGCCGGTGAGGTGAACTACCTGGTGGCCCTGCATGAGCTGTACAAGTACATCAACAAATACTACGACCAGGTGAGTCCTCTGCCTTTCTCTGTTCTGGGTTCTTACCCGTCATTTGTGTTCGATATTAAACTAGCCAAGTACAAACCACAGCAGTAGTCTGCGTTTAACCTGTACTACGACCAGGTGAGTCCTCTGCCTTTCTCTGTTCTGGGTTCTTACCCGTCATTTGTGTTCGATATTAAGCTAGCCAAGTACAAACCACACCAGTAGTCTGCGTTTAACCTGTACTCGTCCGCTCCCTTTTCTACAGATCATCACGGCTCTCGAGGAGGACCCCGCGGCTCAGAAGATGCAGCTGGGCTACAGGCTCCAGCAGGTCGCCGCGGCCGTGGAGAACAAGGTCACTGACCTATGATGTCAGAGTGGTCCTGAGCAAGGGGGACAGGCCGCAATGCTGATCCAAACACAGCTGCTGAGACGAACTGTCCTGGGTGACAAAGAAACGTCTAAGGAGAGGACCCTTCTGTTCGGCAGCCTGAAGGACAGAAGAAACGGTCGATGGACGCAGAGTGGTGCCCTTATTCGTTTGGCCGTGACCTCAAGGAGTCGCTGTGCATCGAATCTCCTTAAAGCTGCGCAGGACATTTTCATGCCAACCTGACTTCCTGGTTACCATCTGCTGCCGAGCGTGTAGATACAGACATACTGAACTCACTGGATTGCTGCGAAAGTCTCGGCAACATTCGATGTCTTCCTGGGAGGAAACCAATAGATAAGTGAATAGCAGTTAGTGCATTAATGCTCTTGTCATTTGCTTCCTAATGCCGTGTTATTTTCTTACAATCCCACGTTCTGTGACTTACTTCATGGTATAGCTATGCTTTGCATTCAGTGTGTCATTTTTCAGACAAGCTTATTAAAACATGTTGTTGTCTTAGGTTTTGAGCCTGAAGTCAGTGTTTTGTCCTTCTCTCCATGTGATAACCTTTATGAACACCAAGCTCTGGATTTCTGTGTTATTTCAACGTTCCTCGCCAAAACGTGCCTATCTGTGGCTACAAGTAATGTTCATTTTTAGAAGCGATTAAAATATATTGTTTCCGTCCTAATGTGAGATTGTGAAAGATATTTGCAGCCTAAATCTCCAGAGAACACAGCCAGTACAGGCAACGGTTTTATCTGCGGCAACGTGCTTGGCTTTGTGACTCTACAAATCGTTTTAAAGATCAGGTGGTGCAGCTGGAGATTCAAATTCACCAGGCTAAATGTGGTGAAACAGCTTGCATCAAAAAATGGCTGATTATCATGGAATGCTTTACGTTTAATTTGCCAAAAGACTTTGGTATGTGACAACTAACTGGCAACATTTGTTATGTCTCACAATTTGTTCATAACAGATTATCTGAACAAATTCAACGGTTTAACAGGGTCTGCGTATCTTTCGAATGAACAAAGTTTGAGCGTTTCATAAGAGCAGTTGGGAGGACGACCCCCCTTTCATCTGCCTGTTCTTAGGTCGTGTCTCATTTATCTCCACCAGAACTTAAGTGAATAGTCGCGGCAGTAATGCCATATTCTACTGGTGGTGTCGATGGTTAGGTCTTTTGTAAAGATTAAGCAACAGGAGCTAGTTGGCCAGGCCTCATCACCTATATTGTAAGGACTTAATTGAATGGTAGCCTTTGTTTGGTTTTCACGAAGGCAACGTTTTAATGTCTTAGAAGTTTTATAATTTTATTTATTTATTTATTTCCCTGTCAGGTGGGTTGGTCATCTATTTTACAAAGAACAAATTATCAAAGTATACTGAAATCCACAGCTATGTCAGTTACATGAGATGCGTTTTATGCAACACCAGTCACAATGTCCCCTTGTCTTGTTGATAAGGTCCTGAATTAGTGGTGGAGTTTGGAACACATTTCATTGATTTCTGTGACTCTTTTGTGTTCGGTGCTGTGTGCTTTTGTTGCTTGCTTGGTAGATCATACCAAAAGTCAGTTGTACATCAAAATTACAACTCGCATCGCAGTCTGGGTCTCCAGCTTTCTTTACTAGTACATACATTTTTAGAGAAGTGAAGCTATAATAAAGGGATTGTCTGTTGTTAGTGGAGCCAGTTTGTCATTGATGTCATATTTTGCTCTGAACATTAGTCTTGGTTTAATATCTTCTGCTTAAGCCTTTTGTATTTCCTTGTAAATACTCTACCCATGTAAATGTACTAGTAGCTTTCCCTAACTGTTTGATAGAAGAGATCTAACAACCTAACGTGATGCAATAAAGATTGTCAAATTGTCAATGAAGTTCAGGTTTTGTATTTGAAGAAATAATAAAAATACGCTGCATTTGACATTTGACAGAACCACCAATTAAACCCAAGACCTCAGACCTCATAATCCATATTGTCATACTTGTAGTTGACAAAACATTTGTTGTTTTTTGCTTTAGTGACGGTTAACAATTAAACATTTTGTCATCTCGGGCAACAACGTTTTATCCGAGTTTCTTACTTGTAATGTCAACTTGTAAGACAATTCAGTTGAATCAAGATTAGAATAACTTGTAAAGGAAGTGAACTGGAATTTAGGTTGACCATATATAGCGGTGCCAACAGCATGATATGCTTAGACGTGCAGACGACCATCTGTCGCTGAGTCCGTCAGAACCTTGCTCACCGTGGAAAAAAAACGGGCGTTTGTGGCTATACAAGAGCAGTTGGGTTTTAGCCAAGGATTTTGCTAATAACTTCTTCTTCAGATTTGCTCCATTTGCAGGTCACCACAAACAGCTAAAGACCTTGCTGTTTAAGCAAAGTTACTGTGAGGTACTTCATTCCAGGTGGCGTCTACAGTTGCCGGTTTTTGATGTGATGAAGTGGCGCTCATTAAGATAACCTTAAGCAGAGTCTAAGGGCTATGTGCTTCACTCCTGTTCTAATCTGTGTCTCTGTTTTATAAGTGGGAAACAGTGTCACGGCTGATGAATGCAGGTCAGCGAGGCCAAGCCAATAGAGATTTTGTGATTTAAAGGGGAAGTCAGAGCTGGGTCAGACAAGTGAAGGTTTTAAAGTGGAAGTCAGAGCTGGTTCAGACAAGTGAAGGACTTAATGGGGAAGTCAGAGCTGGGTCAGACAAGTGAAGGTTTTAATGGGGAAGTCAGAGCTGGGTCAGACAAGTGAAGGTCTTAAAGGGGAAGTCAGAGCTGGGTCAGACAAGTGAAGGTCTTAAAGGGGAAGTCAGAGCTGGGTCAGACAAGTGAAGGTCTTAAAGGGAAGTCAGAGCTGGGTCAGACAAGTGAAGGTCTTAAAGGGGAAGTCAGAGCTGGGTCAGACAAGTGAAGGTTTTAAAGGGAAGTCAGAGCTGGGTCAGACAAGTGAAGGTTTTAAAGGGGAAGTCAGAGCTGGGTCAGACAAGTGAAGGTTTTAATGGGGAAGTCAGAGCTGGGTCAGACAAGTGAAGGTTTTAATGGGGAAGTCAGAGCTGGGTCAGACAAGTGAAGGTTTTAAAGGGGAAGTCAGAGCTGGGTCAGACAAGTGAAGGTCTTAAAGGGGAAGTCAGAGCTGGGTCAGACAAGCGAAGGTCTTAAAGGGGAAGTCAGAGCTGGGTCAGACAAGTGAAGGTCTTTTGGCTTTTGAAGTGTTAACTCCTCTGGTGTCCATGACCTTTAACCTTGAAATTCTGTTATCCATCCAATGGTACATTTATTTTTAGATTTAGTCCAATAAGCATAAGTACTGTACTCTGGCTCTGACAGCACATCTAAAAACAGAATGGTGACAATTTATTTTTGCTTCGGGAATTTCTATACAGAACTGCGTGAATGTATTGTAGCATGAATGTCATATTTAGGTTAGGGTTAGTTTGGTGAATGTATTGTAGCATGAATGAATGTCATATTCAGTTTAGGGTTAGTTTGGTGAATGTCATATTTAGGTTAGGGTTAGTTTGATGAATGTATTGTAGCATGAATGAATGTCATATTCAGGTTGACATAATCTATTCAAATTGCTCCATGTATGTTTGTAGACTTTTTTTTATACATTGTCTACATTGTCAAATCCGCTAGTTACGCCCACAGGCTTTAATGAGTACATTTATTACTGTTTCCTTAAATACGTGTGGTAGTGTGATTAGAAAATATTCAAGTAATTTGTGCTGCCAAATTTGTGAAAAAACACCATTACCGAAAAGTGCACTTTGCTGATTGACCTGTCAATGATTTGGCCTGATTTTCAGGGGGGGTTGAAATTTAGGGCCGGTTTCCTGGACACGGATCAAGTCTAGTACTGGATTTAAAAAATGTAACTCAATGGAGAATCTGTTAATGTTTCTTGTAAAAATGTTGACATGACATTCAAATCTTGTTTGGTCGTGACACAGTTTTCCAACTTAAGTGTTCTTGTGGGACTGGCGCTTGTGTTACCACACATTGGAACTGAGACACTAGTTGCTGATTTAGGGCTTAGCAGTCCAATGCTGTGCCAGGATCATAAAGGTCACTGCTGGTCATTAAATGAAAGTCATAACGATGGTACTTAAAAGACTGCATAAGACATGAATTATGGCCCCTTAAGTCATCTGTGTGTGGAGAATTTATTGAGATAGTTCTCTACCAACTTTACACAACTATAGAATCCACTCATTCTTCTTTAGTAAACTCACTTTCAATTGGATTTAAGTTGGGGCTCTAAATTTGCCACTAAAGTACATTTACTTCTTTATTCCTTCGGCACTAAACGGTAGGTTGGGTGCGTTTTGGGTCATTGCCATGGTTACCTCATTTTCCATCCAAAGATTTTCTGTATATTGATTCAACCCATAAGTAAAAGTGTATATTTGTGAAAACACAAAAACTTTTGCCAATGACAATTGATTTTTTCACATACAAATGGGATTTAAGGTAAGCTTCATAGAGTAATGGCTCTTTTTTGTCGCCCGACCATCTGTCAGATTTGGGGATATTGCTGTTGTGTAAAAACGTTGATGCTGTGCCAACTCCACCACCATTCTGCCAATGGTGACAATTAGAGTCATTATATACACCTAGAATCTCTGAGACAATCTTACACCCAAACTTCAAATCATTCATTGGCGTATGAGATTTTGTGGCCTAATAACAGTTGATTACTGTTTTAACGTGGTGTCAAATATCCAATCCTTGTATATGCCAAATCTTTCGTTTACGCACCTGAGACTAAAACCTGAGGTAAAAGTATTTACACACGATAGAAGCATGGTGTTACTTTCACCTCATGATTCGTTGGGACTGGGTGGGTAGTTAAACTCCAGCTGTCATTTTCTCCTGTCTTTCTCACAGCTAAACAGCAGGGGGTGAGAGAGAAAGAGAGAGAGGGGGGCTGGGGGATTGCCATGTTTAGTCCCTGGAAGACTCTTTATATCTAAACACAGGCTACTGAACCACCAGTCAATCCTTCTAACTCCTTCTGTCCAGTTCAACCAATGGAGAGGACTTCCTGCACAGCTCTGTCATCTGTACAGCTGGCTCAGAAACAGTGAGTAGATTCTGGAGAAATAATTGTGTTTGACCAATCTAGAGGGTTAGTATCCTTTGAAATGTGCACCTCTCAACCTCTTACCTGAATGTCAGCCCTCTTAGACAGTCACCTGTCGACCACAGCGAGTCACTGTCAGGTGAGATGTTGCCTAAGATTTTTAAAATCAATGAATATTTATTTAGACGGATTGGTTGTCTGGAATTTCAGTGGGAGAGCCATTGTTTTGGTTAACGAGCTGTGGTCCAAATTCAAACCCTGTTAACCTGAGGCTGCATAGACCACTGGACCAGGCCAGGCCCAGAAGATCTGTGACCGTAAACTCATGTTTTATAAACCGATATGCACATGACTAACACAGAGGCAATATGTTCAGTACCATAATCTGACCCATCAGATCTGAATAACATTAGCTTTTTTTGATAAGATAACAACCCAGTAAGTAACATGTATCCCTCCTGAAAACACAAGTGCCTGTGTCTCATACCGAGTCCAGCTGGCCTGGTCTCTAAAAGTAGTCTTTTCCGTTTACGGCAACCCGACACCCAACGTGGACACAGGTCCCACATTTGTCCTGTGGGGTCAGACAGACAGACAGTACATGTACAGTATCAGTATGTGTCTAAACCTGTAGACGGTACATGTACAGTATCAGTATGTGTCTAAACCTGTAGACAGTACATGTACAGTATGAATACAGTATGTGTCTAAACCTGTAGACAGTACATGTACAGTATGTATACAGTATGTGTCTAAACCTGTAGACAGTACATGTACAGTATGAATACAGTATGTGTCTAAACCTGTAGACAGTACATGTACAGTATGTATACAGTATGTGTCTAAACCTGTAGACAGTACATGTACAGTATGAATACAGTATGTGTCTAAACCTGTAGACAGTACATGTACAGTATGTATACAGTATGTGTCTAAACCTGTAGACAGTACATGTACAGTATGTATACAGTATGTGTCTAAACCTGTAGACGGTACATGTACAGTATGAATACAGTATGTGTCTAAACCTGTAGACGGTACATGTACAGTATGTATACAGTATGTGTCTAAACCTGTAGACGGTACATTTACAGTATGTATACAGTATGTGTCTAAACCTGTAGACGGTACATTTACAGTATGTATACAGTATGTGTCTAAACCTGTAGACGGTACATGTACAGTATGTATACAGTATGTGTCTAAACCTGTAGACGGTACATGTACAGTATGTATACAGTATGTGTCTAAACCTGTAGACGGTACATGTACAGTATGTATACAGTATGTGTCTAAACCTGTAGACGGTACATGTACAGTATGTATACAGTATGTGTCTAAACCTGTAGACGGTACATGTACAGTATGTATACAGTATGTGTCTAAACCTGTAGACGGTACATGTACAGTATGTATACAGTATGTGTCTAAACCTGTAGACGGTACATGTACAGTATGTATACAGTATGTGTCTAAACCTGTAGACGGTACATGTACAGTATGTATACAGTATGTGTCTAAACCTGTAGACGGTACATGTACAGTATGTATACAGTATGTGTCTAAACCTGTAGACGGTACATGTACAGTATGTATACAGTATGTGTCTAAACCTGTAGACGGTACATGTACAGTATGTATACAGTATGTGTCTAAACCTGTAGACGGTACATGTACAGTATGTATACAGTATGTGTCTAAACCTGTAGACGGTACATGTACAGTATGTATACAGTATGTGTCTAAACCTGTAGACAGTACATGTACAGTATGTATACAGTATGTGTCTAAACATGTGAGTGTGTTTTGCAGCAGTGATTCTGGGTCATCTTTCGAGCTTGATAAGGGAGGTCGTTTTAAACTGTGGGAGTCGGACACGTCGGAGGACAGAGAGGACCTCAGAGAGGACCTCAGAGAATACTGCGAGGGTCGGACATTGCACTACTCATTGTTGTCTTTGTCCTTCAATGTACTCTGAAGGCAAATACCAAGTGCTGTTAACATGTACAGGTTGTCCATTTGCACAATACGATAATTGCTCTTCTGTGAAAACCACTGATTAGAGGCCATTCAATATATTTCAACTTATTTTTTACATTACCTGTAACTAAGTAAAAGCTTGGAAATTGGCTTGTAAGTCGTGTTTATATTTTAGTTCAGGTTATTTGTGTCCTAATATTCTGTTCGAACACAATTTAAATCAGTTTGTTCATATGTATTTTTTCTACAGGGGGCTTTCACCCTGTGCACATCGGAGACATCTTTAACAGGAGATATAAGGTTGTGTCTAAGCTGGGCTGGGGATACTTTGCCACGGTTTGGCTCTGCTCGGACCTCAGGTACCACTCACTATTTTAATGTCTGAACATTAGCTCAAATACAGCCCTGCTTGTAGCAATAAGTTGTGTGTGTGTGCGTGTGTGTGTGTGCAGGAACGACAGACGAGTGGCTGTAAAGGTTTTGAAGAGTGGAGATGGATTCACTCAGGCTGGGGAGGATGAGGTGACTCTGCTACGCTGTGTAAGTCTATGGGGAGGATGAGGTGACTCTGTTACGCTGTGTAAGTCTATGGGGTGGATGAAGTGACTCTGCTACACTGTGTAAGTCTATGGGGAGGATGAGGTGACTCTGCTACACTGTGTAAGTCTATGGGGAGGATGAGGTCACTCTGCTACGCTGTGTAAGTCTATGGGGAGGATGAGGTCACTCTGCTACGCTGTGTAAGTCTATGGGGAGGATGAGGTGACTCTGCTACGCTGTGTAAGTCTATGGGGAGGATGAAGTGACTCTGCTACGCTGTGTAAGTCTATGGGGTGGATGAAGTGACTCTGCTACGCTGTGTAAGTCTATGGGGTGGATGAGGTGACTCTGCTACACTGTGTAAGTCTATGGGGAGGATGAGGTAACTCTGCTACGCTGTGTAAGTCTATGGGGAGGATGAGGTAACTCTGCTACACTGTGTAAGTCTATGGGGAGGATGAAGTGACTCTGTTACACTGTGTAAGTCTATGGGGAGGATGAGGTGACTCTGCTACACTGTGTAAGTCTATGGGGTGGATGAGGTGACTCTGCTACACTGTGTAAGTCTATGGGGTGGATGAGGTGACTCTGCTACGCTGTGTAAGTCTATGGGGTGGATGAGGTGACTCTGCTACGCTGTGTAAGTCTATGGGGAGGATGAAGTGACTCTGCTACACTGTGTAAGTCTATGGGAGGATGAGGTGACTCTGCTACGCTGTGTAAGTCTATGGGGAGGATGAAGTGACTCTGCTACGCTGTGTAAGTCTATGGGAGGATGAGGTGACTCTGCTACACTGTGTAAGTCTATGGGGAGGATGAGGTGACTCTGCTACACTGTGTAAGTCTATGGGGAGGATGAAGTGACTCTGTTACACTGTGTAAGTCTATGGGGAGGATGAGGTGACTCTGCTACACTGTGTAAGTCTATGGGGAGGATGAGGTGACTCTGCTACACTGTGTAAGTCTATGGGGAGGATGAGGTGACTCTGCTACGCTGTGTAAGTCTATGGGAGGATGAGGTGACTCTGCTACACTGTGTAAGTCTATGGGGAGGATGAGGTGACTCTGCTACACTGTGTAAGTCTATGGGGAGGATGAGGTGACTCTGCTACACTGTGTAAGTCTACGGTTTATCACAATGGTTTATTTACAGGACAAACAAGACAGTACTATTTTAACTCTTTGCCCCGCTCATGTTAGTTTTTCTTTTCCCAGACTTTATTTTTAGCCATTCTACATGGCTATTCATAGTTTTTCGGGCAAAACATTGCGGCTAGCACTGTGCACAAGCCGGTTTAATGTTTTACTTTTCAAGCCTGTAATTGTTTAGATCACCCCCAAAATACGAACAACAAAGATATGCTAACAAACGGCACATCTAAGGCACTTGTGGCCCATATACAGCACCTGCTGCGTTATTTAAAAACATCGATATCCTGGCCGCAGCTGAACTTTGGGGATGTGTATATATACGAATGCATCCCCTTACACTGCTACCAAAGATGAAGGCATATAAAAGTACAGACAGCTGTCTATACTTCGATCAGGGTGGGTTAACAATTAGCCAGTCGTTAGAGAGGTGACGGACAAGAAATTACTTATTCATCTAAATTTCTGTTGGTTCAACAGGTGGACAGTGTAGCTTAGTGCAGCCAGTATAACACAGAATCGTGTGACATAAATGTACTGGTAATATCAACGTTTTTCCCGATGTCAGGTAAACCACACCAAGTAACTTCTTTATTCTAAATGTAACTAACTCCATATGATAAACTAGAGGTTTAACTAGCTGCACTAACCTGGAGTTGGCTGTATTGGTGCAGACGAAAATAGACCATGTCATTCATTACAATTATTACATTTAGATATAAATACAATATCTACACTAATATGTGGATATTTAATAACTAACCTGTAATTAAATGTTCACTACAAAACCAAACGTAAGAAGAGCAAAACATCTTCCTTGTTCGGGAAAAAACGTCAACGCTGATATTTGCGGCAACTTTATCGATATATTTTTTGTTTTATTTTTTTCACGCTATCCGTGTTTGTTGACTAAACTCCTAGCACAGATTATTAGAGAACGCTGGTTGATCCGTCCATAACGTGGTAGTCCATAACCAGACTGATGCGTGGACTGAAACTAAATGTAAGATCAGGATGTTGAGGAACAATCACCCAACTAGAAGCATCATTCTGAGTCTTACCTTTTGCACCCATCTGCCTCTCTCTCTTCCTACCTCAGGCCAATGGTTCCACAGCTCGTCACTCACACAGCCGAAGGGTTGTCCAACTCCTGGATGAGTTCAAGGTGGCTGGGGTCAATGGGATCCGTATCCTTCCCAGACCTTACACAGAAACACCACAAAATGCCATGAAGTGTACAGTGAAAATAAAACATCTACACACACCTGTTAAAATGTCAGGTTTTTGTGATTTTATTACAGCAATCTTTTTGTGTAAGAGTCTATGAGCATGGCACATCTTGACGTGGCAATATTTGCCCATTCTTCTTTGCAAAAGCAGAAAGAAAAAACCCCACAGGTGTTCAATTGGATTCAGAATATTCTTCTGGTGAAGCCATGCTTTTGTGTATTTGGATGTGTGCTTTGGGTTGTTGTCGTGCTGAAAGATTAACTTCCTCTTTAGCTTTCCAATGGAAGCCGGTTTTGTGCCAAAATTGCCAGGTGTTTGGAGCTGTTAATAATACCCTCCCCCAAGCCGGCTTGGACCTTAGATTGTTGTCACATGTCACACAGCCAGTACTTGACAAAAATGCCTGCAGCGCCTTTAATGTTGCTGTAGGCCTCTTGGAAGCCTCCCTGACCTGTCTTCTACTGATTTTTTAAATCAATTTTAGAGGGACGTCCAGTTCTTGGTAATGTCTCTGTTGTACCATATTTTCTCCACTTGATGACTGTCTTTACTGTGTTCCATGGTATATCTAATGCTTTGGAAATTATTTTGTTCCCTTCTCCTGACTGATATCTTTCAACAATGAGATCTGGTTCTTTAGAAGCTCTCTGCGGACCATGGCTTTTTCTCTGAGATGCAACTAAGAAAATGTCAGGAGAATCCTACTGGAACAGCTGACCTTTATTTGTGAATAATCAAAGTCACTTTAAATGATTGCAGGTGTGTAATGACTTCTTTTTAACATGAGTTTGAATACGATTGGTTAATTCTGAACACAGCCACATCCCCAGTTATTAGAGGGTGTGCACACTTATGCAACCAGGTTATTGTAAGGTTTTTACCCCCCCCTCCCCCAAAGATTTCAGTTTATTTTTCAATTGAATTGTTCAGGTTATAGGTCATATTAAAGGTAAGTTCCGGCATGTTCTATCTTTGTTTAATTTTTTCACATCACAAAACCTGGCATTTTAACTGTGGTGTTTAGACTGTTTATATCCACTCGAAGTTCAAATTGTGTGGTTCCTTGACCTCAAGGGGTGTTGAGACCGATGCCTTGTGTTGGAGCTGCTGGGACCCGATCTGCGCTGTTGGCAACTCTGTTTCGGAAACCCAGGGCTTTCAGTTTCTTGTGTAAAACAGGTCATCGCTCAGGTAAGAATGCAACAATGTTCCCAGTAGAAGTAGAAACAGGTGTTGTTTTCCATACTGCTACACTAGTGTGTGTCTCATCAGTATTATGCAGGACTTGTTTTGGTTCACAGTGCCATCAATCATTCCCTGTAGGTTCTCCAGGCCCTGGACTACCTGCACACTCAGTGCAAAATCATACACACAGATATCAAGCCAGAGAATATACTGCTATGTTTGAAGGAGCAGGACCCCGGACAGACACCAGGGGGCAGTGCATGTCGTCTATTTTCTGTGAAAGATGCCAAGTCCGTGAGTAGACCAGGTACCTTTGTTTTATGTAACACAACACATACTATATGTTTCCTAGTCTGTGAGTTGACCAGGTACCTTTGTTTTATGTAAGCTTAGTTGATTTAACACCACTTTACAATGATGACTTGATTAAATGCCTGACTATTGCAAGACAACACCCAGTTGCACATACACACAATCAAAATAAAAAAATGTATAATGGAGTGAGAAAGGAACACATTACCCAAGGTAGTGTTGTTCAATGTATACAAATGTGTAAACTGAATACGGTGTAGAGCTGAGTAAGCAGGACCAAGAGAAACAAATGTTCTTGTGCTTACAGCACAAGACTCCTGGCTCAGGGCTGGTGTTGAGTTTCTATGTTACTTTGAGATGGATGTTGTCCATTATATTGTGGATGTACGTTACATGTGTGTCCGAGCTTCAGTAAGTAAAAAACTGAAGATAAAAATAACTATAACAGGAATTACTGGGAAAACAAAGAGGACTAGTTCATCACAGAAATAAGCACAAACATAAAAAAAGATGTGAATAATATGGAATTTTTATCCATTGTTCTGTACAAGAGTCAGTTGTGCAAAAGACATGTCAATTAGGATGACACTTTGTAGAAATGTTATAAATAGAACACAAGTTCACATTTAAGTCTATGAGTTTCTAATCGTTGTCTTTCTATGAGCTTACTCCAATCGCGTATGCACGTATCCAGTAGATACATTTAGAATAACGGGCCCCAGGTGACTGATGTTTCTACGTCAAGCTGACGTCTACCTCAGACTGATCTGAGCACTGTGCTTAGCTGTTATTTATAGCCTAGTGGCCCTGCTGAGACAAAGCCAACACAAACATAAACATAGCATGAGTCATCTTGCAAAATAACCTGTTCTGTTGACATATTTAAATCAGATATTAACACTAAGAAAAACTGCTGTTGTAGAATAACACATGTTTTATTTTCCGGTAAAAACATTGTCCAGTTCATATTACAGGTAGTGTCTTCCAGAGAGTGTATGTTAAATGTTGTCTATTCTCTCTTCCTGACACTTTAGAGGAGCCCACAACAACCTGCCATCCAAATCAGATCACAGTAAAGATTGCTGACCTGGGAAGCTCCTGTTGGGTGGTGGGTATCGTTCAATCTGCCAGTGAATCTGGTGGGTATCGTTCAATCTGCCAGTGAATCTGTTGGCTGGTGGGAATCAGTCAATCTGCCAGTGAATCTGTTGGCTGGTGGGAATCAGTCAATATGCCAGTGAATCTGTTGGCTGGTGGGAATCAGTCAATCTGCCAGTGAATCTGTTGGCTGGTGGGAATCAGTCAATCTGCCAGTGAATCTGTTGGCTGGTGGGAATCAGTCAATCTGCCAGTGAATCTGTTGGCTGGTGGGAATCAGTCAATATGCCAGTGAATCTGTTGGCTGGTGGGAATCAGTCAATATGCCAGTGAATCTGTTGGCTGGTGGGAATCAGTCAATATGCCAGTGAATCTGTTGGCTGGTGGGTATCGGTCAATCTGCCAGTGAATCTGTTGGCTGGTGGGAATCAGTCAATATGCCAGTGAATCTGTTGGCTGGTGGGAATCAGTCAATATGCCAGTGAATCTGTTGGCTGGTGGGTATCGGTCAATCTGCCAGTGAATCTGTTGGCTGGTGGGAATCAGTCAATATGCCAGTGAATCTGTTGGCTGGTGGGAATCAGTCAATATGCCAGTGAATCTGTTGGCTGGTGGGTATCGGTCAATATGCCAGTGAATCTGTTGGCTGGTGGGAATCAGTCAATATGCCAGTGAATCTGTTGGCTGGTGGGAATCAGTCAATATGCCAGTGAATCTGTTGGCTGGTGGGTATCGGTCAATATGCCAGTGAATCTGTTGGCTGGTGGGTATCGGTCAATCTGCCAGTGAATCTGTTGGCTGGTGGGAATCAGTCAATATGCCAGTGAATCTGTTGGCTGGTGGGTATCGGTCAATATGCCAGTGAATCTGTTGGCTGGTGGGTATCGGTCAATATGCCAGTGAATCTGTTGGCTGGTGGGAATCAGTCAATATGCCAGTGAATCTGTTGGCTGGTGGGAATCAGTCAATATGCCAGTGAATCTGTTGGCTGGTGGGAATCAGTCAATATGCCAGTGAATCTGTTGGCTGGTGGGAATCAGTCAATATGCCAGTGAATCTGTTGGCTGGTGGGAATCAGTCAATATGCCAGTGAATCTGTTGGCTGGTGGGAATCAGTCAATATGCCAGTGAATCTGTTGGCTGGTGGGAATCAGTCAATATGCCAGTGAATCTGTTGGCTGGTGGGAATCAGTCAATCTGCCAGTGAATCTGTTGGCTGGTGGGAATCAGTCAATATGCCAGTGAATCTGTTGGCTGGTGGGAATCAGTCAATCTGCCAGTGAATCTGTTGGCTGGTGGGAATCAGTCAATCTGCCAGTGAATCTGTTGGCTGGTGGGAATCAGTCAATCTGCCAGTGAATCTGTTGGCTGGTGGGAATCAGTCAATCTGCCAGTGAATCTGTTGGCTGGTGGGTTGGTGCTGTGATCCATGTCACACTAATTAGACTGTGCATAGTCATTGGTGCTGTGATCCATGTCACACACACACCACACTTGTGTAGAGAAACGTGTGTGTTGTACTTCCGCAAGGGTTGGGAAATATATATTAATATGTGCCTGTGTGACATTCCAGTACAAACATTTCTGCGAGGAGATCCAGACTCGTCAGTACCGCTCCCTTGAGGTTCTATTGGGCTCTGACTACGGTCCACCTGCGGACATCTGGAGTGTCGCCTGCATGGTGAGAGAGACGACGACAGCACGACCAACACCAGTCCACAAACAGTTACAGCTCAACACCAGTCCACAAACAGTTACAGCACGACCAACACCAGTCCACAAACAGTTACAGCACGACCAACACCAGTCCACAAACAGTTACAGCTCAACACCAGTCCACAAACAGATACAGCTCAACACCAGTCC
This sequence comes from Dallia pectoralis, assembly GCA_029465975.1. Classification (NCBI taxonomy): domain Eukaryota; kingdom Metazoa; phylum Chordata; class Actinopteri; order Esociformes; family Umbridae; genus Dallia; species Dallia pectoralis. Next base: position 29,188,966 of record CM055728.1, on the reverse strand, counting down.
ACAAACAGTTACAGCTCAACACCAGTCCACAAACAGTTACAGCTCAACACCAGTCCACAAACAGTTACAAATCAACACCAGTCCACAAACAGTTACAGCTCAACACCAGTCCACAAACAGTTACAAATCACCAGTCCACCAGTCAACACCAGTCCACAAACAGTTACAGCTCAACACAGTCCACAAACAGTTACAAATCAACACCAGTCCACAAACAGTTACAGCTCAACACCAGTCCACAAACAGTTACAAATCAACACCAGTCCACAAACAGTTACAGCTCAACACCAGTCCACAAACAGTTACAGCTCAACACCAGTCCACAAACAGTTACAAATCAACACCAGTCCACAAACAGTTACAGCTCAACACCAGTCCACAAACAGTCAACACCAGTCCACAAACAGTTTCACCAGTCCACCAGTCCACAAACAGTTACAGCTCAACACCAGTCCACAAACAGTTACAGCTCAACACCAGTCCACAAACAGTTACAGCTCAACACCAGTCCACAAACAGTTACAGCTCAACACCAGTCCACAAACAGTTACAGCAGTCAACACCAGTCCACAAACAGTCCACAAACAGTTACAGCTCAACACCAGTCCACAAACAGTTTCCACAAACAGTTACAGCTCAACACCAGTCCACAAACAGTTACAGCTCAACACCAGTCCACAAACAGTTACAGCTCAACACCAGTCCACAAACAGTTACAGCTCAACACCAGTCCACAAACAGTTACAGCTCAACACCAGTCCACAAACAGTTACAGCTCAACACCAGTCCACAAACAGTTACAGCTCAACACCAGTCCACAAACAGTTACAGCTCAACACCAGTCCACAAACAGTTTACCAGCTCAACACCAGTCCACAAACAGTTACAGCTCAACACCAGTCCACAAACAGTTACAGCTCAACACCAGTCCACAAACAGTTACAGCTCACCAGTCCACCAGTCAGTCCACAAACAGTTACAGCTCAACACCAGTCCACCAGTTACAAATCAACACCAGTCCACAAACAGTTACAGCTCAACACCAGTCCACAAACAGTTAAGCTCAACACCAGTCCACAAACAGTTACAGCTCAACACCAGTCCACAAACAGTTACAGCTCAACACCAGTCCACAAACAGTTACAGCTCAACACCAGTCCACAAACAGTTACAGCTCAACACCAGTCCACAAACAGTTACAGCTCAACACCAGTCCACAAACAGTTACAGCTCAACACCAGTCCACAAACAGTTACAGCTCAACACCAGTCCACAAACAGTTACAGCTCAACACCAGTCCACAAACAGTTACAGCTCAACACCAGTCCACAACAGCTCAACACCACCAGTCCAGTCCACAAACAGTTACAGCTCAACACCAGTCAGTTACACAACACCAGTCCACCAGTCCACAAACAGTTACAGCTCAACACCAGTCAACACAGCCAGTCCACAAACAGTTACATCAACACCAGTCCACAAACAGTTACAGCTCAACACCAGTCCACAAACAGTTACAGCTCAACACCAGTCCACAAACAGTTACAGCTCAACACCAGTCCACAAACAGTTACAGCTCAACACCAGCTCAACACCAGTCCACAAACAGTTACAGCTCAACACCAGTCCACAAACAGTTACAGCTCAACACCAGTCCACAAACAGTTACAGCTCAACACCAGTCCACAAACAGTTACACAGCAGCTCAACACCAGTCCACAAACAGTTACAGCTCAACACCAGTCCACAAACAGTTACAGCTCAACACCAGTCCACAAACAGTTACAGCTCAACACCAGTCCACACCAGTCAACACCAGTCCACAAACAGTTCAGTTACACAGCAGTTACATCAACACCAGTCCACAAACAGTTACAGCTCAACACCAGTCCACAAACAGCTCAACACCAGTCCACAAACAGTTACAGCTCAACACCAGTCCCACAAACAGTTACAGCTCAACACCAGTCCACAAACAGTTACAGCTCAACACCAGTCCACAAACAGTTACAGCTCAACACCAGTCCACAAACAGTTACAGCTCACAGTTACACCAGTCCACAAACAGTTACAGCTCAACACCAGTCCACAAACAGTTACAGCTCAACACCAGTCCACAAACAGTTACAGCTCAACACCAGTCCACAAAAACAGTTCCACAAACAGCTCAGTTACACACACCAGTCCACAAACAGTTACAAATCAACACCAGTCCACAAACAGTTCAACACCAGTCCACAAACAACAAATCAACACCAGTCCACAAACAGTTACAGCTCAACACCAGTCCACAAACAGTTACAGCTCAACACCAGTCCACAAACAGTTACAGCTCAACACCAGTCCACAAACAGTTACAGCTCAACACCAGTCCACAAACAGTTACAGCTCAACACCAGTCCACAAACAGTTACAGCTCAACACCAGTCCACAAACAGTTACAGCTCAACACCAGTCCACAAACAGTTACAGCTCAACACCAGTCCACAAACAGTTACAGCTCAACACCAGTCCACAAACAGTTACAGCTCAACACCAGTCCACAAACAGTTACCACTCCACACCAGTCCACAAACAGTTACAGCTCAACACCAGTCCACAAACAGTTACAGCTCAACACCAGTCCACAAACAGTTACAGCTCAACACCAGTCCACAAACAGTTACAGTCAACACCAGTCCACAAGCTCAACACCAGTCCACAAACAGTTACAGCAGTCCACAAACAGTTACAGCTCAACACCAGTCCACAAACAGTTACAGCTCAACACCAGTCCACAAACAGTTACAGCTCAACACCAGTCCACAAACAGTTACAGCTCAACACCAGTCCACAAACAGTTCCACAAACAGTTACAAATCAACACCAGTCCACAAACAGTTACAGCTCAACACCAGTCCACAAACAGTTACAGCAGTTCAACACCAGTCCACAAACAGTTACAGCTCAACACCAGTCCACAAACAGTTACAGCTCAACACCAGTCCACAAACAGTTACAGCTCAACACCAGTCCACAAACAGTTACAGCTCAACACCAGTCAACACCCACAAACAGTTACAGCTCAACACCAGTCCACAAACAGTTACAGCTCAACACCAGTCCACAAACAGTTACAGCTCAACACCAGTCCACAAACAGTTACAGCTCAACACCAGTCCACAAACAGTTACAGCTCAACACCAACAAACCAGTCCACAAACAGTTACAGCTCAACACCAGTCCACAAACAGTTACAGCTCAACACCAGTCCACAAACAGCTCAACACCAGTCCACAAACAGTTACAGCTCAACACCAGTCCACAAACAGTTACAGCTCAACACCAGTCCACAAACAGTTACAGCTCAACACCAGTCCACAAACAGTTACAGCTCAACACCAGTCCACAAACAGTTCCACAACACCAGTCCACAAGTCAACACCAGTCCACAACACCAGTCCACAAACCAGCTCAACACCAGTCCACAAACAGTTACAACACCAGTCAACACCAGTCCACAAACAGTTACAGCTCAACACCAGTCCACAAACAGTTACAGCTCAACACCAGTCCACAAACAGTTACAGCTCAACACCAGTCCACAAACAGTTACAGCTCAACACCAGTCAACACCAGTCCACAAACAGTTACAGCTCAACACCAGTCCACAAACAGTTACTCAACACCAGTCCACAAACAGTTACAGCTCAACACCAGTCCACAAACAGTTACAGCTCAACACCAGTCCACAAACAGTTACAGCTCAACACCAGTCCACAAACAGTTACAGCTCAACACCAGTCCACAAACAACACCAGTCCACAAACAGTTACAGCTCAACACCAGTCCACAAACAGTTACAGCTCAACACCAGTCCACAAACAGTTACAGCTCAACACCAGTCCACAAACAGTTACAGCTCAACACCAGTCCACAAACAGTTACAGCTCAACACCAGTCCACAAACAGTTACAGCTCAACACCAGTCCACAAACAGTTACAGCTCAACACCAGTCCACAAACAGTTACAGCTCAACACCAGTCCACACAAACAGTTACAGCAACACCAGTCCACAAACAGTTACAGCTCAACACCAGTCCACAAACAGTTACAGCTCAACACCAGTCCACAAACCAGTCCAGTCCACAAACAGTTACAGCTCAAACACCAGTCCACAAACAGTTACGCTCAACACCAGTCCACAAACAGTTACAAATCAACACCAGTCCACAAACAGTTACAGCTCAACACCAGTCCACAAACAGTTACAGCTCAACACCAGCTCAAACAGTTACCAGTCCACAAACAGTTACAGCTCAACACCAGTCCACAAACAGTTACAGCTCAACACCAGTCCACCAGTCCAGTCCACAAACAGTTACAGCTCAACACCAGTCCACAAACAGTTACAGCTCAACACCAGTCCACAAACAGTTACAGCTCAACACCAGTCCACAAACAGTTACAGCTTACACACCAGTCCACAAACAGTTACAGCTCAGCTCAACACCAGTCCACAAACAGTTACAGCTCAACACCACAGCTCAACACCAGTCCACAAACAACAGTCCACAAACAGTTACAGCTCAACACCAGTCCACAAACAGTTACAGCTCAACACCAGTCCACAAACAGTTACAGCTCAACACCAGTCCACAAACAGTTACAAATCAACACCAGTCCACAAACAGTTACAAATCAACACCAGTCCACAAACAGTTACAGCTCAACACCAGTCCACAAACAGTTACAGCTCAACACCAGTCCACAAACAGTTACAGCTCAACACCAGTCCACAAACAGTTACAGCTCAACACCAGTCCACAAACAGTTACAGCTCAACACCAGTCCACAAACAGTTACAGCTCAACACCAGTCCACAAACAGTTACAGCTCAACACCAGTCCACAAACAGTTACAGCTCAACACCAGTCCACAAACAGTTACAAATCAACACCAGTCCACAAACAGTTACAGCTCAACACCAGTCCACAAACAGTTACAAATCAACACCAGTCCACAAACAGTTACAGCTCAACACCAGTCCACAAACAGTTACAGCTCAACACCAGTCCACAAACAGTTACAGCTCAGTCTGCATCTATGTACAGCTTCACCTGAAGGCCATCCGTTTACTCTCGTCTATTTTCTGTGGATAGTTTTGCTATCAACAAACTATTGAGAATCTGTTGTTAAGTGACTGCTCTCTAAAGCTGAAGTTAGGGTTTAACATAAGGATTGGAGAAAAAAGTACAGGAGAAGGGTAACGGTTAGCGTAAGGGCTAGTCTGTAGATTATCTCAGCACCATTTGGACCCGGCACACAACCAGGTATTACTGATATTTGTGCATCTTTAAAGTGTTCCTAAAGCATGTGCCTCTTCCGCTGTCATGCTTTCGTCTTTAAATCCACCGGCACTTTAGCTATTAAGACATATGTACTCACTCTAACATGCCCCTATGTACGCAGATTAGGAAACTTGAGTCCTTTTCTTTGTATTCTAGGCTTTCGAGTTGCTCACTGGAGATTCATTGTTTGAGCCAAAAACTGGGAAGTCCTTTTCCGTGGAGGAAGGTATGTTTTACCACATGGTAATGATAGATATTAACAATAGAATCAAACACGAATGCCATTGATGTTGATCAGTGGGTTTTGGGTTGTCATTCCTGTAGATCACATTGCACATATCATAGAGCTCCTTGGCAAAATCCCAGAAGCAGTTGCCTTGTCTGGCAAATATTCCTCCGAGTACTTCACACCCAGAGGTGAGTGAAGGACAGGGTTTTGAAAGCCATCAAGTGATTCCAACATAGAGATGTGGCAAATGTTGAATATGGCTCATGACCTGTTTCAACTTAATGTTCAGAGAAAACGTTCCCATTCTTCCTCTATCTGTTTTTGGTTGTGGGTTTTCACAGGTGATATGCGTCACATTGGGGTGCTGAAGCCCTGGAGTCTGTATGAGGTGCTGGTGGAGAAATACCACTTCCTGTTGAAGGAGGCCTCTCTCTTCTCTGACTTCTTATTATCCATGCTGGACTTCTACCCACAGAGGAGGTCTAACGCTGCCCAGTGTCTATTGCACCCATGGCTTAGCTGCTGAGACCTGGCCCCACCAATCATTTAACTCCTGAGACCTGGCCCCACCAATCATTTAACTCCTGAGACCTGGCCCACCAATCATTTAACTCCTGAGACCTGGCCCACCAATCATTTAACTCCTGAGACCTGGCCCCACCAATCATTTAACTCCTGAGACCTGGCCCCACCCATGCATTAACTCCTGAGACCTGGCCCCACCCATGCATTAACTCCTGAGACCTGGCCCCACCCATGCATTAACTCATGAGACCTAGCCCCACCCATGCGTTAACTCATGAGACCTAGCCCCACCCATGCGTTAACTCCTGAGACCTGGCCCCACCCATGCATTAACCCCTGAGACCTGGCCCCACCCATGCATTAACTCCTGAGAACTAGCCCCACCCATGCATTAACTCATGAGACCTAGCCCCACCCATGCATTAACCCCTGAGACCTGGCCCCACCCATGCATTAACTCCTGAGAACTAGCCCCACCCATGCATTAACTCATGAAACCTAGCCCCACCCATGCATTAACTCATGAGACCTGGCCCCACCCATGCATTAACCCCTGAGAACTAGCCCCACCCATGTGTTAACTCATGAGACCTGGCCCCACCCATTAGGACTACTGTAGCCAGCCAATGATGTATGTAAACTCTGGATTGCTGATGCTATCTATAGGCTATTGGTGGCTTCAGAACCAGATGCAGTCCTTAAGAGGAATTCATATTGTTAAGTATACCTGTTTCTAGGATATTATAATGGATATATTAACTTCATTATGAACCACTCTGATTAAGACTATGCTTTTAATCTAATCTGTGAATGTGTGTTCATTTTTCATACATATATTTCTTTCGTTGTGGGGCTGACCCGCCAAAATTATATTGTTTATCACTTTCAGTCAGGCATCAAGGGCAAATATCTGGATTTACCAAAAATGTTGTATCAGAATGAGACAACTACGTCGTCCACCACACTGAAAAGCAATAATTGAGGTGAGGTGTGTGGCCCCTGTGAACCAAATCTCACCTAGGGTCCAATAAATTGGCACCACATAGCGTTAATGAAGACAGTTTACTACACCAGGAAACCAATCTTGCAGCAATATAAATGGTGTTTTGTATGTGGATGATAATTTGTGGACATCTTTACATTTGTTTGATGTGTTAATATGTTGTATTTAAATACATATTATATCTGATATTTGAAAGTGCCAATAACAATTCAGATTAAAGAGCAGCATTATCTGCTGTGCAGTAAAAAATGTTTTACAACATGATAATCAAAGAAAGGAGGGTATAGTTGATGTTTCTCAGTTGAGTAGATGCCAGTGTTCTCGTACTTAAGTGTGTAATGTACTTATGACCAGACTAGCAGGCATTTTATTGTCTGGAGTGTAATATGACCCACTGATATGTAGAGATTGAGCTCAAACCTAACCTCTGTGTCAATTAGGGTAAATGTGTTCTGTGGTGCACTATATTCTCCATTATGCAATAAACCAAGCAGTGATAAAAGCCACGGTATCTTTCTGGGCAACTGCTGCATGTATCCTTGACAGTTTAACAAAAAAAAAGCTAAATCAAGGTTTAGACTTTATCTATTCAATGTTTTGCTGTGCATCTGTAGATTACATTGTAATAATGATTATAGGAGAATTCTGAGTTGGTTGCCTGCTGCAATGTCACTGAAAGGATCCCAAGCTTTCATATATGTGGACACTACAGTCGAATCACTGCCAGACAAAATGGGTGAATTGATCAGCACTACTGTTTATCTAACCTGGCTGACTAATGATGATGGTGCTCAAAAAACAACATTGGTTGTTTAGAAACGCCAGTAAAGCATTATGTCTGTCCACAGCCCTGTGGCTATAGCAGTGACCTATTGCAGTCTTATGAATGTAGACAAACAAGGTCTTTAAGGTTTTTACCATGCAGGAACAGCAAATATGCACGGCCTCATGTGCAGTCCCAGTATCCACCAGTAGGGGAGTCTTTATCTACTGCAAATATAGAGACATACTGTATATACCTTCCAGAAGTTAGTGAGTGGTTTGTACACTTGACCCTTAGCTAATAGCGTTATTAAACCACAACATACAGCACAGGCTGGCACTCCTCATTTTCTCTGGTGTTTCTTTTATTTTGCAAGTTGACAATTAAGAGACAGTTATGTACATGTTCAAAAATGAATGGACTTCAAGTGTTGACCAGGAATCTGGCTTTGTAGATACTAATGAAAACAACCTGTTAACGTCTGTAAGAAACCTGTTTGCTGGTGGTAGGGACAGATTCTGATGGCCAGGTACTCCCCAATCCCAGGATAGGGGTGAAATGTTGGCCACCCTCTGGATATCATCATCAGTTTATGGCCGGTACTTCCTGTCTTCTACCAAGAGGTGACAAGTTCCTATCACTCTGCTTATCTCCTCTTCGACACAGTGACAATATTACCTTTTACCTGGAGGTGAAACACTAATCTAATTGATCTTTAGCCTGGTGTTTATTTAATGACCTGTTCACATTGGCCAATCTAGTTGATGTTTACAGCTGGCTACACATTAACTTAAGTGTTTCTCTTTAGTGTTACTATGTAATAGGTATTGAATGTTTTTTTATGTTCCTGTATTAACCTTACAACATATTGCCCACTGCACCAGCAGAGATGTCACCTATCAGCTCGTTTTCGTTCGAAAGTCAGAATCCTGGTTAATCTTATTTCAGTCACCATTAGTCAGCTTGAAGACACGAGCACAGAGAGCACCCATAACAAATGCTGACCATGGCAGTTTCCTTTGTATTTTATTAAATTAAATTACACTTCCCTGATTGGTCAAAATTAGGAAAAAACCTAGAGAGGAACCAGGATCAAGCTCCTTTCTAGCCTAGGCTAATGTTTACAAAGAGTCTTATCACCCACAATAAGCCATGGTCACATGTAACCTCTGTTCTACTCCACTTTTTCCCAGTCCCTTAACACTTTGATTACACAATCCTCCTTTTCACCTACAGAGCCCTTCCTTCACTTTTACTCGCCAGACCTTTGGCCCAATAAAGTCACACCTCTCTCTGTTACACATCTGGTGACTGACCTGCCAAGTTGATCCCAGAATTCAGTCACCTCCTCTCTCTCGCCAAAGACAATCACCATCTTTCTGTCTCTGCTAAAGGTCCCTCCACTTTCTGAACATGCATGACAATGCATCTAAATGCGTGAAGAAGATCAGAATTTGTGAGATGTGTGAAGATAGACACAAATTTCCAAAAACACAATACCTGGCTTACTACAGGTGATGTTATTGGGCTCTAATGATGCAAATAATAAGCAATCATTTATCGGAACTAAGTTAAAATCCTTTCTGAAATCCATTTCGTGAAATAGACACAATTTTGTGCCCGAGATTTATGATATCCACACGTAAAAGGTATTTTTTTCATGTCCTGGACACGATTTCCCTGAGCTGTCGAAAGCAAGTGTCGTGATTGGTTGACTCAACTTGCATTTCAACCAGGAAGTGGGCGTTGCTTGAATTGTAAACGCGACGGATTTAACTTTCTGGAATATAACTCTTTTTATTACTCTAAATATTAAACGAAAGCCTGACTCTTACTCTTACTCTAACCTTAACCAATACCGAACATTTCGATTTACTTATTTGTTTAACGTGTCGTTGACCAAAAACTTTTGGTGTACTTTTTTGTGTGTGTGTGGCGATTTTCCGCGGAGTCCTAAATATTACGTGTCCTGTACACAAAAAAAGTAATCGTGTCCAGGACACGAAAAAACAAACTTTTACGTGTGCATGTCACAAATTTGGGGTACAAAAATCGTGTCTATTTCACGAAAACCTGTGATATCGTGTTGGATTTTCCGCGGAGTCCTAAATATTACGTGTCCTGTACACAAAAAAAGTAATCGTGTCCAGGACTCGAAAAAACAAACTTTTACGTGTGCATGTCAGAAATTTGGGGTACAAAAATCGTGTCTATTTCACGAAAACCTGTGATATCGTGTTGGATTTTCCGCGGAGTCCTAAATATTACGTGTCCTGTACACAAAAAAAGTAATCGTGTCCAGGACTCGAAAAAACAAACTTTTACGTGTGCATGTCAGAAATTTGGGGTACAAAAATCGTGTCTATTTCACAAAAACCTGTGATATCGTGTTGGTAATACAGGGCAACTGTAGCAAATGGTTCTGTTGATTATGTACGTTTGTCAGCCATCCTCTGAATTCATTAGAACTGAGTCAAGGACCAATTTGCTGTACAGTATTTCGACAGGCAGATTTGGGTGAAGGTGAGTTTCAACGTAAAGTTGTATTTCAAACAATACTCAAGCAACTTCCAGTGTCACCCCTGCAGTGATAATAAATCAGTCAACAAAACTTGGATGAATGAAATATGCTGTATTTTTGGAATTGCAACAGTAAATAGTTAATTTTAACGATGTCTATTTTTGTGGTTAATAGAATTTAAACATTCCTAGGCTGATATCTACATGTGCTCTCTTAAATGTATAAAAATGTGATACATTTAGGGAAAAAAATACATCTCTGTGAATCGCAGATGGTTTTCTTAGCAGGATATTTCCATATGTTCTGGATTCCTAGCCTGTACCTTTAAATACTGCCCTCTATGATAAGCCATCATGAGTAGAAAGATCAGGAAGTAGGAGGTACGTAGTTCTTATTCAAAGATACATAATCACCAACAGTCTGGCATTTCAGCCCAGAGTAATGCATAAGTAGTGAGGTGTAAGTAGTGCAGTAGTGAGGTCTACGTTGTGAGGTGTAAGTATTGCAGTACTGAGGTCTAACTTGTGAGGTGTAAGTAGTTAGGTTTAAGGTGTAAGATTGAGGATGTCTTTTATGGAAGGTCTCCTCCAGGCTCCCAGCAGCACTGTAACACTCCTGGGTGCTGGACTGGTTCTACTGGTTCTCTACATCTACGTCTCTGGTTCCAGTTCTAAGCCACAGGGGAAGGAGCCTCCAGGACCCAGACCACTACCACTGCTGGGTAACTTGTTCCAGCTGGATTTTAAGAGGCTCTACCAGTCTCTCTTTGAGGTAAGATTTAAGTAAAAGTTTAATGACGGTAGTTGTTTAACAGTTTTGCACAAAATATGACATTTATTTTATTGAAGAGGGAGTACAACAGCCTAAAGAGTCTCAAGCATCTACAGGTAGATAGATTCTCTATACAGTAGATGAGTTTTCTATGATTACTTTCCATGTGTTTCCTAATCTATACCAAGAGGGAATTAGCCCTGATGCTACGGGGGTGGTCGGCAATATGCTGCAAACACAGGTACCAATAAATGTGAAACCTTTCGATGATTTGAGAAATGCTTCCTTTTCGTTGGTTCTCCCCCAAAACCTTTTCACGTGATGAACACAACAAAAGACACAACAAATGTGTACATTTGGACATTTTCTATTACTTAATGTAAAGTTCAGTACAATACACCAAACAACAGCGACAACATTTTTCTGCCTGCATCCTATTTTTGGTCTGGGACAGGCCAGAGAATCTTGTCAACATCACAGGCTATATTGGCCCTAGCCAGTCAGCATGGGTGAATTCCTCTTGCCTGATCAGTCTAGGCAGGCTTTTTCCATGGCCTGGAAGAGGTAAACAAATGTGAGGTTCTCAGTCATGCACTTTCCACCGCATTGACGAAAAAACCTCCTCTATTGGTAGCAAAATGCAAAATTGGGAGCAAAATGCAGTTAGCATCCCACCAAAAGAGCAAAAGATCAGTAAAAAATGATATGGAGTACAGTGTCAGGGTGTACAATTGACACGTATAAGTAAATGTGCAGGTATTCAGTTCATCAATGTAGCAAATTGCAAATCTGCAGAGGGCAATACAAGCGAAGAACATCTGTGCAAGTGGATATTATTCAACTATATGCTTTCTAAATGACCACCATGGTGACAAACTAAAGGATTTGTGTGGAGAGTTTTGCAGTAACAGTTCAACAAATCTGACTCCTGTGTCAAAACAGGTGAATAGTGTTAATAGTTTGGGAATTTGGGAGTGCTTTTTGATGAACGGCGTTATGGTTTTGAAAATGTACTTCAAAGCCTGGTTATTGTGTTTAAGAAATTGAGGAAAACTGTTCCAGACCCTGGCATTTTATCTTGTTTCTCGTTCTACAGATGTCTAAGAAATATGGCCCGGTGTTCACAGTTCAAATTGGACCAAAAAAGGTGGTTGTTCTGGCAGGATACAAGACGGTCAAGGAAGCACTTGTCAACTATGCAGAGGAGTTTGGGGAACGAGGGACCCCTCATATTGTCAGTGATTTTCAAAAGGGACACGGTAATGTCAAATAACATGTTGTTTATGCCAACTATCTAGCATCCTTGACAATGGACAGGCTTGGTACTGTACTGTAAACGCCACCGAAAATGTGCTCGTCTGTTCAATATGGCCAACTGGTTGAAATTAGTTTGAATTAATCACTCAAAGCTTCTACCACAATTAGTCAGGGTTCCTTCATTATTACATGTTTTATGATTAGGATTTCTATTATTGTTATTTTCCATAGGTATTTTATTTGGTAATGGCGAGTCATGGAGAGAGATGAGACGCTTTGCCCTGACAAACCTCAGGGACTTTGGCATGGGCAAAAAGGGAAGCGAGGAGAAGATACTTGAGGAACTTCACTACCTGATCGAAGTGTTCGAAGAACACAAGGGTGAGTTATCAATTCGTAATTAAAATAAGTTTATGCCTTTTATACTTTAAACTCAAACTTTATTTTGTTTCTTCTTCACAGGTAAACCGTTTGACACAACCCAGCCGTTACATTATGCCATCTCAAACATCATCTGCAGCATTGTTTATGGCAGCAGGTTTGAATACTCAGATCCCAGGTTCAGACTCTCAGTTGATCGGGTGAATGATTCAATCCAACGTATTGGCTCTTTTACTATACAGGTATTGTAACATCCTGTTTGCTTTCAAACTTAGTTCAACTGCAGAGACAACAACTTGCTAATTCATGCTTCGCTTTTCTTATTCTCGTTAAAATAGTTGTACAACATGTTCCCATGGCTGGGTCCGTTTCTGAAGTCCAGGAGCGATGTTATAAAATTTGCTGACGTCAATGTCAAGGAGATCCGTGAGCTGGTGAGGGGACTGAAAGAGACTCTCAACCCTCAGATGTGTAGAGGATTCATTGACTCGTTCTTAGTCCGAATGCAAACCTTGGAGGTAATTATTCAGTTATTAGAGTGAACATGAAGAGCTATTATTCAACTCACAGATGTTTTTTTTCTTCATTTTAGCAGTGTTTTGGTTTTCTTTAACAAAAGGTTTATTCGTATGTATGTCTTAGGAGTCAGGCAACATAAGCTCTAATTACCACTATGAGAATCTGATACAAACTGTGGCCAACCTGTTTACTGCTGGTACTGACACCACAGCAACTACCATGCGTTGGGGTCTGTTACTGATGGCCAAGTACCCCCAGATACAAGGTAAAGTTTGACTCACCCTTCACACTTCACCAATCAATCACATTATCATTTTAAAAACCACCACCATAAGTCCATCAATCGAATACAAGACAATCTTTCCAGACAGTGATTATTTAGTTGTCCACAATTGTGAGAAAGTTTATTGATCTGAATTGCGCTTCTGTGAGCTGTCATATTTCTGACCAAGCTAACAAAATAAATGACCATTGACGTTAGCTAATAGTTACTCAAGTTTGTAATCATTGTGTAAAGAAACCATATGTTAGAGTTTGTCCAATAGATTACTATAGGGGTGAGAAACTATCCAACATCAATTCCCTTTTACAAAAGCGCATTGAACATCATTACAAGTGAATATTAACTTTGTCCCTCACACTGTTTTTACTTCATAGACCGGGTCCAAGAGGAGATAACCAAGGTGATTGGTAGTCGTCAGCCTATGGCAGAAGACAGGAAGAACCTGCCTTACATTGATGCAGTAGCCCATGAGATCCAGAGGGTGGCCAACATTGTCCCAATGTCTCTCCCTCACGTCACCAGCCAAGACGTCACCTTCCAGGGATACTTCATCAAGAAGGGAACAGATGTGATTCCCCTGCTGGCATCAGTCCTGCAGGATGAAAGCGAATGGGAGACTCCTCAGACCTTTAACCCCGCCCACTTTCTGAATGACAAAGGTCAATTTGTCAAGAGAGATGCCTTCCTGCCCTTCTCTGCAGGTGAGTTTACCTGTTGTTGGTTTGTTTTATTGATAGTTTGTATGGATCAGAAATGCATTGAGTGGTTATGGCTTTGATCAACACAGCAAAGTAGATTCAATGTTTTTTTTTATGTCAATTCCATTGTTGACCATATGAAATTACAGTATTATTACCAAACTTGTGTTCCAATTTGTCGTCCTCTTCCAGGTCGTAGGGTGTGTCTGGGAGAAAGTCTAGCCAGGATGGAGCTCTTCCTTTTCTTCACTTCCCTCCTGCAGCGCTTTCGTTTCTCTCCTCCTCCAGGGGTAACAGAGGATGATCTGGACCTCACACCAGTGGTGGGATTCACCCTCTCACCTCCAAGTCACAAGCTGTGTGCTGTGAGTCGGGTCTGAGATGAGTCTGGGTCCATCACTGATTACACACTAGAGTCTCAACTCACAGATATAGGACTGTGCAGATAGTTATTGTTGTGATGGACAAATCACATGTCATTGGTTGTTGTAAAGTTACCGCAGATGTTTAGTAGTTTGGGCACTTCTTCTCTGCAGGTGCAGCCATCTAGTGAGGTATGAAACTCTGCTAACTCTGCCCGATGACTAGATGTCTGCACATACTATTTACAGTAAACTGAAATGTACATCAACTGTAAATGACTGTAAATAAATGCTTATGATATACTCATATATCCTCATGAGTTCAGTTAGAGCGTATTCACATTGCCTAATATTTACAGACTAGTATAGGATTCGCTAATGGTCTAACTTCACTGAACACAAGTGTAGTTGAATTCGAGTGTGGATTACGTTTTGTCTCAGAAATGTAACTTAAACATTTGAATCACCCCATTCCAGAAGTCGCCAACATCGTTAAAATAAAACAAACAGGACCACATAATAGAAGGCCTAATAAATGAATCTGTTTTCCATATTACGCAGATGTCTTAATATTTTCCTATGCATTTTAAACCATATTCGCTACAGATTTTTATTTTACCTAAAAATATTGTTTGTCTGTAACTATTGGATTGACCAATAGCAATAATTAAACATATTGTTTTGATTACATGACTTTTTTTTTTAAATGGAAGTAAAATCAGAATTCATCTAAAAACATTATATATTCCAGGACCTGTAACCAAAGTTTTTTTTAACAAATAAAACATTATTAAAAACGTGTTCATTGATGTCATGTCGAAATGAACAACGGAGATTATCGCGGATGAACAATAAAGACTTCACAGAGGACGGCAATCCTAGACATAGTCTCAAATACTCACAGAACAACACATAACGTTGACATGACCTACTAATAAGGGGATGAGCACCCGGTGTGCGTAATGAGGAGACAGGACAATGATGTGATCGGAGGAATGGTGGATGGAACTCTCTCAGCAGACCTGGGTCCAGCACAACTCATGCCGGCAGACAACATCGCTCTTCCAGGCCATACCCCTCCCACTCCACCAGTTACGGAGACCCATCAATGTCCAGGGAGGGCGGGGAGGGGACCAGACTACTGGAGGGGACCAGTCCACACCGGCCTAAAGACAGACACATTAAACTGGTCAGCGGCAGACTTCTGCCGTTCTC
Source organism: Dallia pectoralis (assembly GCA_029465975.1). NCBI lineage: Eukaryota > Metazoa > Chordata > Actinopteri > Esociformes > Umbridae > Dallia > Dallia pectoralis. The sequence goes on along the minus strand of CM055728.1, from coordinate 29,173,108 downwards.
CGGCATGCTAGAGATCTGGTCTCGGGCAGGCTCTGCTGCCATGGGGCCAGGACCGGCTAGTATCATAGGACACACTGGAATAGAGACAGGTTAGTCGAGGAGTGGCAGAATGCATTTTGGGCAAGAACTCTGACCAATCCCTCGGCCGGTCCTGGCAGTAGGACCTCAGAAACCTCCCCAAATCCTGGTTTATACATTCCACCTGCCCATTACTCTCGGATTGATATCCAGAGATAAGGCTGACTGAGGAAGGAAACGGTCCATAAACACTTTCCTGACTTTAGATGTAAACTGTGGACCCCGATCAGACACAATGTCCTCAAGGCGGCAGGGCCGTCGGGAGACCTGGCAGGGGCAGGAAGTGGTAGACCTTTGAAAAATGGTCCACAATGACCAGGACAGTGTTGTTGTCCTGGGAGACCAGTCAGACAATGAAGAGACAGGTGAGGCCATGGTTGCTGTGGAACGGGCAAATTATGTAACTTACTTGCTGGAAGGTGCCTAGGTGCCTTACGCTGAATGCTCGCGGAACACGCACTTTTCGACCAACGCCAGGGTAAGATGTGTGAGCCCAGCACATGGGGCGATCACAAACATCCAGTGGCAAGTACACATGCCCCTTGGGACACTGTCGGGGAGTTGGCTCTGTGCGTAATGCAAGCTGGATGTCCTCATCTACCTTCCACATCACCGGTGCCACTATACAGGAAGGAGGAAGAACAGGTGAGTTATCAACCTGCCTCTCCTCTGTGTCATATAGCCGAGACAGCGCATCTGCCTTGGCGTTCTTCGTACCCGGAAAGTATGATAACGTAAACTCAAACCGGGTAAAGAACAATGCCTACCTGGCCTGGTGAGGTTTTAGGATTTGTGGACATACCCAGTTATTACAAATAAGGCAAATGTCATATGCAAAACAGGGAGAGTCACAATGAAACAGCATATCACTAAAGCCAATATTAAAAACCATTGGTGCCATTGAGCTAGAAATCTAACAGGAGGTTAAACATTGTTCCATCAATTGATTTTCCAGTGAACTTGTCTGACCGGTCTAGCCAGTCGGAAACATTGGCCCTTGTCCAACGGTGTCATTGAACTTATCCCAGGCTATATATCAGTTTTATGATTCCCCTGGGTTAAAGTAAACACTTGCTCTCTAAATGCAAATTTCAAGACTCCCTCAACCGTTTGTGAGGTAAAATGTCTTGATTGTAGCCCGCCCTGACAAGCTACCCTGTGATCTGAATAAGCCTAGTCTCTTAGTCAGTTAATCATTTATTTTTAATGAGGCTGTAATAAGATGGAAAATACATCCCTAAAGAAGACAACCTGTACGCTGATCTAGAAACGTGTTGCTAAGCAATATATATTTCCAAGGTTTTCAGGATCCTTAGTCCATCTCTGCAAGAATCGTATCGATAAAACATCATGAGCCAGCTGATCAGTGAGTAGGAACTCCTCCAGCACATGCTCTTATTTCACTCCAGCATTGTGAGAACTATCTCTTAGAATAGTACTGAGAATACTATAATGGAGGATCTCTACCTCTCGTGCTCCTAGGAGCACGGCAACACTCCTGGGTGCTGGACTGGCTTTACTTGTTGTCTACCTCTTCTTCTCTGGTTCCAGTTCTGAGCCACAGGGGAGGGAGCCTCCAGGACCCAGACCATCTCCCATGCTTGGTAACCGGTTTCAGCTGGATTTAAAGAGCCCTACCAAACTCTAAATGTGGTGAGATGTTATGTAAAAATGTCGGTGCTTTAAATAACCTCTTTCGAAAGTAATGCTTATTCACAGCTTTTATATTTTGAGTGATGCAGTTCAGAAAGGGTGCTAACGCAACCAACTTGTTTACAGAACGTTAGACATGCAAGAGTATTTTGCCTCTTGGTTAACCAGGTATTTTGTTTAATTTCTTCTTCTACAGCTGCCCAAGAAATATGGCTCATGGTCACAGTTCACATTGCACCAGATAAGCTTGTAGAACTGGTACAAGACTGTCAAGGAAGCACTGGTCAACCATGTGGTGGAGTTAGGGAAAGGGGTATCATTGTGCTAGGCAATGGCAACAAAGGACATGGAAATGTCAGATAACTGGTGCTCAGGTCTATTGCATCACTGACAATGGTCATTTAAGCAGGAATTCTAGTTGTGGATTCATGTTTTTCTTCACTAATACGTAAACATGTCAGAAGTGGTTGTTGAGGGTCTGGTGTGAGGGTTTTGGCAGGGGTGGTAGTTGTTGTGGTCAACTCCTGGTCATCGATTGTGAACTCCTGGTCATCGACCGTGATGGTGCTGGTCTACATTGATGCAGGAAGCCTGGAGAAGACTGTTCTTGGAGGCTGTAGATTGGCAGTATTACAGCTGAAGTCATAGCATTTATGGTCTTTTATTGAATATGTGTTTACCTGTGTTTATTATTATAACTATTTGCTTATTTGTTAATACACGTCACCAGGAAACATGGAAAACAAATTTCCACAACGAGAATCTGATAGATACCGGGCCAAACTGTCTACTGTTTGAAAGAACTCCACAATAACCACCATGCCCTGGGGTTTTAATGCTGGCCAAGGCCAAATGTCCTCATATACCAGGTTATATTAAAGTCGGTCCGATACTGTACTGATTGATCTGACTGCATTGTATGACTTCTTCTTGGCATTGGCAGGTATCCTACCTATACCAGAGGTTAACTTGAATTGTCGTCGCGGGACCCCTATGGAGGCGCTTTCGGGACGATGGAGAAGGGCGCTCGGCCCCAGCAGCTGTCGAAGGAGAAGCTAAAGAAGCCCCAGCAGCTAGAGCAGAGCACCCTGCAAGTCCAGCACTGCTCCACTGTCCGGTCGTCGGTTCGGAGCATCATGTCCTGTTAGTCCACGGAGATGTTTCATTGCCCTCACCTGTCTTCCTAATCACATCCTATTTAAGTTCCTCCCCTCCCAGCGAGTGTCGTCGGTCTTTGTGTGGTTTTTACCATCGTTACGTTTGCTTGTCTTGTTTAGTGTTTTTCAGTTATAGTTACATTTTCATTCAATAAATGTCATCCGTTCGCCCTGCACATGTGTCCGTCTACCCATTCGTGACAACGTGCTGGCTTTACTAAAGCTGTAGAAACTATCACTTTTGTTTATCTATCTTTCACTGAAAATTCTGATTTTTTTATATCGTTCACAAAAAACAAGTTGTCTCACTTTTGCAGGGTTGATTCGGTTCCTCCTTTCGGTTATAAGTTGTCTCGTTTTGGAAAACACTGTCTTGGATGGAACTGATGTTGCCACGGTAAACAGTCTCTGGATCATGACTCTGGCTAGCCTGGGGTAAACCAAAGCCTGACTTTCCCACCACTTAAGGGGGTCTGTTGATCTCTGAAGCAGGGGCTCTTCCAGATAAGACCTAACCTCCATTATGGCATCTGCAGAATAATTTCTTCTTGCAATACCTCCTGCTACCTTTTCATCAAACATATGCAATCTTTCATTACCATCACTCATGGTATTATTCTTATAATCTCTACAGAATCTGCGGGTGTCACAAGTTATTTTATAGGTACATCAAAAACTTAACCCACTAAAAACATACATATTGCATACGTTATAAAATCCTAATAAACAATTTTTAAAAGTGTTTTTACTTTTAATAAATTGAAAATATTGTTGGTTAAAACAGATAAATGACTGAGAAAATCTACTATGTAGTTGTTTTAATATAACTGAAATTTGATACATCTGAAATAGACAGTTCTAGGACAGACAACATAATGTGTATGGAAGAGCTCGTCTCCCTGAGGTAGGAGTTGAGGACATCTGGATTATATGTTCACTTGGGCAATAGAAAACTTTCAATCTGAGAAAACATATAACATGAAAGATAAGCAAGATCTTCAGACTGAAAATTAACATTGTCCTTTACACTTTTTTTCCTTCACAGACCGGGTCCAGGAGGAGATAAGCAAGGTGATTGGTAGTCGTCAGCCTATGGCAGAAGACAGGAAGAACCTGCCTTACACTGATGCAGTGACCCATGAGATCCAGAGGATGGCCAACATTGCACCCTTGTCTCTCCCTCATGCCACCAGCCAAGACGTCACCTTCCAGGGATACTTCATCAAGAAGGGAACAGATGTGATTGTCCTGCTGGCATCAGTCCTTAAGGATGAGAGCGAATGGGAGACTCCTCACAGTTTTAACCCCGCCCACTTTCTGAATGACAAAGGTCAATTTGTGAAGAGAGATGCCTTTCTGCCCTTCCCCGCGGGTGAGTTTTACTGCTGTTATTTTTTTTTTAATATGTCATCTACCCAAATCAGCCAAGTAATGATACTGTACAATTCTAGGTTTGACAAAAGTGAATATTAATCTCAATAATAAAATGTCAGTAATACTTACATCCCATCCTTAATTCTGTTTAGCAAAACTAGCACCATAATAGATGTAGTGTTCTCATGTTGTCACCTTCCTCTTCCAGGTCGTAGGGCATGTCCGGGGGAGAGTCTGGCCAGGATGGAGCTCTTCCTTTTCTTCACTTCCCTCCTGCAGCGCTTTCATTTTTCTCCTCCTCCAGGGGTAACAGAAGATGATCTGGACCTCACACCAGTGGTGGGAACTTCCCTATTTCCTCCAGACCACCAGCTGTGTGTTGTGAGTCGGGTCTGAGATGAGGGTCTAGTTAACCTGATCTTGACAGCACTCCCGTCTGCGGAATCATTGCAGTACCCTATACAACCACTACAACCTCTACACAAAGCGAATAAAAAAACATCTGTTTAATAATATACTACATGCTTATATTGTGCATAAAGCATACAATCTCCACTTTTTAACAACGTTTTCCTTTTTAAAATAGCTAAAACACAGACCGTTTATTAGCAATTGAAAGGACTGCTAACGGCGACGATGATGTTATCATTGTTGTAAACATTTTTTAACCATAGCGATAATATACGATAATATTGTACTTACATCAGCCAAAGTCGATCGTTTTTCCCAGGGATATAGTCCCAGGGATATGATTAGCATTGTTTATGCTCCAGAGTATTCCATAATAATCCATATTCAGGCGAGACTAGACGTTTACAACATTTAACACGATCTGTTTCACTCAAAACGGCAGCTTCCATGAAGAACTCACTTCGAAATCGAAGGTAAAGACTTCATTTTCCATAGGGCTTTGCTCACATTTGTCTACATAGTAATCTGAACGTGTGGGAGCTGATTGCCTCACTCACTAGACCGAATGGGAAAAAGACCAGCTCTCAGTAAAATAACTGTATTTGGTCGTTAAACGAGCTAGAGACTTGAAACAAAGCCTGGCATAATGCTGAAACCTAGTGGAACACATAGGAAGTGTTTTCAGGACATTCAGAGTCTGGAAATGGAGGTCTGGGGCCCTGTCAAGAAGTGGTTCAAATGCTGATTAAACACTAGACTCTCAACTCGAGACAATATTTTTGCTATGAGCAAATCAAATGTCATTGGTTGCTAATAGATATATATTATAGAAGGCAATAGATAACTAAATAGATAACTAAAACCTAATATGTACCTACTAAGACAGATCTTGGCATCTTCCTAGGACATCTATTATGTGACTTACATTCAGAAGACACAAACTTGGGCGCAATTATGTTGGCGTGCCTTTATAGAATGTTGCACATTCAATAATCCTGCTCAGTTTTTCCGCATTTAGCATTGCCAATTTTCAACTGTCACTTTTTCAAACATTTAGATAACAATTCATGTACATTCATGCAATATCTTTTCTACAAGAAATTTCCCAAAATAATATCTTGACTTGTATGGACATAAGTGTTAAATGTAAATGTAAACATAAATGTTTAGCCTAAACGGAAATGTTATCAACGTAAAAGTTACATATTGTATGTAAATGCTAAATGTAAGAAATGGAAACCGAGTATTACAGAAACTACGGTAATTGGCCACACCCCAATGTGTATTGGAAACCGAGTATTACAGAAACAACAGTAATTGGCCACGCCCCCATGTGTAATGGGAACCCAGTTTTACAGAAACTATACTAATTGGACACGCCCCCTTGTGTAACATCCCTCTCAGCCACATCAGGCAGCCCGGGCAAATATGTTTTCCGTTCCTGGTCGTTGAAATAAAATGAATCAAGCGCGATATCCTGCTTGCGCCTGATTCCTCCCAAATCCACGCTACACCAAAAAGGATTTGTAACAGACGGGTTTGTCTCCATCGCTGTATTGATTACCGAGCTCTAAATAATATCACTATCAAGAATCTGATAACGGGTGCCATGGAACAAATAGGCAAAGCTCAGAATTATACGAAAGTTCATGATTAGAATCCGCGAGGCAGATGAGTGGAAAACTGCTTTCATAGCACATAGAGGACATAACAAGTCCTTGGTAATACCGTTTGGTCACACCAACACCCCCTCGATTACAGATTGATTTGTATTATATTTGTGTTTGCCAGACCTTGCATTTTTGACCATCAAACTCAGCCTAGCCATTTTGTAAGTGTTGTGATAGTTCTCTATGAGTTTGACTATGTTCTTGCCCTTTTGTGACTCAGTTATAGTTCTCCTCACATCTGACTACCATTTTGCTCTGCTCCTGTTGTACCGATTTCCTCAAATTAAACCATACGGCGCCCTGCGTTTTGATCCTATCCTTGGCTCTGTGTCTTCATTGTGGAATACCTCACCCGCTACATGATCCATCAACGCTAAAGCATCGACTTTCCCAGCCGGAGGATCTCATAGAGGAGCTATGACATCTGCTCCGCCACCAAAATATCACTACTGTTCGGGAAACGATTTTGCATTGCTCCATTTCAAAGGCCCTGATTATTTTCTTCAACAATCCCCTCCAGATTAACAGACTCGACCCGGGGTTCTCAATCCCAAGAATCACACAAGATTACTATGTGCTCTACCTGAAATCTGTTCAAAAGACCTTACCCTGTCACACGATTCATTACTGCTTAACCCAAATTGTTTTGAAGTTGCGAACAAGGGACAACATTTCATTACACTACACATTCAGTCAGTGGAGTCTCCTGATTGGTGCGTAGTATGAACGTGCCTAATAGTATTACTGTTAATATGCAGGGCACGTGGCAAGTGTAACCTATCTGTCTTAGATATAACGGATAATCAGGGTTTGAACTAGATCTGGGTTTTAGGTTCGGCTCTCGAGTGAATTGGCTGCGACCACAGCTTGATCATTTAAATGTCAAAACATTTATTATACATTTTTTCTAATCAGACAATCACACATACAAAAGATGAAACAACAATGTACAAATAAATTCAGTCAGTCTATTAAAAGTATGTCAGTCAGTTGGTTGAGTCCTTGTTTAAACTACTACCCGGGCAGTGTGTAAATGTGTGGAGATCTCTTATCTGTCCGTAATGGTTCTTGGTGGCTGCTGGATGCAGCGCGCCTCAAAATCTTTGGGTTGCTGGCTCGCCGTACTCTTCTTTCTTCCTTAACATGTGGTGGAATGTTCACATATAACAAAAAAAACAATCTGCATACAGCAAAACGCAAGAATAACTAATTAATAACTATACATCATATTATTACAATCATATAAGAAGTTTAAATCGAAAAAAACATGAACTCGTTAATCTACATTACGCCATTCCACCGTCAACCACATGCAACAAAATGGCGTTTCAACTTGCAACTGCACACTTATCAAAGAAAACATATAATCTATCTCCGACTGGTTTTTTATTGCCATAAGGCATCACACAAAATAGCAAACATGATATAAAAATGTACATGGTGTAGTACCGTTATATATAATATCTATATATATATATATATATAATATTCTATCTTGTTTCTTTACATCATGTTAACAAAACGTTTCTCTTTAGCTGTACTCACCGGAGATTCTAAAGCGTTCTCGGGAGAAAAGTAAAGTAGTGGGCACTTCAATCTAAATTCACTGAACTCTTTCTGGAAAATATCAATCTCTTAACTTTCTAACTTGTCTGTGTATGTATGTATAATGTGGTGAATAACGAATAAATAACGTGAATAACTAATAATTATTAAGTCGACTTCACTACGTCTCCATCTAACAATCTCTTCGGGAAAAAAAATGCAAGGACCGCGATCTTCCTTGGTTATGCCAAAATGGGGTGAATTCGCTAAGAATAACAAACATCGCCATTTAGAGGGACGGAAGAACATTACCGCAATATTTTATCCCTGTGCAAATTAGGTGGGCTACACAAGTATGGGTGTAGATCACAACATAACATAAACGTCAACAGTGGAATACCCAGCAAAGTAAACGGTGCATGTACTCATTTACTGTACAGAAAAAAAGTTTGGCCTGATATTTCCCTGATTTTTTTTTACATTTACCAGCGTAAGGCGCTCGTAGATTCCGGCCATACTTCCAGAGGGTGGTGACACAGGTCACGGTGCCTATGGTTGCGCAGCACACACAGAGCAGATCACGTTTCGTTTAATCGACTCACCCAATTTTCCTGTTGTGTTAGGTATGCCATAGGTCACTAGACACAATCTACAGTTCTCTTGGCCTCAGAGAACTCTGACAAGGTGGTTGCGGGAGTGTCAGGGGAGGTGTCTGGGTGTTTCTGTCGTGTTTGTTGTACGTTTTTATTTTGGTTTGTTCATTTCTTTTCTGTCCCCCTGCTGCTCGTTCTCTGTGTTCCAGCCTGCCTGCCTGGACAATGAATTAACATAAAAGTTGGCACTCTGCAACTGGGTACTGTTTCTGCCTCAACGTCTAACTGTGACATCAAAAGTAAGTCTAACTTAACTAACTCAATTCATACTCATGTAAAGAAATATCATTTTAGTGTTGCTGTTTCTACATTAATAAATGATCATTTATGGTAAATATACGTTGCTCATGCAGTTTCTAATGTGGCGTGATACATTGGGGTTAAAGGTGCATACACTCTGCAATTAATAGAAGTGCTTAATATCTACAGAAACATACAGTCTAACTATAGATAGCATTATATATTGACAGTATATAAAAAATATACTAAAACAGTACTACTTACCTTTACATCACCAGCCTGAATCCGACAGAGCAAACATCAACAAGTTGTCACATCTGGTACGGGTAAACCCAGGACTGGGGCCCTCACAGAAAACACCCACCCACTATGCCGAGCATCGACCATGACCACTCGGGCAGGTTTAGTTTTTGCTGAGCTGGTGGAACAAACAAGAGCTTGGGCCAGTGACATCCACAAGGAGCATATGTTTAGTTTTTGCTCACAAACACTGAGGCTGCTAATATCTACAGAGCTAAAACAGTGATACACTGGGATCAGAGTTTGTTAACTATAGATAGCGAGCCAGTGACTCCACCCCCAGGCAGCAGCCTGGAGGTATCGTTTTGCTCAAAAATCGAGAGGACACCCCAGGGGAGATGTGAACCCGCAAGGCAAAGACAGCAGGGCGGAATATATATTGACATTCCAGTATATAGGAGACCGGCATCCTTTGATCTAAGGTTACGCGTGGGTATGTATGGCTGGACTAATTCAGCGAGGTAGGTGGGAAAAAACTTTATATGTTAACTATAAAGTCTGCCCTTTAACAGGCACATAAAACTGGGGTAATGTGGTCAAATTTCTTAGTTCTAGTTAAGATTCTAGAATAGAACATTGCAATAATCTAATCTTGAGGTAACAAAAGCGGTCCGTTTTTTGTGAAATGACATCTGTTTCTTACATCACCTTCCTACTAGCCATCACCACCTCATCCATAGCAGTGAAAATTGACATTATGTTTGACATCACCTTCCTACTAGCCATCACCACCTCATCCTTTTTTATAGTTCCATGTCAGGTCCTTGTCTTGTCATCCCCGTCTCACCACCTGGTTCCAATCATGTCCCAATGCTCGGGCACACTTCCTAAATTCCATCCCTGTGCGTTCTACTCGTGGAATCTCAGTGCGGCGGAACAAAACTATGCATAGGCGATAGGGAGCTGTTAGCTGTAGTCAAAGCCCTGACAGAATAATGACAGTGGCTCGAGGGAGCAAAACTCCCATTTGTAGTCTGAACTGACCATCGTAACCTGGAGTACATCCGGCTGTGAGGAGGCTTTACCCTCGCCAGGCCAGGTGGGCATTGTTCTTTACCCGGTTTGAGTTTATGTTATCATACGTTTCGGGTACGAAAAACGCCAAGGCAGACGCACTGTCTCAGGTATATGACACAGAGGAGAGGCAGGTTGATAACTCACTTATTCTTCCTGCTTCCTGTATAGTGGCTATGTGGGAGGTATATGCAGTGTCCTGAGGGGCGTGTGTACCTGCAGTTGGATGTTCGTCCTTTCTCTCCCAAAGATTGCACTTTACACTGACATCTTTTTAAATATAGGGGACTGTTTATTTATGGATTCACTTATCCAAACCGGGTGTTTCACTAATGTGTTTCTCTCATTGTTTCACTAGTCCGGTCTAGTGTCCCAGAGCCCGAGCCGGTCCCGTCCTGCGTCCCCAAGACTGTTATGGATAAAACATCATGAGCAGGCTGATCAGATGGTTGTGATTTCCCTCCAGCAAAAATTAAAGCTCTAAAACTGTTGTGAGGATATCAAAGCAGTGGAACAGTGAAGCTGTAGAGGATCTTCAGGCATGCTTAGACAGCTATCACCGGTATCTCAATGAGTACACAGAGGCTGTGACATCATACATCAGCTTCTGCGAGGACTGCTGTATTCCATCACGCTCCAGGGTGACTTATAATAATGACAAACCTTGGGTTTTACTGTCGCTTTGAAGGACAACGGGACAGTCCTGACGTCACCCCCCAGCTCCAGCCCACCTCTCCCAACACAGCAGGGGGAGGGGCCACTCCCAAACCGCCCACTCCAGTGACCCCCTCCTGTGCTGGAGACGGATGTAAACTGACAAAGATGTTTCATCAAAGAATAATTATTTTTAGAGAACAACACATTATCTGGGTTGTTACTCAAAACTTTTTTCGTTTTTCTCCCATAAATAAACTGTCATATATGGGTTATTCAGTGGGCTATTTAAGGTCCCTGGTTATTAATATAATGTTACGTGTCAATGTTGGTGAGTGTTTTGGTCGTTTAAATATTCATGCAATTTGTTATCGTTGTTTTAAGTTGGTTTGTTTAAGCTTTTATTTACGTTACACATGGCTCTAGCGTTGCCAAAGATGAAAAAGTATTGACTAAAGGGGTGCACGTGCTAACATAATCAAATGTGGCAAAGTCCAACGAGAGTAAAATTAGAGTGAAAGTTACCTTTTTGTATGTATAGGACATCATGTGTTAATGATCTACAAGACGCAGTAGGAGATTGGCAGAAAAGAATCCATGTTTTTCAATATCTTTAGACCCTCCCCATTTCAACTGTCCCTTTTAAATAAGCCTCCGTTCTACAAGTCCATCATGTTCTCTATGTTTTAGCCCAGAGTAAGGTGTTAGGTTTAAGGTGTTAGGTTTAAGATGTCTCTTATGGAAGGTCTTCTCCTCCAGGCTTCCAGCAGCACCATAACACTGCTGGGGGCTGGACTGTTCCTGCTGGTCCTCTACCTCCTCTCTTCTGGTTCCAGTTCTAAGCAACAGGGGAAGGAGCCTCCAGGACCCAGACCACTACCACTGCTTGGTAACTTGTTCCAGCTGGATTTAAAGAGGCTTTACGTCACATTGTGCAAGGTAGGATATAATTTAGGTTGCCCTTAAATCATAGTTGTTAAAAAACATAAAGCAATTTAATGCTGCTTTCAGATCAATATTTATTGAACATTTCCACAAAATTCAGACTGTTTTTTAAATACCCTTTACCAAATATTCCTACATGGTTCTGTTCCAGAGCAACATCCATTTAGATTGGGGTGGGTCATTTTAGGCGGAAATTGAGGTCAGGGGCCCTGTCAAGAAGTGGTTAATAAACCTCGCACTTTTGTCTAATTTCTTGTTCTACAGATGTCCAAGAAATATGGCTCAGTGTTCACAGTTCACCTTGGACCCAGAAAGGTGGTCGTTCTCGCAGGATACAAGACAGTCAAAGAAGCCCTGGTCAACCATGCAGAGGAGTTTGGTGATAGGGGCGGCTTTCCACTACAATTGGAACTCACTAAAGGACATGGTAACGTATTCACAACTACTAATTTGCATTCTTGACAATGGACATTTAGGCATACATTTTTATGGAACTATTTTTTTAAAAGCACTAACAACAATTAAAAATAAACCATATTTTGATTAAGTTAGTAAATAGAGTGAAATGTGAAATTTGTACCACTATAGCCTAGCCAATATCCAGCATGTGGGCAAAATTGTATATGTACCGAACTTGGCAACTGCTCCTGGCAAAGGCATAGACTTCAAGTGCCTACACAAGAAGCTACCCTTACATTCCATCCGGAAAGTATTCACAGCGCCTCACATTGTTTTATGTTACAGCCTTATTCCAATTCAATAATTTTCCCCCTCAAGATTCTACACACAATACCCCAAAATGACAATGTGAAAAAAGTTTAGTTAATATTTTTAATAAAAAAATTCTGAATGAAAATATGACATGTACATTAGTATTCACAGCCTTTACTCAATACTTTGTAAAAGCACCTTGAGCGGAAATTACAGCGACAAGTCGTTTTGAGTATGATGCTACAAGCTTGGCACACCTATTTTTGGGCAATCGGGTTCCAGTGTGAGTTCTCGCTGGGCCACTCAAAGACATTCACAGTTGTCCCGAAGCCACTCTTTTGTTATTTTTCCAGTGTGCTTAGGGACATTGTACTGTTTTTATCAAGGATGTCGCTGTACAGTGCCTGGTTTCCACCAGACATGACGCTTGGCATACAGTCCAAAGAGGAGTGGCCCCTACCTCTAAATTTTTAGCCTGCATCCCCAGAGGCACTCCTGTAACGCCTCAAGGCCTACTGAGAACATCTAGTGGGCTAGGAGGACTTTGCAGTTCTTTTTTACTTATATAAGTTTGAAGTCACCTGTTTATCATTTGGCTTGATTAGAATGAACACAGCAAAATGGGATTTGGTGATTATGTTTGTTGTTTAAGTCACTGAGTCTTGGTGCACAGTGTTGGTTATTGTCTATGTGTCACTTTACTCTGCTGAATATTTTGTTAGTATTGAAAGACAATTATTGCTGTTGTTTTAAATGTAATCTATAAGCCAGTGTTTAGCGCATTTCCATTTAGACTCAGCATAGTCTAGTCGTTTTCCATTTTCTAGTCGTTTGTCTGGAATTTTAAAAAAAATTATTTGTTTTTGTATGTCACTCAGCCAACACACTGGAATAATATTTTTTCACAATCATTTTTTTCAGGTATTGTATTTGCCAATGGTGATTCATGGAAAGAGATGAGACGCTTTGCCCTGACAAACCTCAGGGACTTTGGCATGGGCAAAAAGGGAAGCGAGGAGAAGATTATTGAGGAACTTTCCTACCTGATAGAAGTGTTTGAAGAACAAAAGGGTAAAAACATTTAAAGATCCGATATCAATAACACTTTAAATATATTACTTTTTCTATTTAGATCATGTTGCTTTTCATTACAGGTAAACCATTTGACACAACCCAGCCAATACATTATGCCGTCTCCAATATAATCTGCAGCATTGTTTATGGCAGCAGGTTTGAATACTCAGATCCCAAATTCAGACGCTCAGTGGAACGAGTCGGCGAGTCAATCCGACTTGGAGGATCTCTTTCATTGCAGGTATTATATAGAAATGTTGTCCTGGAATGAATGCAAGTAATACATGAAGATAAAATAAAAATCTATTCTTGCTTTGCATTCTATTATTTTTTTTTAAACAGTTGTACAACATGTTCCCATGGTTGGGCTCATTTATAAAGTCTAAGAAACAAGTAGCAAAACATGATTATGACAACAAGCAGCATATTCGGGACCTGGTGAAAGGGCTCAAGGAAACTCTCAACCCTCAGATGTGTAGAGGATTCATTGACTCGTTTCTTGTCCGAAAACAAACCATAGAGGTATTCAAATTATAATAATGAAAATTACCCAACGTAATAACTAGAAGGTCTTCTCACGCACCTTAAAATATGTTAATATGACCAGTGTCTGTTATTTATTTTTGTTTGTAAGGAATCAGGCCAGATGAACTCTCATTACCATAATGAGAATCTGATACAAACTGTTTTACGAACCTGTTTGCTGCCGGGACTGACACAACAGCAACTACACTGCGTTGGGGTCTGATGTTGATGGCCAAGTACCCCCATATACAAGGTCAGGGTTGATATACACTCACACATGACAAACACATTCTGTAGAGACGTTTTAAATAAAATAATTAATACTAATTATTAGTGCTACTTGTAGACATTGTCAGAGCCTCCTCTGGCGGTGTGATAGCTCTACTGCGTTCTGGGATCATTGGACTCTGAGATTAAAAGATAACTAGAATGCTATCGGTTCCTGTGCCTGGATTCCTCCTTCTGTCCACCTACACACCGTGACAGACATTATCAGATTTCCAACCTAAACTTCTCGATTTTTTGGTCAAAACAGATAAACTGTTATATAAATAATGTGTATAAAAGAGCTAGGCTCCCTGAGGTAGGAGTTGAGGACATCTGGATTATATGTTCACTTGGGCAATAGAAAACTTTCAATCTGAGAAACCATCTAACATAAAAATAAGTTCTGCTTCAGATACTTGTTAAAGATCTTTCAGACTGAATATTAACATTGTCTCTCACCACACTGTTTTTTTCTTCACAGACCGGGTCCAAGAGGAGATAAGCAAGGTGATTGGTAGTCGTCAGCCAATGTCAGAAGACAGGAAGAACCTGCCTTACACTGATGCAGTGGATTCTTCATCAAGAAGGGGACATATGAGCATCAGTCCTTAAGGATGAGAGCGAATGGGAGACTCCTCACACATTTAACCCCGCCCACTTTCTGAATGACAAAGGTCAATTTGTCAAGAGAGATGCCTTCATGCCCTTCTCTGCAGGTGAGTTTTACTGCTGTTAGTTTTATGTCCTCTAATATCAGCCTGCTATGGCTCTATTGTTTCTATACAGATTAGAGGATGGGATGTAAGTATCTATGACATTTTAATTTTTAAACCAATATTTACTTTTGTCAACCTTAGGACGTTACAGTATTGTTACAGATGTAGACAGAATCAGGTTTATTTGCCAAGTCTGTTAACACACAATAATTTTTTTCTGACCACTAGCTGCAGCGTTAGAACAAACATTTTAAGGTGTACACAAAACAGTGCAAACAAAGCAAAACACACAACACGAACAGTCAAGAGACCCTGCCTTTTGGCGTATGGTTTAATATACTATAACATGTATCTGAATAGTGCAAAGAAGCAATGTGTAGCAAATTGCAGAAAAATAAAGAGCAATCTTCATGTTCAAGTATCAAAGCCGGGGAGAGTCTGGCCAGGATGGAGCTCTTCCTGTTCTTCACTTCCCTCCTGCAGCGCTTTAATTTCCCTCCTCCTCCAGGGGTAACAGAAGATGATCTGGACCTCACACCAGTGGTGGGAGGCACCCTAAGTCCTCAAATTCACCAGCTGTGTGCTGTGAATCGGGTCTGAGATGAGAGTCTGGTTGAAATGCTGATTACACACTAGACTCTTGACTCTAGACATTAGGACTATGCAGATAGTCATTTTTGCTAACTACTAATATATATGTATTAGATATATTAGGGCTGGGATAGTTAACGCGTTAATCTGAACCGTTAATTTGAAATGTTTAACGCAATTTGGGAAAAAAAAGTTGCGTGTACAATTTGCAAAGCCGAATTAAAATACCATAGAAGCAATTCGTCTTTAGTTCATTATATAGAAAACACCCGGGCGTTATTGACGTTACTAGTGAGGCTACAGGACAGAAACACCCGGTCATTATTGACGTTACTAGTGAGGCTACAGGACAGAAACACCCGGTCATTATTGACGTTACTAGTGAGGCTACAGGACAGAAAGACCCGGTCATTATTGACGTTACTAGTGAGGCTACAGGACAGAAATACCCGGTCATTATTGACGTTACTAGTGAGGCTACAGGACAGAAACACCCGGTCATTATTGACGTTACTAGTGAGGCAGGACAGAAACACCCGGTCATTATTGACATTACTAGTGAGGCTACAGGACAGAAACCCCCGGTCATTATTGACGTTACTAGTGAGTCATTATTGACGTTACTAGTGAGGCTACAGGACAGAAACACCCGGTCATTATTGACGTTACTAGTGAGGCTACAGGACAGAAACACCCGGTCATTATTGACGTTACTAGTGAGGCTACAGGACAGAAACACCCGGTCATTATTGACGTTACTAGTGAGGCTACAGGACAGAAACACCCGGTCATTATTGACGTTACTAGTGAGGCTACAGGACAGAAACACCCGGTCATTATTGACGTTACTAGTGAGGCTACAGGACAGAAACACCCTGTCATTATTGACGTTACTAGTGAGGCTACAGGACAGAAACACCCGGTCATTATTGACGTTACTAGTGAGGCTACAGGACAGAAACACCCGGTCATTATTGACGTTACTAGTGAGGCTACAGGACAGAAACACCCGGTCATTATTGACGTTACTAGTGAGGCTACAGGACAGAAACACCCGGTCATTATTGACGTTACTAGTGAGGCTACAGGACAGAAACACCCGGTCATTATTGACGTTACTAGTGAGGCTACAGGACAGAAACACCCGGTCATTATTGACGTTACTAGTGAGGCTACAGGACAGAAACACCCGGTCATTATTGACGTTACTAGTGAGGCTACAGGACAGCTCTGCCAATCCGCCCCGCCAATCCACGTTACTGCAGTACAGTGCGCTTAATCGGGATTGGCTATTGACCAAACGAGTAACCGAGGAGTTAACCGATGGTTTAGTTAAATAGATGGCTAGAAACTACCACCCAGTAAACACAGTAGAAGACGAAGGACTGAAATAAATCATTCACATTGCATCGGGATACCCATCATACAATCTACCCTCTAGAAAATCGATTGTTTCGAGAACACACAATCCTTATGACAGCAAGAGGGTGCAGAGGATGGATATGCTGGAGAAAGCAAAGAACGCCACTCTCTAGAGATCACCCGACATCTGTGAGCAATGTCTACTATTTGGGCCTCACACCAAACTTCATTTCACTTCATTCTTTTTGTCAATTATATTAAATAAGCTGTTATAGACTTCTTTAAAATTCATCTGGCCACTTTACATATAATGCAATTGTTTTGTCCTATAGGCTTATGTTCTAAGATAATCCCCATGTAAGGAAAAACATTGAGTGTGTAAAATAACATGCAGTTATCTGATTATCACATTGAAAACGTATGCTCATTTTGTAATTTTCTTTTTTAATGTACTCAAAATATCTTCAGTAAATATTGAGTGAACTATTATGTTATAACTTTGGTCCGTTAAAACAGTTGTCTTCTGTTTTGCCAGAAATAAGTTATAGCAGAGAATGGTGTCATGGTGTAAAACTGGAAATTGATCATCAACAGAACAACAAGAAACTCTACACTGATGTTAAAATAACACTCTGTTATTGAGAGAATAATGATAATACTCTTTTCGTAGTGTCCTTTTCCACAGTTGAATATTGACAGAGACAGGGGTTGGCAGATATTTAAACCTACTAGCAAATCCTCTTAGCGGAAAAAAAATAAAAAATAAAAACGTATTCCAAAAAATGTAACACAAATGATACTAAAATGTGCACTTGAGGGGCCAACAATAACGTTAAAGGAGCTACAGAGTTCATTGGCTGATAATCCGGTAGAAGTGAACCGGTCGACAATATCAGCTGTGCAGAACACCTGAGCAGAACACTGTATTGAAGGCTGGCAAAAAAAGAAACATCTCAACGCAAAAGTATGACCCAGCTGCATTGTGAAAACTATGATAACAGCGTTGGAAAAGTTACCTGTCGCAATATTTAATACTTGGAGCGTAATACGCAGAGCTAACGTTTGCCTTAGTTACAGCCATCTGTCTGATTGGATATGCCTCTGTTAGCCTTGCGCACCTAGATCGGGGAATTGTTCAAATTCTGTCAAATTTTGTTGTGAGTGTTGGTTGACTGCTGTCTTCAAGTCCATCCACAGATTTGCAATTGGATTTTCAAAAGTTCTCTGACTCGGCCGTTCAAGGACCGTCAGATTTTTGTTCTTAAGTCACTGCATAGTTTTTTGTAGGTGTGTTTAGGGTCATTGTTTTGCTGGAAGGTGAACCACCAGCCCATCTTCAGCTGTCTAGCAGCAGGAGAGTTTTTCCTCAAATATGTGGATGTACTTGGCAGCATCCATTTTCCTTCAATCCTGACTTTATCCTGGAGTCCCTTTGAAAGCCCCTTTCCAACCATGGTGTTTTCTTTGCATTGCCGTGCACTATTAGTAATGGAATCATCATAAAACAGCCTTTTATCTCATGACGTAATAAAACCACTACAATTGATGTCTGGTGGGGGGTGATCTGGGAAGAGACTGGTTGTAAAAGTGTCTGTTGTTTAGTGAATACATATATTGGTTAGTTGTGTTTGCCAGTTCCTGTATATCCGTAGTCGTGTCCCAGTTTGTTTGTACCCTGTTCACTGTTTATTTTGTACGTTTTGTCTCCTAGTCCATGTTCCTGTTCCCCCGCTCTTCGTCTGCCTTGCCTGCTCGTCTTTCTGTAATCGTTATGAACAATAAATAAAACTACAAAGACTGGAACTCTGTGCCTGAGGCCTATTTCTGCCTCACTGGCAAACCATGACAGCAAGTATTCAAAGCAGTTAGCGAGACACCTCACTGGAGGTTAACAATTTTTCCATTCATTGATTTACCCAGACTTAAAAATCAAAGTCTACTTGGCTGGCATTTCTTCGCTGAAAGAAATGTATTGTGTGATACCAAGCTCTTGGATAACATTCCACACCACAGGGCAATTACCAATCCTGTGCTCCCAGTAAACAAATCGAGAGACGAGTTGATGGAGCAAGAACAGAAGAAAAAAGGCCATGCGTTGGGAGAAACGTTTGACACAATCACCCAAGACAGACACACCTACGGTCTAGCTAGCCGTAAACATTGGCAGTTGTCCAACAGCGTCATTGAACACATTTGCATCTAATGCAGTATGAGAAAACAAAACATTTGGACCTGCCTACTAACGCCCCCCTGAATAATGTGTGAGGTAAAATGTCATGAATGTAGCCCGTCCTGACAATCTGACAGGTTAACCTGTGATCTGAATAAGCCTGGTCTCCTAGTCAGTTAATCATTCATCTTCTGTGTTCTATTCAGTTTTTTAATGAGGCTATAATAAGCTGGAACATATTTATGTAAAAATGTTGCATGTAAAAACGTTTATCATTTAATGTACCTCCTTTGAAAGTAATTATTTCTTCAGTCATTCAGGCCAGCAAGGAGACTACACAAACAAAGTTAATTTGGAACGTTTGAATGTCTTGATAAACCGGGTCTTTTGTCTCATTTCTTCTTCTACAGTTGCCCAATAAATATTTGTGCCCAGTTCACATTGGTGGTCGTTCTCACAGGTTACCAGTCTGTAGCCCAAAAGGAAGCACTGGTCAACCATGTGGTGGAGTTAGGGAAAGGGGTATCATTGTGCTAGGCAATGGTAACAAAGGACATGGAAATGTCAGATAACTGGTGCTCAGGTCTATTGCATCAGTGACAATGGTCACTTAAGCAGGAATTCTAGTTGTGACCATTAAAACTTACAACATTCATGTTTTTCTTCACTAATACGTAAACATGTCAGAAGTTGTTTTTGAGGGTCTGGTGTGAGGGTTTTGGCAGGGGTGGTAGTTGTGGTCAACTTCTGCTCATCGCCCGTGAACTCCTGGTCATTGATTGTGATGGTGCTGGTCCACATTGATGCAGGAAACCTGGAGAAGGCTGTAGATTGGCAGTATTACAGCTGAAGTCATAGCATTTATTGACTTCAATTGAATATGTGTTTACCTGTGTTTATTATTATAACTATTTGCTTGTTCGTTAATACAAGTCATCAGGAAACATAAAGTCCAATTTCCATAGTGAGATACCTACTGTGGCCAACTAGTTTACGGCTGGTACACATTTCAAGGTAACAACCAATGCCCTGGGGTTTTAATGCTGAAGTCCTAAATACCCGATTAAAGTTCATAAACACATTCATGGTCACATGACAATAACACTTCATATTTGTGTCCAGTCATTCATGTTGTTCAGTTGTTGTTGGTATTGGCAGGTTTCCTACCTGAACCACAGGTTTACAGGATGAAGTGTTTGGATTAGTTTATTAATAATTTATTATTACTTTATATTGACCTATAAACATCCTCCACGGTGAGATAAAATTGAACATGAAGTGAAATTTCTTTTGAGCTTTTTACAACCAATAATTTAAAAGCAATCTTTACTGTCTCTGGCTAACAATCAATGGAAGAAGCATGCATAGATTCAAAATGATTTGTAGTTTGTAAAGGCAGTTAAAACAAAAACAAAACCACGTGTGAACAATGATGAGCCAAAACATTATGTAGGGGGTTTAGAGTCCAGGGCAACTCTTCATCGTGTTCCTGAAACCATTCTCAGACAACGTGTGCACTGTGACAGGACTCATTTCCCTTTTTAAGGCCACTCCAATCAGGAAATAGCATGGCCATAATGGGGTGTATCTGGTCTGCAATGATGTTTAGGTAGGCAGCACGTGTCACATTGATGTCCGCATGAATGGACACATGCACATTGTATGCAGTTTCAGGGGTTATCTTTGGCACTATGCGTAGGGTGAGATACACTGTGTGTTGGGACACATTCCCCCGGTCACCATCATTACAACTGACTTGTACCACAATAGACCCTCTGTCGGTTTGTGCCAGATAGGACTTGTTGCTCTCGAGCATTAATGTGGGTCCAACTCCCTGTCACTGCTTTGTGTTGTTTCCCTCCTTGGATCACGGTAGGTATACTCACTAGTGCTCACCAGTAGGTATACTCACTAGTGCTCACCAGTACACCTTGTTGTTTCAGATACTTTGACCAGTTGTCTGAACCTAACAATTTGGACCTAGTCAAAGTCGCTCAGGTCTTTACTCCTCCTGTTTCTTCTGCAACCAACAAAAATGACTACGATAACGGATAACTTCACTTACCATCTAAGATACGCTAATCTTTTTGTGCCCTTGTTAGTGCCCTTGTTAGTAGATGTGCCCTTGTCACTGCCCTTGTTAGTAGATTGTTCACCGGCTCTGGCATGCCGACGGGCGATGCTGCTCTGGCCTGCCGACGGGCGATGCTGCTCTGGCCTGCTGACAGGAAACGGTTCTGGCACACTGACGGGAGATGCCGGCAGCTCCAGCCATGGTCTCCAGAACCTTCCGGCCACCCCAGAGGGCTGGTCATACATTATTACATTGCAAATTGGTAAATGTTTATTTATTGAACTTTGAAATATTTTTCTATTAAACTAATATAATCAACCACATATACATTTGTTTTGTAATAAAAAACACACAAGATATTAGTTTTCCGTATGTGTTTATGCTTTTATACTGCATTGTAAACTGTCCGAAACATTTGACACAGTAACTCCAGACACAGAGAAAATTACGGCCATAAAAATCAGCATGAGGCAAACCTGATGCACAGGTCATTGGATATTTACCAGGCTGAAGTTCAGTACGATAAATATCTTACCTTTTGCTTAGTTGAAGTTAACATTGAGCACATATGACATCTACACCTGCCCCACATTGTAAATCTATTGCAGCATTCCCCCGTCCCAAATGACCTGTTGCCTAAAAGGAGATGAATCTTCCTGCCGGCCAATGACCAAACAAAATTATGTAGAAAGAAAGGTCAAAGTGCTGGAATGTCCCAGTCCCAAAACCTGCAACTGAATTCATTATGTGAAAATATTTTAATATTCCTGTTCACCAAAGAAATTGACAGAGCTTGAAGCAAAGACTGTTAACCCTTTAGACACCAATATAACTCTCAAATGTTGCAGTAGATTACTGGATAATTCTGCAAATATGTCATATTTTCTCACACATTTCAAACAAACAACTGACTAAGCATCAACTACCATAGCGGATGTGCTCTTTTGTAATTATGGCAGTGATCATGATGGTTATCAATAACCATAATCAGATTACTTTATGAAAATGAAAGTGATTTTATTTGGAACATCGGTTGATTGCAGCAATTGCGTTGTAACCTCAAACAACATTACTATATAGTATATACTAGTTATGCTGTAAGCAGCTGCAGTCGTTGCCATAAAAAAGAAAAACATCTAGTAGCCCTAACTAGTTAGCTAAGCAACTATATGCGAACAGTGCAACTTATTTGTTATACTGATCCAAAAAAACGCTCAGAATCAACTATCCACCACTATATAATTAAGGGTGCTATAATATTTATTGGATTCTGTTCTGCAACTTTGTGTAACGACTTACTGCTGCCTATCTTGGCCAGGACGCTATTGGAAAATAGATTTTAATCTCTATGAGCTTTTCCCTGGTTAAATAAAGGTTTAAAAAAAACATTTTAGAATGAAGAATGGGTTATATTTGCTCTGTCCAGATGTGCAAAGCTGCTTGAGACATGTCAAAATAAACACATGGCTTTAGTACGTTGGGGCGTCATGTGGTAACACAATAAAATATGGAGAAGTTCAAAGAGGGTAAATACTTTTGGAACCTATGCTACATAAAATGGCCTTGATTTTAGTATGTTTAGAACATCATGTGTTAATGATCTACAAGATTATGTTAAAGATTGGTCGTATAGTTTTGTATTTTTATTATCCTTAGCCCTTCCCCATATACAACTGTCCCCTGTAAATAGCCCCAGTTCTCCAAGCAGCCCAGAGTTAGGTTTAAGGTGTAAGATTGAAGATGTCTCTTATGGAAGGTCTTCTCCTCCAGGCTTCCAGCAGCACCATAACACTGCTGGGGGCTGGACTGTTCCTGCTGGTCCTCTACCTCCTCTCTTCTGGTTCCAGTTCTGAGCAACAGGGGAAGGAGCCTCCAGGACCCAGACCACTGCCACTGCTTGGTAACTTGTTCCAGCTGGATTTAAAGAGGCTGTGCTTCACATTGTGCAAGGTGAGAATTGGTTGAAGGTTACACAGGCAAACAAATATAGATGTAGAAAACTAATTCAGAGTCAACCACATCATAGTTTGTTAAAACAAGTAAATAAATTAAAGGTCGCTTCTCAAGCAGTACACTGCACACATTGATACAATTATAAAATATTTTGGGGTTGATATATGTCTGATACTGGGTTGTGTGGCTTTTAGTCAAGATGAGAGCTTGGCTGCATCCGAAATCGCGTACTATGTTGAGTATGTACTACATTTAAATAAGAACGTACTTTGCGACTGTATAGTATGAATCCGGGTAGTATGAATGGAGTCCGGACGTACTACATGCGCCGTGTTAGAATTTTCTACTTGTATAATCTACCGGGCAAGCGAAGCGTGTTTCCTTCAGGTCCGCGTCCTCCTACCACCACGCATTAAGCAAACCCGCTTTTAAGTCAATCGTTTACTTTTATGATGTTAAACAAATACAATTTAACCACAAAGAAACAAAAAAAGTGTTTTCTAAAGTAGTTACACTTTTTATTTTTATTTATTAACATTTCTAAAGTAGTTACCCTTGAAGACTGCCATTTCCACCATTTTTAAATGTAACGAGAACTCCTCTCTCTTGTTGCATCATGGGATAGTAAAGTGTCCATCGTATGTACACTTCAGAATCTCGCCGGAAGTAGTAGGTCATCCGGGTACTTTTCGCATACTGTTTTACGAATACTATGATTTCGGACATACTACTCTGCTCGCGTACTGTTTTTCGCATACTATAAAGTATGAAAGTACGCGATTTCGGACGCATTCCTTGTGTTTTCGAGCTTGGCTGAGTGGGATGAAGATAAGACTAAAATACACCTTTATGGACTGGAGGTAATGAACATTGAAAAAGAACAAAAATACAAACATACATTGGGCAACATACATAGCATTGGGCTACGTATATACATACAAGACATTGGCCTACGTACATACATACATGACATTGGGCTATAGGCGGTTACTCATATATTTTTGTGTATAACTCATGAGAGTGTAATAAAGTGGAAATGGAAGAGTAAGGCCGGTTACACACTGGAAGCGTCTCGCGAGCGTGTCAGGCGCGTGGAGTGTCCGTTTTGATTTCGGCTCCCATGTTATCAGGTTAGAGCTTACACACTGCCTACATGAGACGCGCGTCTCGAGCCGCGCCTGAGACGCGTGCCTCCTAGAAATAGAACCGGCGCCTATTTTTCACGCGAGACGCGAGCGTGTTGGAAGCGTTTCCAGACAAAATAGAATAGGAAAATATGTTTATATGTCATTTAGACACGAATGCATATTAATAAATGACATATTGATGTTTGAAAGTCTCTAGGTTTTGACATCAATGTAGAAATGTAATAAAAAATTATTTTCAAATATTTCACCTGTCATACAGAACAAAATATTCTGTAACATATTTTGCAGTCAATACTGCCGACGTAGTTTTGCTTTAATCAAATCAGTAGGCTATATATTTATGTTTTAATTTTCCATAGTAACATATGTGTACATGTAGCCTATATATAAAGGGTAGGATAGGCTCCAAAAACAACGTAAACACTTTTCAGAGTTTGAATCTGTCGGCGCTATGCCCAGGAGCAGCGGCGCGTCAGACACGCTTCTGGTGTATAGGACACAGAAAAATACACGCAGCAGCCACGCTTCTGAGACGCAACAGAAACGCCACGCTCGTGAGACGCTTCCAGTGTGTAACCGGCCTAAGCTGACCATATAACTGCAGAGCATGTTTAAAAAAGCTTGTTTTGCATAGTTTCTTAAGATAATTTTAATACAATAAAAGGTTGTTAACTAAAACTCCATTTTGTCCAACATTAAGGCAAGCTATACTTTGTTTGAAATTAAAGCGCAATAAACCTTGCAGCTTTGTCTAATTTCTTGTTCTACAGATGTCCAAGAAGTATGGCTCGGTGTACACAGTTCACATTGGACCCAGAAAGGTGGTCGTTCTCGCAGGATACAAGACAGTCAAAGAAGCGCTGGTCAACCATGCAGAGGAGTTTGGAGATAGGGGCATCTTTCCAATTCCTTTGGAACTCAGTAAAGGACATGGTAACGTATTCACTACTACAAACTTGCATTCTTGACAATGGACATTCAATCAAAGATCTTTTTGGCTATATTTTAAAGAACACTAGCAACAATTTGTTAAACAGGTTAGAAAACAGAGTGTCATGTGCAGGTTTTGGCGTGGACGTTATTAGTTCCACCACAGGCCGGCCTCACATCCTATTCAAGCAGGATCAGTAATTGATGATTCTGCTGGGCAAAGTTGTATCTGTACCTGACATGGTAACTGCTCTTCTGGCAAAGGAATTGACTGTGCAGCCGTGAGAAGCTACACTTATATTGTACTCCTCTGTGTTCAATGTAGATTACATGCGCTAATAGCCCCAGGTATTTGACAAAAATGTTCACACATAGTTTTGTGAATAGTAAGCAAATTTGCGAGAAAGAGACTTTTGTCAGTCCGGCATTCCTTAGAAGATATTGATTGATATCACTCAGCCAACACACTGGGATAATATTTTGCTAATAAATTTTTTCAGGTATTGTATTTGCAAATGGTGATTCATGGAAAGAGATGAGACGCTTTGCCCTGACAAACCTCAGGGACTTTGGCATGGGCAAAAAAGGAAGCGAGGAGAAGATAATTGAGGAACTTCCCTACCTGATAGAAGTGTTTGAAGAACACAAGGGTGACAACATTTAAATATTTTACATCAAAAACACAGTCACTATAAATATGCAAATATTTAGATCATGTTGCTTTTCATTACAGGTAAACCGTTTGACACAACCCAGCCGTTACATAATGCCGTCTCCAATATAATCTGCAGCATTGTTTATGGCAGCAGGTTTGAATACTCAGATCCCAAATTCAGACGATCAGTGGAACGAGTCAGTGAGTCAATCCAACTTGGAGGATCTCTTTCATTGCAGGTATTATACAGAATTGTTGTCCTGGAATAATTGCAAGTAATACATGAAGATAAAATAAAAATCTATTCTTGCTTTGCATTTTCTTGTTTTGAAAACAGTTGTACAACATGTTCCCATGGTTGGGCTCATTGATGAAGTCCAGGAACCTTGTAGCAAAACATGATTATGACAACAAGCAGGATATTCGGGACCTGGTGAAAGGGCTCAAGGAAACTCTCAACCCTCAGATGTGTAGAGGATTCATTGACTCGTTTCTTGTCCGAAAACAAACCATAGAGGTATTCAAATTATAATAATGAAAATTACCCAACGTAATAACTAGAAGGTCTTCTCACGCACCTTAAAATATGTTAATATGACCAGTGTCTGTTATTTATTTTTGTTTGTAAGGAATCAGGCCAGATGAACTCTCATTACCATAATGAAAATCTGATACAAACTGTTTTCAACCTGTTTGCTGCCGGGACTGACACAACAGCAACTACACTGCGTTGGGGTCTGAAGCTGATGGCCAAGTACCCCCATATACAAGGTCAGGTTTGAGAAAACACTTACACATGACAAACACACTTTGTACAAAATTTATAATTGATGGGATTAATTGTGACAATATGGCAGATTTACCACCTAAATTTCACAATTTTATTCATAAAAATACTGAAGAAGAAAACAATATTCACTAAAAATAGATTTTCTAGTTGTTTTGATATAACTAAATTTGATATTTATGAATTTGAAATACATGAATTTCACAATTTGAAGCTAGGCTACTTAAAAAATAATTATATAGATTCTTAATCAAGTGTGCAAAATTAATTCATCTGTATGGAAGAGCTAGTCTCCCTGAGGTAGGGGTTGAGGACATCTGGATTATTGGTCAATAGGAAACTTTCAATCTGAAAAACCATCTAACATAAAAACAAGTTCTGTTTCAGATACTTGTTAAAGATCAATCAGACTTAATATTAACTTTGTCCCTCACACTGTTTTTCCTTCATAGACCGGGTCCAGGAGGAGATAAGCAAGGTGATTGGTAGTCGTCAGCCTATGGCAGAAGACAGGAAGAACCTGCCTTACACTGATGCAGTGACCCATGAGATCCAGAGGATGGCCAACATTGCACCTATGGCCGTCCTTCACGTAACCAGCCGAGACATTACCTTCCAGGGATACTTCATCAAGAAGGGGACATATGTGATTCCCCTGTTGGCATCAGTCCTTAATGATGAGAGCGAATGGGAGACTCCTCACAGTTTTAACCCCGCCCACTTTCTGAATGACAAAGGTGAATTTGTCAAAAGAGATGCCTTCCTGCCATTCTCTGCAGGTGAGTTTCATTGATACACCTTTAATGAAGCAATTTTTCCCCAAACAGATGATTGAATGCGATATAAGTTTTTGTGACATATCAATATTGAAACCAATAATCATGTTACGTCTGGGTGAAGTGCGTAGGAAAGGAGTTGCCAGGCGCAGGAACAATTGTGTTTCGTGGTTTCTGACTGTCAGTCAACAGAGTAAATGTGTAATCAGTAAGATACTCTCCTGTACTCTTAAGCAAAATGACACTAAGGGGCGACACAACACGAATAATGATGTATTATTCCACAAAGGAAAGGATGAATATAATTCTGACAGAAAAGAGTGACCGTTATATGAAACAATTCCACACAGACACAGCGAAACACAGGGAACCTATATACACCTACTAATGAGGGAATGGACACCCAGTGTATGTAATGATTAGACAAGACAATATTCACCTACTCATGAGGGGATGGACACCAGGTGTGTGTAATGATGAGACAGTGAGGAGATGGGAAGAGCAGCGTTGTCACAATTCCAGGTGTGGTGTGCAATGAGGAATGACAGAGTCTGGGTCAACGTTCCAGATATTCCTTCTTTTTAATAAGGCTGCTTGGCAGTAACTACTAAAACATGTACTTCACAAAACAATACAACAGACGGCTCTACTTGACGGAAGGCACAATCAATATACATAACCTCACATAAAACGGACATATAACAATACCAAACAAAGACACGACCAAACACTGCGAATATACTGTACTAATCAGTGGAAAGGGACACCCGGAGTGCGCAATAATCTGTATCGAGTGCGTTTAAAATGCATGTATTTGTACATATTCAAATGAAAATATATAGTACGCTCATGTTGTCTTCTTCCTCTTCCAGGTCGTAGGGCGTGTCCGGGGGAGAGTCTGGCCAGGATGGAGCTCTTCCTTTTCTTTACTTCCCTCCTGCAGCGCTTTCATTTCTCTCCTCCTCCAGGGGTAACAGAAGATGATCTGGACCTCACACCAGTGGTGGGATTCACCCTAAGTCCTCAAATCCACCAGCTGTGTGCTGTGAGTCGGGTCTGAGATGAGTCTGGTTGAAATGCTGAATACACACTAGACTCTTGACTCTAGACAATAGTACTATGCTGATAGATATTGTTGCTAACTATGAACAAATCTAATGTCATTGGTTGTGGGGCACTGTACTGATGATTTGCAGCAGTGGTGGAACTTGTTTTCTGCACGTGCAGCCATCTAGTGAGGTGTTCATTAAATCACCTGTAGGCTATACGATACATTTTATTTTTTATTCTGGGTTTGTATAAATGTACCTATTACTGTCAAAGTGATTCTGAAACATGATAGACTTATGGCAAGAATTTCGCAAAATATATTTAATGTAACTAAAACCTAATATATACATACTTCCTTCTTCATACAACAACTATTATGTGACTAACGTTCAGAAGACCTAAAATCTCGTGGAAACAAAGTGTGGTTTCTTCAGTATAATTTACAAAATGTTATCACCACAGGCCAGAAGTCAAAAACACTTTTAATACAAATAGGACAGGACCCACTTTTCATTTGTAGTGTATATAACGTAATTAATAAAAATAAAATGTGTTCATTTCTATGTTGTCTTCATTTAACCTGTTGTTGACAGGGCCCCAAATCTCAATTTCCGCCTAAAATGTCCCACCCCAATCTAAATGTATATTGCTCTGGAATAGAACTGTGGTGGATTTTGGGACTTCAGTGACTCCCATTCCCCAGTGCATTCCTTTGTGCCAGAAACAGCAAATGGCTTTAGGTGGGGTCTTGTATCCTGCCTGGGAGGGGTTAACTGATAAAGGTATGACTAGGAATATATCGATTGATCATTGAGAGTGAACTGGGGGATGTGTCGATGTTTCTGACTGGTTAAAGATTGGGGTATAAAAGCGGTTGAGCCCATGGGAACTGCCTCTTTCTGCCATTTCACTAGCGCTGGTTAAATGCGAGAGTGCATATTGCTCTTGGTTGTAAGCAATATTAATGTAAATAAATCTTATAAGGTAATCCGTTCGACTCTTGTATTTTAATTAACACATGGCTTTAGGGTTGCCAAAGATTCATCTCATCTTCAACCGCTTATCCGGGGTCGGGTCGCGGGGGTAGCAGCTCTAGCAGGGGACCCCAAACTTCCCTTTCCCGGGCAACATTAGCCAGCTCTGACTGGGGAATCCCGAGGCGTTCCC
Organism: Dallia pectoralis; assembly: GCA_029465975.1. Classification (NCBI taxonomy): domain Eukaryota; kingdom Metazoa; phylum Chordata; class Actinopteri; order Esociformes; family Umbridae; genus Dallia; species Dallia pectoralis. The sequence continues at coordinate 29,143,458 of CM055728.1, read as the reverse complement.
AGGCCAGTGTGGAGATATAATCTCTCCACCTAGTCCTGGGTCTTCCCCGAGGTCTCCTCCCAGCTGGACGTGCCTGTAACACCTCTCTAGGGAGGCGCCCAGGTGGCATTCGTACAAGATGCCCGAACCACCTCAACTGGCTCCTTTCTATGCAAAGGAGCAGCGGCTCTACTCCGAGTTCCTCTCGGATGACTGAGCTTCTCACCCTATCCCTAAGGGAGAGGCCAGCCACCTTTCTGAGAAAACCCATTTCGGCCGCTTGTACCCGCGATCTCGTTCTTTCGGTCATGACCCAGCTTTCATGACCATAGGTGAGGGTAGGAACAAAGATTGACCGGTAGATCGAGAGCTTTGCCTTTCGGCTCAGCTCTCTTTTCGTCACAACGGTGCGGTGAAGCGAATGCAACACCGCCCCCGCTGCTCCGATCCTCCGACCAATCTCCCGCTCCATTGTTCCCTCACTCGCGAACAAGACCCCGAGGTACTTGAACTCCTTCACTTGGAGTAAGGACTCATTCCCTACCCGGAGTAGGCACTCCACCGGTTTCCTGCTGAGAGTCATGGCCTCAGATTTAGAGGTGCTAACCCTCATCCCAGCCGCTTCACACTCGGCTGCGAACCGATCCAGTGAGTGCTGAAGGTCACCGACCGATGAGGCCATCAGGACCACATCATTCGCAAAAAGCAGTGATGTGACCATCAGTCCACCGAACGGGAACCCCTCCCCCCCATGACTACGCCTTGATATCCTGTCCATGAATATTACAAACAGGATTGGTGACAAAGCGCAGCCCTGGCGGAGGCCAACCCCCACCTGGAACGAATCCGACTTACTGCCGAGGACACGGACACAGCTCATGCTTTGAGCGTACAGAGATTGGATGGCCCTGAGAAGAGACCCCCTCACCCCATACTCCCGCAGCACCTCCCACAAAAGATCCCGGGGTACCCGGTCATACGCCTTCTCCAGATCCACAAAACACATGTAGACTGGATGGGCATACTCCCAGGCCCCCTCCAGGATCCTTGCGAGAGTAAAGAGCTGGTCCGTGGTTCCCCGGCCAGGACGAAAACCGCATTGTTCCTCTTCAATCTGAGGTTCGACTATTGGCCGAACCCTCCTTTCCAGCACTTTGGAGTACACTTTACCAGGGAGGCTGAGGACTGTGATACCTCTGTAATTGGCACACACTCTCTGGTCCCCCTTTTTAAAGAGGGGAACCACCACCCCGGTCTGCCACTCCTCTGGCACTGTCCCAGACTTCCATGCAATGTTGAAGAGGCGTGTCAACCAAGACAGCCCTTCCCCACCCAAAGCTTTTAGCATTTCTGGACGAATCTCATCAGTCCCTGGGGCTTTGCCACTGTGGAGTTGTTAAACTACCTCAGCGACTTCCCCCAGGGAAACTGAAGATGACCCTCCATCAGCCTCCAGCTCTGCCTCTGTACTAGAGGGCGTGTAGGTCGGATTCAGGAGCTCCTCAAAATGCTCTTTCCAGCGCCCGATCACATCATCAGTTGAGGTCAACAGTGTCCCATCCTTACTGTACACAGCTTGGATGGTTCCCCGTTTTCCCCTTCTGAGGTGCCGAACGGTTTTCCAGAAGCATTTTGGTGCCGACCGAAAGTCCTTCTCCATAGCTTCTCCAAACTTCTCCCACACCCGCTGCTTTGCCTCTGACACGGCAGCGGCTGCAGCCCTTCGGGCCTGTCGGTACCCTGCAACTGCCTCCGGAGTCCCCAGGGCTAGCATATCCCTGAAGGCCTCCTTCTTCAGTCGGACAGCTTCCCTGACCACCGTGGTCCACCGCGGTGTTCTAGGGTTACCACCCCTTGAGGCACCTAGGACCTTGAGACCACAGCTCACCGCCGCAGCTTCAGCAATAGAAGCTTTGAACATTGCCCACTCAGGTTCAATGCCCCCAACCTCCACAGGGATGCCTGAAAAGCTCCGCCGGAGGTGTGAGTTGAAGATCTTTCGGACAGGGGCCTCCTCCAGACGTTCCCAGTTCACCCGCACTACCCGTTTGGGCTTACCTGGTCTGTCCAAAGTCTTTCCCCACCCTCTGATCCAACTCACTACCAGATGGTGATCAGTTGACAGCTCTGCCCCTCTCTTCACCCGAGTGTCCAAAACATGCGGCCTTAGATCAGCCGTTACGATCACAAAATCGATCATTGACCTTCGGCCTAGGGTGCTCTGGTACTATGTACACTTATGCGCCTCCTTATGTTCGAACATGGTGTTTGTTATAGACAATCCATGACTAGCACAGAAGTCCAATAACAAACGACCGCTCGGGTTTAGATCAGGGAGGCCGTTCTTCCCAATCACGCCTCTCCAGGTGTCTCCATCGTTGCCCACATGTGCGTTGAAGTCACCCAGCAGAATGATGGAGTCCCCTACTGGAGCCCTATATAGGACTCCCTTCAGGGTCTCCAAGAAGGCTGAATACTCCGAACTGCTGTTTGGTGCATAAGCACAAACAACAGTCAGAGTTTCCCCCCCCACCACCCATAGGCGTAGGGAGGCAAACCTCTCATCCACCGGGGTAAACTCCAACACCGCCGTGCTCAGACGTGGGCTCGTGAGTATCCCCACACCAGCCCGCCGCCTCTCACCCTGGGCAACTCCAGAGAAGAACAGAGTCCAACCCCTATCCAGGAGTAAGGTTCCAGAGCCACGGTTGTGCGTAGAGGTAAGTCCCACCAGATCCAACTGGTATCGCTCCACCTCACGCACAAGTTCTGGCTCCTTCCCCCCCAGCGAGGTGACGTTCCACGTCCCCAAAGCAAGCTTCTGCCGCCCGGGTCTGATCCGTCGAGACCCCCCACCTTCACTGCCACCCATATGACAGCGCACCCGACCCCTGCGGTTGTTCCTGTGAGTGGTGGGCCCACAGGATGGAGAGGAGAGAGATGCCACGTATCTCGTTCGGGCTGTGCCCGGCCGGGCTCCGTGGCAAACCCGGCCACCAGACGCTCGCTTTCAAGCCCGCCGTCTGGGCCTGGCTCCAGACGAGGGCCCTGGGCTTCCTCCAGGCAGGGTCTCGCTCCTTTTCCCTGGCCCCTCGCCTGAGACCACTTTGCCTCGGGAAACCCTACCAGGAGCATGAAGCTCCAGACCACCCAGCCCTCAGGTTCATAGGGGCACACAAACCTCTCCACCACGTTAAGGTGATGATTCCCGGGGAGGGCCAAAGATTACATTGTAAAATATTGACAAAATGTGTCACGTGGTAACACAAAAGTCAAAACCAGGTGAATACTTTTGGAACATCTGTTAATACGGTTGAAGTGTCCATTATATCAGTATGTCTACGACATCATGTGTTATTTATCTACAAGACACAGTTAGAGATTGGCAGTAACGATCCATGTTTTTCAATATCTTTAGACCCTCCCAATTTTAACTATCCCTTTTAAATAAGCCTCCGTTCTACAAGCAGATCATGTTCTCTATTTTTAGCCCACAGTAAGGTGTTAGGTTGAAGGTGTTAGGTTTAAGATGTCTTTTATGGAAGGTCTTCTCCAGGCTTCCAGCAGCACCATAACACTGCTGGGGGCTGGACTGTTCCTGCTGGTCCTCTACCTCCTCTCTTCTGGTTCCAGTTCTAAGCAACAGGGGAAGGAGCCTCCAGGACCCAGACCACTACCACTGCTTGGTAACTTGTTCCAGCTGGATTTAAAGAGGCTTTACGTCACATTGTGTAAGGTAGGATATGATTTAAGGTGCCCTATCACAAGACCATGTGACGTCTTTATACAGCTGAAGCAAGCAAGTTTATTCATATAGCACAATTCATACATAGAAGCAATTCAATGTGCTTTACAGAGGAAAATACTAATAAAATAATAAAATACATGCATTTTATTTTTTCATAACAACCTGTAATGCTGAAGTGACGGCATATGCAACCTTGGGCTCCCCTGTGGGAGAACGCTAGGCAGAGCCATCTACAAAAAACCTTTTTAGTGGCGAAATGTCTTCAAAACCGTTCCAGGTCTCTACCTGGCCCAGAAGTCTTTAGAACTTCAGGTCTTTTATGTATACATTTCAGGTTTTCATTTATGCCATGCATCAGAAAAAAGACAAATAAACAGAATAAACAGAATAAAAAAGAAAATGTAAATTGAATTAACAGAAAATACATGCATTTTACAACAACCTGTACTGGTGAAGTGACGGCATATGCAAACTAGGGCTCGCCTGTAGGAGAACGCTGGGCCGAGCCATCTAAAAGAAAACAGTTTACCACCAGGGTCACTACATTACCCCCACCAAACGGGAGAGCGTGTCATCATGCTTCAATTATCCAAAGTCCCTCACGGAGACACACCTCTCCGATGGCCCTCGCTGCCAATCCCACTTCTGACACTAATGTGGCGTCCGGCGGAGGGATCCAACCAGCGCCCTACGGCTCCGCTGGCAAAGGTCCTTACCTGGCCCAGCAGTCTTCAGAACTTGAAATCATTTATGTATACATTACAGGTTTTCATTCATGCCATGCATCAGAATAAAAACAAATAAAAACATCAATTCAATGAGCAAAAGAACATTTAAAGAGGCTTAACAGTGTGAAAAAGTTTAGGAATAGAAAATTAAAATGGACTTAACAGTGTGATAAAGTTTAAGCGCTCAGTCATATGCTTGTGAAAAGAGAAATGTTTTTAGCCTGGCTAAGATCTTCTGGTAATTTATTCCAGTTGCTTGCAGCGTAACTGCTGAATGCAGCTTCACCATGTTTAGTTTTGACTCTGGGCTCCACTAGTTGTCCTGAGTTCAGTGATCTGAGTGCCCTGCTTGGTTTATAATCTTCAAACATATCAGAAATGTATTCAGGGCCCAGTTCGTTCAGAGATTTATAGACTACCAGCAAAACTTTAAAATCTATTCTGTAACTGACTGGAAGCCAGTGCAATGATTTAAGAACCGGAGTGAAGTGTTTTGTTCTTTTATTTTTTGTTAACATTCTAGCAGCAGCATTCTGAACGATGCAGCTGTTTTACAGTCTTTTTGGGAAGTCCAGTTAAAAGCCCATTACAGTAGTCAACCCTACTGGAGATAAATGCATGGATTAGCTTCTCTTGGTCTTTTTTGACACCAGGTCCTTGATTCTGGCTATATTTCTTTAAGATGATAGAATGCTGTTTTGGTAACCGTTTTGATATGACTGGTGAACGAACGTGAGATCTGATTCTATCATTACACCTAGATCTGTTTTATTTTGGTTCATCCAGTCATTTATGTGCTCTATACATTGATACAGTGAGTCAATTGTGCTGCAGTCAGATGGTTCGAGAGCCATATATATTTGAGTATCATCTGCATAACTATGGTAGTTAGTTAATGTTCTTGTTCTATAAAATTTTGCCCAGAGGTAGCATATAGAGATTGAACAGAAGTGGTCCGAGAATTGATCCCTGGGGAATTCCACATGTCATAGCCACCTTATTAGATTCATGATTGCCAATGGAGACAAAGTAACTCGGCCCATCTAAATAAGACCTGAACCAATTAAGGACTGTCCCGGAGAGTCCTACCCAATTTTCCAGTCTGTCCAGAGGTGTTATATGATCTACTGTGTCAAATGCAGCACTGAGATCTAATAGAACCAAAACTGTCATTTTACCCGAGTCAGTGTTCAGTCGTATATTATTTTAAAAAATGAGGGCCGTTTCAGTACTATGGTGTGGTCGGAAGCCGATTGGAATTTGTCTAAGAGACCGTTTGAGTTCACAAATTTGCTAAGTTGATTGAAGACCACCTTCCCAATAATCTTGGCTATAAAAGGTTGATTTGAGACTGGTCTATAGTTGCATCCAGTGTTCTCTTTTTTAATAGCGGTTTAATGCTGGTGTGGGGATACTCACGAGCCCACGTCTGAGCACGGCGGTGTTGGAGTTTACCCCGGTGGATGAGAGGTTTGCCTCCCTACGCCTAAGGGTGGTGGGGGGGAAAACTCTGACTGTTGTTTGTGCTTATGCACCAAACAGCAGTTCGGAGTATTCAGCCTTCTTGGAGACCCTGAAGGGAGTCCTATATAGGGCTCCAGTAGGGGACTCCATCATTCTGCTGGGAGACTTCAACGCACATGTGGGCAACGATGGAGACACCTGGAGAGGCGTGATTGGGAGGAACGGCCTCCCTGATCTAAACCCGAGCGGTCGTTTGTTATTGGACTTCTGTGCTAGTCATGGATTGTCTATAACAAACACCATGTTCGAACATACGGAGGCGCATAAGTGTACATGGTACCAGAGCACCCTAGGCCGAAGGTCAATGATCGATTTTGTGATCGTATCGGCTGATCTAAGGCCGCATGTTTTGGACACTCGGGTGAAGAGAGGGGCAGAGCTGTCAACTGATCACCATCTGGTAGTGAGTTGGATCAGAGGGTGGGGAAAGACTTTGGACAGACCAGGTAAGCCCAAACGGGTAGTGCGGGTGACCTGGGAACGTCTGGAGGAGGCCCCTGTCCGAAAGATCTTCAACTCACACCTCCGGCGGAGCTTTTCAGGCATCCCTGTGGAGGTTGGGGGCATTGAACCTGAGTGGGCAATGTTCAAAGCTTCTATTGCTGAAGCTGCGGCGGTGAGCTGTGTCTCAAGGTCCTAGGTGCCTCAAGGGGTGGTAACCCTAGAACACTGTGGTGGACCACGGTGGTCAGGGAAGCTGTCCGACTGAAGAAGGAGGCCTTCAGGGATATGCTATCCCTGGGGACTCCGGAGGCAGTTGCAGGGTACCGACAGGCCCGAAGGGCTGCAGCCGCTGCCGTGTCAAAGGAAAAGCAGCGGGTGTGGGAGAAGTTTGGAGAAGCTATGGAGAAGGACTTTCGGTCGGCACCAAAATGCTTCTGGAAAACCGTTCGGCACCTCAGAAGGGGAAAACGGGGAACCATCCAAGCTGTGTACAGTAAGGATGGGACACTGTTGACCTCAACTGATGATGTGATCGGGCGCTGGAAAGAGCATTTTGAGGAGCTCCTGAATCCGACCTACACGCCCTCTAGTACAGAGGCAGAGCTGGAAGCTGATGGAGGGTCATCGTCAGTTTCCCTGGGGGAAGTCGCTGAGGTAGTCAAACAACTCCACAGTGGCAAAGCCCCAGGGACTGATGAGATTCGTCCAGAAATGCTAAAAGCTTTGGGTGGGGAAGGGCTGTCTTGGTTGATACGCCTCTTCAACATTGCATGGAAGTCTGGGACAGTGCCAGAGGAGTGGCAGACCGGGGTGGTGGTTCCCCTCTTCAAAAAGGGGGACCAGAGAGTGTGTGCCAATTACAGAGGTATCACACTCCTCAGCCTCCCTGGTAAAGTGTACTCCAAAGTGCTGGAAAGGAGGGTTCGGCCAATAGTCGAACCTCAGATTGAAGAGGAACAATGCGGTTTTCGTCCTGGCCGGGGAACCACGGACCAGCTCTTTACTCTCGCAAGGATCCTGGAGGGGGCCTGGGAGTATGCCCATCCAGTCTACATGTGTTTTGTGGATCTGGAGAAGGCGTATGACCGGGTACCCCGGGATCTTTTGTGGGAGGTGCTGCGGGAGTATGGGGTGAGGGGGTCTCTTCTCAGGGCCATCCAATCTCTGTACGCTCAAAGCATGAGCTGTGTCCGTGTCCTCGGCAGTAAGTCGGATTCGTTTCCGGTGGGGGTTGGCCTCCGCCAGGGCTGCGCTTTGTCACCTGTTTGTAATATTCATGGACAGGATATCAAGGCGTAGTCATGGGGGGGAGGGGTTCCCGTTCGGTGGGCTGATGGTCACATCACTGCTTTTTGCGGATGATGTGGTCCTGATGGCCTCATCGGTCGGTGACCTTTAGCACTCACTGGATCGGTTCGCAGCCGAGTGTGAAGCGGCTGGGATGAGGGTTAGCACCTCTAAATCTGAGGCCATGACTCTCAGCAGGAAACCGGTGGAGTGCCTACTCCGGGTAGGGAATGAGTCCTTACTCCAAGTGAAGGAGTTCAAGTACCTCGGGGTCTTGTTCGCGAGTGAGGGAACAATGGAGCGGGAGATTGGTCGGAGGATCGGAGCAGCGGGGGCGGTGTTGCATTCGCTTCACCGCACCATTGTGACGAAAAGAGAGTTGAGCCGAAAGGCAAAGCTCTCGATCTACCGGTCAATCTTTGTTCCTACCCTCACCTATGGTCATGAAAGCTGGGTCATGACCGAAAGAACAAGATTGCGGGTACAAGCGGCCGAAATGGGTTTTCTCAGAAAGGTGGCTGGCCTCTCCCTTAGGGATAGGGTGAGAAGCTCAGTCATGCGAGAGGAACTCGGAGTAGAGCCGCTGCTCCTTTGCGCAGAAAGGAGCCAGTTGAGGTGGTTCGGGCATCTTGTACGAATGCCACCTGGGCGCCTCCCTAGAGAGGTGTTCCAGGCACGTCCAGCTGGGAGGAGACCTCGTGGAAGACCCAGGACTAGGTGGAGAGATTATATCTCCACACTGGCCTCGGGATTCCCCAGTCAGAGCTGGCTAATGTTGCCCGAGAAAGGGAAGTTTGGGGTCCCCTGCTAGAGCTGCTACCCCCGCGACCCGACCCCGGATAAGCGGTTGAAGATGAGATGAGATGGTTGCGGTGGCAATACTGAGTCATTGTTTGAATGCATATTTTTGATGGTCTGCCTAATACTTTGGATTTTTTCACTGAAGAAATTAGCAAATTCATTACATTTTGCACTGGACAAAAGTTCAGGTGCTATCTGCTTTGGGGGGTTGGTGAGCTTGTCGACCATGGCAAACAGAGTGCGGGTATTGTTGATGTTCTTGTTGATCATTCCTGATAAATATTGCTGTCTAGCCGTGCGTAACTGAAGTTACACTTGCAAACAATTCATAGATGTGAAAGAGAAATTAAGAGTATTTTTGTTTAACAACATAAAGCAATGTAATGCTGCTTTCCGATCAATATGCTGCACATATTATTACATATTTAACTGATATGTCTGATACTGGGTTGTGTCACTTTAATCAAAGTGGGAACTAATGTATTTGGAGGAGCTTAGCAATTTTAGTGGAGACATTATGTGACCAAAATACACCTTTATGAACTGGATGGGAACGGACATTGGAACTGAATAAGGATAGAAATGTACAGACATGATATTGGGCTGTTTTGTGTGTGTTCTCTATACTGAAGAGGTTAATGAAGTTGAACACCTTTTTTTAGGCTTTTGTAGGCTACTTTGTTTGAAATGAAACCTAGGTCATTTTGTCTAATTTCTTGTTCTACAGATGTCCAAGAAATATGGATCAGTGTTCACAGTTCACATTGGACACAGAAAGGTGGTCGTTCTGTCGGGATACAAGACAGTCAAAGAAGCCCTGGTCAACCATGCAGAGGAGTTTGGTGATAGGGGCGGCTTTCCACTACAATTGGAACTCAGTAAAGGACATGGTAACGTATTCACTACTACTAACTTGCATTCATGAAAATGGACATTCAGTCAGACATCTTTTTTGCTATATTTTAAAGAACACTAGCAACAATTTGTTTTTCACATCTATTGAACAGGTTAGAAAATAGTGTCATGTGCAGGTTTTGGTGTGGACGTTATTAGTTCCACCACAGGCCGGCCTCACACCCTATTCAGGCAAGATCAGTAATTGATGATTCTGCTAGTAGGTCCGACTCCCAGCCAGAGGGCAAAGTTCTATCTGTACCTGACATGGTAACTGCTCTCCTGGCAATAGAATTGACTGTGGAGACGCTAGAAGCTATAGATACAGTGAGGAAAATAAGTATTTGAACACCCTGCTATTTTGCAAGTTCTCCCACTTAGAAATCATGGAGGGGTCTGAAATTGTCATCTTAGGGGCATGTCCACTGTGAGAGACATAATCTGGAGAAAAAAAATCCAGAAATCACAATGTATGATTTTTTAACTATTTATTTGTATGATACAGCTGCAAATAAGTATTTGAACACCTGAGGAAAATCAATGTTAATATTTGGTACAGTAGCCTTTGTTTGCAATTACAGATGTCAAACGTTTCCTGTAGTTTTTCACCAGGGTTGCACACACTGCAGGAGGGATTTTGGCCCGCTCCTCCACACAGATCTTCTCTAGATCAGTCAGGTTTCTGGGCTGTCGCTGAGAAAACGGAGTTTGAGCTCCCTCCAAAGATTCTCTATTAGGTTTAGGTCTGGAGACTGGCTAGGCCACGCCAGAACCTTGATATGCTTCTTATAGAGCCACTCCTTGGTTATCCTGGCTGTGTGCTTCTGGTCATTGTCATATTGGAAGACCCAGCCTCGACCCATTTTTAATGCTCTAACTGAGGGAAGGAGGTTGTTCCCCAAAATCTCACAATACATGGCCCGGTCATCCTCTCCTTAATACAGTGCAGTCGCCCTGTCCCATGTGCAGAAAAACACCCCCAAAGCATGATGCTACCACCCCCATGCTTCACAGTAGGGATGGTGTTCTTGGGATGGTACTCATCATTCTTCTTCCTCCAAACACGGTTAGTGGAATTATGACCAAAAAGTTCTATTTTGGTCTCATCTGACCACATGACTTTCTCCCATGACTCCTCTGGATCATCCAAATGGTCATTGGCAAACTTAAGACGAGCCTTGACATGTGCTGGTTTAAGCAGGGGAACCTTCCGTGCCATGCATGATTTCAAACCATGACGTCTTAGTGTATTACCAACAGTAACCTTGGAAACGGTGGTCCCAGCTCTTTTCAGGTCATTGATCACCTCCTCCAGCGTAGTTCTGGGCTGATTTCTCACCTTTCTTAGGATCATTGAGACCCCACGAGGTGAGATCTTGCATGGAGCCCCAGTCCGAGGGAGATTGACAGTCATGTTTAGCTTCTTCCATTTTCTAATGATTGTTCCGACAGTGGGCCTTTTTTCACCAAGCTGCTTGGCAATTTCCCCGTAGCCCTTTACAGCCTTGTGGAGGTGTACAATTTTGTCTCTAGTGTCTTTGGACAGCTCTTTGGTCTTGGCCATGTTAGTAGTTGGATTCTTACTGATTGCATGGGGTGGACAGGTGTCTTTATGCAGCTAACGACCTCAAACAGGTGCATCTAATTTAGGATAATAAATGGAGTGGAGGTGGACATTTTAAAGGCAGACTAACAGGTCTTTGAGGGTCAGAATTCTAGCTGATGGACAGGTGTTCAAATACTTATTTGCAGCTGTACCATACAAATAAATAGTTTAAAAATCATACATTGTGATTTCTGGATTTTTTTTCTCCAGATTGTCTCTCACAGTGGACATGCACCTAAGATGACAATTTCAGACCCCTCCATGATTTCTAAGTGGGAGAACTTGCAAAATAGCAGGGTGTTCAAATACTTATTTTCCTCACTGTATATTGTACTCCTCTGTGTGACAAAATATTCTCACATAGCTTTATGGATAGTTAGTAGATTTAGAGAAGTAGTTTCTTCTAAGCGTGGCAAAATATTGATTCATTTATATATGTAATTCTACTAACACACTGGAATAATATTTTTGGACTATGCATATATTTTTTCAGGGATCATATTTAGCAATGGAGATTCATGGAAAGAAATGAGACGCTTTGCCCTGACAAACCTTAGGGACTTTGGCATGGGCAAAAAGGGAAGCGAGGAGAAGATAATTGAGGAACTTCCTTACTTGATAGAAGTGTTTGAAGAACACAATGGTGACAACATTTAAATATTTTACATCAAAAACACAGTCAATATAAATATGCAAATGTTTATATTTAGAATATGTGGCTTTTCATTACAGGTAAACCGTTTGACACAACCCAGCCGTTACATAATGCCGTCTCCAATATAATCTGCAGCATTGTTTATGGCAGCAGGTTTGAATACTCAGATGCCAAGTTCAGACGCTCAGTGGAACAAGTTGGCGAGTCATTCCGACTTGACGGAACTCTTTCAATTCGGGTATTATACAGAATTGTTGTTCTGGAATGAATGCAAGTGTTTCATAAAGAGAAAATAAAATGTTTATGATTGTTTTGAAAACAGCTGTACAACATGTTCCCATGGTTGGGCTCATTGATAAAGTCCAAGAGGCGTGCAGCCAAAAATGATTATGACAACAAGCAGCATATTTGGGACCTGGTGAAAGGGCTCAAGGAAACTCTCAACCCTCAGATGTGTAGAGGATTCATTGACTCGTTCCTTGTCCGAAAACAGACCATAGAGGTATTCAAATTATGATAATGACATTTACCCAACGTAATAACTAGAAGATCTCCTCGCGCACCTGTAATGTTAATGTGACCAGTGTCTGTTATTTATGTTTGTAAGGAATCAGGCCAGATGAACTCTCATTACCATAATGAGAATCTGATACAAACTGTTTTCAACTTATTTGCTGCCGGGTCTGACACAACAGCGACTACACTGCGTTGGGGTCTGAAGCTGATGGCCAAGTACCCCCATATACAAGGTCAGGTTTGAGAAAACACTTACACATGACAAACACACGTTGTACAGATTTAATAATTTATGGGATTAATACTTACAACATGCTACTTGTTGTACACATTAGCAGATTCCCCACGGAAATGTAGTTGTTTGATATAACTGAATATGATGTACAGTGAATGAAGAAATAACTTGATTCTCTGCATAATGTACACTGACAAATACATGATAACAACAGAAAAATCCAGAATAAAACTATTTCAAATAAGTTATAAGTTGTTACTTCCTAGACCGGGTCCAAGAGGAGATAAGCAAGGTGATTGGTAGTCGTCAGCCTATGGCAGAAGACAGGAAGAACCTGCCTTACACTGATGCAGTGATCCATGAGATCCAGAGGGTGGCCAACATTGTCCCTTTGGCCGTCCTTCACGCCACCAGCCAAGACATCAGCTTCCAGGGATACTTCATCAAGAAGGGAACATATGTGATTCCCCTGCTGGCATCAGTCCTTAAGGATGAGAGTGAATGGGAGACTCCTCACACATTTAACCCCGCCCACTTTCTGAATGACAAAGGTCAATTTGTCAAGAGAGATGCCTTCATGCCCTTCTCTGCAGGTGAGTGTAACTGCTGGTCATTTTAATATATACGGCCTTTAACAACTACCTGAATCAGCCTTCTATGGTGCTCATTTTCCCCAAACAGATTAAAGGATGAGATGTAACTATTGGTGACATAGCAATATTGAAACCAATATTCACTTTTGTCAACTATAGAACATTCATGTTTTATCTGTCTAAAAAAACATAGGTTACAGGTTTCACAAGTGAGGACAATTATCGGGTGTGTTTTAGTTGACAACGGTTTAATTCACTGTTTAGGTTGTTTTGATTATGCACACAAGGTTTCATTTGAGCAAATCAGCATGTCTATTTAGTTCACTGGGTTTGGTTGCACGTTGCTTGACATTATTTAGGTTACGTTTTCATGTAGTGTGGTTTGTGGTTTGTTATATACATATATTGCTGTAATTGACGCTTCTTACTCACTTGTTACGTGCGTGTTCATTTCAACCTGTATATATGTTTTCGCTGTTCTTTGTTTGCCTGGTTTATTTTAAATTGAACAAACATAGAACACTAATCTCTGCATTTGGTTTCATTTTACACCACACCTAAGAGGATAATGACAACAGGTCCTGAAAAATATAATAATTTTAGATAGGGCCGGGAATTGATAAAAAAAATTGGAGGTGAATGACTAATCTCAGTTGCCTAGCATGTTTCCTGTCCGTTTGGATGAGGTATAAAATGACGAAATGACGAAAATGACTGTATCTCAGTGAATAAACTAGAGACTTGAAACAAAGCCTGGCATGCTGAGACCTAGGAAAACACATATGAAGTGTTTGAAGATTCAGAGTCTGAGATATAAATTACCTAAGTCACAGAAAAATAAAAAAACATATTCGTATTTTGAGTTTTAGCTCATGCCAGATATTATGTGTTACATTATCCTTAATTAATTGAACATTTCCACAGAACTACAGACTGTTTTCTTTCAAATGCCCTTTATCAAATCTTCCTACATGGTTCTGTTACAGAGAAATATCCATTTAGATTGGGGTGGGTCATTTTAGGCGGAAATTGAGATTTAGGGCCTTGTCAAGAACAGGTTAAATTCGTACTATAAGTCAGTCAAATAGTTACTCTACAAACCAGTAAAATAGTAAACAAAATGAAAATGCATAAAAACATTTATAGTGTTCTCATGTTGTCTTCCTCTTCCAGGTCGTAGGGCGTGTCCGGGGGAGAGTCTGGCCAGGATGGAGCTCTTCCTTTTCTTTACTTCCCTCCTGCAGCGCTTTCATTTCTCTCCTCCTCCAGGGGTAACTGAAGATGATCTGGACCTCACACCAATGGTGGGAGGCACCCTAAGTCCTCAAATCCACCAGCTGTGTGCTGTGAGTCGGGTCTGAGTCAAATGCTAAATACACTCTTGACTCAAAAAATCTAATGTCATTGGTTGTGGGCACTGTACTGATGATTTGCAGCAGTGGTGGCACTTGTTATCTGCACGTGCAGCCATCTAGTGAGGTGTTCAGTACATCCACCTGTAGGCAATATAACTATGTACATTCAAATTTTTTATTCTGCGTTTGTATAAATGTACCTATTACTGTGAAAGTGATTCTGAAACATGATAGACTTATGGTAAGAATGTTGATAAGAGTTTAGCAATATGTATTTAAATGTAAACAAAACCTAATATTTACGTACTTCCTTCATAGAACAACTATTTTGTGACAAACATTTAGAAGACATAACATCTGGTGGAAACAAAGTCTATTATAATTTACAAAATGTTATCACCACAGTCCAGAAAAATCCAAAACACTTTTAAGACAAATAGCACAGGACCCACTTTTGATTTGTAGTGTATATACCGTAAATAATAAAAATATGGTGTCCATTCCTATGTTGTCTTCATTTAACCTGTTGTTGACAGGGCTTTAACATGGCATTCTACTGATCTCATCTTCAGCTCTTATCCGAGGTAGGGTCGCGGGGTCAGTAGCTCTAGCAGGGGACCCTAAACTTTCCTTTCCCTGTGGCGACATTAACCAGCTCTAGCTGCTGGATCCAGAGGCGTTCCCAGGCCAGTGTGGAGATATGATCTCTCCATCTAGTCCTGGGTCTTCCCTGAGGCCTCCTCCCAGATGGACGTGTCAGGAACACCTCCCTAGGGAGGCGCCCAGGGGGCATCCTTACCAGATGCCCGAACCATCGCAACTGGCTTATTTCTATGCGAAGGTGCAGCGGCTCTACTCCAATTTCCTCACGGATGACGAGCTTCTCCCTAGGTTGAGAAGCTCAGTGGCGGAGAAGCCCACCACCTTCCTGGGAAAACACATTATGGCCGCTCATATGGGGGGCTCTTGTTGTTTCAGTCATCACCCAGTTTTCATGACCATAGGTGATTGACCGGTAGATCAAGAGCATTACCTTCTGGCTCAACTCTCTTTTTCGTCACAACACTGCCCCTGATCTCTGATTCTCCGGAGGTATTTAAACTCCTTCACTTAAGGTAAGGACACATACTAGGGGTAAGGTTTCATCACTACCTACCTGGAGTATGCAATCCACCGGTTTCCTGCTGAGAGTCATGGCCTCATATTTAGAGGTGCAAATCCTCTTCCCAGCCGCTTCACTCGGCTGCGAACCGATCCAGTGAGAGCCTCTCACCAAACAGTATTGGTGACAAAGTGCAGCCCTGGCAGAGGCCAATCCCCACCGAGAGCAAATCCGACTTACTGCCGAGAACCCGGACACAGCTCTTGCTTTGGCCGTACAGAGATTGGATGGCCCTAAAAAGAGACTCCCTCCCCCATATTCTCACAGCACCACTTACATAATTTCCAAGGGTACCAGGTCATACGCCTTCTCCAGATCCACAAAACACATGTAGACTAGATGGGCATACTCTCAGGACCCGTCAGGATCCTTGCAAGAGTAAAGAGCTGGTCCGTTGTTCCCAGACCAGGATGAACTCCAATGGAGTGTCAGACCGGTGTGGTGGTTTCCCTCTTCAAAAAGGGGGGCCAGAGAGTGTGTCCCAATTACAGGGGTATCACACTTCTCAGCCTCCCTAGTAAAGTCAACTCCAAAGTGTCCAAAATCAACAAAAAGCACAGAAATGTATGTTCTGTATATCGAAAATACTTTAGGGAATTTTATTTTGTGAGAGTAAGAAAGACATGCAGGTCATATTATTTAAATACCCGAATTTGATTTTCACCCTGTTGTTATTTGTTACTCACATTTAACCCAATACTTCAGACTCATGGAACATCTGTGTCAATATAATCCACAATGAGGTACAACTAAATTCATCAAATAAGCTAAGGATAAATAAAAAATGTGTTCTGATGAATGAAGTAAGATCCCATACAAACCTAAATACTGTAGACATCAATCGCTTTTTCATCACTAACCTTCATCAATGCTCCCTCAGCCCTGTCAGCCGCCCAGCTTCTTTGCCTCATTCTTGTTTGCTGCGTGTTGTTGTTATATTTACAATAACTAAATTACTCATAGGTGAATAATCAGTTTAATTTGTTTGTTTGAAATGGTAAAACCTTAATTTCTCAACAAATTGGTCTTCAGCAGAGTTGCTGGCACTGCCTCTCCAGGCATTTCCATGTATCCATCTAACGATAATTGTTAGCTAGCCTACAGCTTCATCTCTCTCATTTATGCATTAAGTGTAGTGAAATAATAGTCCAAGCTTTGTTAATCCATTACTGCACCTCTACTACTATAGGCATTGGTCTTAATAACAATGTTGTTTTAATCTCTGCGTGAATCCGTCCTGTCAGACCTTTTTCCTGCCCGCATGCTGTTACTTACTGTAGCCTTGCAGCCTCAACTGACATGAGTATCTAACATAAACCAAAATATGAAGAGGGCCTAGCAACGGTTAGTAAAGCTTGCAGCAGTTTCTAGTGCCCTCCTGGTTAGGTCTTGTAGAGGCAATGTACAAACTTTTTTCGTTATCGGTTCTTTGATATACAGTACTTTTTTAAGAGTGTGAGTTTATCCAATGGTGATGACAGGAAAATGTATCTTAAGTGGTCCCAGATCATATTACAGTTGTCCTTGACCATTTCTCCCACAGTTCAGACACCTAGGCAAAAACTAGGTGCAAATACATTTTATTTAACTTTTATTTATCAGGGCATCAACATCAACTCACAAAAACAGTTAGAACAAATACAAACAATTAACACAGACATTAACCATCTCAGTGAACTTAAACAAACACAGTTCTCATGTGATGACTAGTGGAACTAGTCAACCACTTTTCGTTCCTTTTGTGTTGTGCTCACCTTTTCCTTGAGGTTAGTGTTACATGCCCCAGCCTGCTTGTGGTGGTTTGTTTGTGTGTGTGTGTTTTCCTTTAGGTGTCCCCAGCGTCCCCAGTGTAAATGACGCCTATGACCCCTGGGTTGAGTTGGTTTAATCAGGAGGTGTATAAAAGTCACTGGGTTTGGTTGCACTGAGCTGAGCATTGTTTCAAGTCACGTTGGTTTATCTGGTGAGTGTCATTGTGTGTTATTGAATGTATTTTAGGTCGCTTTGTACACGCACAATAGTGGCACAGGCCAATCTACCTGACAATTAGACGTTGTTGTTTGCACACAGTGGCCATAAACTCACTAACGGTGAGATGATCAACCCAGGCCGGTTCTACGCATGACTAAAAGCCCTGGGAGCATCATATAAACTATGTACAAACCTGAGTTCGGGGCTCACAAGGTGAAAATACTGGACAGCTATCTGGGAAACACTTTGTGGACTCTGTAAGTATTGTTAGTTTTTATTTATCAAAGACTTTATTTGACAATTATATCTACTTTGGCTATTTGTTGACAGACCTCGAGGGATTCCCTCTGGAAGAGAGAGAATCTACACGTTTCATAACAAAATCTAAAATCTATATTTCTTAAACTGACCCATGGACACCAAGGCACCTAAACAAAAGTCTAACTGGATTCTATTCCACAGACGAGGGGCATTGAAAGAGAAGGCAGAACCACGCAATTCAGTAGTTACAAAAGGTGTCTGTAATACAATGAGATCCATTATTGAATCCAGACAATCTAGTTGTCAACAGTGATGTTAAGTGTACCGGAAGCCTGTGGAGGGCATTTGTATAAAAAATTAAGTCATGAAGGAATCTACAGACTTTTAAGGAGGTCCAGTATAAGATGCAGTGATGAGTAAAAAAAAATGTGTATAACCAGATTTTACAATGTATTATTTTGTCTAGATTGTTTGCTTTCTTGTCTGTTTTCCTGTGTCTTATCTCCCACTGAGCACTTCCTGGGGTGAATAAAGTTGCACTGTTTCAAGTCAAAAGGGTTAAACATGGTAGTGTATGTTGCTTCAGTAATTTACATGACCCATTAGACTAATCACAAGACAGCAATGTAAAATCCACTAGTACAGTGGCCAGTTTTAATTTGGTCAAATGCAAGTGTTTTGCTAAACACTGTGTATCAGATTTTAATACATCTAAATCTAAACCAGTTCACATATGTAAATAACATACATTATTACAGAATAAATTGGTAAATTTAAAACTTTCATATATTTCTCTATTTAAATATTCTATTCAACCACATTATATGCATTTCTGTTGTCAAACAAATTCACATGCAGACTGAATATGTGTTTACACTTTTACACTGCATTGTAAACTGTCAGAAACATTTGACACAGTAACTCCAGACACCTGTGAGAATTATGGTGAAAGGTCAGCAAGAGGCAAACCTGATGCACAGGTCATTGGATATTTACCAGGCTGAAGTTCAGTACCTTTTGCTTAGTTAAGGTTAATATTGGGCACATGTCCCATCTACTCCTGCCCTACATTGAAAATCTATTGCAGCATTCTTATCTTTTTTTTTATCAGGATTGTGAATTAGTGCTGAGGTCACTTTTAAGACAAGCTCGGAAATTCCATTGTGGGATCATGAATGTATGAACTGGACATTGAAGGAGTTCATGTGAATGGAACTGTTTCTTTGATTTGATCTTTTACCTATTTTTATCTATAAAAAAAGACATCTGAAAACAAAGATATTTCATTAAAGAATTGTGATCTTTAGAGGCCAACACAGAGCTATTATGTGAATGTTACGCATTCATTCTTTACTATATTATTTTCCCAGAATAAAATGAGGGTGTACTAAAGTGGAATATAAAGTGGATCTCAAAGTATTTACATTAATACCTATGGCAACTATAAAGGAGTGACAGTATTCCAACCTTCCATAATCACATGTGATGGAATCACAGTTTAAGTGGCAAAAAAAAAATCCAAACTTTGTTCTCATAACCATCTTCTCGACCATTAGGCATGGTGAATGCAGCACCATGCTATGGGAATGTTTCTCTACACCAGGGACTTAAAATGTTTGGAAAAGAACCAAATGACATAGAAAAAAGGTAAATGTCCTAGAATGTCTCGGTCCCAAAACAGAATCCAATGAGAATACACTGTTTGTGGAAAGATTTGAAGATGTTCTGTTCACCAAAGAAATTGATGTAGCCTGAGACATTTAATTTCAAGAGTGAGTAAAGTAGGCAAGCAAGCAAGAACGTTTATTTATATTGCACAACTCATACAAAGAAACAATTCAATCAATTAATGAAATGTATTTTATGAAGCCCTTTTTACAACAAAATTGTCACAAAGTGCTTTTACAAACACGCAGCCTGAATCCAACAGAGGACACATCGACAAGATGAACAAGTTGATACACAGCGGCTAGGAAAATCTCCCTGAAGGGTCAAATTTAGGAAGAAACCAAGAGAGGAACCAGGCTCTAAGGGGTGGCCAGTTCTCTTTTGGCTATGCTGGGCTAACGTATAATAGCTTTGTTGTAATGCATTTGTAAGTGCAAAGAGTCTTAAAAAAATAGAATATTCCAGGTCAAATCAATGTGACATGCATTTAATATATTCATCCTCTATGAATTAAAGTTTCCAAAACCTGTTTACCGCACAGCCTATTCTACCAAAGCCCCAAAAGGGTAAAAGCTGCTGTGTTCTGATGTGCAAAGCTGCTAGTGACATATCCAAATAAACACATGGCTTTAGTTTTGCCAAAGATGACATTGTCAAATATTGACAAAATGTGTCACGTGGTAATACAAAAGTCCAAACAGGGTGAAATACATTTGGAACATCTTTTGAAGTGACCATTTTATCAGTATGTATAGGGCATCATGTGTTAATGATCTACAAGACATAGTAGGAGATTGGCAGGAAAGAATCCATGTTTTTCAATATCTTTAGACCCTCCCCATTTCAACTGTCCCTTTTAAATAAGCCTTCGTTCTACAAGCAGATCATGTTCTCTATTTTTAGCCCAGAGTAAGGTGTTAGGTTTATGGTGCAAGATTAAAGATGTCTCTTATGGAAGGTCTTCTCCTCCAGGCTTCCAGCAGCACCATAACACTGCTGGGGGCTGGACTGTTCCTGCTGGTCCTCTACCTCCTCTCTTCTGGTTCCAGTTCTAAGCAACAGGGGAAGGAGCCTCCAGGACCCAGACCACTACCACTGCTTGGTAACTTGTTCCAGCTGGATTTAAAGAGGCTTTACGTTACATTGTGTGAGGTAGGATATGATTTAAGGTGCCCTATCACGTGACCATGTGACATCTTTATACAGCTGAAAAGTTACACTTGCAAACAATTCATAGATGTAGAAAACAAATTAAGGGAGTCTTGTTGTTAAACAACATACAGAAATTTAATGCTGCTTTACGATCAATATGCTGCATATTAATAGATATTTAACTGATATGTCTGATACTGGGTTGTGTCACTTTAATCAAAGTGGGAACTAATGTATTTGGAGGAGCTTAGCAATTTTTGTGGAACTGAATAAGGATAGAAATGTACAGACATGATATTGGGCTGTTTTGTGTGTGTTCTCTTTACTGATTAAATAAGAGGTTAATGAAGTGGAACACCTTTTTTTTAGGGAGGTGATCATGTCACTGGATGTTTAAGAAAAAAGGTTTTCAAATAATATAGTAAACCTTGAAACCTAATTCCTAATTGTCTAATTTCTTGATCTACAGATGTCCAAGAAATATGGATCAGTGTTCACAGTTCACCTTGGACCCAGGAAGGTGGTCGTTCTGTCGGGATACAAGACAGTCAAGGAAGCCCTGGTCAACCATGCAGAGGAATTTGGAGATAGGGGTGCCTTTCCACTACAATTGGATCTCAGTAAAGGACATGGTAACGTATTCACTACTAATTGGTAAATGGTAAATGCTGCGCTTTTATATATCCTGCGTCACATTCATTCACTCATTCATACACTGGGATCTGGGGCAGCTGGGGTTAGGTTTCGAACCACCAACCTTCCATCTATACATCTATTGAACAGGTTAGAAAAAAGAGTGTAATGTGCAGGTTTTAGCGTGGACGTTATTAGTTCCACAACAGGCTGGCCTCACATCCTATTCAAGCAGGATCAGTAATTGATGATTCTACTAGCAGGTCCAACTCCCAGCCAGAGGGAAAAGTTGTATCTGTACCTGACATGGTAACTGCTCTCCTGGCAAAGGAATTGACTGTGCAGACACAAAAAGCTACACTTATATTGTGCTCCTCTGTGTGACAAATGTAATCTCACATAGCTTTATGGATAGTTAGCACAGTTAGAAAAAAGTTGTTTCTTCTTGGTCTGGCAAATTATTAATTGATTTCTATATGTAACTCTACTAACACACTGGAATAATATTTTTGGACTATATATCAGGGGCGGAAATCCCGGGGGGGACACGACCCCCCCAATCCTAAGAGAAATATGATATGTCCTCCCCAATAAATCACTGTCAACATAACTGTGTAATTTCAATATTATCAATAATACGCAATGAAAGCGCTTTGCTGATTATGGACACTATTGTGCTTTTTTAGTTTCAAAAGATTGCGAACCCTGCCATTGGTCCCACAATGGTTTGATCCACAGGCAATGTTAATGGTGTCTGATGAACATTAGGGTGCGATTAAGGGGAATCGCGCTCTTCTCAGTTTACATTAAGCCTGGCTGAGAAAATGTGGGTTTTTTATAAGTGTGTTCGGGTTACAGGGGTACAAAGTTAAAATGTTTTCGATTATATTTAACATTGTAACTTTAAATATATTTAGTACATTGTATAGTGTTAATATTCATCTGGGAACAATGTGGCTGATTTGCTCGGGAAGAGTATGTGAACAAGTTACAAATTAATCTGTGTTAACTCCTGTAAAAAGGTTTAGCTTATTTTTTCTGTAAATCTATCTAACATATTTTGATTTCTTATGTCATCTTTCTTATTAATTTAAGATTAACAATGCCCGACCAACAGAGGAGAAACCAGGGAGACAATATACCAACAGGTGTAAACAGTTACTCAGGACAGGAAAGAAAAGGGCATTTCATATAAGTGACCGGGTAGCAGGAAAATACAAAAGGGAAACGGGTAAAAGTGGCCGTCGAGCTGGAAAAACAAAAGAAACAAAGGCCAGAACATACATACAGCACAGACATGAAACGTTACAATAAATACATTTAACATATTACAATGTAGGCTATCCGTTTACAATTACAGCAGTAATATGGGTCCCCCCCCTCAGGAATTGCTTCTGAGAAAATGCTATATAATTGTCCTCCCCAAAGTTGATAACAGATTTTCGCCCCTGCTATATATATATTTTTTTAGGGATCGTCTTTGGCAATGGAGATTCATGGAAAGAGATGAGACGCTTTGCCCTGACAAACCTCAGGGACTTTGGCATGGGCAAAAAGGGAAGCGAGGATAAGATACTTGAGGAACTTCCCTACCTGATAGAATTGTTTGAAGAACACAAGGGTGACAACATTTAAATATTTTACATAAAAAACAAATTCAATATTTATAAATATGCATATGTTTAATTTTTAGAAGATGTGGCTTTTCATTACAGGGAAACCCTTTGACACAACCCAGCCGTTACATAATGCCGTCTCCAATATAATCTGCAGCATTGTTTATGGCAGCAGGTTTGAATACTCAGATCCCAAATTCAGACGATCAGTGGAACAAGTTGGCGAGTCAATTCGACTTGGAGGATCTCTTTCTATGCAGGTATTATACAGAATTGTTTTTTTCTGGAATGAATCATCACCTTAACGTGGTGGAGAGGTTTGTGTGCCCCTATGAACCTGAGGGCTGGGTTGTCTGGAGCTTCATGCTCCTGGTAGGGTTTCCCAAGGCAAAGTGGTCTCAGGCGAGGGGCCAGACTAAGAATGGTTCACCAAGACCCCATGAAAGATCGAGGAAAAAGGAGCGAGACCCTGCCTGGAGGAAGCCCAGGGCCCTCGTCTGGAGCCAGGCCCAGACGGCGGGCTCGAAAGCGAGCGTCTGGTGGCCGGGTTTGCCACGGAGCCCGGCCGGGCACAGCCCGAACGAGATACGTGGCATCTCTCTCCTCTCCATCCTGTGGGCCCACCACTCACAGGAACAACCGCAGGGGTCGGGTGCGCTGTCATATGGGTGGCAGTGAAGGTGGGGGGTCTCGACGGATCAGACCCGGGCGGCAGAAGCTTGCTTTGGGGACGTGGAACGTCACCTCACTGGGGGGGAAGGAGCCAGAACTTGTGCGTGAGGTGGAGCGATACCAGTTGGATCTGGTGGGACTTACCTCTACGCACAACCGTGGCTCTGGAACCTTACTCCTGGATAGGGGTTGGACTCTGTTCTTCTCTGGAGTTGCCCAGGGTGAGAGGCGGCGGGCTGGTGTGGGGATACTCACGAGCCCACGTCTGAGCACGGTGGTGTTGGAGTTTACCCCGGTGGATGAGAGGTTTGCCTCCCTACGCCTAAGGGTGGTGGGGGGGAAAACTCTGACTGTTGTTTGTGCTTATGCACCAAACAGCAGTTCGGAGTATTCAGCCTTCTTGGAGACCCTGAAGGGAGTCCTATATAGGGCTCCAGTAGGGGACTCCATCATTCTGCTGGGTGACTTCAACGCACATGTGGGCAACGATGGAGACACCTGGAGAGGCGTGATTGGGAGGAACGGCCTCCCTGATCTAAACCCGAGCGGTCGTTTGTTATTGGACTTCTGTGCTAGTCATGGATTGTCTATAACAAACACCATGTTCGAACATAAGGAGGCGCATAAGTGTACATGGTACCAGAGCACCCTAGGCCGAAGGTCAATGATCGATTTTGTAAACACTCGGGTGAAGAGAGGGGCAGAGCTGTCAACTGATCACCATCTGGTAGTGAGTTGGATCAGAGGGTGGGGAAAGACTTTGGACAGACCAGGTAAGCCCAAACGGGTAGTGCGGGTGAACTGGGAACGTCTGGAGGAGGCCCCTGTCCGAAAGATCTTTAACTCACACCTCCGGCGGAGCTTTTCAGGCATCCCTGTGGAGGTTGGGGGCATTGAACCTGAGTGGGCAATGTTCAAAGCTTCTATTGCTGAAGCTGAGGCGGTGAGCTGTGGTCTCACGGTCCTAGGTGCCTCAAGGGGTGGTAACCCTAGAACACCGTGGTGGACCACGGTGGTCAGGGAAGCTGTCCGACTGAAGAAGGAGGCCTTCAGGGATATGCTAGCCCTGGGGACTCCGGAGGCAGTTGCAGGGTACCGACAGGCCCGAAGGGCTGCAGCCGCTGCCGTGTCAGAGGCAAAGCAGCGGGTGTGGGAGAAGTTTGGAGAAGCTATGGAGAAGGACTTTCGGTCGGCACCAAAATGCTTCTGGAAAACCGTTCGGCACCTCAGAAGGGGAAAACGGGGAACCATCCAAGCTGTGTACAGTAAGGATGGGACACTGTTGACCTCAACTGATGATGTGATCGGGCGCTGGAAAGAGCATTTTGAGGAGCTCCTGAATCCGACCTACACGCCCTCTAGTACAGAGGCAGAGCTGGAGGCTGATGGAGGGTCATCGTCAGTTTCCCTGGGGGAAGTCGCTGAGGTAGTCAAACAACTCCACAGTGGCAAAGCCCCAGGGACTGATGAGATTCGTCCAGAAATGCTAAAAGCTTTGGGTGGGGAAGGGCTGTCTTGGTTGACACGCCTTTTCAACATTGCATGGAAGTCTGGGACAGTGCCAGAGGAGTGGCAGACCGGGGTGGTGGTTCCCCTCTTTAAAAAGGGGGACCAGAGAGTGTGTGCCAATTACAGAGGTATCACACTCCTCAGCCTCCCTGGTAAAGTGTACTCCAAAGTGCTGGAAAGGAGGGTTCGGCCAATAGTCGAACCTCAGATTGAAGAGGAACAATGCGGTTTTCGTCCTGGCCGGGGAACCACGGACCAGCTCTTTACTCTCGCAAGGATCCTGGAGGGGGCCTGGGAGTATGCCCATCCAGTCTACATGTGTTTTGTGGATCTGGAGAAGGCGTATGACCGGGTACCCCGGGATCTTTTGTGGGAGGTGGTGCGGGAGTATGGGGTGAGGGGGTCTCTTCTCAGGGCCATCCAATCTCTGTACGCTCAAAGCATGAGCTGTGTCCGTGTCCTCGGCAGTAAGTCGGATTCGTTCCAGGTGGGGGTTGGCCTCCGCCAGGGCTGCGCTTTGTCACCAATCCTGTTTGTAATATTCATGGACAGGATATCAAGGCGTAGTCATGGGGGGGAGGGGTTCCCGTTCGGTGGGCTGATGGTCACATCACTGCTTTTTGCGGATGATGTGGTCCTGATGGCCTCATCGGTCGGTGACCGTCAGCACTCACTGGATCGGTTCGCAGCCGAGTGTGAAGCGGCTGGGATGAGGGTTAGCACCTCTAAATCTGAGGCCATGACTCTCAGCAGGAAACCGGTGGAGTGCCTACTCCGGGTAGGGAATGAGTCCTTACTCCAAGTGAAGGAGTTCAAGTACCTCGGGGTCTTGTTCGCGAGTGAGGGAACAATGGAGCGGGAGATTGGTCGGAGGATCGGAGCAGCGGGGGCGGTGTTGCATTCGCTTCACCGCACCGTTGTGACGAAAAGAGAGCTGAGCCGGAAGGCAAAGCTCTCGATCTACCGGTCAATCTTTGTTCCTACCCTCACCTATGGTCATGAAAGCTGGGTCATGACCGAAAGAACTAGATCGCGGGTACAAGCGGCCGAAATGGGTTTTCTCAGAAAGGTGGCTGGCCTCTCCCTTAGGGATAGGGTGAGAAGCTCAGTCATCCGAGAGGAACTCGGAGTAGAGCCGCTGCTCCTTTGCATAGAAAGGAGCCAGTTGAGGTGGTTCGGGCATCTTGTACGAATGCCACCTGGGCGCCTCCCTAGAGAGGTGTTCCAGGCACGTCCAGCTGGGAGGAGACCTCGGGGAAGACCCAGGACTAGGTGGAGAGATTATATCTCCACACTGGCCTGGGAACGCCTCGGGATTCCCCAGTCAGAGCTGGCTAATGTTGCCCGGGAAAGGGAAGTTTGGGGTCCCCTGCTAGAGCTGCTACCCCCGCGACCCGACCCCGGATAAGCGGTTGAAGATGAGATGAGATGAATGCAAGTAATACATGAAGAGAAAATAAAAATGTATTCTTGCTCTTTATTGTTTTAAAATGCATTTTATTGTTTTGAAAACAGCTGCACAACATGTTCCCATGGTTGGGCTCATTGATAAAGTCCAAGAGGCGTGTAGCCAAAAATGATTATGAAAACAAGCAGCATATTTGGTACCTGGTGAAAGGGCTCAAGGAAACTCTCAACCCTCAGATGTGTAGAGGATTCATTGACTCGTTCCTTGTCCGAAAACAGACCATAGAGGTATTCAAATTATAGGGATGCACGATATTCGTTTTTGGCCGATATCCGATATGCCGATAATTTTAAACTCGTTTTGGCCGATACCAATATACTTGTAGAAGAATAAATGACATTTTATTTTTAAGTTCAAACTTCAAATGTCAGTCCTTATGAGTAAAATAAATAAAGATACATTTTCAAATAATTTACGTAATTCACGTGGCACGACATGCACTCGTTCTCTTTCTATTTTCCATTTCCTAAACATATTATCAAATGTGAATGCAATTGCAACTGCTTTTTGAGAACCGGAGCACTTCGGTGAGTGTAGTCTATCCACTGGGCAGTGGGGCTCAACATGCTAACAGGACTGGTAAAGCTAATGTGACTAGCTGATGTGACTAGCTGATGTGACTAGCACCGGTGCGAGGAGCTTTTCAATGTGACTGTCGACAACCTTCTGGAGTTCAGGTAATGCCACATCAGTAGTGATGGCTAATAGCATAACACGGCTAATAGCATAACACGGCTATAGCATAACACGGCTAATAGCATAACGCGGCTCTAGCTACATCATTAGCCTACTGAAGCCAACATCTTCCACCCCGCTGAACGGCTGGTTAACATGAACACTACATTCAATAATTTAGTCGTTAAGCTCTTTTACCTTTGGATGTTCGCTGCTGTATTTTCTAGCTTTGTCACTTAAGTAGAGGCATCTTATGGGTTTTTGCCGGCGTTTTTTCCTTCTTACTTTTCAAAAAGTCTTGGTGCTGCTCGGGGTGACGGCTCTTAAAATGCGTAATCATATTTGTAGTGTTGAACGAGTGTTGTTTTTTACGCCTCCTCGCATCACTTGTGCTTTACAACTACTGCAAATAGCAAGTTTGTTATCTGTTTTACAGATACACAGCCGACATGTAGGAAGTTTTAGATGCTGGTGTTCATGCTACGTTCACGGTCGTCACGCGCGCATAGTAAACACGCCACACTATCGGCAATGCTCATCGGCTGAAATATTAACATCTGCCGATATAGATCATTTTAAGCTTTTATCGGCCAATACCAATGTCGTGCCGATAACATCGTGCATCCCTAATTATAATAATGACATTTACCCAACGTAATAACTAAAAGGTTTCCTGACACACCTTAAAATATGTGAATGTTACCAGTGTCTGTTATTTATTTTTGTTTGTAAGGAATCAGGCCAGATGAACTCTCATTACCATAATGAGAATCTGATACAAAGTGTTTTCAACCTGTTTGCTGCCGGGACTGACACAACAGCAACTACACTGCGTTGGGGTCTGAAGCTGATGGCCAAGTACCCCCATATACAAGGTCAGGTTTGAGAAAACACTTACACATAACAATCACACTTTGTACAGATTTAATAATTGATAGGAGTAATACTTACAACATGGTACTTGTTGTAGACATTGGAAGATTCCCCACTGAAATGTATTTGTTTGATATAACTGAATATGATGTACAGTGAATGAAGAAATAACTTGATTCTCTGCAGAATTTGTTTGTTTGCCCACTGACAAATACATGACAACAGAAAAATCCAGAATAACGCATTTCAAATAAGTTATAAGTTGTTACTTCCTAGATCGGGTCCAAGAGGAGATAAGCAAGGTCATTGGTAGTCGTCAGCCTATGGCAGAAGACAGGAAGAACCTGCCATACACTGATGCAGTGGCCCATGAGATCCAGAGGGTGGCCAACATTGTCCCTTTGGCCGTCCTTCACGTCACCAGCCAAGACATCACCTTCCAGGGATACTTCATCAAGAAAGGGAACAGATGTGATTCCCCTGCTGGCATCAGTCCTTAATGATGAGAGCGAATGGGAGACTCCTCACACATTTAACCCCGCCCACTTTCTGAATGACAAAGGTGAATTTGTCAAGAGAGATGCCTTCATGCCCTTCTCTGCAGGTGAGTGTAACTGCTGGTCATTTTAATATATACGTCATTTAACGACTACCTGAATCAGCCTTTTAAGGTGCTCATTTCCCCAAACAGATTAAAGGATGGGATGTAACTATTGGTGACATAGCAATATTTACATCAATATTCACTTTTGTCAACTATAGAACATTCATGTTTTATCGGTCTAAAAAAACATTGGGTGTGTTTTAGTTGAAAACGGTTTAATTCACTAGGTAGGTTGTTTTGATTATGCACACCAGGTTTCAGTTGAGCAAATCAGCAGGTCTATTTAGTTCTCTGGGTTTGGTTGCACGTTGCTTGACATTATTTAGGTTACGTTTTCATGTAGGTGAGGGTGTTTTTTATATACAAATATCGCTGTAATTGACGATTCTTACTAAATTGCTTGTTACGTGCGTGTTCATTTCAGCCTGTGTATACAACCATAGAACAATAATCTGTGCGTTTGGTTTCATTCTACACCACACCTAAGAGGATCGTGACAATAGGTCCTAAAAATATAATAATTTTAGACAAAAAAAATATGTTTAATGCTTAAATTCGTACTATTAGTCAGTCAAATAGTTACAGAGAACATCATATTTTGTAATGTACACAACAAACCAGTAAAAAAGTAAACAAAATGAAAATGCGTAAAAACATTTATAGTGTTCTCATGTTGTCTTCCTCTTCCAGGTCGTAGGGCGTGTCCGGGGGAGAGTCTGGCCAGGATGGAGCTCTTCCTTTTCTTCACTTCCCTCCTGCAGCGCTTTCATTTCTCTGCTCCTCCAGGGGTAACAGAAGATGATCTGGACCTCACACCAGTGGTGGGCATCACTTTAAGTCCTCCTACCCACCAGTTGTGTGCTGTGAGTCGGATCTGAGTCAAATGCTGAATACACACTTGATTCTTGACTCTAGACAATAGTACTATGCTGATAGATATTGTTGCTAACTATGAACTAATCAAATGCCATTGGTTGTGGGCACTGTACTGATGATTTGCAGCAGTGGTGGCACTTGTTTTCTGCACGTGCAGCCATCTAGTGAGGTGTTCAGTACATCCTTGAATGTGCACATCACCTGTATATGACTGTACATTTAAAAAATGTATTCTGGGTTTGTAGAAATGTACAGTGCCTTGCAAAAGTATTCGGCCCCCTTGAACTTTTCGACCTTTTGCCACATTTCAGGCTTCAAACATGAAGATATACAACTGTATTTTCTGGTGAAGAATCCACAACAAGTGGGACACAATCATGAAGTGGAACGAAATTTATTGGATATTTCAAACCTTTTTAACAAGTTAAAAACTGGAAAATTGGGCGTGCGAAATTATTCAGCCCCTTTACTTTCAGTGCAGCAAACTCTCTCCAGAAGTTCAGTGAGGATCTCTGAATGATCCAATGCTGACATAAATGACTAATGATGATAAATAGAATCCACCTGTGTGTAATCAAGTCTCCGTATAAATGCACCTGCTCTGTGATAGACTCATAGGTCCGTTTAAAGCACAGAGAGCATCATGAAGAACAAGGAACACACCAGGCAGGTCCGAGATACTGTTGTTGATAAGTTTAAAGCCGGATTTGGATACAAAACGATTTCCCAAGCCTTAAACATCCCAAGGAGCACTGTGCAAGCGATAATATTGAAATGGAAGGAGTATCAGACCACTGCAAATCTACCAAGACCCGGCCGTCCCTCTAAACTTTCAGCTCATACAAGGAGAAGACTGATCAGAGATGCAGTCAAGAGGCCCATGATCACTCTGGATGAACTGCAGAGATCTACAGCTGAGGTGGGAGACTCTGTCCATAGGACAACAATCAGTCGTATACTGCACAAAGCTGGCCTTTATGGAAGAGTGGCAAGAAGAAAGCCATTTCTTAAAGATATCCATAAAAAGTGTCGTTTAAAGTTTGCCACAAGCCACCTGGGAGACACACCAAACATGTGGAAGAAGGTGCTCTGGTCAGATGAAACCAAAATCGAACTTTTTGGCAACAATGCAAAACGTTATGTTTGGCGTAAAAGCAACACAGCTCATCACCCTGAACACACCATCCCCACTGTCAAACATGGTGGTGGCAGTCTCATGGTTTGGGCCTGCTTTTCTTCAGCAGGGACAGGGAAGATGGTTAAAATTGATGGGAAGATGGATGGAGCCAAATACAGGACCATTCTGGAAGAAAACCTGATGGAGTCTGCAAAAGACCTGAGACTGGGACGGAGATTTGTCTTCCAACAAGACAATGATCCAAAACATAAAGCAAAATCTACAATGGAATGGTTCACAAATAAACATATCCAGGTGTTAGAATGGCCAAGTCAAAGTCCAGACCTGAATCCAATCGAGAATCTGTGGAAAGAACTGAAAACTGCTGTTCACAAACGCTCTCCATCCAACCTCACTGAGCTCGAGGTGTTTTGCAAGGAGGAATGGGCAAAGATTTCAGTCTCTCGATGTGCCAAACTGATAGAGACATACCCCAAGCGACTTACAGCTGTAATCGCAGCAAAAGGTGGCGCTACAAAGTATTAACTTAAGGGGGCTGAATAATTTCGCACGCCCAATTTTCCAGTTTTTAATTTGTTAAAAAGGTTTGAAATATCCAATAAATTTCGTTCCACTTCATGATTGTGTCCCACTTGTTGTGGATTCTTCACCAGAAAATACAGTTGTATATCTTCATGTTTGAAGCCTGAAATGTGGCAAAAGGTCGAAAAGTTCAAGGGGGCCAAATACTTTTGCAAGGCACTATACCTATTACTGTGAAAGTGAATCTGAAAGATGATAGACTCGTGGCAGGAATTCAAGTTTGATAAATGTTTATCCTCCTGAACAGAGAAGTTTGAACGGACAAGCAAATGTATAACAAAAATCTAATATTTACATACTAGGACAAGTCTTGGCAACGGTCTTCCTTCATAGAACAACTATTATGTGACTAACGGTTAGAAAATCTGCTAAAAAGTATGGTTTCTTTGGCAGTGTAATTACGAAATGTTCTCACCCCAGTCCAGAAAAGTCCAAAAGACGTTTCAGACAAAATGGGCTGGACCCACTGTTGATTGTTAGTGTATATACCGTAAATAATAAAATAAAAAAAATTCCATTCCTGTGTTGTCTTCATTTGGGAACTTTAACATGGCATTCTGACTTTGCAACTCTGCATGAAATAGAATTTATATCTCAGAACATGAATAGACTGACAAGTTTTAGTTGATTGTTCTTTGTTTCTGGACATTTTGACCCTGTAATCAAACCCACAATTGCTGATACTGCTCTGAATATGCAGGTTTGTCTGGATATTTAACCTGGCTTTAGGGCATCCTCTGGTAACCCTTATGTTACACGTCACAACGCAGTGAACTGTGGGCAATTCCCTTTTACGCTTGGTTTTCAATACCAGGTATGTATAGGCTAGCTGTGAGGATAACTTCTAAAAATAGGAAGGGCACTCGGACACGGGTTTCTCATGCATGCTTGTGCCTTACAAGATACCCATCGTGTTGAAGAAAACATGCAGATTAGGCACAAACAAAAAATGACGTATTGGAAATTTGCGACGCAATCAGTGGGAACCCAGAGTTAAGAAATGGAATAAATTGAAGTCTACTCAGTCCTCATCCATCCAACCTCAACAAAATTCACAAAAATGTATGTAGCCTACTGTGTATCCAGGATACTAGTGGGATTTTATTTTTTATTTTTATTTAGCCTTTTGTATATTGCCAAAGATTGCTAAACTACATTAAATAAAACATTTTTGATTTAGCATAACTTATTTTGAATTTAAATCTTTATCGTTATAGCTAAAATACACACAAATAGAACATTTTTTTAAATATTTAACTTTTTATTTATCTGGGAGACTCATTGCGACAGAGGTCTGATTTGAAGCGTGCCGTGGGAACATTAACTCACAAATTGTCATGGCTGGTTCAGGTGCATGGAATGAAAGAGCCAGAAGCAGGAGGAAGACCAGAACGGGATTGACATAGAAACGGAGTCTGCTCATCTGTGATTGTGGAGCTTTGAGAGAGGTTGTGACAGTACCCCTCCTGACCCAGAAGATGTGGTACAGGCCGATTTGGGCGACGACGATAGAAGTTCCGCAGCAGAGACGGATCCAGGATGTCCCTGGCTGGCACTCAGCATTGCTCTTCTGGGCCGAACCCCTCAGACTTCACAAGGTATTGAAGACGCCCCCTCTGCTGGAGATGCCGGTGTGCCACGTTCCAGGTGTCCTCTGCGCACCGGAACTAGTTGTCCACCGCTGTATGACAACTGGACCGGCTGATATCCTAGAACACACTGGACAGGTGTTTATTGTGTGGAAGAGTGGCAGAGAGAGTTCTGTGCTTACCCAGCCCACGGCAGAAACCCTGAGCACTCCCCCGGCCGATCCTGGCAGTAGGACCGCAGGAACCTATCCACATCCCTATTGAGTCGTTCCACCTGCCCATTTGACTCAGGGTGAAACCCAGAGTTAATGTTGACTGCGACCCCCAGTCGTCCTATAAAGGCTTACCAAACGGAGACGTAAATTAGGGACCACGGTCAGACTCAATGCCCTCTTGAACCCCATAGTGCCCGGAGACGTGCGTAAACAAGCTTCTGCGGTCTGTAGGGCTTAGTTTAAATACCTTTTGCTTAGTTAAAGTAAATATTGGGCACATATCCCATCTACACCTGACCTACATTGAGAATCTAGTGCAGCATCCCTGTCTTTTTTTATCAGGATTGTGAAATAGTGCTGAGGTCACTTTTAAGACAAGCTTGGAAATTCCATTGTGCGATCATGAATGTATGAAATGGACATTGAAGGACTTCGGGGGAATGGAATTGTTTCTTTGATTTTATCTTTTACCTATTTTTATCTTGTTAATACTATGATTATGGTGTGGCAATCACAAAAATCTGAAAACAACGATGTTTCATCAAAGAATTGTTATCTATTATCTGGACTGTTAGTCATTATTTTCCCAGAATGAAACGAGGGTGTAATAAAGTGGAATATAAAGTAGATCTCAAAATTACTCTAAAGGAGTGACATTATTTCAGTCTTCCATATTCCACATGTGATGGAAAGCAAATGTTTCTGAAATTACACCGGTCTAGGGCCGTGCAACCTGTTTAAAAAGGTGACCTTTATCGGAGAGTGGCGAAAAGAAACACCCTCACATCAAATCTAAGGCCAAAACACACACTTTGTTCTTAGAACCATCCTCTCTAAAATCAAGCATAGTGGATGCAGCATCATGCTATGGGAATGTTTCTCTACATCAGCGACTTAAAATGTTTGGAGAACTGGACAACTGAATTCAATTGAGAATACATGCACTGTATGTGGAAAGATCTCTGTTCACCAAAAAATTTTACGTAGATGGAGACATTTTTGTTTGAAGAATGGTTAAAGTAAGCAAGCAAGCAAGCAATAAGCTTTATTTAAATTGCACAGTTCATACAAAGAAGCAAATCAATGTGCTTTACAACAAAAAAGAAAAAATTACACATGCATTTATTTTTCATCCTCTATGAATTAGTTTCCCAAACCTGTTTACCGCACAGCCTATTCTACCAAAGCCCAAAAAGGGTAAAAGCTGCTGTGTTCTGATGTGCAAAGCTGCTAGTGACATATCCAAATAAACACAAGGCTTTAGTGTTGCCAAAGATGACATTGTCAAATATTGACAAAATGTGTCACGTGGTAATACAAAATTCCAAACAGGGTAAATACCTTTGGAACATCTGTTAATACGAGTTAGAGATTGACAGGAAAGATCAATGTGTTCCATTATCTTTAGACCCTCCCCATTTCAACTGTCCCTTTTAAATAAGCCTCGATTCTACAAGCAGATGTTCTCTATTGTTAGCCCAGAGTAAGGTGTTAGGTTTAAGGTGTAAGATTAAAGATGTCTCTTATGGAAGGTCTTCTCCTCCAGGCTTCCAGCAGCACCATAACACTGCTGGGGGCTGGACTGTTCCTGCTGGTCCTCTACCTCCTCTCTTCTGGTTCCAGTTCTAAGCAACAGGGGAAGGAGCCTCCAGGACCCAGACCACTACCACTGCTGGGTAACTTGTTCCAGCTGGATTTAAAGAGGCTTTACGTCACATTGTGTGAGGTAGGATATGATTTAAGGTGCCCTATCACAAGACGATGTGACGTCTTTATACAGCTGAAGCAAGCAAGTTTATTCATATAGCACAATTCATACATAGAAGCAATTCAATGTGCTTTACAGAGGAAAATACTAATAAAATACATGCATTTTATATTCATAACAACCTGTAATGCTGAAGTGACAGCATATGCAACCTAGGGCTCCCCTGTGGGAGAACGCTAGGCAGAGCCATCTACAAAAAACCTTTTTAGTGGCGAAATGTCTTCAAAACCGTTCCAGGTCTCTACCTGGCCCAGAAGTCTTTAGAACTTCAGGTCTTTTATGTATACATTTCAGGTTTTCATTTATGCCATGCATCAGAAAAAAGACAAATAAACAGAATAAAAAAGAAAAAAAGAAAATTTTAATTGAATTAACAGAAAATACATGCATTTTACAACAACCTGTACTGGTGAAGTGACGGCATATGTAAACTAGGGCTCGCCTGTAGGAGAACGCTGGGCCAGGCCATCTAAAAGAAAACAGTTTACCAGGGTCACTACATAACCCCCACCAAACGGTAGAGCGTGTCCTCACGTTTCACTTGTCCGCCAGGAGGAATCGAACCAGCGCCCTACGGCTCCGTGGGCGAAAGGTCTTACCTGGCCCAGCAGTCTTTAGAACTTCAAATCTTTCATGTATACATTACCAGGGCTTAAAGTATTCCGGCACCGTGCCGGATCTCCGGCATGCGGCAAAGAGGAAAATAAAAATCCTGTTAAAATTTTCGAGTCAATTTATTTTACTTACCAATCATATTAGAGCAACGCAGCTCGAATTAACGTTACACGCCTATCAGAAGCGGATCAGGGCGTGTCCTGGCAACCCAGTGTGATTGATAATTATATGTCACGTTAGCTATGTAGTATAAAACATGGAGCGCAAGTTTATTAAGTCTGGAGATGATGTTCTGCCCGTTGATAGAGGACTCAAAAATAAATGGCGATGGGCATGGATTGAAGAACTAGGTAGAGACGGCAAGCCTTTTAGCAGTTGGTGCCAAAAACTTAAAGAGCCCGGTGCTTGTTTTTGGACATTTTGTTCAAAGAAGTTACTGTATGCAAGCAGCGGGAAAAAAGTGCTCGCTCGCCATGAGTTAGACCCCGGTCATAGTGCTGCTGGCATCGACGTTGCCGGGAGCAACTGTTACAGCGAACACAGCGTTGTCAATGACTGACCGTGTCTGCGATCTAAAAATACTAGGGCTGGGATAGTTAACACGTTAATCTGAGACGTTAATTTTAAATGTTTAACGTGTTAAAATAATTTAACGTAATTAACGCAACACTTTATCGGTTTCGGTTTGTTAAGC
Organism: Dallia pectoralis; assembly: GCA_029465975.1. Lineage (NCBI taxonomy): Eukaryota > Metazoa > Chordata > Actinopteri > Esociformes > Umbridae > Dallia > Dallia pectoralis. Next base: position 29,107,352 of record CM055728.1, on the reverse strand, counting down.
CGAATTCAAATACCATAGAAGCAATTCGTCTTTAGTTAATCATATAAAAGCAAAACACCAGGTCATTATTGACGTTACTAGTGAGGCTACAGGACAGAAACACCCGGTCATTATTGACGTTACTAGTGAGGCTACAGGACAGAAACACCCGGTCATTATTGACGTTACTAGTGAGGCTACAGGACAGAAATACCCGGTCATTATTGACGTTACTAGTGAGGCTACAGGACAGAAACACCCGGTCATTATTGACGTTAGGCTGCAGGACAGAAACACCCGGTCATTATTGACGTTACTAGTGAGGCTACAGGACAGAAACACCCGGTCATTATTGACGTTACTAGTGAGGCTACAGGACAGAAACACCCGGTCATTATTGACGTTACTAGTGAGGCTACAGGACAGAAACACCCGGTCATTATTGACGTTACTAGTGAGGCTACAGGACAGAAACACCCGGTCATTATTGACGTTACTAGTGAGGCTACAGGACAGAAACACCCGGTCATTATTGACGTTACTAGTGAGGCTACAGGACAGAAACACCCGGTCATTATTGACGTTAGGCTGCAGGACAGAAACACCAATCCGCCTCCCCAATCCGCGTTACTGCAGTACAGTGCGTCTAATAGTGACGGGCTATTGACCAAACAAGTAACAGAGGAGTTAACCGATGGTTAAATAGGTAGAAACTGCCGCCCAATAAACACAGTAGAAGACAAGGGACTGAAATAAATAATTCAAATTGCATCGGGATACCGATCATACAATCTACCCTCTAGAACGATTGTTTTGAAAATACACAATCTGTATGACAGAGAGAGGAGGATGGACCTGCTGGAGAAAGCAGAGGATGTCACTCTCACTGGAGACCCACACTAACCAGACATCAGCAAACTTAATTCTGTTTGTCATTCATATTACAAAGGCTGTTATAGACTTCTTTAAAATTAATCTGGCAACTTTACATATAATGCAATTATTTTGGCCTATATAAATTCTGAAATAATCTATCTTTGACATTGGTGGTTTCACCTCGCACTTTGTCATTTTGTTTTAAAAAAAAAATGTCTTTCATTTGGACTATTGCCTGAACTTCTAAGCTGTTCTAAAAGCTCTTCTAAAGCTGCACCTTAACAACTGTATCCGGAATACTTTAAAATAAAGGGTTCCATTTAAGATAAGGCCGTCAGTGCAGTTTCTTTTAACCCCCGAAAAAAGTTCAGGCTCAGGATTTTTTTTTCACTTTAACCCCTGACATTACAGGTTTTCATTCATGCCATGCATCAGAATAAAAACAAATAAAAACATAAATTCAATGAGCAAATTTAAAGAGGCTTAACAGTGTGAAAAAGTTTAGGAATAGAACATTTAAATAGACTTAACAGTGTGATAAAGTTTAAGCACTCATGTCATATGCTTGTGAAAAGAGAAATGTTTTTAGCCTGGCTTTAAAAATTGATACATATGGGGCACGTCTAAGATCTTCTGGTAATTTATTGCGGTTGCATGCAGCGTAATTGCTGAATGCAGCTTCACCATGTTTTGTTTTGACTCTGGGCTCTACTAGTTGTCCTGAGTTCAGTGATCTTATTGCCCTGCTTGGTTTATAATCTTCAAACATATCAGAAATATATTCAGGGTCCAGACCGTTCAGAGATTTATAAACTACTAGCAAAACTTTAAAATATATTCAGTAACTGACTGGAAGCCAGTGCAAAGTTAATTAGTGAATGTTCTTGTTCTGTAAAATTTTGCCCAGAGGTAGCATATAGAGATTGAACAGAAGTGGTCGAGAACTGATCCCTGGGGAATTCCACATGTAATAGCCACCTTATTA